>CM076674.1:111710906-112910906 GCA_038501925.1 Xenopus petersii
CCATCTTCTGCGTTCTCTGTAAGCTGACTGAGAGATCATCAATTTCCATGTAATTCCACGCATGCGCAGTTGTCTCATACCTGCTCATGCGCATAAATACCGATCTCCCAGTCAGTTTACAGAGGACGCAGAAGATGGATGCGTGAAACTCCACTGGAAGAATCTGCGGCGAGGGGTAAGTAAGTGGAGTATGGGGCATTTCCCCGGGGGGTAGTTAGCCTGGGGGGAGGGGGTTCTACCTATGGTGGCGGGGGGGGTACGGGTTTTTTTCCCCACAGGTTGAATTCTCGTTTAAACAGGAAATCACTTATAGATGTATGTTAATTGGCTGGGGCTAGAAAGCTCCTTGCTTTTTCACTATAGCCCCAAAGTTAAGGGGAAGTGCACCATGCTCTTATTACTCAGTCACATGTTTACTGGGGGACTTGATTTTAAATGCACTGGACATTATTCACAGGTGTTTGTTTGTTGGCTTGGGCTAAAAAGCTCCCAGCTTTCCCACTAGAGCTCCTGAGCTAAAGGTAAAGCTGGCCATACATGAAGAGATCCGCTCGTCTGGCGAAATTGCCAAATGAGTGGATCTTTCACCGATATGCCCACCAACGGCAGGGCTATATTGGTGTAATCCAAACATTCAACCCTAGGGGCAACGGGTCGGTCGGCGGAAAAATTAAACCTCCCCGATCGACATTGTGGCCAGATATCGACCGAGAAGTCCCGTCAGAAGCCCCAAACACAGGCAGATAATTGCCGAATTGGTCTAAAGAACCGATATCTGCATCTTTATCTGCCCGTGTATGGCCATCTTAAAGGGCATGTAAAGTCTAAAGTAGAATACGGCTAGAAATACTATATTTTGTATCCTAAATATAAATATGAACTTACTGCACCTCAAGCCTAATCAAACAAATAAATTATGCTTTCAAAGTTGGCTACAGGGGGTCACCATCTTGTAACTTTGTTAAACATCTTTGCAAGACTAAGACTGTGCACATGCTCAGTGTGGTCTGGGCTGCTTAGGGGTTGTCATAAACAAAGCTGCTTGAGTTCTGCATGGCTGGGAAGTAAGGCGAGGGCTCCCCTGCTGTTCATAAGTATGATTGTTTCCCTGCTCAGCAGTTAGGGACCATCTGACAATTCCTATCCACAGCAGTAAATGAAGGGAGAATTTCACTGCATACCATCAGGTTCCTTATAAAAACGGTACACATTTTTTGAATAAAGTATATTGGAGATAGGTTTCTTTTTCATTAAAGAAAGTAAAAATGGGATTTTATTTATTTTTTGCCTTCACATGCCCTTTAAGTGCACAATGGTCTTACTACTCTGGTCACACTGGTTGCTGTGGGACTTTATTTTAAATGCACTACAAATTTATAATGCTCACAAACAGTGTAGGACTCCTGTACAATGAGTGGTCTTGATGTGGCACGTGAGCATATTTTGGCCAAAGTGTGGTACTAACACAATATTTTTTGTAATTATTTTTTAAAACCGAGCACTGGCAAATTTTCTCTTTTTTTTTGTGTAGCATTAAAGAGTGACTAAAGTTTATCAGGGCAAAAGTCACATGACCTGAAGGCCCCTGGGAAACTGACAATATGTCTAGCCACATGTCAGATTTCAAAATTAAATATAAAAAAAAATCTGTTTGCTCTTTTAAAAATCGAATTTCAGTGCAGAATTCTGCTGGAACAGCACTATTCCTGCGACAGTAACTTGTAATCTATTTACTTTTCCCAGGTTTCCTTTACAGTTGGAAAATGGGCAGACTGTAGAAAGGACAGTAGCTCAATACTTTAGGGAAAAGTATAACCTCCAGCTGAAGTACCCTCATCTCCCCTGTCTGCAAGTTGGACAGGAGCAGAAACACACATACCTGCCTCTAGAAGTAAGTCCATATGTGGTTACTGTGGCCATTAAAATTGAGTTATCCACAAATTTAAATTAAATCTCACCATAGTGGAAAATAATCTTATCACTATTGATGCATGCATGTTTTCGTTAAACTAACAGGATCATTGCTCCTGTGTTTTGCAGATTTTTTAAAAATGTGTTTGTGTGGTGAGAATTGGATAAACTCTTTTATTTATTTATTTTTTTCTTTTAAACTTGGTTCACGCTTCAGGTGCCTTAGAACAGGACCGCCATCAGAAATCGCAGGGCCCGTACGACAAAATTTCCTGTGCCCCCTGGGCTGCACCCACCGCAAGCCCCACCTACAGGTCCGCCCACCCCACAGGTCCACCCCCCCACCACACAGTAAAAAAAACAAAAAAAAAATATTGGTGGCTAGGGTTCCCACATGTTAATAAAAAATAAAAATATATTGGTGGTCAGGGCCCCCCATAAAAAAACATTTGTGGCCAGGGCCCCCCCCATTAAAAAATATTGGTGGCTAGGACCCCACATGAGAAAAAAAATTGGTGGCCAGGCCCTCCCCCACATTATGAGAAAATTGGTGGCCAGGGCCCCTTAAATGTCCATGCCTCCCCCCTGTCCCCCCCCCGATGGCTGCCCTGCCTTAGAATGTCTAATACAAGGCAGCAGCGCCTTTCTTCAGAACCTAGTAGTTGGATAGGGGGACATGAGTGAGGGACTATAGTTTGTATTACTGCGTCCTCCACAGATCTTATAAGCGATTCTCACCTTTTATGGGCAATTAACAGGAGAACTAAATCCCCCCTCATGTGAAAAGCCCCTTCCACTACCCTTCATAGTGTCCCCTTCCTGCTTCTGTCCTGAATAGTGCCCCTAAATGTGAATCTTGCATATCTGTGCAGGTAGTGCAGCAGAGCTCAAGGGTACAATCTTCCGCATCTTTGGTTTTCTTCGGATCCTCTTCCTCGAGTCAGTGCTCCCTTCCAGAAGAAAATCAAGATGCGGAAGATACGTGTGTTTCACAATTAGGGGCACATTTTTCACTAATGAACTACCGGGAGGGTGCATTATGGAGGGTAGTGGGAGGGGCTTTTCACATTTAGTTTAGGTTTAGTTCTTCTTTAAGCAGTGTTTCCTGTCTGCCAGAGCTAAGCCCCACATGCAGCTTATGCTTTGGAGTAACTTTGAAAGCTTACAAGAGGGTTGCAGGTAATATTGTCAGTTATTGTATAGTAGTGTTGATTATTAATGTTGACATATCACTACTTTAATGAACTGTATCTAAATCAGCAATTAATCTTCTCGTTTTTATGAATGAGACTGCTGTTGTTATGCGTTTAGGGTGCAGTCTGGGTTTTTCACAAACTGAAGCCTGCATACAGAAGTCCAACTGCTTGACCTGTTTAGGTATTCTGAGGGGATATTTCAAATGGCAGGTGAATGCGTGTATTTGTAATCTTACAGTAATACAGTCTTGAATTGAACTGTATAATGATTTTAATTTTTAATAACAGGTTTGTAACATTGTTGCCGGCCAGCGATGCATCAAGAAGCTGACGGACAATCAGACCTCCACTATGATCAAAGCCACAGCAAGGTCTGCTCCAGACAGACAGGAGGAGATCAGCAGACTTGTAAGTTGGAATCTGTGACTACAATGTTGCCCCTTTTTAAGTGACATTTAAATGGATTCTGTTATGATTTTTATGATGTATTTTTTATTACTCTGTTTACACTACAAATAACGCACTCACACACAATATACAATTTCATTCAATATAACTGAATGTGACATTGAGTGCACTTCTTAAAGGGGAAGGAAACCTAGTCGGCACAAACCCCCCCTCCCGTTTGTTGCCCACCCTTCCTCCTCCCCCCTGGCCTACCCGTCCCGCTGGGCAAATGCCCCTAACTTGTTACTTACCCTTCTGCGCAGGTCCAGTCCACCGACGACATCTTCTTCCACGCGATCTTCTTCCTGCTTTGAACGGCGCATGCGCAGTAGGATCATTTCGCCGGTACGATCTACTGCGCATGCGCGTGACTTTTGGCGCATGCGCAGTAGATCTGTACCGGCGAAATGATCCTACTGCGCATGCGCCAAAACGCCGTTCACAGCAGGAAGAAGATCGCGTGGAAGAAGATGTCGTAGGTTTCCTTGCGCCGACTAGGTTTCCTTCCCCTTTAAGGTGGCCATACACGGAGAGATGCGGATCTCTACCCGATATGCCCACCTTGAGGTGGGCAATATCGGGCTGATCCGATCGTGGGCCCTAATGATGGGTAACGGGCGGTCGGAACGCCTGACCACATCAACGGACAGATGCGGCCGCAATCCGACTTTCGGCCAGATATCGATCGGGGAAGCCCGTCGGAAGGCTCCTTACAGGGGCCAATAAGCTGCCGACTCTGTCTGTCGGCAGCTTTTATTGGCCCATGTATGGCCACCATAAGATCTACCAGGCAGCTGTTATCTTGTGTTAGGGAGCTGCTAACTTCCCATTGTTTTGTTGATGGGCTGCTGAGGGGGGGGGGAGGGACTGAAGTTTATCATAGCAGCTGGGGTAGCTGAGAAACTGACAATATGATTAGCCCCATGTCAGATTTCAAATTAAATAAAAAAAATCTGTTTGCTCATTTGAGAAATGGATTTCTGTGCAGAAGTCTGCTGGAGCAGCACTATTAACTGATGCATTTTAAAAAAATGTTTTTCCTATGACAGTATCCCTTTAAGGTTTCAGGGTCTAACCAGTTATTTCTTGTATCCTTTCAACCATCGTCCTTCCAGGTTAGAAGTGCAAATTATGATGCAGACCCCTTCGTTCAAGAATTTCAGTTTAAAGTTCGTGATGAGATGGCCCACGTGACTGGGAGAGTGCTTCCTGCACCAATGTTACAGTATGGAGGAAGAGTATGTGGCACTTGCATTATTTTCCATGTACACTGTGTTTTCTCTTAAAGAGGTGTTTATCTTTTAGGTTAAACTTTTCTATTGGATTTCATTTATAATAGTTTTTGCCTTCCTCCTGTGTCTCTAATGCCAAACTGGAGAACTGTTAAACAAAATGCGAAATATATCTTTGTCACAAATAAAACTATAATTTTAAGATTTGTTTTACTTAAACGAGTTTGGTTTTTTATTATATAATTTGTCACATGTGATTATTGCTTTTAATATTTTTGTTATTTTTCCTCTCTCAAACAGAATCGGACAGTGGCAACTCCAAGTCACGGGGTTTGGGACATGCGTGGAAAGCAGTTCCATACTGGTGTGGAAATCAAGATGTGGGCGATTGCATGCTTTGCAACACAAAGGCAGTGCAGAGAAGAGATTTTAAAGTAAGTCAGTTATTCGTTAAGGGCAGAATAAGTAGCAGCCTTTTAAAAATGAACGTGTGGGTGTATATTTATAATAAAGGCGTCTTTCACCCAATAGTTTTATTTTTTTAATTTTTTTTTGGAAAGATGTAATTCAATGAACCTTTAAATATACATTAAGTACAGACTTTCCATTCTGTTAATGTTATTTGTAAATGTAATTGCTAAAAGCATTATCTGGTTGTTTGCATTCTATGCCCTCCCAGGTCTCACCCCTGAGAGTATGTTGCAAGCTGATTGAAGCTGAAACCTGGTACCAGACTGGATACCCGTTTTACGGGTCAGACCCGGAGAACAGAAAGTGATACTGCAATTACATGTACAAATGACTTTACATAGAATTGATTTTTTTTTTCATTATTTAAAAAAAAAAAGAAGAACCCTTTAAAATTAGTTACTAAGTAATTTTGATATTGCTCTTCAAATGTCTTGTTGTTAAAAGCAACAGAAAAACAACAAAACCTGTAAGTAGTACATGTATTTGGTTCTATTATCCAGAATTCTCGGGACCTGGGTTTTTTGAAAAGGGACCTTTTTGTAATGTGGATCACCATACTTTACATCAGTCATTAAAACATTAAATAAAGCCCAATAGAGTTATTTTTTTGCCAAGTTATCATCAAGTACAAGGTAATGTTTTATTAGTACAGGGAAAATTGAAATAGTTTTTTTAAATTAGAATTTCTGGCTTATAATAGATTCTATGGGCCATCCTAGCTTTCTGGATATCCTGTTTCCCAATATGGGATCCCATACCTGTATTCGGTTAAAGAAAAGAGTATGGGGTATGGGGTACTGTGTAAGTTGTGTCTCTGCAGGCTGAGGAAGCATTTATTCCTTGTTATTTTCACCTCCTAATAAGTCTTCTTTGTATCATACAGGGGATTCACAGACCAGCTACGAAAGATCTCTAAAGATGCAGGAATGCCAATCCAGGGCCAGCCATGCTTCTGTAAATACGCGCAGGGAGCAGACAGTGTGGAACCCATGTTTAGACACCTGAAAAACACGTATTCTGGCCTCCAGCTCATCATAGTTATCCTGCCAGGAAAAACACCTGTATATGGTATGCAAACAGTGCCACGTATACATGTTACTATAAAATGTTACTATATCTCTGTTCCGAGAACTGGTTTATTGAAAATCTACATTGCTCAACTTTGATACTGGGCTGACATAGTTGAAAGGATACCAAATGTGAGAACTATTTATACCAATTGTTCTCCAGGTGTGCTAAACAGCAGGAATGAGCAAGATTTTCACACCATAATACTGTATATATTTATTCTCTAAATCATTTCCATATGCTAATATTTAGAAATGTGTCATCTACAATACACTATATGCTCATACAGGTTCTTTTACAAGTTCTCTAAATTTCTCCCAACTTCACTTTTCATTTAGCAATAATTGAACCAATAGTGCCATGGGTTTTATATGTGACTGTATGTATATTTTATTTGCTAAAAATTTCTTCCAATAAAAGTTGAACATATAGTTGACCGGCATCAGTTAAGCTTAGGTCATTTTGACTCCTTTAAAAGTCTGAAGGAGAAAAACTGTGCTTTAGCCATTTTTTTATGGGGAATTCTTGTTTGTAATTCAGATATGCATGGGTGATTTAAGCAATCCTTTAAGTGTTTCTCTTTTTTTCAGCTGAGGTCAAGAGAGTTGGGGACACTTTGCTGGGTATGGCCACACAGTGTGTCCAAGTCAAGAATGTAATAAAAACATCTCCTCAAACCCTCTCCAATCTGTGCCTAAAGATTAATGTCAAACTTGGAGGGATTAATAATATTTTAGTCCCCCACCAACGGTAAGTAAAGAATTTTTCATCTTTACTCATTTTATATAAGGGTCACTTGAATAAACCTGCATGTGTGAGGGCTTAGTTTCAGTAACAAAGAACACAGTGGGTTTGTTCAATGCCAAATGAACTAATAGTATTCATATATGTACACATGGTTGTCCATAGCTTGATCTGTTTTAAATAAAAATATATTGTCCATATATACAGTAGCTTGCACTGAAACTATTCAGCAATAACAACATTTTTGGGGTAAGTATGTAGCAGTTTTGCACACTTCTAGGCATCATTTTCCCAGTTATTTAGGTTAGTCAAATGACTTGAGTCACTAATGTTACTAGTGTCATTGTCCCATTCAATTATGAACCCCAAAGATTCTGTTTTTAGCTAACTGAAACAAGTTCTTTTGCAGTATTTCCCTGTATTTTGCGTCATCCATTATTTCTTCTTACATGTCAGTTTCTTGCTGATAAACAGCCTAGCGTATGATGCCTACTCAGTTCTTTATTGTCCGCATCCCAACTGGGTTGCCCTCAGGTTTTTGGTAAACTTCAGACGTGCTATTACTTTAGTGCCTTGTTTTCTCATATAGAGATGTTCTGCAGTGAGCTTATATAGATATAAACATACACATACATATATCTGATGTTCCAACGGACAGCACACCATCTTTCGTTAATGCCCAGGTGCAAGGTTATAGTAGCGATATATAGAAGAAAGACCAGCAACACGTGGACTTTGTGCCCAGGTGCAAGGTTATAGTAGCGATATATAGAAGAAAGACCAGCAACACGTGGACTTTGCTTTTAATCTGTATATTAATTGTGCACGTACAACCGACATGACATTTGGTTTCCTTTTGGGACCTTTCTTTATAGAACTTGCTGTATTATACTCAAGTCCTGTGAGTGGGGATCCCTGCTTGTTGCTCTTATATATATATTTGCTTGTGTAGTCGAATCAGCTCCCAAACTTTGTCAATTTGTAGGTCCTGGTGCACGTACCCTGACTGGCCACCTTCCAATCCTTTTCACAAGTATTGATTGAAGTACAGCACCACAAAAAGATTTTTATAGCTAAAAATGCCTTTATTAGAACATTAGCAGGACCTGGATAAGCGACGCTTCAGGCTACACAGAGCCTTTTTTCAAGCTTACCAGACACTTCAACAACACAGCTTTTTATAGAAAAATCTACTGGCTAAATTAGTTACAATTTTCAACAGGTTTGCTGCAATGTCACTAGTAGATATCCAGTTAACTCTTAAATGGATGAATCATCCCAAGTTTGCCCAAGTTTTAAACATCTGTAAGACATAAATTTTAAAAACATTTTTAAAAACAATTACACCCAGAAAATAGCTTGTAGATCGTATTCCCTGTTTAGTCCCTGGGGCGTGAGGGTTTCTAATCTCCGAATCCACATGGCTTCTTTCTTGAGTAGCCTTTTGGTCCGGTCCCCCCCTCGTCGCATTTGAATTGAATTAGTAATTGATGTAGTTTTGGCAAACTATCTGCGTGTTGAGCATCCAGTAATGCCTGTTTTTTATGTTTTGCCTAAAATACATAAAAATTTGGAAAAACCCCCTGGACGACCAATCGTCTCCTGTATGGGTTCAGCATTATAACCTCTTTCGATTTTTGTTGATCGGATTATTAACACCTATATTCCTTTACATAAGTCTTATATAAAAGATACTAGTGATTTTTTATCTAAAATACAGGAGCTGGGAGAACTATCACAGGAGCTGATTTTGGTCACGCTTGATGTGGAGAGCCTCTACACGTCCATCCCACATGATGGGGGTGTGGAGGTGGTCCGCATCGAGCTGGACCGGGATCCGTCATTAGATGGTGCCCAAAAAAATTTTGTTATACAATGTTTGGAAATGGTCCTCTATAATAATCATTTTGTCTTCCAGCATAAGTGGTACCTACAATTGCGTGGTACAGCCATGGGGTCGAATGTGGCCCGTCCTACGCGAACGTCTTTATGAATAGATTCGAGGAACAGTATGTCTACACCAACAGGTGGTTTATGCAATATTGTTTAAGATGGTTCCGTTTCATCGATGACGTGTTCGCCTTGTGGACGGGGCCACATTGGACCCTTGAGGAGTTTGTACATGATATGAACACCACATTGGCTTGTATAAAATTTATGGCTCATGATGGTCAGGAAGATATCTCCTTCCTGGACACCAGGGTTTCTAAACATGGTAAGGTGTTGTTAACTGACCTGTATGTGAAACCCACAGACAGGAACACTTTATTGCATTTCGATTCCTTCCACCCATTGCAGGTTAAAAAATCGCTACCTAAATCCCAATTTAGTAGAGTCAAATGTATTGTGAGCGATGAAAAACTGCTGGGTGATAGATTGGACGAAATGCAAGAAAAGTTTAGGGAGAGAGGTTACCCCAGTAACCTTTTACTAAAGCAACGGGAGGAGATAGAGCATTTAGAGAGAAATAATGCAAGGAAAGGCCGACAGCAGGGACACACTTATCGTATTCCCTTTGTCTCAAAATACAATGTATTGAGCCACCAAGTAGCCAACATCATAAGGAGACATTGGGGTGTTTTGAGGGATGGCATCCCTGGGGTTACTTGGTTTGAGCTGCCACCAATGATGTCATATAAAAAGAGTAGAACAATTGGAACTATGTTAACCAAGTCGGATTTGGGAGAAGGTAGGCCAAAACAGAGATTTTTGGGTCCTGTTAAATGTGGTACCTTCCCGTGTTTGAGCTGCAATTGCTGCTCGAATTGCCAGAAAGGTGATACAATTTTACCATCCACGCATGGGCACCCCCATAAAAATTCTGGGATATTATACTTGTGAAACCATGTTTGCTATTTATGTGATAAAATGCCCATGCGGACTTATGTATGTAGGGCAGACTAGCCGCACAGTGAGGGAACGTATTGGGGAACATGAGTCAGCTATACGCACTAAGAAAGTGGAGCAGGCAGTGGCTTCACACTTTCTAGAGAAGGGCCATGGAGTGCAGCAGTTAAAATATCAAGTCATTGATCATGTACCTAAAATGCGACGAGTGGGGGACCGGACCAAAAGGCTACTCAAGAAAGAAGCCATGTGGATTCGGAGATTAGAAACCCTCACGCCCCAGGGACTAAACAGGGAATACAATCTACAAGCTATTTTCCGGGTGTAATTGTTTTTAAAAATGTTTTTAAAATTTATGTCTTACAGATGTTTAAAACTTGGGCAAATTTGGGATGATTCATCCATTTAAGAGTTAACTGGATATCTACTAGTGACATTGCAGCAAACCTGTTGAAAATTGTAACTAATTTAGCCAGCAGATGGCGCAATATGTTTTTCTATAAAAAGCTGTGTTGTTGAAGTGTCTGGTAAGTTTGAATAAAGGCTCTGTGTAGCCTGAAATGTCGCTTATCCAGGTCCTGCTAATGTTCTAATAAAGGCATTTTTATCTATAAAAAGCTCTTATATATATGTAAAGCCTTAGCAACCACCAACACTATATAATATAGAATTATGAGCTATGTATCTGTATTACTGAGCACCCAGGCATTAGTTAATTAAGTTTGGATTGTATATCTATGTTCTGAACAGTAGGAAACTGTAGCTGATCTTCTGCTCAAAAACGAATGCAATGTAAACTGGATGTCAAATATCTCGGAAGCTCACTACACTTTCCCAGAGGGTCCTCTATTAATTTAAAGCTCTTACTTGCAGAAATGTAACTCTTGGTATGTCTTTTCATTCTTTTTTCTTATTTTCTATTTCGTTCCTTCCAGACCATCTATTTTCCAACAGCCTGTGATTTTCTTGGGAGCAGATGTCACTCACCCACCAGCCGGGGATGGCAAAAAGCCTTCAATTGCTGCTGTACGTACTTATCAAACTGCAAAATACATTACTGTTTATCTACGTATTTGCTAGTAATACGAAGCAAGGAAAATGCCTTTATGTATAGATAAAAGCTGTGCACCTTTTCAAGAAATGACACTAGTATGGTATGTTGGAGCTTCCCAGAGTGTTATTTATTTCTTAGATGAGATAAAAGATGGCTGATCATAGCAGATCCGGTAGCAAAAAAGGGGAATTTTGCGTTGGTAAACATTTTGTACCGGTAGAAAAGAAAAAACAAAAACTAGCACATCTGACCCTATTGGTTGACAATATCTGTGTCATTAAATGCTCACATGCCAATCAATTGGATCATTGCAGTCTTGCCTTCAGTCAGTGTAGTTAATTTGCCCATATACTGTCAACCATCTGGTGGGACAATATGTAATAACTTGTGTGCCCAACATTGAATATCACCATAATTTATTAGCTCTTTGCCTGTATCTAGGTTGTAGGCAGCATGGATGCCCATCCAAGCCGTTACTGTGCCACTGTGAGAGTACAGCGCCCTCGGCAGGAGATCATTCACGATTTGGCATCCATGGTAAGGGAGCTTCTGATACAGTTCTACAAGTCCACACGCTTCAAACCCACGCGGATTATCTTCTACCGAGATGGAGTCTCCGAGGGTCAGTTTAGACAGGTCAGTTTCAGAGCTTTTATTCTGCCAGTAGAAATCGAAAAGGGTTTCTTCTAATGGGAACCGTGTCTTAAATTACCTGTTGTGATCAATAATTTTTGAATGATTTTTAAAAAAAAAATAAAAAAACAGGCCTTAACCTATTATATGTCTTGTTGAAATTAAGATCTGACTGAGATTTAGTAAATACAAAAATACCTAGATTTGAGGAAAACACCATTTTAATTAATTGGTCTTCTTGGATAGTTGACTGGAGATAGCACAGTTTAGAAGAAAAAGTGCTATGTAGTAGCAAGAAGTAAAAAATTGCTCCAAGCCAGTCTGTCTTTCTTTTTATAACGTCACAAGACCAGCAAAAGCTAAATATTGTTGCTAATGGTTGCAGAACAAAGGCAAACATTGACTTTTGCACCACATAACATCATGTATTGTGAGGTTCCATGGTGGGCGGTGCAAAATGTAATAAAAATGTTACTTTAACCCTTTCCCTGTCAATGATTTAAATTCTGCACTGTTAGCAAAGTGGTTAACCTGCATACAATGTAGAATATACATTGTTGCATTCTAGCAGGGCAAGGGTTAAAGGTTATCCAGTTATAGGTTTAATAATTACTGTCAAACTAGTTCTAGAAAATGACATATATCTGGTTGTGAAAGCTGACATAAACATTAATTTTGCATGCTACAAACTCTTTAACTTTAATTTTCATGTACACCGGTGTCCTAAGCAGGTGTACATGAGTAGCAAGCAGTGATTGCATTCTGTTCAGGTTTGGGGTATGGCTTACCTGGTGGAATTCCAAAATTCAATTTTCTAAAGGCAGTATCCAGGCTTTAAATGAGTAGTTCATCTTCAGGTTAATTTTTAGCATGTTGTAGCAAAGTCTGTTCTTAGCAACATTTCAGTTGGTCTTCGTTTTCATTGTTCCTTCATTTGTTGAAACAAACAGCTACACTGAATGCTGGAGAGTGACACGCCCCTCCAGATCAGCTGCAGCTAGCCAACCAGTTCAAGCAAAGGTTGCTACAAGGTATTAAAACATAAATTTTAATTTAAACCGTTTAAAAAGTATTATTAGTTTGGACACACCAGCACACACACTCACAGCGTGGAAAACAACACTACGCCGTGCGGGACCTTGTCCCTAAAAAACACACATTTAAAATCTCATCACGTAGGTAAGAAAGGTGGTGGGTATACAGAAAGTATTTAGTCACAGGTTTAAATACCCATTATCAAATAGCTGCTCAAAGGTGCAATCATCAGTATGTCACCAAGAAAGTAATATTGGTTCCCACCCTTCCACCCTTTCCCCAGCCGAGTTCTACCTAGCTACGTTGGGAAGAGTGGGAGCTATTCACATCACCTTCCACCTACGCCACCCTACGCGTTTTGCTGACAAGCTGCTTCGTCAGGGGCATAAGTGCTGGTCGCGCTCCTTTCTCCCCTTTAAATAGGCTACAGGCGCCAGTTACTGCGTTCCGCATGTCCGTGACGTCACTTCCGGTTCCGCGTACTTCTGTGACGTCACTTCCGGTTTCGCGTACTTCTGTGATGTCACTTCCGGTCATTCGTCCGTGTCATTTATGTGTGCTGGCGGAAGTGAACGTCTTGCTGCTTCATCCCTTAGTGAAACAGGAGTCAATTGCCAATACATTTTGCCAGTATATTCATTTTAAGGGGCCAGCAAAGGAACTTGTCAAAAAACACTATGGTTCCAGAACTCTTAAAGTTATGAGATCGGTTCAAAGGCATATTTAATAGTAGTTACTTTAATGGACTTAGCCTGCAGATGATTACCAATACCTGAAAGGAGGCAAATTGTGTCAGTATATTAAATCTATAAGTATTGATGTAGTTCTAAATATAATGGAAGGAGAACTGGAAATTTTTTTATTTATTTATTTATTTAAATTAAGTTAAATTATATAAATGCCACATAGTTCCCACATACGATCCAGTTATTTTGACTGCATTAAAGAAATGGTGCAAATGTGAATCCCTCATTTAAGCCCTTTGGTGATTTGCTTTGGCACCAGTATATCCAGCGTGCCTCACATTGTAAAAGTTTTTTATTAATATCTCCTACTCTTGTGGTGGCTTGGATGTGTTCAACACCTATAAATTTCATGGCTGAGGTGTTGCCATCATGGTATTCGTTAATGTGGTTGGCGACTGATGTATTCCTTTTGTGTATCACGTCGCCTACGTGTTCTAGGATCCTCCGTCTCAGTTCACGTTTGGTTTTTCCAATGTAATTTTTGCCACATTCACAACTCATGACGTAAATGACCCCTTTCGTCTTACAATTTATGAATTCATTGATAAGATACTCCTTTATATCAGATCTCCCTTCAAATTTGGTTGCTTTTCTTATCCATGGGCATGCTTTACAGGTCCCACATTTATAACAACCCTTTGTTTTGTTGGCCAGCCAGGTAGAATTGGGTGTATTGCAATAGTGGCTCCGAATGAGCCTGTCTCTAAAGTTCTTACTGCGTCTAAAGGTTATAGTTGGTTTGTCCCCAATTGCTGTTTTAAGATCGTGGTCCTGTTCTAGGATATGCCAATGTTTGGTGAGGATCTGTTTTATCTCACTATGCTCAGCACTAAAATCTCCTATTATTCTGATAACCTTTGGATTTTCATTTCGTTTATTACCCAAAGTATGTTTTTTTGGGATTAATAGTGTGTTTCTTTCTGTTCCCAGTGCTCTTTTGTATGCCCTTTTGAGGGAGTTATGGCTATATCCGCGTTGTTTAAATCTGGAGTATAGCTTGCGAGCTTCTACCTTGAAGTCATCTATTGTGCTACATAGTCTCCGTATTCTTAAATACTGCCCAGTTGGAATGCCCTTGATGGTGTTTTGGGGGTGCTGGCTACTGGCATGTAGCAAGCTATTTGTGGCTGTCTGTTTTCTAAACAAAGTGGTCTGTATATTGTTGCCGGCCCCTCGAAAAATCTTAATATCTAGAAAATTTATCTCATCGCTGTTAATGTCGGCGGTTACTTTCAAATTGATTACATTGGTGTTGAGTTTATTAATGAATTCATAAAATTTGTCCTTAGTGTCGGACCATATCAGTATAATATCGTCTATGTAGCGTAACCACATAGGGATATGTTGCGTGTATTCGATGAGGTCATCCCCAAAAACAAAATTGCTCTCCCACCACCCTAAATAAATGTTTGCATAACTGGGGAAAAAGTTGAGCTGTGACAGGGCTGATCAGGCCTCTGGTTGAATGTATTCCAACAAATCCATCTATAGTAGTAACAAATCCAACAATTTCCAAAGATCATCCTCAGAGAGTAACTATTCATCGGAAAGTGAATGGAGTGATGGGGCAGTAGCTGTTAATAAAGGGAATAGAACCACTAAGAAGTCTACCCTTTTCATTAACAAAAACAATGGCCAGTCACAAAGTACCCAGAACTCTGATTCCACGGCACCTTTTTTAGGACTACCCAGGTCGGAGGGCCAAATACGGGGGAGGTTGAGGGACAGACAGAGGTGGGGCCACCGACAATATCGGGTCTAGATAACGATACATTTCAGGTTTTTAACCTCTCGTGCACCATCATTGATAAATACCAGATGAAAGCACTACAAAAGGTATTATCTTTTGCCCCCACCAGTTCTCTTAACCTTTTCAATTGGATCAAAGATCTCAATTTATTTGGCAGGAAACTGTTACTACACAAACATTTTAGTAAAGATACCAGACATGGTCTATCGGTTGAGGAACAACAAGCGTTAAAAGATCTCTGCTATTTGCTAGATGACAATGAACAGAGGAGGGAAACCATTAAGGGCCCTTTCACCTCACTGCGACCAAAAAGTAGCTTTACACCCCCTAACACATTATGCCCAAAAGTTGAAGTGTTCATTGAAAGCTGCACTGCAGACCTTAAACAGCTTCACCAGAAAGTTAAGGGGAAACTAAGTAATTCCTGTAATCTAACCTGGAAAGAAAGGAAAGGTCTGAGGGAATTAGAAAGCAATAGGGAGATAATCATCAAACCTAGTGACAAGGGGGGCAATGTAGTTATTCAAAACAGAGCTGCATATGTACAGGAATGTCTACGTCAGTTAACAGACAAGACCTGTTATGTAAAATTAAGTGGTGATCCTACTTCAACTTTTCAACAGGAACTATTCAGTATCCTAAAGGGAGGTCTGGATAATGAACTAATCAATAAGGATGAATATGCCTTCTTAAAGGTCAATTTTCCTGTTATTCCTACATTCTACACAATACCCAAGATCCATAAAGACTCGTCAGCTCCCCCAGGCCGCCCAATTGTTTCAGGGATAGGCAGCCTGACGGAACCAGCGAGCATATATGTAGATACAATACTCAAACCATTTGTAGAAAATTTACCATCTTTTGTACAGGATACAATGGATGCCCTGAGGCACCTACAGGGTATAACATTAAATAACCAGGATTTTCTTGCGTGCCTCGATGTAGAGTCACTATATACCAGTATCATCCATGAAGTAGGCTTAACTGCAGCCAAGGACACCCTAAGACAAAGAGGTCCAGCATATGAGAAACACAATGCCTTTGTGATCGATCTCTTAGAATTTATCTTGAGGCATAACTACTTTACCTTTAACTCACACTATTACCACCAAATGAGGGGGACCGCAATGGGCAGTACATGCGCCCCCAGTTATGCAAACATTTATTTAGGGTGGTGGGAGAGCAATTTTGTTTTTGGGGATGACCTCATCGAATACACGCAACATATCCCTATGTGGTTACGCTACATAGACGATATTATACTGATATGGTCCGACACTAAGGACAAATTTTATGAATTCATTAATAAACTCAACACCAATGTAATCAATTTGAAAGTAACCGCCGACATTAACAGCGATGAGATAAATTTTCTAGATATTAAGATTTTTCGAGGGGCCGGCAACGATATACAGACCACTTTGTTTAGAAAACAGACAGCCACAAATAGCTTGCTACATGCCAGTAGCCAGCACCCCCAAAACACCATCAAGGGCATTCCAACTGGGCAGTATTTAAGAATACGGAGACTATGTAGCACAATAGATGACTTCAAGGTAGAAGCTCGCAAGCTATACTCCAGATTTAAACAACGCGGATATAGCCATAACTCCCTCAAAAGGGCATACAAAAGAGCACTGGGAACAGAAAGAAACACACTATTAATCCCAAAAAAACATACTTTGGGTAATAAACGAAATGAAAATCCAAAGGTTATCAGAATAATAGGAGATTTTAGTGCTGAGCATAGTGAGATAAAACAGATCCTCACCAAACATTGGCATATCCTAGAACAGGACCACGATCTTAAAACAGCAATTGGGGACAAACCAACTATAACCTTTAGACGCAGTAAGAACTTTAGAGACAGGCTCATTCGGAGCCACTATTGCAATACACCCAATTCTACCTGGCTGGCCAACAAAACAAAGGGTTGTTATAAATGTGGGACCTGTAAAGCATGCCCATGGATAAGAAAAGCAACCAAATTTGAAGGGAGATCTGATATAAAGGAGTATCTTATCAATGAATTCATAAATTGTAAGACGAAAGGGGTCATTTACGTCATGAGTTGTGAATGTGGCAAAAATTACATTGGAAAAACCAAACGTGAACTGAGACGGAGGATCCTAGAACACGTAGGCGACGTGATACACAAAAGGAATACATCAGTCGCCAACCACATTAACGAATACCATGATGGCAACACCTCAGCCATGAAATTTATAGGTGTTGAACACATCCAAGCCACCACAAGAGTAGGAGATATTAATAAAACACTTTTACAATGTGAGGCACGCTGGATATACTGGTGCCAAAGCAAATCACCAAAGGGCTTAAATGAGGGATTCACATTTGCACCATTTCTTTAATGCAGTCAAAATAACTGGATCTTATCTGGGAACTATGTGGCATTTATATAATTTAACTTAATTTAATTTAAATAAATAAATAAATAAAAAATTTCCAGTTCTCCTTCCATTATATTTAGAACTACATCAATACTTATAGATTTAATATACTGACACAATTTGCCTCCTTTCAGGTATTGGTAATCATCTGCAGGCTAAGTCCATTAAAGTAACTACTATTAAATATGCCTTTGAACCGATCTCATAACTTTAAGAGTTCTGGAACCATAGTGTTTTTTGCACAGGTTCCTTTGCTGGCCCCTTAAAATGAATATACTGGCAAAATGTATTGGCAATTGACTCCTGTTTCACTAAGGGATGAAGCAGCAAGACGTTCACTTCCGCCAGCACACATAAATGACACGGACGAATGACCGGAAGTGACGTCACAGAATTACGCGAAACCGGAAGTGACGTCACAGACGTACGCAGAACCGGAAGTGACGTCACGGACATGCGGAACGCAGTAACTGGCGCCTGTAGCCTATTTAAAGGGGAGAAAGGAGCGCGACTAGCACTTATGCCCCTGACGAAGCTGCTTGTCAGCGAAACGCGTAGGGTGGCGTAGGTGGAAGGTGGTGTGAATAGCTCCCACTCTTCCCAACGTAGCTAGGTAGAACTCGGCTGGGGAAAGGGTGGAAGGGTGGGAACCAATACTACTTTCTTGGTGACATACTGATGATTGCACCTTTGAGCAGCTATTTGATAATGGGTATTTAAACCTGTGACTAAATACTTTCTGTATACCCACCACCTTTCTTACCTACGTGATGAGATTTTAAATGTGTGTTTTTTAGGGACAAGGTCCCGCACGGCGTAGTGTTGTTTTCCACACTGTGAGTGTGTGTGCTGGTGTGTCCAAACTAATAATACTTTTTAAACGGTTTAAATTAAAAGTTATGTTTTAATACTTTGTAGCAACCTTTGCTTGAACTGGTTGGCTAGCTGCAGCTGATCTGGAGGGGCGTGTCACTCTCCAGCATTCAGTGTAGCTGTTTGTTTCGTCTGTTTTGGCTCATTTAGAGCATTACCAACCTGCGGGCTAAAGGCTACAATCCAATTTTACAGGCTCCGACTACTCTTTCCTTCATTTGTTATAAGTTTTTAATTATTTTCAGCTTTCAAATGTGGGTCACTGACCCGGTATTCAAAAAACCTTTGCTCTGTGAGCCTACAATGTTACTGATATTGTTAATATTTATCACTCACCTTTCTATTCAGGCCTCTCTTATTCAAATTCCAGTCTCTAATTCACACCACTGTCTGGTTGCTACAGTAAATTGGACCCTTGCAACGAGATAGCTGCTGAACCAAAAACTAAATAATTGAAAAGCAAATACAAAATTAAGAAAATTTGCATATTGTCATAGAATATCACTGTCTGCATCATACTAAAAGTTAATGTATAGGTGTACTACCCCTTTAACAGACGTTTAATTGACTGGGGGATGTTTGAGCACCACCTTTCAAGTGAGAAGGAAGTTTGTGTACTTTTCCATTGCAGAGTTTACAAGATAGGGTATGGAAAGACAAGTTTTATTTTAAAAAAAAATTGTGATTGGGTTCTGCACAAAAGTTATTAAAAGTTATTGGTTGCTTGTGGCTTTTACATTCATTTTCATGAATCTGTGTTTTAAGCAGGTTTTATATTATGAGCTGCTAGCCATCCGAGAAGCCTGTATTAGTCTGGAGAAGGATTACCAGCCTGGGATTACTTACATTGTGGTACAGAAGCGCCACCATACACGGCTTTTCTGTGCAGACCGAACAGAACGGGTGAATATGTGTTATAAATCATCTCTAACTATTGTATGTGTTGTGTTAAATATTTACAAAACTACATTAGGAAGACATTGGACAGTAAGGGGCAGATTTATTAAGGGTCAAAGTTTTTTAGGCAACACTCTCAAATTCGAATTGTGAATTATCTAAACTCGATTTAAGTTCAAGTTTTAATTCAAATTCGAATTTCGAGATTTATCACACTCTGGCCCTTTAAGAACTCTAATTCGACTATTTGCCACCTAAAACCTGCCGAATTACTGTATACGTCAATGGGAGATGTCCAGGGATTTGGTGATGTTTGCAGCCTTCCTGACATTCAAGTTTTTTATTAGTAAATTCGATTGGTTCAATTTCGAATTTATTGTTTATGGGAGTTTTACATAACATGAATTTGAAATTCGACCCTTGATAAATATTGAAAATGGCAATTATTTACTAATTTATTTACTAATACTAGTATCTATTATTGCTATGTTATTGGTTAGTAGGTATGTGAAAATGCATTACTCGGTATAGGGAATGGAAATAAATAGTTTACTCTGTTAAATTGAACGTATTACCCTTACCATAATAAATCTTCCTATATACAGAATCAATGTAATCACTTGCTTTGCATGTATCCATGGCAGTGGATTACATTGTATCTTTGCTTCAGGTCGGTAGAAGTGGAAATATCCCAGCTGGGACGACCGTGGATACAGATATCACACACCCATACGAGTTTGATTTTTACCTCTGCAGCCACGCTGGAATACAGGTAAAGAGATCTACAAATCTGCAAACTATTTATGTTCCAAAATACACACTGGCCTTCTTATACTGAAAATGCAAATGTCTTACTGACTTCTGGGTGACAACCAAACACAGATACCTGGTAAATGTTTGTGTGAATTTCATAGTCCTTTGGAAATCCGAATTAATAATGCACCTTTCTCATTTTCTATTTTTGTGTAAAAGATTGCTGCTATGCATCACTTCTAGTGCATTCTAAATGACTGTGCCTATGTCTAGTTGTGGGGAATACATTTAGGACTTTTTATGGGCTTATTTATATGAACAACATATAATAAATAAGTCATTTTTTGGTACCATTGCTCATGTACAGAGAGACCCCTAAGGGCTTTTTGACACATACTGATTTCAGTTGTCTTTACGCCCAGGTATATATGACAGTTATAGTAACAGCCCAGCTGTATGCTACTTCTACCCCTTACTCGGTAGGGGGATGTTACCTTTTAAGTAAATCCTTGACACCAGCTGGTATGTTATTTTCCATAAAACAGCAGAGTGCTTGGCATTTTGACCTAGTGGACCTAAATAATTAAAAACAAAAGCAATTAAATATGGAAAATAGAGCCAGAGGCATCGTTACTCACAAAGAGAATCTCCCCTAAGGAGTTGGTCTGTTTGTGCAGATCCACTCTAAATTATGGCCAATTCTGTGAAGCAACCTCTCTTATTATCTTACTACCACTTCTAAATAGGAAATAAATGCTCCTTTTTCACCAAGGCCAGTGGGATAGAAATTTAGAACTATCTCTGCTCACCTTACTGATTCACACTTCTTGTAGTGTCAGGTGCTGTAACTGGAAGACCCACTCCTGTCACTGGGTCATAATAACATGTAGAAAGGAACCAGCAGCACACTGTATTCAAGTTGCAAAAAGTGTACCAAAATTTATTAAGCCCACATCATACAAATAGGCAACGTTTCGGGCCTACCGGGCCCTATATCAAGCCTGATAAAGGGCCTGGTAGGCCCGAAACGTTGCCTATTTGTATGATGTGGGCTTAATAAATTTTGGTACACTTTTTGCAACTTGAATACAGTGTGCTGCTGGTTCCTTTCTACAAACATTTAGAACTAGACATCACCAAATATACAGCTGGTTGCTTTATTCCCCTTTATTAGTGGGAAAATCAAGGCAAATACTTACAAAGAGAATCTCCCCTAAGGAGTTGGTCTGTTTGTGCAGATCCACCCTAAATTATGGCCACTTTTGTGAAGCAACCTCTCTTAGTATCTTACTACTACTTCTAAATAGGAAATAAGTGCTCCTTTTTCACCAAGGCCATTTAGAACAATACTAGAAATCACCAAATATACAGCTGGTTGCTTTATTCCCCTTTATTAGTGGGAAAATCAAGTCAAATACTCATAAAAAAGCAACAATTTCCTGTATGTTAAAAGGCATGCTCCTGTGCTGAGCATAGAAAATCCCACAATGTATGCTGTGCTTTCTCTTTCTTAGGGTACCAGCAGGCCCTCTCACTATCATGTCTTGTGGGATGATAACTGCTTTACTGCTGATGAACTCCAGCTGCTGACTTACCAGCTGTGCCACACGTATGTGCGATGCACACGTTCAGTCTCCATTCCTGCACCTGCTTATTATGCCCACCTTGTGGCATTTAGAGCTCGGTATCATCTTGTGGACAAAGAACATGACAGGTAATTATATTGTCACAAGTAATCAACATTTACACTGTCCTTATTAGTCTTGCATCCGTCTAAGGGAAATATAAGCAGTGTCTGAACAGACTTTACTTTCTTGACACACACACACACATATATATATACAATACGTTGGAATGATAGTTGTTTAATTACACAACTTCACTGATGTAAACAGGTACATTTTGCCAAAGTGCAAAAAACAGCACCATCTAGTGGTTATCAGTATGAACATCATGCCACTTGCCACGTCATGTAGAGGTTTTGGGGATGAGTCATTGGGGCAAATTTACTTACCTCCGAAGTTGCGCCAGCGCTGGCTTTGTCGCACTTTGCTGTACTTCGCCAGGCGTAGATTCGCCAGGGCTTCACAAATTCACGAAGATCCAAAGTTGCGCACAAGTTATCTATCGTTTGCGAAGTTGTGCTAGCGATATTACGATCAGCTAGCAATGGCAAATTTGCATACGGCGTGCAGTTAAAGTACAAAGGCCGTATATGCAGCAGCAAACACATTACACTACACAAGGCCAGGGAACCTTAATAAATGTGTTCTAATGCCCTACACATGTGCCAACTGAATAGTTTAGGTTCCATATGTCATCAAATGTAGGGGGGGAAGGAGGGCACCCTAAAAAAAAAAATGTCGATCTTTTTCAGCCCATCACCCTATAAAAAGTAAAAGACGCCAACGTTTTTTTGGGACTTAGAAAAAATGTAAACTTTTTTTGGACCAATCCCTATCTACTCTGTTGCACTTCGCCTGGTCTGAGGTGGCGAAGTAAAATCTGGCGATAGAGGTAACGTTCAGGAAAATCCTCAACTTAGTGAATTAGCGTAGTTACGACCCTTTGCCAGAGCACAACTTCATCTGGTGTAAGGGTGCAAAGTAGCGCTAGAGTAGGTTTACTTCTCTAGAGAATTTACGCCAGCACCCGTTAGTAAATCGGCGGAGTGGCAAAATTACGTCACACTGGAGAATTTTCGCTAGGGTTAGCCACTCCGCCTGTTAGTAAATTTGCCCCATTGAGTGCATCATCCCCACTAATGTACAATTTAATCCACAAAGAAAACCTGCTAAATATTTGTTTCAGGGTATGCATTGTTATTATGTTTCTGGCTTGCAGTCATGTATACTTTAGGTGGCAAATTTGAATTATATTTGTTTCACATAACATTATTTATATCCTTTAAAAGTTAATACTCTCAGTCTAGGAGGCACATTTATAAAGGGTGGAACTTCAATTGAAATTTATTATTAAAATCTAATTTTCTCAGCTCGGATGAATTGAATCGACCCGAAAACTCGAATCGAATTCGATTTGAGTTCGAAAAACTTGAATCAAATTTAAAAAACCTCAATTCGAGTTTTTTTTTCTCTGAAAAAAACTCAAATGTCAGGAAGGCTACAAACAACTCAAAATTGATCCCTGGACCTCTCCTATTGACTTTTAACAGCAGTTCTGCAGGTTTTAGGTGGCAAATAGTCAAATTTGAGTTCTTAAACGGCCAGAGTATGATAAATCTCAAAATTCAAATTAAAACTCGAATCGAGTTTGGATAATTCACAATTTTAATTTGAGAGTTTTGACCTTAATAAATATGTCCCTTAATGTTGGTTCTTTAGTCAACAAGCAATATTTGCCTTTTGTGAATTACAAATGCCTATATCAAATGTCCCTTCTGTGTTGCAGTGCTGAAGGAAGCCATGTATCTGGGCAAAGCAATGGTCGTGACCCACAAGCCCTTGCCAAGGCTGTGCAGATTCACCAGGACACCCTACGCACCATGTATTTTGCATGAGAACAACTGCAGCCCCCAAATACACACAGGTTTGACTTACAGCAAAGAATCTGCTGTGTGGGTTTCCAGGGCAAAAGGGAATTGTTCTATCACTGACATCCCCTTACCATCCCTTCCCCACACTCCATTCTGCTTGCACTGACGCCCAGGCACAGTGATTGAGGGGAGAGCTAGTCCTGGGAATAGAAGATCATTGAGGAACACAGCACTATTATGCAATATGAAACCAGCCAACTGCTAGTTCATTGCAATGGAGCCTCCACTTGGATGCACTGCTTTTGTTTTGTCTTTTTTATCTTACTTTAAATTTTTAACCCTTTATGCCTTTACCTCAAATTGCTCTGCAGCATTAGCTGTCTTTGCAACAAACAAAACAACAACAAAAAAAATAGTGATATTTAGAGGGGCGAGTACATGTGCTAGCGTGTACACACCAGGACAGCCTTTAACGAGCATTGGTTGTAATACCTACTTGTAATAAGTGTTTTGGCCCATCTGCTGTAATCCTTATAAAATGCAGTTAGTATATTGCAGGCCGCAGCAAGTAAATAAGGATTGTTTACAGTGGTAATGTAAAGGGGTTGGCCACACCTACCATTGATCTTTATTTGCTGGCATAGGATTAATATCAACACTCCAACAGGGAAGGGGACTAGAAGCAGTCATTTATTTGTATCTGTATGAATACTCATACATATGTCTTTAAATATGAATGTGTGTATATATATACTTATATAGTTTTCAAAATGGACCAGCACTCCAGAAGCTTTTATCAAAATTTTTTTATTCAAACATCACTCTTGTGTCCAACGTTTCGGCCCACATTGGGGCCTTTAAGGTCCCAATGTGGGCTGAAACTTTGGACACCAGTGATGTTTGAATAAAAAATTTTGATAAAAGCTTCTGGAGTGCTGGTCCATTTTGAAAACTACATACTATGTTTGACCAGAGCACCCTTCTTGGATTGTGAAAGGAAAGGAGTACTTATAGAACAATTATATACTTATATATATTTATATATACATACATACATATATTTATATGTGTGTTTTTAAATGATATGTAAATGTGTTTGTCAGAAATATGAGAGAATCAAAGTTTTAAAAGGGGTTTCCTCTATGCATTTTGAGGCACTCTTGTCCATACAAATACTGTTTTCTCTCTTTTTTTTTTTTTTTTTTTTAATCTTTTTGAAACGCTAGGGTTTGTAATAGCCACATGCACTTTCGCAGTCCCCTTGCCTTTATTCTGTCCAACTGTAAGATACTACTGTTTGCAAGACTCAAGCAAACGCACTATATGTGGCCAGCAATGAAGCGTGCTGCCGATTGGGATCATCTCAAACCTTCTTAGAAAGGAATGAACAAAGCAGGGCATAGGGCCTTTAGTATTCATCTAAGCCTGTTCCCTGTGCTGCTATTAACTCTTTACCGCTTTTAAGCAGTGGAATCCTTATACCTGGAATAGGGTTGACTGTTGTTTAACACAAGATGTGGAATGGTCTGTTCGTTGGAAATGGCCTTATTTCCCTGCAAGCCACATTGTTGCTGTTAAGTACTTTTTTTGTCACTTCCTCTCATCTCTTTGTGTTCCCTCCTCCACATCATTTGCTAAAATCAGACCAAAAACCCTGTTGCATTGTAAAGGAATCCATTGAAGTTCTGAGATAGGTCTCCACTACCCCTTTATGGGATCCTCTTTAACATTCCACCAGCTGGTGAAGGAAAAATCATCCTGAAAAGAATGCAGTCTGGGAGGTCCCTAAAAAACGTGTTTTTATGACTATCCTTACCCATTTTATATTGTTTGTTACAGTTGCTAATGTATTTTCATCCATTTAAATGGCTGGGCATCAATGTGTAGCCTTTTACATTTTTAATATTTATTAGATGAATAACACTTAATTTAATTATTCAGAACATATTATTAGCAGCCCATGTATAAGTATTGTTGCTTCATTGGTGAAATGTCTGTAACTGACTGCTTACTGTTTTATTCTGCTCTTATTTTTTTTAGTGCAATAAGCAAAAATACATTTAACCTTTAAAATTCTTTAGGGGAAGGGGAGCATTGCATTTAGTGTCTTTGCAATCCTCCCAGGAGCTTGAGGGGTTAAATATGAATCAATATGAATCAAAGCCTTAATTATGAAAAGGAAGTGTCAAACGTCCTGGCAGTATATCATAGTATTCAATATACATGTGACCTGTTTTGTCAAGATGTCCTGTCCACACTCAGTAGAATTCTGTAGTAGAAAAATACTGTTTCCCAGTGTGTGTCAGTTGTTCAATGTTTGGTACTTTTGCTTTACATACTTGTGCACAATTTTTGTTTTTTCACAGACCAACGCATGTACATTATAGTTTTCTGAAAACCATAAACATTATCAGATTTACATAATTTAATGACCGTAAAGTGAGATGTGGGAGTCTCGCCATCTGAATTATGACATTGCCTCATTTTAATGCTTTCTCATCAAGTTTATTTCTGTTTCCAGGACCAATGCAGCTACTAGATTGTACTTTAATCTAATGAATGTCTGATTAATTGGATGAAAAAACTTAAATGGATCAATTTGTTACAGTCCATTAAAATACAGTCATCTCTGCAGTGCACTTTTGACTGTATATGTATGGAACTTGTAAAGATGTTGGGGAGAGAGAGCCTCAATAAAATGGAACAGGTTTTGTTAGAGCATGCGTCTGTCTTTCATTTCACAGTAATGGCAGTAGCAATTGAGAAAAAAAATCGGTAAAAAAATATTTAATCTGTTCTGGATAAAAATTCAATAAAATTGAGCGAAACCCCTTATTGTACGATTTTTTCGGAGTATTTTATCCCCGATTCTCACGATTTTAGGGCTTTTTTTTTTCGCCTAAAGTCAGAAATTCCAACGCAGACCACAGAAACTTCAAAGTAGTATAGGGACCTCTGCCATTGGCTTATACACAACCTCTGCAGGTATGAGAGGGTGTATTTTCGTATTCAGGCATTTTGTTGCATCAGGCTTTAATAAATCTCGAAAAATTCGTATTTTGTCCCAAAAAGCCCGACCGGAGTTTAGTAAATAACCCCCAAAATGTAGATACGTACATCTTGACTCACTGTAATGCCATGTATCAGCCTGCAGAATTAGTACCGTGACAACATATGACACAAGTCAGCAATAAAAAAAAAAATATGAATTGTCTTGTGGTCTATTTTAGTGTATGCTATACAGTGCAGTTTATTTGTACACTACTTCAGATGTATTTGGCAAAGTGTATTAGAGCCTCCTGATAACAGTATTTTAATTTAGAGACATAGAATCTGTGCCCTAACAATGCCTATGTTGCAAAGAGCAAACAGCCAGAACTAAAAAAGGTTACAATTTTATTGCTCTCTTCAGTTTTAAGAAAAAAAATATTTTCATGGTTTATAATCTGAACCCTAAATCAGATTTCAAGATGGATTAATTGCTGAACACTACTAGTCCATAACATTCAATAAATCCTTCTTATATTTGCATTTTAAATCAGGCATTACAGCCTGCTAGGCCAATATACCTTGATTTTCTAGTACTCCGTATTATACATGGAAATATGGAAACAATGCCAGAAAGCAGAAACGTTTGCCATTACATGTTTCTGTCAACCACCCATTGCAAGATAAATTCCTGCTTTCTGGCATTCTTTTTACTCCCCTTTATAATACAGAGACTGCACATGTGCCTTGGGCCAGAGCACGTTGGAGTTTAGCCGTAAATATCAGCCAGATTGGATCAATGGAAGTTTGTGAATTTACAGATTTGCTGATACAGGTATTGGACTATTTAATTGTACGATTTTACCAAAAATCCTTCGATATTTGAAAACTTGTCCAAACACTCAAGATAGGTCATAGGAGGTCCCCCATAGGCTAAACAGCAATTCGGCAGGTTTAAGTCGAACTTTTTTAATTCGACAGTACTTCGATTTTCGAAGTCGAAGTTTTTCACTTCGAATTGAAGTCAAAGTCGAATTTTGCCTATTCGATGGTCAAAGTATCCAAAAATTCGACGTTTTTGAAATTCGAAAATTGACTTCGACCCTTAGTAAATGTGCCCCCTGTGTGTACTAAAAAGGATTTAACATTAAATAAACCAAATAGGATTGTTTTGCCTCCAATATGGGTTAACTATATCTTAGTTTAGATCAAGTACAAGGTACTGTTTTATTATTACAGAGAATAAGGAAATCATTTTTAAAAATGTTAAATATTTGATTATAATCAAGTCTATTAGAGATGATCTTCCATTAATTTGGAGATTTCTGGATAATGGGCTTCCAGATAACGGACCCTATACCTGTACTGTAAAGAATCTTTTCATCTTATGATAATTATATGGCCTTTCCTCCAGTCGCAAAGAATCTCTTGCATAGATAAAAGAGACTTCTGTATACTGGTACCTCCTTTATATTGGTATAACTAATCATAGTGTCTCCACAGTGCCTTTTCTATAGTAAAAACAATCCTAATTAGAAACTCAAATCCACCAACTGCATTGCAATTGTTGACCTTTCTAGAGAGTTTTTGTATTGCTGAACCTGATTTAGTGATGTCTCTAATCAAATAAAAAAAAATGTATTGGGATTTTATTTTATGCACAAAGTATTATTAGATTTAGTAGCAGCTCCCCACATTAAACCAGTTGCCTTAACCAAAGGTCTTGTCATGTAGTTTACACAGCATTCACATTTTTTCTTACTTAATAATTCCAGTGTATTCAACTCCTCCTTTAAAATGATGGGCACAATGTATATTGTGTTCACATGATGGTAGATTTTGTTCCAAAAACATGCAAGTGCACATTTTTAGGTTTGAGAACTGACAGTTGGATATCATGCCTTTCCATGCTTACTTAAAAGGGACCAGACCAGAGCAGTGGGAAAACACATGTACCTGTACCATCTGTTGCAAAATATGTAGGATTAGAAATTACTTGAAATTCTATGACCTGTTTAAAGCATTTTTCCTATGGCCTTGTGCATTAATATGGCCACATATTATATATATTATTTCAACAGGGGGTACATTATTATAAAAACACATACATAATAAATCCACACACATGGGACAGCCAGGATAGGTTGTAGGAGGTACAATTGAAGGTGGTCTTTATTTATGTGGTCCTGTAAATCAATGGTTGAGTAGAGGCGGGCCAAAGATCTTTAGCATTCCAGATAAAGGGGGGCAATCTGTAAAACCCACTATAGTATATTTGCTGTTTAGCATATATAGAGAGCCTACACAGGAGAGAGAGAGAGAGAGAAGGAGCTTTTATTGATAGTTTCTTTAATGGAACTGCAGTAAAAAAACATTCTGCACTTTGATTTCGTATTCCACGAGGAGCCTCAAGTGTTGCACCTCATAGCATTTAGTGTACAAAATTAGCTTGTTAAAACAAGCTAAACCTCCATTATCACATTTATTCCATTTTAGTTTTTTATTATAGTTGTTTTTTGGTAACGGTCTTCTAGTTAGCAAAGCATCACTAAGCATACACGGCATCACAGTGCATTAGTGGAGAAGGAAATCATTCACAAAAAAGATGGGTGCTAACATTTTGGGCATTGCATGTGGAAGAATGGAAGTGGGTAAATGATGTTCTGCAGTTGTTGGTTTTGCTGCTTACTAGGCTTGGGCGAATTTGACCTGTTATGTTTTGCCAAAAAATCTCCGCCGGCGAATTGTCGCCAACGCCCATTAAAGTCTATGGGCATCAAAAAAATTGAGTCTATGGTCGTCATTTCCACGGCAAAACAAGGTAAAAAAAATCGCCCATCCCTATTGCTTACAAGATGTTCTGTTGTTTGTTATAGCATGTTATTATATACACAAGTACGAAAATCTAGTGGTTCCATTGGTCCTGAAAACTAAAGCTGGTGCTAGAGTGAATGAGGCCTGTTTAGTCCAATCATGTATAATATGGCAATACTGGTGACTTCTTACGTAATTTTGGCTGATGGTTTCCCAACAGAAATACGTCTGATTTGGATTAGGCCATGTGGGTCAGAAAAGTTTGCAGTCGGTCCCAAACACATAGTGGTGGTTGACAGATCTTAGCTGACCATAACACTCCGCAATTTGTCCATATGTTCGCACAATCAAAAAAACACAATTTCGAGAACACAAGTGGTTTTAAAAAAGTTTTGTTTTAGTTTTATGCAGAAAAAATTCACATAACCAACGCCATAGAACAAAATGGCATAATTTGTATAACATCGAAAACAATATACAATGTCTGCCACCCATTAATTATACATAGCAAGCAAGACATCAACAAGGAGTGGATACACCTACCAGCAAAATGAGAATGGCCCCAACGTTTCAGCACCAAGGCCTTTGTCAAGGGGATTCTGGTGTGCCCTCCATTTGCTATTAATTCTGACCATAACACTCCAACATTTCCTAATTTCAGATGTTGATACAAGCAATCTCTTCCTTTCACTTATCCTAATATCAAGATATATCATATACTTTATTAAATAAGTAATAATCTAGTTTTCATAAGAAACTGATTTGAGGTTGTTGTGGCATGTTTATCACACATTTTTTTTCATATTTCCAAAAAGTAAGTTATTTGTAGCCATTTCTGCCACAGCATTGCCCATTAACACACATTCAAATGCTTGTGTGTTCTTTTTCCCTTTTTCTCTTTTTCAATGCACATCATGTTGAAATTTTTTTTTTCTTTTTTTTTTGGAAATGTCCATTATAACCATAAAAGTGCATGGCTTAGGGAGCCTTATTTATTTGCTTATGTCTGTTTCATTAGGGTGAAAGCTGCCTTACAAACTATGACCTCCAAAACAACAGCCCCTATGAAAATGGTGGAATACTTGCTAAGCTGTACCATTTTTATATAGAAGAACAACATATAGTCTGACTCCATAATGGCTGACTATAGCACCTTTTTAAAGGTAAATTACTTGCCAAATACACGCTACATGAACATAGCATTTCAATTAAATCAGAGTATATTTCTTTCCATTTTATCTACTGGAGACTTCTGGAAACTTAATGGTCTTCTGAAATGAATATATATAATTATCACATATTTCTGTAACACATGGGCTTGGGTAGGAGTGGCACTTTCTTTTAAAGAATTTGTTGTCCCTCTGTATATTGTGCCTTGGTTCTGTAGGTGCAACTTCAATATCTACACAAAAATGTGCCCCAACGCACATTGGGGCAAATCCACTAAGCTTCGTAGTTGCGCCAGTGTCCGCTTTGCCACACTTTGCCAGGCACATTTTCGCCAGCGCTGCGCAAATTCACTAAAATCCGAAGTTGCGCTCAGGGGAAGCGTAAGGTTGCGAAGTTGCGCTAGTGTTAATTCGCCAAGCAAAGCGAAGTTAGGCTAGCGATGCTTAATTTGCATACAGCGTCAAATTTAAGTTACAATGGAGGTTTATGTAGCAGCACTACACAAGCCTGGGAAACCTTCAAAACAGCAATTAAAATTTTTATTTTCCCCTACACATGTGCCCACTGTATAGTTAAGTTGCCATGAGTTAGGAAATGTAGGGGGGAAGGAGGGTAGCCCCAAAAAATTTTCGATCTTTTTCAGCCTATCACCCATAAAAAAAGAAAAAACGCTTTGGGGCTTAGAAAAATTTTGAACTTTTTTTGAAGCAATCCCTATCTACTCTATTGCACTTCACCTGGTCTGAGGTAGCAAAGGAAGTCTGGCGTAAAAGGTAGCGTTCAGAATAATTTGCGCATCAGTGAATTTGCGTAGTTAGGTCCGTTGCACAAATTCGCCAGGTGTAAGGGTGCGAAGTAACACTAGCGAATTTACGCCAGCGTCCATTAGTGAATCGGAAAATTAACGAAAATGCGCTAAAATAGCGAATTAACGCTTCGTCGTTTAGTGAATTTGCCCCATTGGCTCTTGGGCACCTACTTGACATTATTAATTCAAATGTGTCACTGTCACTTTAAAAAGGTTAAACATCATATATATTATTATATATATTTATGTATATATATATATATATATATATATATATATATATATATATACTATATATATTTATATATATATATATATATATATACTATATATATTTTTATATATATTTATATATATATATATACTATATATATTTTTATATATATATATATATATATATATATATATACTATATATATTTATTTATATATATATATATATATATATATATACTATATATATTTATTTATATATATATATATATATATATATATATATATATATATATATATATGTGTGTGTGTACTCGCTGTGGGGAATCATAAAGAAGAATGTTTTTTTTGTTGCTACCTCCATTGCATAAATATTAAGTAAGTATTAACTCAAGGTACAGTCAGTTCCTTCATAGTTTCATTCATTCATTCAACTTAAGGAGCAAGTTTTATTTTTATAGTATGGCCTTTAAGGTGTATTGGCAAATGCTAGCGCTGTAATAGAAAATGAATATTGAGACATTATCTATTTTTAACCATAAAACAGCAGAGTAAATATATATATTTGTATTATTTAAAACCATGCTGCTCTCTGCAGAAACATACATAATTAGCTAATATACAAGGGCATTATTCATTAAAGTATATTTTATACCCCATAAGACCAAGTCTGATTTATTCTAGTCATTTGTACAGTACTGTGGACTGTGCTGAATAAAAAAATGTAAAAGTATGTGCATGTTATTGAGGTTTAAATGTGCTGTAAGTCTTTGGATAAATCAGCTGGCATATAGGCTAGGATCTGGTCTGTTAGGTGCCAAGAGGCTTCAGATTAAATATAAGTTTTAATAATTTGGGGTTTGGTTATTTTTGCCTAAGCAACTTTGCAAACATACATTTATTACACATTTCTATGATTTTTAAGTTATTTGTGTATGTATTGTTATTGAAAGCAGTGTTTGTCTGTCCCTTTCTATTCCCTGCCCTGATAGGTCAGACTGTTGATACAATGTAAGACAAGGCAGCTGATTAACAGACCTGTATTTGGTGGGGAATGAAGACTTTTGCAACATCGTTTAAAAAGTAACAACCAGGAGATACCCAAACACTGCTTTCAATACCTATTGTGTTTACAAATAACTAAAAGCACTGAAAATGTGTAATAAATGTATTTGTGAAAGTTTCTTATATTTTTGGCTTGACTTACCCTTTATTAACACACTAGAACACCTTAATAATTTTACCAGGCATCAGCATATTTCATAATTAATGTTAAGATTTTATTATATTTGTGCACATAAGGAAACCTTGGAGTTTTTTTTTTCTTTGTCATTAACTAGAAAGTAACAGCCCTGATCCACTTTTAATGACCTAAGATTGCATGGCGTTTGCAGATGTATTACAAATTGGTTTTGGACAGTAACACTAAGGGAAGATTTACTATTGCTTTTTTCTTTTGTGAGGTAATGATGGTTACTGCTTAAAAGAGAACTAACGAGTAACATAAGCAATATGGCAGAAATGTTGTACATTATGTTTTGGATTTGTATACCAGCCCAAGGCAACCACAGCCCTTTAGCAGTAAAGATTGGTGTTTCTGAAGATGCCCCAGTAGCTCACATGCAGGTCACATGAGCTAATTAACAGACAGAAATATGTCTTTTGCTTCCACGCTTCTTCCTGTTAGAGTTGTGGAATTTCTGTTCAGATGATTTCTGAAACAGCACGTAGACCATCACAAAACTGTGGTTCAAGGCAAGAGATATGAAAGGGCAATATTTACTCAAGTGTATATAGCAGTTTAGTAAGATTTTTTGTTGTTCAAATATTTTATTAGATTTTACACAATGGAGTGCAAGTAGAGAAATACATGAGTAAGATCTGTTGCTTAAGCATTCTTTTGTGTGTATAGTTTTCCTTTAATAACTGAGGTAAAAGTCAAACAGCATAACTGAATTTAACAGTACTGCATAACATAACCAAAATAAATAATCCTGCTAAAATTGGTGCTAATGTGAATATTGAGTTGCCAACTGCACAATTTCAGATTGGCCAAAGGAGTATCTTAAAAGAGGTTATTTATAGCAATGTGCATAAAACAGAGAAGTGCCTTTCCAGAAATGGTGCTGTAGCAGAGAGTATTTTTCAACATTAGGAGTAAAGAAGCTTGGTTACTGTGTACTGTTATTAATGTTGAGATTAACATGCCTGGGCAGGGAGCAAACAATGTAATTCAGAAGAAACTAAAGAGAAGGCTCTTCAGATCTATAAGGCGAATATTTTTGCTACTGTATGGGCACATGTATAAGTGGCCTTATGCCCAAATATGGACATTTTAGCTGTACATTTATTGCTTCATTTCATCTTCACACTTAGAAAGCCAGTTCAATATTTTGGTGTGTTGCCATAAATTGAGTCCAATATAGCACTAAATTATAAACCTTGTAAATAGAAGCTGAGTGAGTTTACAGTTGATGCATTGTTCATATTGTATAGTATATTGGATCCTTTCAGGCCAGTTAAATTATCCTTAACCACTGGCTGCTACTTACCATTCAAATGAATGACACAGCACAGCCAGAATAGGGAAATCACAGTTTCACTGTGTTACAGGCAGATAGTCCTGCCCATTATACGCAATGGAAAGCAGCTGCTGGCAGGAATGAGCATTGTGATTGGCCCCTGTGCTTATTTCAGGGATACCAGTGACAAACTGACCTGTGTGCCACTGGCCTAAAGGTTTACTTCGCTATTCCTAAAAAACTAGAAACAAGTAATTCTTTGCTTGTGTTATATTGTGATCTGTTAACAACTCTCCATTTGCCTGTGTGGGAAATTGAAATATTCTAGGAAAATGCTTGTTTGTAGATGTTCAAAGACTGTTTAGCTGTAGTAGCAAATAAAATACAAGACCAAACAAACATGACCAAAAAAAAAAGCATATTTTGTGCTTTAAACGTGCACACTATAGACTTGTTTGTGCATTATACACACTACAGTATCTACAAAAGTATCTCTCACTGGCAATCTATTTTTTTTAAACATTCCATTACAATTACAGAAGTCCTTCAAAACAGTTGTGGCTTCTGTGAGGCTCTATTACAATTATGGCCTTATTTATCAAAATTTGGATTTGCCTAATTTTAGAGGTTCTTTCTACTTCGATGTCCCCTTATTTATTGGAAAATCCAAATATAAAAAAAAACTCTGAATACAATCACTCGGAAAAAAACGTGAAAACCTCAATTGTGTGGAATTACAAGCCCAAAAAAACCTTGAACATCTCAAATAATTAGTTTTACATTTTGCCTAGGATGACTCCCATTGACTTCTACATGACCTTGCAAGCTGATAGATGCTGACGTTTTACATTCAAATTTTTTTAGCTTTGTAAATACTTTATTTGAAGTTAAGAGATTGTGAGTTTTAGCGCAAAAATCCTCAAACGGCTGTAAAACCCCAAATTCAAGCATTGATAAATCAGTCCCTTAGTGACATTGCTGCTCTCCTAATGGTGCTAATCTATATAACATCATAAGCGCCCTCCAGAAGGGATTTCTTATTTTTATTCGCACAAAAACCGCATTCTCCTGGTTGTTTTGTAATCTGTAAATGTGGGAACTGGTGAACGTCATGGGCATTATGTTCTTTCAGTCTATTAAAAATGTACTTACTTACTTTGAGTACTGTATGTATGTGTTTCCTTGCTGCTTGTTTTTAGAAAAAATGCATTATTATATATAGGGAAGCATTCTACAGATGACAGGAAGAGATTGTTAGCAGGCACAGGTACAGAAAATGAAGCTAGCTACACAGAAATTAACCAGCCTGTTGATTTATTCTTCGACAATTGGTCCATTCGTTTAACTGCCTTGTAGCCTGAAGAAAAGCAGCAGCAGTTGCTGTGGGAGAAACAAACAAATGCTGATGCCCCAGTTTCCATTCATGTTTGTCCAGTAATTCTGCATTTAGTCCTTCATCTGGCTCCAAACTGCTAAGCAGTATTTTGAGCTTTTGTGACAACCATGATTGCTAACTGCAGGGCCTGAAAAAGCAAGAGATTTTAGTAACCTGTGTCCCATTCTGACTCTTTTTAATCTGATTATTTCTCTTTTAATTAATACTGTGGTGATTATGCCACAATTCCTGTCGATCATTGTGAGACAATAATTCAGTGTGTCTGCCTACAGAAATAAGGCTTTCAGTGTTCCTGTAAGGAAATGCTGAAACTTGATTATGTAGTTAGCTTACATTACAGAAAGATTTAAAGCAAAATGGTACCTCTTTAGGCTAATGTCACATCTGGAGGCTTTTCTTAAATATGCTGGTCTTCTGCCTTCTTAACTTATGCATTTTTGAATGCACACCACGACAAGAAACAATTGTAGCTGCAAGTTCGTTGTGTGTCTAGGTGCAATATACAAAGAGAACCCCAAAAGTTACATTTTCTCAAAGCAGGTGTTAACTTGAGACCTCCCTTGTATCCATTCTCCCAGTACTCTGCACCTTGCTCAGTGTCTGACTGGCCCACCAGGTTACCAGGAAAACTCCCAGTGGGTCTAGGTGTCAGTGGGACCTCAGACGCTTATTTGTATATTAAATGTATTAAATAAAACTTAAACCTTTTAAAGACAACAGATAAGATATGGCTGGACAAAACAAAATTGACACAAACATTTAAATAATAAAAGAGAAAGTGCCTTGCATAAGTATACACTCCCTGAGCTGTTTCTACATTTTGTTGTTACTAATGGCTATTGAACTTGATTTAATTAGAATTTTTAACATATAATTTACACACTGAAGGTGCAAAATGTTTTTTATTGTTAAAGAAAAGCAGAAACTTGTTTGCAGAAGTATTCACCCCAATCCCAGTCAGAGTCAGTGCATGGTAGAACCACCTCTGCTGTCAATTGCACCTCTGCTGTCAATTGGATCTTTCCATACATTACCACACCTCCACACCTTAAAGGGATACTGTCACATGAGCAGCTGGGAAATTGACAAAATGTCTAGCCCCATGTCAGATTTCAAAATTGAATATAAAAAAATCTGTTTTTTTTTTCAGTGCAGAATTCTGCTGGAGCAGCACTATTAACTGATGCATTTTGAAAAAAAAATTTTACCCATGACAGTATCCCTTTAAGTCTACAAAAAATTAATTTAAACATTAAACAAAATAGGATTGTTTTGCCTCCAATAAGGATTAATTATATCTTAGTTGTGATCAAGTACTAGGCACTGTTTTATTATTACAGAGATCTGGGAAATCGTTTTAAAAAACATTAAAAACATTAAGATGGAGCTATGTGCGAAGGACTTCCTATACTTCAGAGCTTTCTAGATAACAGGCTTACAGATAACTCAGCAAAATGTTACCCTTTTTTTTTTGTTACAATAGATTTCAGCAGGTTACTTCTAGCCAAGGATGCACCAGGTTGTTTTGTGAATGTCTAATTGCATTGAGGGTCTTCTTAGTAAACCTTTCCTGTGCAAAGCTATATTAAAGTGATATACAAAAATAAGTGTCAAAGAAGCCTAAAAGTCCTAACAACCTTTTTGATCCTCATTTTGCCATCAAAACAAAAAGTATAAATGAGTATATAAATTTTAGTTGGATATATAGCATTTATGAAACAGAATGTGTTGTTAAAAGGATATTGTATTGAGTTCATAATTTGTGTGGATATTGTGGATTATTGATTATTTATCAGTAATGGAATTCTTAGTTTATTATTCAAAGTGCACATATGGTATCTGTTTATTGATATATAATAATGTGGTAGTTTTAAAATTGTTAACAATATTTTTTAAGAAAAAAGCAACCCCACCAAATAGTTATTGCTATATCTATACCAAGTAAACTCAAACCATAAATTACAAAACCGAAATAATTAATGATAATAATAATTCATAAAGGTGCTGACTAATAAATTAGATAAAGTGCTAGTGCAAATAAATAAGATGAAATCAATCAGTCCTTGTACTGATGAAAAAATAATTGATTATTCCTGAATCCAAAGGGTATATTAACCCACCAATAGATTCCAATAACACCCCTTAATAAATAAATTCATTCATTAATTAATGTATAAAGTGTGATTAATGAAGATAGAATTGGCAAATTGATATTGCAATTCAGTTACACCAATAAAGTGCAGTGCAATAAATAGGCTAAAAAAATGAGACTTGGTAATTAATTAATTGGTTAAAAAGGAATTAATAAAAAATGGCCAGAAATTCAATATGGGTTAAAAAGTTATTCGGTCATACTCCATTGGATAAGGTTAAAGAAAATTTGAAAAATATACAGGGTGGAGTTGTCCCAAAACTCAGAATCAAAAATATTGTCTAAGGAGACCAATTTTTGATTCTGAAGAAATAATTCCATTAGGGGAACATACTGGATATATTTGATGGGGGCAGGAATTCTGGTCTAAATCCTTTGCTTTACCACCTCTTCTATCTTCCTTCCATTCTAAGGGGCCGTGAGTTTGTGGCTTTTTAGGGCTATTTAGCCTCTTTTAACGGTTAGGGCAATTTAAGTTACAAGGCCACAGCTCCGGTTACCCTGTCCTGCCTTTACTTTGTGGTGTCCCAGGCTTTAGAAACAAAATAGGCAGTTAGTTTTTGGGACAGCTCCACCCTCTATATATTTCAAATTTTCTTTAACCTTATCCTATGGAGTATGACCGAATAACTTTTTAACCCATATTGAATTTAGATATAGCAATAACTATTTGGTGGGGTTTCTTTTTTCTTAAACAATATTGTTAACTTCTTTTACCTGACTTCGTCAGACCTCGACCTATAGTTTGGGTTAAATGAGGATCAAACACATACATATACACACAGGGATACGAATCAGTGGTGTTTCTTAGTTTTAAAATTGTGTTTTAATCCTCATCAAAGCTTTGTCAAGGGACTAAAGGTAAAAGTTAGCTTATAGGAAATGTGCAGCTCACAGTGAAATTGGGCAATTTAGATGCAATGACATGCTGGTGGGATTTTCTTCTTATTGTAACTCTGTCCAGTGTGCAGTCTTGGAAGTTTCCCTAAATCAGTGGTCCCCAACCTTTTTTACCCATGAGCCATATTCAAAATTAAAAAGAGTTGGGGAGCAACACAGGCATGCAAAAAGCTTCTGGGGTGCCAAATAAGGGCTGTGATTGGCTATTTTGTGGCCCCTATGTGGACTGGCAGACTACAGGAGGCTCTATATAGCATTACACCTGGTTTTTATACAACCAAAACTTGACTCCAAGCCAGGAATTCCAAACTAGGCACCTGCTTTGAGGCTACTGGGAGCAACATCCAAAAGAGAGCAACATGTTGCTCGCGAGCTACTGGTTGGGGATCACTGCCCTAAATGTTAGTTGTTGTTGGCAGATCATGCACTACAAAGCTATATCAAAGCCATCCAAACGTAATGTAATGTTGCAGTTAACGGTAGAAGATTTTATAAGATCTGTCTGAGGGGAAAGCTTTGTATCAAAGGATGACTCTAGGAAGAAAACACCATGTGCATGGACTATATAGGACTGTTGGAAGAGTTATCACCAAGGTTTGTCTTCAGATCTCCAGTTTAGTTTCTCTTGATTTCCCTTTATCTGGTAGGAACAATTTCTTTAATGTGATGCCTTAAAGCAAAAATGAATTGGCTTGTCAGAAATGTGTTTTGGTTTAAGATTATTGTTTGTTTTGACATTCATGCATGGTAGTTGATACAAAGGACTTTTAAGGGTCACTTGGATTTTGTAATTAGTTTACTGCTAGCCTATCATTGAATTCAGCAGATATGCTTTTACAGCTTTTTTATTCCCACTTTATGTAATTTTTAAAAATGGCTTCTCTAACCAAGGGGTTTACAAGTCTGTGACCCAAGAAGTTTACTAGATATAGAGATCTGCATGTGTTTCATTGGCATTTTATTTTTTAAAACACTGCACTTGTAGGGAAAACAATCCTGCACAAGGAGAGAAATAATTTGCAAAATACATAAATTCAATTAAGATCTCTTTTTACAATGATGACCAGAAACCCAATGCTCAATAGATAATCTGCCCCTAATTATTAACAAGTTCAGAAGTTTCCCTTAAACAGTTGGTGAGGGGAAGAAAACCACACAATTTCATTGTAAGATTATAGCTATATATATCGCTATATCTATATCTATATATATATATATATATATATATATATATATATATATATATATATATATATAACACTAACTTCGTGGCTTTTATGTTTTACATTTAAATTAATTGGGAGTGTATTTACTGGTTTAAATGTTGGACAAATCTTTGCCAAAAGTATTGTGGTCATGTTTATAGTAAGCCTAGTGCTTGGGAACATCATTTGAACGAATGGTGCTCATGCTTCTCTTTTATAAGAAATGGTTTCCTCTACACACCACTCATATAATATTATATTTAATGCAAATATATAGAGATGTTCCTTGTATTTTGTGATTGACTTTACAGTATGTTTATATAGTTGCTTAGCTATACAATATGGATTACAGTGATGTATTTCTCAAGATTTCCAACTGGAATAGGAAAGCTTTATAATATGGGTTTGTAATGCTAATGCAGAAAGATTTAGTGCATGTGACCAAGAGGCCATTCGTGTGTTTTTCATTGTAGCCCCAAAAAACACCAACTTTGCACTCCATCTTATTTGTTTCTGAACAATTAGTAACCATACAATTGCTAAATATTTATAATTGTTATGCTCCATTTTATTCCACATCTCTTTACCACCTGAAATTTCTACATTTAAAAACTGGGACTTTTGTTTACACCCCCACTGAGGCCAGTTCAGCCCTTTATGTCCAACACTCTCATATTTAATCCACATAATGGGAGCCATGCTTCTCTTTTTAGCTTCACAAATCAGGACCAGCGTGTGAATATGAGAAGGTTGTGGGGTACACAGTACAACACACTGTACACACAGTGATGCCAACAGACGAGATTCTTACATGGTTGATGCCAATTTTGCCAAATGTATTTGGATATTTTGAGGGTAATATAAATAAAACAAAATAAACCATTCGGATAAAGCAATGTGTTTTTAATATGTTTCCTAAACTCATTTATTGTGTTGTGGAAAAACATTTAACTACACAAAGTTGTATGTCATGTCAATGTGAAATTACAAAGCATAATATTTTCTAGTTGTATTTATAAACAGCAATATGTATCCTCGGGCTAAAAGAATCAGGTAGGTAGCTAAAGCTAGTAGCATGTTTAGTTCTATATTAATCTATTAAGGTCTTGTTTAAAAAAAAAATATTGGAATTCTACTTTTTTGTTGAATATGCATCTGAACAACATGTAAAAAAACAAATCCATTTTTCCCATAGCAGCCAACTGTGCCTTATTTCCAGGGGCAGCTCTGATCTATCCCAGCTGACCAGCTGCACAAAAGACTTTGATGCTCTTATGAATATAAATGAGATCTTAGTATCTGCACTTAATCTGCCAGTTGCATATTATGAATGAGGTGGGTTTGTAATAAATATGCCCATTCTGATAAATAATACATGATGGCCGGTGACCTCTTTGGAAGACAAGACTCATGTGATAGTATGGTTGTATACTAAAAACACTTTTTACGTACTGGCAATTATATTTTCACTTGGTGTACTATTTTTCTATACAATTTTGCTGTTTAAGCTTTTCAGCAATTATGTGTATTCAGCATTATGGGTTGTGGAAATTTGTGTTTAGGTTTATGTCTGAGCAAGGGCTGCCAGTGCTGATCCAGATGGGCTTGAAGGCAAGGACAAATGGAGAATCATTTCTTGTTATGTTGTAGATAAAGCTGGTCACATACAGTCCAATAATGGCACTTTAGATCAAATCTGCAATGTATTGGCCTATAAAAAAGGGTTAAACTGGCAGCCTCCTGATCCAGTATCTAGTCTGGAATTGACCTGGGAGCCAAAAATTTATTTTGTGTGTGGCTAATGTTACTGTATACTTAAAGGGGACCTGTCGCCCACACATAAAAAGCTGTATAATAAAAGTCCTTTTCAAATTAAATAAGAAACCCATATTCTTTTTTTATTAAAACATGCGTACCTGTTATAAAGAAAGATAAAAGTCTCCGCTGTTAATCATATATTTCCTGCGTTCCTCTATGCCTTAGGCATAGAGGTGGGGCAGGTTATTACTTTCACTTTTTGCACTGCACTCTCCGTAATTGTATCCTCCCTCCTCAACATCTAATTGTGTAGCCAGTGTATAGGCAGGTGCATCAGATGTCCCATTCTGGTGCATAAACAGGATTTTGGCTTACTTTAATAGCAGTGTGCACAAAATGGTGCATGCATGCTTGATGTGTGAATTCCAAACCCAAAAGAAACAAAATGAAATAATTTACAGAGAAACCTCAATTTTGCACCCCACCTATATAGTTTGCATAATACATTTCCCCGATTTTACATTTTACTGCATTTTTTTCTGTTTTCTGGTCCCACTAAAACATAAAATATGAGTTCTAATGTATGTAGCTTGATTGAAGTTTATTTTGAGTAACATCATAAAACAGGATTTGGAATTATTTTGTAGAGTGACCGGTCCCCTTTAATCACCACTATCATCCTCATTTATCCTTTTGTTATTTCATGGAAATAAAATGACCACACACTACAGCATCAATACTTAGTGACGTATAATTTACATTTGGAGTCCAGAAGTGTGTGTGCTGCCTAAACTAAATAGAAATAGTAATTGATTTAATTGAGATTGGATCAAAGTAAATTCATGAGCATTGGCTAACTTGCAGACAAGTCACTGATGTATTGAATAATATTGGATTAGGTATCTCCCTTTTTTTGTTGCTGTAGTCAATATTATCTATTAGATTTAGTAAACTAGTAATGTGAATTTGCCTATGGGAAAAGATATCCTACTTTATTTATGACCTAAAACATTACTTTTTTGTTATTTTGTCTGCCTGAAATGAAAAAAAATGTTGGTGCTAGATTTAGAGCCAATAATTATTTTACTGGTTCTGATATCACTTCTTTGCTCTTTTAATATCTTAATGGGGTAAATTGATCCTGAGAAAGGATTGGGCTAGCTTGTGTGAACTGAACTCAACAAGAAGTTTAAACTTCTGCAGTAATAAAGATCACTCATGCCTTGTTCTTGTACTTCTATAAAGATTGGATTTAATTAAATTATGTTGACATATGGTAACTCTAACATTGCCATGGGCAGAACTATTCACAGGGCAGAAGGCTTCAGGGGCCACTGGACCTGATGTTAAAATGACTTGACTTGTTCAACATGAGTTCAACGAATAGGGCTTGGACATGCTTTTTATATATTGATTAATCATGAACAATCAGTGGTTTTGTTATTTCTTCAGCTAATCAGGACAAAAAGGGAAACTAAAACTACTCCATGTTTAGTCCTTGCTGGGTATATAATTAGATTAGCAGTGCACTGATTTTAAATATAACCGACTCCTGCTAACAAAACAGATGCAACAAAGGGGGAAGGGAGTGGGTTGTTCCCTGGTTCTCTACCTCACAAAGACCAAACATGGAGTAGCTTCATTCTCCCTGTATGCCCTGTCAAGCTCAAGAAATAATAAAAATCATAGATTTTTTTAGATCAAAACAATGGGCAAAAAGAATGTTCAGCCCATGCCCTATCCATTACACTGACGTTGAACAAGTGTGTATTCAGTCCCTTTAAGGGCTGTAATGGATAACTGATGTTTTACATGTGGATCCTTCAAGGTCTTTCCCCATCATTGAAAAATAAACAGTGCAGGTATAGAACCTGTTATCCAGAATGCCTGGGACCTGGGGTTTTCCAAATAGGAGGTCTTTTTGGATCTGCCTTATGTCTACTAAAAAATATTTAAAGCATTCATTAAACCCAATAGAATTATTTTTGTTTCCAATAATCTGTTTACAGGGAAAAATGCGCATAATGTAGTTGGTCGCTGCAAATATATTTTCTTTTACAGTGATAAGAGATAATCAGATTGCTACCTAGCTAATTCAAGCAGCAGAATCCCTTCTCACATGCACTGGTGCAGTAAGGCACTTCGTCTTGTTAACTAGGCACATTTCTGCTTAGGTGCCGGGGAACAAGGGGGCCTTGACCTTGTTGTTGGCTTCCTCTATATCTGAAAACCACTCCTGCCTCTCTTACCTGTGGAGGGGATAGGGGGACGCAGATGGCTGGGAGACTCCAGCACATTTCGGTGAGTGGTCGGTTGTGTATAGCAGTGCGCTGGGCCCCTCCGAAGATTTGTTGCAGGGTTTTCTGGCACACCGTAGTTACACCACTACCCATATATCTGTAACTGTTGTACGCTACAGAGGAAGACTGTTGGACCATAAAGAGGTGTTTAAACCAGAAAAAAACCTGCAGTAGCCGATTTCTCTGAGTATGGTGTAGCTTGCAATTCATCCAACAAAAGTACAGGTTCGCCATGGTAGCTACTGATGAAAATGAGACAAATCCATGTGTGTTGCTGCTGCTAATATATCTCCTGGTGTTAGCCCAAACGTTTGAGCTGGCTTGATAGAAATGTTACAAAGCACGGTAGTTATTCTACATATTAACATATAAGAAAACCTCTGCAATATAGTTTTGCCTGTTCTCTTCTTAGGGCTACAGTGTGCCTTATGAAACAGCCAGAGGTAATGCAGCAACCATCTACATAACTATGGCAAAACCATGCAACTTGTGTTAATGGTTTCCTGTCATTTAGGGGTGCACTTCAGATGCTAAACTCCCAGCATGCTTTGTTAGAGGTCTACAGGTTCTGAAACTGATCCTCTAAATCCTCAGACTGTTATTTATTCACCTTATCTGTGTATAGGCTTTTCCTCCTACATACACTTTTAAGAAAAACTGCAAATCATATTGTTTTATGTAGTTAAACGAAATCCTTTAATGGGGTAAATGAATATCTAGAGAGCGTAACATTTATATCAATGTCAGCAGGATGCTAGGCATGGGGGGGAGTTGAACTAGACATGCTGCTATATTTTGTGTGTGTCACAAACTAGTTGCGCTGTAACTTGTGGAGTCCGTCGTGAATGTGTTTGTGTCTCAGAAAAGAAACCCTTTTTTATCAGGGTGATTTCTAAACCATCTCATCTAGAACACATTCTTGCCAACATATTGTTGCCAATATACGTGCATATATCTCACAGAACCTTCTGATATCTGGAAATAAGACTTTACCAGCTATAAATGTTTTATTTTTGTGGCTTTGTAATGGTTGCTCTTAAACCTAATGAGACACTACAAGTGAAAGACGGGCTGGATTATGAAGCATGTCGTAGCATCTGTAAATCTCTGCATATTGTGTTTAACGGTTTCTTTGACTTCTTTTTCATCAATACCGATAAATTTCTCAGAAAGTGGCCCTTGAGCTGGAGAACTGACATCATGGAGGCACTTGTGTGCCCATATTGCAGTGTAATGGAGAACAGCAGCTTGCAATCCCTGGGAAACAGGTTTAATGCTGTTTTTTTCCAATATGTTATCAACTGTTGCCATTTTTAGTTTCAGAATTTCGGTAATGGAAGATCTTACACTTCATAGAGCAATCTGTATGCCAAATATGGTGTCTCCTTTAACATCATACCTGGTATTGTGTTTTACCACCCTTTCAATATACAATATCCAAATAGGTACCAAAGGTAAGACTGTTGGGAGAGAGTTCACCTAAAAACTATCCTTCGGCTTCCTGTGATCTGATAGCTCTACAACTGATCTTATTTCTTATATTTGTTTTCCAAAAATGTAATATATATATATATATATATATATATATATATATATATATATATATATATATACACAGATTAATAGTGTTGACTGCTTGCTTCCAACAAAAATGGAAAAATAAAACCTGCTGAGTGCTAAAGTTAATTTTAAGGTTAATTCTCTCTTCAGCTAATGCTCTTCCTACTTCTAAAGCATGTGTATATAAATAAATATATAAATAAATAAATATATATATATATATATATATATATAGAGTCCCACAGTGCCTGCACTCAATCCAAAGGATGAAGCCAGAGGTGCACGATCCAAATGTAACTCATATATGGAAAGAAGATCAGCACTCTCTGTAGTTTTGGTGAAATTGTGTTGATTTATTAATCAAAAATCACATCTTATCCGACGTTTCGGTCCCACATGGGGATCTTTCTCATCCTTGAGAAAGGTCCCCATGTGGGACCGAAACGTCGGATAAGATGTGATTTTTGATTAATAAATCAACACAATTTCACCAAAACTACAGAGAGTGCTGATCTTCTTTCCATAAATAAATATATATATATATATATATATATATATATATATATATATATATATATATATATATATATATATATATATATATATATATATATATATATATATATATATATATATAGGGATTATCGGCACTCACCACTCATATAGTCACTTGCTGGGTGCTATTCAAAAATAGAGCAGTCCATGAAAGCACTCACAGCGATCACCATCCAGTGTGTATCAAAAAGTTATTTATTGGTGCATGGTGTATCGACACACACACACATATATATATATATATATATATATATATATATATATATATATATATATATATATATAGAAAGTCCAAACTCTGGTGCACACATAACAAACATTTCTGCCTAGGTGCTGGTTGTAGTAAATCATAGATAAAGCAAAAAAGAACCGCACTCACGGACTTCTGAAAGGTGCAAAATCAAAAAATGATATTTATTTCAACGTTGCATTGTAGGAAAGGTGCAAAATCAAAAAATGATATTTATTTCAACGTTTCGGCTAATCCCTTAAGCCGTCATCAGGAAGTGAATAGCCGAAACGTTGAAATAAATATCATTTTTTGATTTTGCACCTTTCAGAAGTCCGGTGAGTGCGGTTCTTTTTTGCTTTATATATATATATATATATATATATATATAGATAGATAGATAGATAGATAGATAGATATACATATATACACAGATCAACATTATTACTAACTGCCAAATATACGAGCGGCTTTAACCTAATGAATATTTTATTCTAGCTTTAGGGTCCATCAGTTTGTAGTCCCCGCACTTTTTTTTAGAATTCCCCCCCACCACTGATATTTTTCCTGCTCATTGCACTGCAAGCACATAAAGTATCACAAGAGAGCTCTGTGAGTGAATAGGTGAGGTTGAAGCAGTACAGCAGGACCATGGCCTGTCTGATATCAGTATATTAAATATCCCCACTGCAGACACAAGGCCCCAGCTGATTTATTGTTGCATGAAGTGTGACTGTTGGAGACTTTTATTCTTGTATTTCTTTTCTAGCACAATGTAAGAATGTTCTGAGAGGTGAGGATAGTTCTTAACACTGCTGCTTTTTTCAAGGGTTCACTGCCAAAGTATACGTTTGCTCTAACAGTGGAGAAGTAAACCATCCTTAAAATGAATATGTCTACATTAAAATGAAATGAATATGGTACATTTTTGTAACAGATCTTTGTAACTGTTATTGTTTAATGACAACCTCCCTACTCAGTTCTTGTCCCACATTGTTTTTAGCTGCTGTATTTCGAGACCTCATTACTAACCACTCAGTCATAATAACAGAGTTATATAATAGTATGAACTACTTCCTGAGCCAAAACTCTCAAACATTTCCACTGACAGCCCCCATGCTCTTACGTTGTCATTCTGCCATTTGGCCTACTGAAACCATATTTGTGTTGATTTCAAGAATTTTCTATTTTATCTTATTTTTATTTTTCTTTTGTCCTTTATTATTGTCATTGTTGTTACTTGCATTATTAATGTTGCTTGTATCAGTTTGAAGCGTAATTTTCACAAATTTATGCAATAAAAATAAAACAGACCAAAAGTCTGCGTCTCTTGAATACAATGCAATTGTATCTGCCATACTTCCAGTGTTGAAATGCGTATTTTTATTTCACAGTGAGCAGTAACAACTCCTGATGTCCACAGACAGACAGAATTACAAAACAATATACAGGTATGGGATCTGTTATACAGAAAACGATTATACAGAAAGTTCCAAATTGCAGGAAGGCCGTCTCCCATAAACTCAATTTTATCCAAATAATCCAAATTCCTTTTTCTCTGTAATAATAAAACAGTACCATGTACTTGATCCAAACTAAGATCTAATTAATACTCACTGGAAGCAAAACCAGCCAATTGGGTTTATGTAATGTATTCTAGTAGACATAAGGTATGAAGATCCAAATTACGGAATGATGTTATCTGGAGAACCCCATGTCCCGAGCATTAAACATTAAATAAACCCAATAGAGTGGAGTAGTGATGGGCGATTTTTATCGGCAATCATGGGTTCACGGCAAATTTCTGGATTCCACCCGCAAATGTTTTCGCAAAACTTCCACGAAAATTCACCAATTCATTTCGCTGCAACAAAAAAATTATTTGGACATCCATCGACTTTAATGCATTTGGACAAAAGAGTCACGCATGTAAAAATTGTTGTGCGTCAAAATTAGTTTGACGCCCATTGACTTCAATGCTTTTTGCAAATGTTTTTGGAGTTTCGCAAAATTATCTGCGAATCGAAACGGGACAGATTCGCCCATCACTAGAGTGGAGTGTTGCCTCCAGTGAGGATTAATTATATCTTAGTTGGGATCAAGTACAATGTACTGTTTTTATTATGACAGAGAAAAAGGAAAAACATTTTAAAAATTTGGAGTCTATGGGACATGGCCTTCCCATAATTCAGAGCTTTCTGAATAAAGGGTTTACAGATAATCGATCTTGTACCTGAGCAGACTGCAAGGCCAATTCTAAGATTTTTCTATATTGGTTTGTGTGGGAGGGAGAAATAATAGACAGCTTAGTCGCTGGCATTTTTTGAAGGAAGCTAAAGTTGTCCATGCTTGGGATGACTGGCATGTTACTAACAATATTCTCAAGCTGAACTGTCAGATATTGTAAGATCTTGCCATCTACACCGATTATGAGAATGAGTGGGCCTAAGTGGGTTTAAACATAGTGAGTGGGAGCTGCAGTGTTCACTCCTCCACTTGCACCAGCAAATAACATGGGATCCAAATGCAGCATGGACAGTGACAAACTATGCTTCCCAAAGGTGCCATACATGTCCACATATACCACACAATAAAACCCAGCATTGGTACTTTTAAAGAAAAAAAATAGGGAATAGTTTCCCTTGGCTATAACTCCCTTTTTCCAGGCAAAAGATTAAACATTTAGAGCTTAACACCATGGGAGATTTAGTAGGATGGTGTTGGATCGACAAAACACATCCTAAATTGAATTTAGTTGCATTGGTCAAAATATAATGGGACTTACAAAAATCTGATGTGTAAACTACATGGAAAATTTTCCCTCTGACGTGACCCTAGAATTGGTTCAACTACCCAAACAAATTTGACCATGTCTAGCCAGTAAGCACTTTATCATTCCCTGTCTATCCAGATGCTGAAGTTGAAAATGCTGCAAAACACAGTAGAATTGGTCAAAAAGAAGAAACGGAAGGGTTCATTTATGAATGCAGACTTGTGTGCAAATCATCACATTTTTTAGCCACAATGCAATATTTAAAACATAGGAACAAATGAAATAGGATGTGCAAGTTATCATTCATCAAGGTCATGGTATAGCCATAGAAATAAGTCAAATCAACTGGACTTGCTGTGTTTTTCTTGAAGACGTTTCACCAGTCATCCAACTGGCTTTCTCAATTCAGAATAACTTGTACATAGGATTTTGCTTCGCTATATATCCTCTGGAATGTTGCTCCAATCAGCATAATCTGTTTATCATAATCCACAATGATGTCATTAATTTAGGTGTTAATTGTATTAGCAAGATTGGAGGTTTGATGTGTTATTAAACCTTCCAGGGAGAGGTGCCAAAACAGCATTGTATGTGTCAGACAATAGATGTCACACCTCTATTCAGACTAAGTTAATGACATCATTGTGGATTATGATAACAGGTTCTGGTGATTGGAGCAACATTCCAGAGGATATATAGCAAAGCATGATCCTATGTTCAAGTTATTCTGAATTGAGAAAGCCAGTTGGATGACTGGTGAAACGTCTTCAAGAAAAAACAGAGCAAGTCCAGTTGATTTGATTTATTTCTCTAGATAAATGAAATAGTAATTGTGGCATGTGCAGGCCCGGATTTGTGGCAAGGGCCGGGCCTAGGGCGGCATGACGTCCAGCCACATGCTGATCGTGAACTGGGGCGTCGCAGGGGGCAGTGTGCCAAACTGGGCAGGTGCTAGGACCTGGTGGCCTCGGGGTGCCAGACAAGTAAATCTGGCCCTGGGTATGTTCAAAAGTTTGTACACTTAGGGGCCGATTCACTATGGGTCGAATATCGAGGGTTAATTAACCCTCGATATTCGACTAGGAACTAAAATCGTTCGACTTCGAATATCGAAGTCGAACGATTTTGCGCAAATCCTGCGATCGATCGATCGAAGGATTTTTCATTCGATCGAACGATTAAATCCTTCGAATCGAACGATTCGAAGGATTGTAATCCAACGATCGAAGGAAAATCCTTCGATCAAAAAATCCCAGGCAAGCCTATGGGGACCTTCCCCATAGGCTAAAATTGACTTCGGTAGCTTTTAGCTGCCGAAGTAGGGGGTCGAAGTTTTTCTTAAAGGGACAGTACTTTGACTATCGAATGGTCGAATAGTCGAACGATTTTTAGTTCGAATCGTTCGATTTTCGTAGTCGAAGGTCAAAGTAGCCCATTCGATGGTCGAAGTAGCCCAAAAAAACTTTGAAATTCGAATTTTTTTTAATTCGAACCCTTCACTCGAATTTAGTGAATCGGCCCCTTACACTTATCCAGTGAACTGGTGATACATAATATGTTACCACTTTTTGTAATCCCTACAAAAAAAGTGTAGTTAAATTAACAGTTGGCCTTCATTTTTTCTTTTGAATGATTTGCCTACATCTAACTCTTTCCAGCTTTCAGATGGGGGTCACCTCCAATTCATATTCCTGTAACTTATTCAAATCAATGCATGCTTGCTAGGGTAATTTGGACTCTAGCAACCAGACTGTTAAAACTGCAAACTGGAAAGCGGCTGAATACAAAGCTAAATAACTCAAAAACTACAAATAAAAAAAATCATACTAAAAGTTGATTTAAAGGCTAACAACTGCTTTAAATCTCTGCACACATTGTAGGAAACCTTCAAATTATTTAAAAAGGCATAATATCTTCTGTCTGCCCAAGATGGCCCAAAAAGATCAAGTAATTCAAAGTGAGCTGCTATGAAGAGTGGACAAAAATCTCTACAATTAAGACTTTTAAAGAAGCCATATGGTATCTGACTGATCGGCCTGTGGGCTCACCTATCTTCCATTGTGACTTGATAACTAGCCACTATAACTGTGGTAGTTCCATTTTACTGACTAGTTTTGGGTTGACAAAATGATTTTGTAAAAAAATACTCTGGGGATGCACCGAATCCAGAATTCGGTTCAGATTCTGCCAGGATTTGGCCTTTTTTAGCAGGATTTGCAAATGCAAATTAATATTTGAATTCAGTTCGTTATTCTGCTGAATCTTTCATGAAGGATTCAGTGATTCAACCAAATCCCAAATAGTGGATTCAGTGCATCCCTAAAATATTCACAATAATTCAAGTGAGATACTACTCTGTGTATCAGCAGATGTAGTTGGCGTACTGTCTAGTTCATAAATAAGAGAGTTTCTTCTTTAGTGGTGTTCAGTATTGGTTCCGATACAGCTCCGCAGTTAACTGCGTTTATCATCTGTTATTTTTAAAATAGTACAAAATGTGTCACTCATTCATTCATTCTATTTAGTAAGTTTCTTATTTGCATGATCACATTAGGTTCCCTTGAAGATGAATAGCCTGAAGAAATGCAGATGGTAAATCTGTAAACCTTTACATGATTCCCATAGCTAGACAAGTACATTAGACTGCCTCTTAGCAGTCTAATGCTTATACTACAGCTAAATAATTCTGAATGGTATAGTTGGTAAAAAAGAGATGCAAATAAAGGATCTCAGAGTTTTTCGGTTCAAGTGCCTTTTTGTGGTTTGTGGTTCAAAATGCAGCCTGAGCATAATATATCAGACACAGGAAAATCCTCCTTTTCCAGTAATTCATCCATTGTTTCTGGACAGAACAGCTAATAAACACCCACTTCACATCTCATCTTAAATGACTTTCAGGTTTGGTTTGCAGATGTATTATGGAGAGAAAACAGGAAATTATACTATTAACCACCCTGGAAAATATGAGAATGCACTTAGCTTGCAGTGCCACCTAGTGCAGTGCTGTCCAAGTTCTGTGGTACCGAGGGCCAAAATTTTACCGGCCTTTGTGGAGGAGGGCCGATAATAGAAGTCAGTGTTGACCACTCCCCCCTTTTAAACCACACCAACTGTAAACCACACCCATGTTACCACCAGAACTTTTAAGATCATATCCACAGTAACAGTGGTAACATACCAAAAAACCAAATGGTTGGTGCTCACTGCAGGGAAATCCCTCATCACTCATATGTGAAATATTTAAGTCATGTTAAAAAACATACCCTTAAATCTCATCCTCCCCTGTGGATAATACAACAACCCCCCAACACATGATTAAACACCTTAGGGGCCCTCAACAACAATTTCCAATTGCTAACAAACCCCAAGACATCCATCATATTTTTACCCCCAATCTGTACCTATGCCAGCGGCAACCAAACAAATCCATCATATTGCCCCAATTTGTATCTGTTCCAGCAGTAGCCAACAATCCATCATATTGTCCTCAAACGTCTGTGTACCTGTGCCAGCAGCCACCATATTGCCCCAGGTACCTGAGCCAGCAGTAGCAAATCCCTTATATTGCCCCCAATCTGTACCTGTGCCAGCATCAGCCAAAAATACAAACTATTGCCTCCATATATGTACTTGTGCCAGTAGCAGCCAAATATCCATCATATCATCTGTTTACCTGTGCAAGTAGCAGCCAAGATATTGCCCACAAATATGTACCTGTGCCAGCAGCTACCAAAAGGGAGCTGGGGAGTGATTCTGTCTGGAACAGGGGGTTTATAAAGTTGGAAAACTATTAAAGGCCAAGCAAATCAGGGTTTAAAAAAGAAAAAAACCAAATTCCCCTTAAAAGTGTGCCCCCCCTCCTGCAGGGAGGGAAGGCAGAATAGAGCAGGAGACAAGGAAATCTATCATTCTAAGGTGTGAACAATGCAGGCAGTTTCTGTCTGGGTCTCAGGTGTGAACAGTACAGGCCTTTAGGATATAAACAATGGAGGTGTCACAAGTGTGAACAATACAGGGGGATCACAGTTGTGAACAATACAGGTGATTACAGTCTGAATTTGAGGTTTAACAATGCAGGGGCCAGTTTATCTCTGTAGTGATACCTTTTAAATCTTACATATGGTAAGAAGGCACAGCATCTGGGGGGCCACAGAAGGGGGCTCGCGGGCCGCCAGTTGGACAGCCCTGACCTAGTGGATCCGAATTATATGGGAAAAATAGCAGGAATTCCTCAGTGTGAGATCTCATGAGACTGATTGGCGCAACACTTGATCTAAAGGTCCCCATAAACGCAAAGATCTTTCGTTTTGAACGATCAATTTCAGTGCAGTCCAACCAATCCGTCAAATTATCGTGAAGTTAATGGGAATTGAACGATCGTGCATCTTATGATTTTTCGTCCGACATCTGTCAGAAAATTGATCGGCCAGGTTAAAAAAATGTTATTGCTCCCAGTGCAGTCTATCTATGTTTGCAGGGCCCAGCAGGCAGCTACCCTCAGTTTTGCTGGCAATATCGCTTGAAATGGTCTTTTTAGTTGATGGACAAATCGTACATTTAAATAATCATTTCGTGATAATTGCGGTCTCGCAATAATGAAAAGATCTTTTAAAAATCTTTACATATGTGGCCAGCTTTACGCAGGGTCGTCATATTAACAGGGACCATTTTGGCAGGGCCCCTAGATAAATTATTGCTGGCTGGCACAGGGTTTCAGGACAGGGTGGGCAAATAGTGGCCTACATTTTCATCTCTCTCTCTCTCTTGCCCCAGTGACCCCCAGCATTTCATGGCACAATGTGGCCCCAAGCACTAGTTACTGACACACTAAGCATATATTATTATAATGTGAGAGGAACTAAGGGCACACAGGGCACAAAAGAGAGGGAGAAAATAGGGGTCCAGAGGAAGAGCTGTCAGCCCCCGACTTTTTCAGAAGTTACCCAATTTTAGCCCCCTTCCCCCGGTTACCTTTCACCCTCCTAATTCTATTGATTTTTCTAAGCTCTTTACATTCCATAGTGCACATTAGTTATGTGCAGGCTGGCCTGATATGTGCAGGTCGGGTGTGTTCGAGCCAACCTCTGTCCACTTCTTGTGCTGCTGGCTACCAGTTTTATAGATGTACTCCTGCCTACCTTTTTTGTGACATCATGGGCAGGTTTATAAAAGGAGGGGGGGAAGCCAGATGCGGGCAAGTACGGGATGGGCGGGAGCGGCATAGGGTCGGGTGTGGGTTAAGTTTTTCTCGACCCGCACATCAAAAGTTCCCATCCTCAATAGCATTTAATGACATCATAGTGGAGCATTTGTGCATGCATGGGTAGGATCCCCCACATTCCTTATTCATCAGGTTGACAGTTCTGCACAGGGCATGAAAGAGTGGAAGAAAATAAGAGAGAGGGAGGAAATAGAGGCACACAGGGAATAAGAGAAAGGGAAATATGGGTTCACAGACCATGAGAGAGGGGGAAGAGGGGTATACAGGGAAAGGACAGAGCAAATGGGGCCACACAGGACAAGAGAGAGGGAGGAAATAAGGGCACACAGGGTATAATAGAGGAGGAATATTGGTACACACTGCATCAGCGAGGGAGGAGAAATATGGGCACATAGAGCATGTGAAAGAGTGAGGAAATAGGGACACAGATACAATGGCCATTTTACAAAAAAGAGTGCATAGTGGACCCGACCATTTCATGATATATTGTGGCCCTAAGCATTCTGTGACACACTGTGGCCCCTGCATTTGGCTGCATTGAGAGTCCTCAAGCATTTCATGACAAGGCCAGTGTGGCACTAGTATAACATACACTAGAGTTAGTTACGTTTACAAATATACACCTTATAGAAAAAAGTTGTCCAAGCTGGAAAGATTATTGGAAGGGAACTCAATCTTAAATGGGTTGTTCACCTTCAAACAACTAGTTGTTTTCAGATAGATCACCAGGAATAACAACTTTTTCCAATGACTTTCTATTTTCTATGTGTAACAGTTTTTCTAATATTGAAGTGTAAAGTGTAATTTCTCTCCTTCTGAAGCAGCTCTGGGAGGGGGGGTCGCCGACTCTGTAAACTGTTCTAAATGGATACATTTAGTCGATACATTTCTTATCTTTGTCCCTGCTGAGCAGAACCTCTGAGTTTCATTACAGACAGCTGCTAGAATTGATACAATAGTTGCTAATGCTCCAGAGATGCTGCTGAGAAATGTATCAACTAAATGTTGCAAAATTGTAACAGTTCAAAATCTGCACCTGAATAACTGAGCTGCCAGACTCAAACACCAGAGACACGAACATTCAACTTTAAACTTAAATTTTGGAAAATAGTAAAAAATAAATAATGGAGAGTAATTGAAAAAAGTCTTTATTTCCGGGGAACAATCTAAAAACAATTGTATTTTAAAAAGTGTTTGGAAGGTGAAGGATCTCTTTAAGTCATACTAACAACAAAGCACACGTGTTACAGGCACTGTTAAATGGGAGGCAATACTGTGTCCTGCTCTTTTATGTAAGGCTCTCTTGTGTTGCATATTTCCCACCCACTGCCCAGCAACAAGGAGTCCTGACTGTTTGACTCCAGCACTGCTCAGAAACAGGACATTTTAGCTGTCAGTCCAGTACTGTGGACTATGGGCAGCAAAGTGGGGCAGTAGGAAGGTGTCGGATGACCAGCCTTGATCTTAGGTCATGGTGCCAAGTGCTTGTTGCCATAGTGATTTCTGTAAACACCAAGCTAGAGTTGTGATTGGTTGGCTCATATTTCCCTGGTGATGCTGGTGTGCTTAGAGACCAGATGCACCTGCGGAGCACAGAAAGAGACAAAGGGCTAAGAAGGCAACTACAAGGTGAGATTCCTTCTGCTTGGCTATGACAATTAATGGGTTTGGGCCATAGGCGCACCAGTAAAATGAGATTTGAGGATTGTTGACAAAATGCAAGATCATATTTAGGTGCATTTTGTCTTTGTGCCACTTGATAATAATAAAGCAGTATACAGGTATAGGCAGGGCCGGAACCAGGGGTAGGCATAAGAGGCACGTGCCTAGGGCGCAAAGCATGGGGGCACCGGGCACATACTTCATACGCAGCCTACTCCTAGTCCACCACTGATGACGGTTGAGCGAGTGCCTCTCTCTGATGTCATAAAATGCTGACGTCCCCGTTTCTGCACGGGTGCACTGGGTATAAGATCTGTTATCCTGCATGCTTGGGACCTGGTGTTTTCTGGATCGTTCTCTTAATTGATCTGTGATCATAGTGCCGTTTAACTACTTCTATGCATTTATCGAAACCTCAAAATCAGGGGAGGTAGATAATTCTTGTAATTAGTATAGTGGTTAGTGGAGAATAACGGTTGGAGGATGGCGTATAGGCACGACTATAAAGTGCAATATAGGTTATGAAGGTAATTAGAACTCACTTTATAATGTAGGGCATTTAGTATGCACACCCAGCTAATATCATATGTACAACAATGCTGCAGAATGCATAGGCTGCATTAATGCTGAAATATAGAATAATGACTATTAAAAACAGATGGAAATGAATAAGCTCTTAAGTCTTGTGGTGTCAATCCAAACTAGGGATGCAGGGAATCCATAATAGCAAATCCAACATACAAACTCGACTCATCTTACATTTTTTGTTAAGAAAGCCCTATACATTCACATAGTACATCAGAGTATTTTTGCTATGTGAGAATGTGAGACATACAAATTTTGAAGTCAAGACCTCATCTTATACTGTGATGCACTAATATATATTTATATTTATCATCATATTACATTGTTGGGCTAGCTTACCTATGGCATTTTGAGTAAACCTGACCCTAGGAGTCAGTTTTAAGTTCCTTCTCTAAGTTTCCTCTTAAAATCATCCCTATGATTATCCATTTTCTCCATTATTTTTATTCCCTTCTTCCATTTTCCCCTACCAATCCCCTCCAGATCTTTACTTTTGTCGTGTTTGTTCTTCTCTCTTCTTTTCATCAATTCCTTTGTTTTTTTTTTCTTTCTCCACAGATTTTTAACCTCTCTATTTTGTTATTGAAAATACATGCAGTCAGGACTCCTTGTGAGCTCCAGAGGAAAGTGCAGGACAGGGATGAGAAGCTACTGAATGCTGGAGGATTGAGTTACCTTCAGATAAAGAAAGGTTGGAAATGGCGCGTCCTTCTGTCACGTTTCTTGCTCCAGCTGTCTAATGTTGTTTGTTTTCTTTGACTGCTGCTCCCCTACTTCCAAAGACTCGTTAATCCATACATAATCTTGCAGGACAGTTTGGCTCCATTTCTTGCATTGCTGCTAGAAATTACATAATTAACCCTTTTTGCCCTAGCCAGCCCACCTTCTTTTAACTATATGAGTAAGCCATACCTGCTGTGAATAAAATATTGATCCCAAGAGACATTTTAGTTATGCACCATGCACAGGAACCAGGGATAAATGGAGATATCAGTATTGCCTCCCATTTAGCAGTGCCTAGAACATGTGTGCTTTGTTGGTTAGGCTAATGAATTGATGAGATACTGACACCACCTTTTTAACAGCTATCATAACATTGTCATTGCATGTTCTTTATAATTTTGCCATAAAAGTATTTGCCCAATGCTTTTACATTAGCTGTCTGACCCCCGTGTTGCTCTGTGAGGGGTCTGCCATATTTGTGCAGCAGTAGTCTGTTAGCAATAGAAACTCTAACAGGTTAAATGGGTGGTTCACCTTTAAGTTAACTTTTAGGGGGTTATTTACTAAACTCCTAATGCAAAAATCTGACTTTTAAAAAAATCACGAATTTTTCGGAATTTATTAAACCCCGAGGATGGAAAAGTCAGAATCGGAAAATCCAGCATCCAGACATGTCGAGGTTGCACATAAGTCAACGGAAGAAGTCCCAATGATTTTTTGCTGTGCACTGGGCTTCGTGCAATACCCCGAAGTTTTCTGAGTTTTCGGGTGGAAATTTCGAAAAAACGTGAAAATTGGATGAAAAAAACGCGAAAATCTGATTTTTTCCCACAAAGCAGAATATTGGGAAAATGTAATAATAAATAAGCATAAAAAACCGAGTGGATTTGATCGGAGTTTGTAGCAGAAAATATTGAGATAAATAACGGACTTTGATAAATAAACCCCCAAGACTTTTATAGAATTGCTTATTCTAATCAACTTTTCAATTGGACTTCATTTTTGGCCTTAATTTTTTCCATAGTTTTTAAATTATTTGTTTGTCTTCTTCTGACTCTTTCCATCTTTAAAATGGGGGCCACTGACCTCATCTAAAAATAAATGCTCTGTAAGGCTACTAATGTATTGTTATTGATACTTTTTATTAGGGATGCACCGAATCCACTATTTTGGATTCGGCCGAACCCCCGAATCCTTCATGAAGGATTCGGCCGAATACCGAACCGAATCCGAACCCTAATTTGCATATGCAAATTAGGGGTGGGAACGGGAAAAATTTTTTACTTCCTTGTTTTCTGACAAAAAGTCACGCAATTCCCCTCCCTGCCCCTAATTTGCATATGCAAATTAGGGTTCGGATTCGGTTCGGCCGGGCAGAAGGATTCGGCTGAATCCGAATCCTGCTGAAAAAGGCAGAATCCTGGCCGAATCCCGAACCGAATCCTGGATTCGGTGCATCCCTACTTTTTATTACAAATTTTTTCTATGCCGGCCTTTCTTATTCATATTACAGTCTCATATTCAAATCAGTGCATGGTTGCTAGGGTAATTTGGACCCTAGCATCCAAATAGCAAATACTTCGAATTCGATTCAAAGTAAAAATATTTTGAATATTCGACCATTCGATAATCGAAGTACTGTCTCTTTAAAAAAACTTTAACTTCAATACTTCGCCAAATTAAACCTGCCGAATTGCTATGTTAGTCTATGGGGACCTTCTACAAACTTTTTCCAAGTCTTTACACATTGAATTAAAATCCTTCGATCGATTGCCAAATTTGCTGAAAAAACTTCGAATTCGATATTCGAAGCATTTAAATTCGATGGTTGAATTTCGAAGTATTTTCAACTTCGAAATTCGACCCTTGATAAATCTGCCCCTAAAAGTTAATTTAAAGGTGAACAACCCCTTTTAGTAGGAACAGTCAGTTTGGCAAAACTTACTAAAAGGGAATGCAAACCAAAAAAATATTTTTTTTGCCTAATAAAAGAAGAAATAATTTTAATCAACTTTGCACTTTTGGTGTCAGTATCACTTTAAGATTGACTTCCCATTATCTACCCAGTAAAAATGAGTTTGGGCAACCTTTTTCTTTCAAATTCTTTATTTATAATTTTAACAAGGGAGGGGGAAGGGGTACATAAAAAAAGGGAGAGGGTTTGGAAAGAAAAGGGAATATTTGTAATAGACATTTACACATTCGTAATATTCAAATCAGCAAGACAGACAACGAGTCACAGCTTAATTTAAAAAAAAAAATCGTTTTATACAAGAAAATCACTAGATTACAGCAACAAGTCTATATTGTGAATGGGGCTACACATGAATGCTTATTACATAAACTTTTCTTCTTGGTTATGAATAATAAAGTATTGGGCCAACCTTTTTCTATGTGGTGTATATTGGTAAGATTACAAAACATTGTGAGAGCACTCCAAGGCTAACAGTATGTTATGCTAGTGCCACACTGGGTTTGTCATGAAATGCTTGAGGACCCTTAATGTAGCCAAATGCAGGGACCACAGTGTGTCACAGAATGCTTAGGGCCACAATATGTTGTGAAATGGTAGGGGCCACTCGTGTCTGATGCTGGTATCTAGGGAAACAGGTTGTGTTTTTGTAAAATGAGCATTATATCTGTGTGCCTCTACTTCCTTCTCCTCACTCATGCTGTGTGTGCCCATATTCCCCCTTTTGTTTACTGTGTGTCCCTATTTCCTCCCTTTCTCTTTTGTCCTGTGTGCCCCTATTTGCTCCATCTCTGTCCTCTCCCTATGTGCCCCTATTTCCTTCCACTCTCTTGTGGTCTGTGTGCCCATATTCCCCCTCTCACATGTTTCTTGTGTGCCCGAATTTCCTCCCTCTATGAAGATAGATGCTTGGTGTTGCAAATACCACTGCTTGGGGGCACTTTGTGCCATGAAATGTTGGGGGCCAATAGGATGAGATGGTGAAAGGGCAGGCCACTATTTGCCCACATATCTGCCCTGGAACCCAGTGCCATCCAGCAACACTTTGTCCAGAGTGTCCCACCAGAATGGTCCCAATTGGATCCAGACATTGATAAGACCAGCCCTGAACTGGATTACTGCACAGAATACACAGTAATCAAGTCACAATACATTTTATAGGCATGATACAGACATATTACATACAAAGTTCTAAGCTCAAAATACTCCTAATGGGACAAGCTAAATATTACTGCAGCTGCACCCTTTTACTTTCTGTGGGCCACTTATAGTGGACCTTTACCAAAACTTAAAGGGATTCTGTCATGATTTTTATGGTGTAGTTTTTATTTCTAAATTACACAGTTTACACTGCATATAATCACGCTACAATATAAAATTTCATTCCTGGACCAAAAAGTGTATTTTAATTGGTGTATTTTAATCTTAACATTGGTGTGTAGGTGCCACCTCAGGTCATTTTGCCTGGCCATGCTTTGAAAAAGAGCCAGTGCTGCAATATGGAACTGCTTTCTGGCAGGCTGTGGTTTCTCCTACTCAATGTAACTGAATGTGTCTCAGTGGGACCTGGATTTTTACTATTGAGTGCTGTTCTTAGATCTACCAGGGAGCTGTTATCTTGTGTTGGGGAGCTGCTATCTGGTTACCTTCCCATTGTTCTGTTGTTAGGCTGCTGAGGGGCCGCGGGTTGCCTACCCCTGGTCAAGCCCCATGTCAGATTTCGAAATTAAATATAAAAAAAATCTGTTTGCTCTTTTGAGAAATGGATTTCAGTGCAGAATTCTGCTTGAGCAACACTATTATCTGATGCATTTAGAGAAAAACATGTTTTCTCATGACAGTATCCCTTTAATAACTTTACTTAATGCTCTGCCTTTCCTATCCATGGGCATCCCTTGGTTGAATGCATACTCATTATAGCAATGTGGTGTTACTTTGTGCTTTACACATAAAGTGACCTCATTTCAGATATGGCCACTTTGAGCTTCAAACCAGGAAGCAGGTTTACTGTGACAGACTGGCACACCAACTCTGCTCTCATCTCGACGAATGCAGAGAGACAGCGAATTTCTTCTCATCAGATCCGTCAAGAAGCCCGGGCTCTTCGCAATGAGACAAGCAACCAGGTATCACCCTTACATGGGCCTTCTTTCATCATTATTTTGTGAACAAAACATTACTATATGTATTATATTGCAGTACATGCAATTTATCCTCACTTATGGTAATGGCTGTCAAAGCAACTTTTTTGCCTATTGCTTATTGCTATTAAAAATAAAATTATTAAAATATATTATTATATAAATATATTACTATTATTATTTTAATGTTTCGGTTACAGTTAAATGCAAATGCAGATATTATATGGTGGACTGATTTGAACACTATTCTGTTGTATGGGGTGTTAGAGATCTGATACTCTCTGCAAGCAGAGATTAAGATAATGGGGTATATTTATCAAAGAGTGAATTTAGAGATCACCACAGTCCACTAGTGTGAAATTCTGCCACTCTCCATTAATTTCTATGGGATTTTGAAAGGCACATTTACACCCATTAATACTTTTGTAAAAATCTTATAGAAATGAATGGAGAGTGGTAGATTTTAACACTAGTGGACTGTGGTGATCTCTAAATTCACTCTTTGATAAATATGTTTGCCCAGAAATAAACCTGTTAAATCTGAAAATTTTTCATTACCACATTTTAATCGTCACTACTATTTGGATAAGAATATAAAGCAATAATTGATGAATGCAGTATTAACTGATCTGGAAATATATCACTAACGATAGAAGCCACTTCTACAACACAGTAAAAATGACAATACAGTTTATGGGTAGGCGACAGCCAAAGACAAGGCCTGATGATTACTTTTTACACCTTTCAGAATGCTTTGCATTGTAAGGTGATAGTCAATAGGGATGTAGCGAACGTCGGAAAAAAAGTTCGCGAACATATTCGCGAACTTGCGCAAAAATGCGAGCGGTTCGCGAACGGTTCGCGAACCCCATAGACTTCAATGGGAAGGCGAACTTTAACATCTAAAAAAGACATTTCTGGCCAGAAAAATGATTTTAAAGTTGTTTAAAGGGTGCAACGACCTGGACAGTGGCATGCCAGAGGGGGATCAAGGGCAAAAATGTATCTGAAAAATCTGCGATGGATACGGATTACGTAAAATATATTATGGCTGCTTGAAAAAAGTCACTCCGGTGTTTTTTCTGGAGACGGTAATATTATGGATATTTAGACAGAATGTGAACAAGGTCACACAGCTAGATGGCAGTTGGTTGAATAACACACTGGGCAAAAAATGCCTACAGGGCAAATAATGCCTAAAAGGTCAACTTATACACTACTACAGCGATGGATACGGATTACGTAAAATATATTATGGCTGCTTGAAAAAAGTCACTCCTGTGTTTTTTCTGGAGACGGTAATATTATGGATATTTAGACAGAATGTGAACAAGGTCACACAGCTAGATGGCAGTTGGTTGAATAACACACTGGGCAAAAAATGCCTACAGGGCAAATAATGCCTAAAAGGTCAACTTATACACTACTACAGCGATGGATACGGATTACGTAAAATATATTATGGCTGCTTGAAAAAAGTCACTCCGGTGTTTTTTCTGGAGACGGTAATATTATGGATATTTAGACAGAATGTGAACAAGGTCACACAGCTAGATGGCAGTTGGTTGAATAACACACTGGGCAAAAAATGCCTACAGGGCAAATAATGCCTAAAAGGTCAATTTATACACTACTACAGCGATGGATACGGATTACGTAAAATATATTATGGCTGCTTGAAAAAAGTCACTCCGGTGTTTTTTCTGGAGACGGTCATATTATGGATATTTAGACAGAATGTGAACAAGGTCACACAGCTAGATGGCAGTTGGTTGAATAACACACTGGGCAAAAAATGCCTACAGGGCAAATAATGCCTAAAAGGTCAACTTATACACTACTACAGCGGTAGTAAAATAAAAAAAAGTAAAAAAAAAAAAAATGAATATTAAAAAAAAAAAATTTAAAGTTGGTGCTGCTGAACTACTAGGAGCAGCAGATTAGCACACCAGTCCCACTCCCCAACACTGCTAGACTAATAGCACTGGGCTCTTATAGTAGTAGTAGTAGTAGTAGTAAAACAACAAAAAAATAAATAAAAGCAGTCCTTACAAGGACTACTGTTATTGCAGCAGTCAGCAGATGAGATCAGAAGCAGGACAGCTGCCCACTGCAGCTACATACAGAGCACTGCAGTAGAAGGTAGATTACTAGCCAGCAAAGCTACCTAAGCTTAAATGTCCCTCAAACCCCTGCAGACTTCTGTCCCTCCAATAACAGAGCAGTATCAAAACGATTACTAGCCAGCAAACTTTCAACTGTCCCTGAAATCACTAACAGGCAGCAGCTCTCTCCCTACACTATCTCTTCAGCACACACAGGCAGAGTGAAAAAACGCTGCAGGGCTTCGGTTTTTATAGGGAAGGGGAGTGGTCCAGGGGAGAGCTTCCTGATTGGCTGCCATGTACCTGCTGGTCTGGGGTGAGAGGGCAAAAAAAAGCGCCAACAATGGCGAACCCAAAATGGCGAACGTCGCGCAACGTTCGCGAACTTCCGGCGAGCGCGAACACCCGATGTTCGCGCGAACAAGTTTGCCGGCGAACAGTTCGCGCCATCTCTAATAGTCAAAATGTATATTGGTCAAAGACATGTTTCTTTAGGGTGGGCATATCTGTCATCTTCAACATGAAGCAGAATTATAATACATGTAAAGACAGAAGTTAGAAGACTCCAAAGAAGGTCCAGTATAAGAGGGTGCTTCATCCACTATCCACAACAAGTTTACTCAGGTAACACCAGACTGGATACTGATCATATGGTGTGACAGGGATATTCAAAACCACCACACCCAATTAGGGATGTAGCGAACGTCGGAAAAAAAGTTCGCGAACATATTCGCGAACTTGCGTCAAAAATGCGAACGGTTCGCGAACGTCGCGAACCCCATAGACTTCAATGGGAAGGCGAATTTTAAAAGCTAAAAAAGATATTTCTGGCCAGAAAAATTATTTTAAAGTTGTTTAAAGGGTGCAACGACCTGGACAGTGGCATGCCAGAGGGGGATCAAGGGCAAAAATGTATCTGAAAAATACATTGTTGACACAGCGCTGCGTTTGGTGCTGTAAAGGGCAGAAATCACACTACGTCACTCAGGTGGTGTTTCTGGAGACGGTATTATTATTGATATTTAGACAGAATGTGAACAAGCTCACACAGCTAGATGGGAGTTGTTTGAAAATGAAGAACACACTGGGCAAATAATGCCTACAAGGTTAACGTATACACTACTACAGCAGTGGATACGGAATATATTATTGCTGCCTGAAAAACGTCACTCGGGTGGTGTTTCTAGAGACGGTATTATTATTGATATTTAGACAGAATGTGAACAAGCTCACACAGCTAGATGGTTGTTGTTTGAAGAACACACTGGGCAAATAATGCCTGCAAGTGCACTACTATTGGTGCACTACTATGAAGAACAGCAACAGCACTGTACACGTTAAAGAACAGTAAGATAAGTAAAAGAAAAAAAAAATATATGTATATTAAAAAAAAAAAAATTTCTCGGGTTGCTGCTGCTGAACTACTAGGAGCAGCACAGCAGCACACCAGTCCCACTCCCCAACACAGCTAGACTAATAGCACTGGGCTGTTATAGTAGCAAAGTAAAACAACAAAAAATAAAAGCAGTCCTTACTAGGGATGGCGCGAACTGTTCGCCGGCGAACTTGTTCGCGCGAACATCGGGTGTTCGCGCTCGCCGGAAGTTCGCGAACGTCGCGCGACGTTCGCCATTTTGGGTTCGCCATTGTTGGCGCTTTTTTTTGCCCTCTCACCCCAGACCAGCAGGTACATGGCAGCCAATCAGGAAGCTCTCCCCTGGACCACTCCCCTTCCCTATAAAAACCGAAGCCCTGCAGCGTTTTTTCACTCTGCCTGTGTGTGCTGAAGAGATAGTGTAGGGAGAGAGCTGCTGCCTGTTAGTGATTTCAGGGACAGTTGAAAGTTTGCTGGCTAGTAATCGTTTTGATACTGCTCTGTTATTGGAGGGACAGAAGTCTGCAGGGGTTTGAGGGACATTTAAGCTTAGGTAGCTTTGCTGGCTAGTAATCTACCTTCTACTGCAGTGCTCTGTATGTAGCTGCAGTGGGCAGCTGTCCTGCTTCTGATCTCATCTGCTGACTGCTGCAATAACAGTAGTCCTTGTAAGGACTGCTTTTATTTATTTTTTTGTTCCAATACAGAGCAGTATCAAGCAGATTACTAGCCAGCAAACTTACTATCATCTGTCCCTGAAATCACTAACAGCTCTCCCCCTACACTATCTCTTCCAAGCACACACAGGCAGATTTTTCAGATACATTTTTGCCCTTGATCCCCCTCTGGCATGCCACTGTCCAGGTCGTTGCACCCTTTAAACAACTTTAAAATCATTTTTCTGGCCAGAAATGTCTTTTTTAGATGTTAAAGTTCGCCTTCCCATTGAAGTCTATGGGGTTCGCGAACCGCTCGCATTTTTGCGCAAGTTCGCGAATATGTTCGCGAACTTTTTTTCCGACGTTCGCTACATCCCTAGTCCTTACAAGGACTATTGGGTTATTACAGCAGTCAGCAGATGAGATCAGAAGAGATCAGTGCCCACAGCAGGCAGCTACATACAGAGCACTGCAGTAGAAGGTAGATTACTAGCCAGCAAAGCTACCTAACCTAAAATGTCCCTCAAATCCCTGCAGACTTCTGTCCCTCCAATACAGAGCAGTATCAAGTAGATTACTAGCCAGCAAACTTACTATCAACTGTCCCTCAAAGAAATGAATGAAATCAGTAACAGCTCTCTCCCTACACTAGCTCTTGCAAGCACACACAGGCAGAATGAAAAAACGCTGCAGGGCTTCAGTTTATATATGGAAGGGGAGTGGTCCAGGGGGTGTGGGGGTGGTCCAGGAGGGAGAGCTTCCTGATTGGCTGCCATGTATCTGCTGGTCTGGGGTGAGAGGTCAAAAAAAAGCGCCAGGTAAGGCGAACCCAAAATGGCGAATGTCGCGCGACGTTCGCGAACATTCGGCGAGCGCGAACAGTCGATGTTCGCGCGAACAAGTTCGCCGGCGAACAGTCCGCGACATCCCTACACCCAATAAGATCAGCCCTATTTGTGAGTACCCATTACTCAATTATTAAAACTGAACTTTTAATTACTGCTTCATTAAAACCTAAACAGGAAAATTCAATATTATTAAAAGCAAGTTAAAAAAAAAACAATGTTACATGACCCTTATATCTGCAATAATGTGCACAAGCTGATATAAAAAGGTAACTGCCACCCAACAAAACACAGAGAATCTTATTTATCCATGAAAACCACTTAACTGCCATGTAGCCCTATCCAAGAGAAATGCACTTCAGGTGCTACTGTTGTAGGACATGTCAGCATGATGGATGGTGCAAATGCTAATGCACGTTTGCATAAGTGGGCACTTAATTAATATTAATTAATATTCCCTTAGTTTAGATGGGTAGCAACAAAGTATTTTTAGTGTGCCTGCTCAGCTTGTGCATATTAGCGCATGTATAAGGACCAGATGACATCACCTTTTCCTTATTGTGAATTTTTGTTTTTTTCACTTATTTTTGTCCTGTTTTAATTAAGAAGTTATTTTTTTAATTATTGGGTCATTGGTACTCCCCAATAAAACCATTATCTCTTTGGGTGTTGTGGTTTTGTGAAAATCACACCACGCTCTGATTGAATACATATAGAATGGAAAATTCCGTCTGAGTAAACTTAATAGTAGTTGTAGGTAGTAGGGTGGATAGTGGGAGGTGCAAACTCATTTATCTTCTTTGGCATCTTCTTTACTGATATTATATTTATCGTGTAGTCAGCACACCCAATATCTACACACAGGGCTGATTATTGTGACTGAATAAGCAGGAAATGCTTGGGTAGGCAATAAAAAAACAATTAAAAAAAAAGATAATAAAAGATCCATCCTTTTATTATAAATTGGAGAACACAGTGTGCAGCTGGTGATCTTGCAGGGATGTATTTAGGTCCGGTGCTGAACTTAGTCCCTTTCCTCCTTAGTGATTGGTGCATTCATAGACAGTTCTGCTCTACTGCATATGTGCCAGGTACTGCTTCCTCCTACTCAGTCTCAATGCCAGGGCAGGGGGGGGGGGAGAACTTGATGTTTGTTGTTTTTCTTTATGTGCTTTTTTATTTACCATATACACCCAGTTTCCCTTAAATCTGCCATCCTAGACACTGGCCCTCAGGTGTTTATAAGGTAAATAAGGCCCCAATTGTGTATTATATTATGTCCTGTTGTTACTCAGTACATTCTTTTTGTGCTACATTTGCTTCATACATCTTCTATTTCTGTTTTTGTCATGCCCGAAGTATACATTTGAACAAGCTTAATTGCTTTTTATATGAATTGTTTATTTATCTTCATGTCTTCTTATAAGACAAAGTGGGATGAGCAAGACAACAGTACCCGCCTTGCTGAACGCATAGATGACGTGGAGAAGTGGAGGCAAGTGCTTGACAAGTGTTTGTCTGAAGTCGATGCTGAAATCAATGCCTTGACTCAGGTGTGTTCTCGCTATTTTGTAAATCACAGAAGGTGGATTTAGTAAATGCAGTTAGCACTTATATGCAAAAAGAAGAAAATATTTTGCATCCACCTTTCATTTGTTTGATCCTTATTTTTAAAAAGACCAGTAAAACTTCTGATTATTATACTATGCTGGCCATTATAGAGTAAAAGGCTTTTCCCAATCTTTTGCTTAATACTGGACCTAATTCCAGAATATTTGATTGGCCTGCTTGTATCCTAAAATGTAGAACATGCATGTTAATGAATGTGGACTGAGTGGTCAGATTTTCCAATAACATGCCACATCCAAACAGCTACCTGGATCATATTTTGGCTACCTGGATCATATTTTCCTTACTAAAAGGAACACAGACTTTTGGCATTGCTGTCACTTAATATATTTCTGGGGGTTTGCAGATCAAAGATGAAGCAGAACAAGCCCTGCAAGCTAAAAATGTCCCTCTGGATGTGGCCATCGAATGCCTGACTCATCGGGAGAGCCGCAGGGAGATTGATCTAGTGAAGGACCCTGTTGAGGATGAGCTGCACAAGGAGGTGGAAGTGATCGAAGGTGTTCGCAGGGCTCTGCAGCAGAAGATCAGTGAGGCATTTGAGCAGCTATGGTAAGGATCAAAATAATTGTTCTTATGTTGCTTTTCTTGTTAGAGCAGCACTCTTGTTGTCTTCACAACAGCAGCAATACTGTTCACAGGTGGCCAAAATAGGTGCATTTGTAGTAACGGTTCCACAACCATATCAATCATCGAATACACCTAGGCAGGGCTGTTTTATGGCCTTGGTGGGCCCTGGCCTAAGAGCCAACTGGTGGGCCCCCAGTACCCATGCGTGCACAGCGAGACCAAACATTTTTGTGAAGCCACACCCACTTTTTGATCACACCGCTTAATACCACAACCATTTTAACAAAACATAACTCAGGCATGGCAGTATTAAATGGATAATCAGAATATTAACTGCAGACCTGACAGTCTACTATATTTACTACAAAAAACAGATAATCAGCATATTAACCCTAGCTGTGCCAGTATAATCACTGTAGAAATGACCAATGAGCACGCCATTGATCCCAGGCAAGCAAATAAGATCACTAAAACATGGCCAATGAACAGAAATTCTCTGCAACCTTGTCTGTGCTTGTGGCAGTAAGGCAGCAAGAGAGAAGCAACTCTGAGAAAACATAAATCTGGTTATGTAGTGAAACTGTGGAATTTCACCTTTAAAATAACTTTTAGTATGATGTTGAAAGTGATATTCAGATACAAACTACAATTGGTTTTGATTTTTTATTCTGTGTGTTTTTTAATTATTTAGCTTTTTATTCAGCCGCTCTCCAATTTGAAATTGTATCTGGTCGCTAGGGTCCAGATTCCCCTACCAACCAGGTAATGATTTCAATAAGAAACTGGAGTATGAGTAGGAGAGACCAAAGAAGAAAATTAGTAATAAATACCAATAACAACAAAATGTAGTCTCTTAACAATACAGCCCATAGCACAATAGTTTTTGGGCTGCCGGGGGTCTACTCTGTGATCCCCATTTGAAAGCCAGGTCAGATGAAAAAGGCAAATAAAATAAAAACTATAAAAACTGAAGGATGAACACAATAGCAGTTCCATGTATAAATACCCCCAGAAGCCATAGCAGGATGGCACAGGGGCAGATCCATGTTTAAATACCCCCAGAACCCATAGCTGTCAGAGCAGCACTGTGATGGTGGGTGACGAGCCTGAGGAGCAGCGTGTGGTAAGGAACTCCCTTCCTTCGATTTGGCTCTTCATCTCTCCATCTCTGCAAGCGTGCATGTGCCTAATTTAAGATACCTGCGCTGGCCTCTTCCACTCCACAGGGTGGGGCATGAGTGCCAAAAAAAAACTTGTATGTCAGTGGGCCCCCAAAATAAGTGGGCCCTGGGCAGATGCCCACTTTGCTTATTAAAGCGGCCCTGTTCCTAGGGCAATTAATTTTTCTATCATGCTGTAGTAACATAACATATTATGGGGCATGTTTACTAACATTGGAGATAAATATCTGGAGAGATTTCTGGAGATGTTGCCCATAGCAACCAATCAGATCTTTGCTTTTGTTTTCTAACTTGGCTGTGGCTGTTTAAATCTAATTGCTGATTGGTTGCCATGGGCAACATCTCCAAAAATCTCTCCAGATATTTATCTCCAATGTTAGTAAACATGCCCCTCTGTCTTGTTTCTATTCATTCCCGTACTGTGATCTTCCCTTCTTTTGAGCTTATTTTTCTTCTGCATGTTTCCATGTTCTTGTCTCCTTTTATATGCTTGTATTTTTCATCTCAGTTCTCTCCCCTTTCCATTCTTTATCCCACAATTCCCCTCTGCATAGCTATATTGTTTTATTGTATACAAATCTGGATTTGTGGAAAGGCCCAGGCCTAGGGTGGCAGGATTTTAGGGGGTGGCATGCCGCCCAACCACACCCGCATTGGTTCAGACACACTGGGGATGAACAGGAGATACAATAGTTTTTTACATTTCCTGCCAATCCCCATTGCTCAGGTCCCGATGATGTCAGCAGGCCTAGGGGTGGCTGCTATGTAAATTCGGCCCTGATTGTATATTCATCCTCTCCATTTCTTTTACAGACCCTTCCCTTTCTTTACTACAATCCTGTCTTCTATTTTGCTGTACTCTTCTCCCTAATATAGTGTGAAGCTTGGAGTCTCTGCATCTAATATGGCCCTTGTTTTGGCTGTCTAAAATTTCTTCTTTCAAATGCATGGTTATATACTATAAACCAATGCTATTTATCTCCTACTGAGATTAGCAGCAAGAAAGCAATGTGAGCAGACTGTCAAAGGAAACTGTAATAGTGTATTTTGTACAGTAAGTAAAACACCAGCAATATAGCCCACACAACCAAGGCTGCTAGTTTTAGGTCTCCTTAGGGCTGGGACACACTGGGCGATTTGGGGAGATTTAGTTGCCTGGCGACTAATCGCCTTGACTTTCCGCGACTAATCTTCTCCGAATGCCTTCCCTCACTCTGCGCCTGGCTAAAATGAAAAATCGCCTGCACTAATCACACGTGGCGATTCATTTTCCGAAGTCGTCCAAAGTTTCCTTGTGAGGCAACTTTGGAAAATGTATCGCCATATGTGATTAGCGTCGGCGACTTTTCATTTTATCCAGGCGCAGAGCGAGGGGAGGCATTCGAGAGAAAAGTCGCTGCGATTAGTCGCAAGGCGACTAAATCTCCCCAAATCGCACAGTGTGTCCCAGCCCTTAATAATTAAAGGAGCAGTATACCCCCTTGTTCAATATGATTGCAATGAATAGGATTTGTACTGAACATACTTTTTACTTATTGTTTTTATTATCAAAAATCTATGTTTTTGTTTGTCTTTCTTGAACTGACAGGGAGATGGAAGCTACTGTATATTTGGTCCTTGCAAGGTAGATAATTAGATTATCAATTCACAGATTATCTGCCTGCATAATGGACTCCTGCTGCTGATCTATTTATTTACTGCTCAAGGATCAAACACAAAGTAGTCCTGTTAATATTAAGAAATAACAAAAACACATACCAGTAGATTTTTTTTTGTTATTAAAATAACAGGCAAAAAGCATGTTTGGCAAAACCCTATTCACAAGGGGATATACTGCCCCTTTAAAAATAGTTTTTCACAAATAGGATTATTACTATTATCATTACTAGTTGCTTACTTATTTTAGGACCATCCAGTTACAGCAGGTCAAATCTGTTAATGATTCACAGGCTGACATATGCCAGTATTTAGGTGGACCTTTCTGATAAGACTTACTTAGTCTTAACCTTTCCTTCTCCTTTAATTAATATTGATACCTTCAGCTGGTGAAAGGCTTGGGGCACCTGCTATGGGAACTGTGCATGTCCCACTGGGTGGCCATTGATACCGATTTCACTAGTTGAATAAAAATTAATAATATATAATATTTAAGAAAGTCTTTTTAATTGATAATTATTTGCATGGGGGATTTCTTTTAAGCCTCCTACAGGAAGCGCGACACCAGCTGAACTTTGACCAAAGAAACAAGACTGAAACAGTGGAAATAGATCAGACTTGCTTATCACTAACTAGGAATTCACCAAACATCTCTCTTAAAGTGGATCCAGCTCGTGTCCTAAATGGGTAAGAGCACTCGATGCCAACAGAAAATATGCAAATTGAGTAAATGTCAGAATTCTAAAACATGGCAACCTTGATGTATATAACAAATGAAAACAAAATGACTGAATTAACTCTTATAGCAAACATGTTAGTAAAGCATATAAAGTAAAAATATACAGGATGATTTGAAAACTTTGCCCCTATTATCAACAGGACCACGACACCCCAGGAATGGGTGCAGTTCAGCCGTTACAGTAAGGAAAGAGCAGAGGCTGAGGTTAGAGCTTCCGGAAGACTAAGAGAATCTATTGCTTTGACCATTGCACAGGTATACATTTGGCAACAGCACCTGTGAACACCAATCTTGTAAGACTTTTGGCAAATTTGCATTGAGTGATATAGAGAGGGAGACACGTGTCCGCAAATGCAGTTGGTGTCTCAACAGCAATGACGCTAATGTGGCTTTTCACTTCAGTTTACATGTAAATAGAAATGTGCAGTTTTATCATTGTCATAAAATCTCCTCTTTCTAACAGACAAATAATGAATGTGAAGCCCAGAGAGTGGCAGTGGAGTTTGCTTTCAGGAAGAGGATCCATGAATTTGAGAGAGCTCTAGCTGAGCTGAACTGGCAAGAAAAAAATGTAAGGGAGGCTTGTGTGGCTTTATAGTTTTGAGTATCCTATTGTATTCATAATAAGCAGCTGCCCTCATCCTGTACGATAAAAAATAATAGAGGGAAGCATATGTATGATTCATATATTTACTTGATTTTATGCTTCAAATACGTTACAAAATAGTACATGTTTTCAGGCTGAAACCAGGTGGAAAGAGTCGTTTTTCACTGAAATATGTTACAGATAGTGCCCCTTCATCCTAAGAGGATCCACTCCCCTTTGTAATTGTGATCAATGCTGTCCTTAATGGATTTTGTATTAAAGGTTTATGCATACCTATTTGAATGCAATTCGTATCAGAATGCTCAGTCAGCCATGGAGGCTCACTTGCCATAATTCTTTCTCAGACTAAAGAGGAGATTGAAGAGATGAAAGGAGATATTAGGCACCTTGATGAAGATCTGAGAGCAAAGAAGGGGTCTCTGAAGCTGGCTCATACACGCCTGGAGACTCGCCTGCACAGACCCAGTGTAGAACTCTGTAGGGATCAGGTATGGTAAAGCATGAGGTTACTCTAAGCACACTTTGCTCATTGATTTGCGAAATGGTCTTAGCTCACGGATTGATTTGTTTTTACCCAGGTACAATATGGTTTGACAGATGAAGTCTGTCAAATTGAAGGCACCATTGCTGCCCTAAAGGAGAAATTAGCTCAGTCACAGTAAGTTCACTGTGAATGTCTGCAATACATTGAACAAATTGTATAGTATATATAAAATTATTATCACCTTAAACACATGTAGTTTGATCTAAATAGTGAAAATGTACAAAGTTGAAGGATCTTGTGATATAGATAGATTGATATACAGTAAATGTAAAACTTTCAGATGTTTATGTTGTAGCAACATAGAAATATATTTCTATCTTTTCCCCTCAGGAATGCTCTGGATGCTTTGTATAAGCATCTAGCCCGAATAGAAGTGGACACCAAGTGGAAGCAGAACTCTCTCAGCCTGGACAACAAATGTTTAGATACTCGCCGCAAACTCACACTGCCTCCTGAGAAATATGTTGCAACTTCAGACATGCTCAAACGAACCACCAACCGCAATCTTTCACCCCTAAAGAGTCAGCAGCTAGAAATGGCTTAGAGCTCAGAGAATGTATAATATTTCAATAAAAGCAGAATTAAACACTACTCCTTATAATAAACTGAGGAAGTGAGTATCTGTAGTATATTTAGAAAGAAGAAAGAGAAAAGGAATCTAGATGAATTTGTGCAACAAAAGGAGCACATAACTAAGATCTGAATAAATGCTTTAGGCGTACAAATTAAAATTATTGTTTCTGAAAATATTCAAAAAAAAGGAACAGGTATGTTATTCAGAGATTAAATTCACAGCTCAAGTGGTCTTTTTAGACATGCAAAGATTGGTGCTTAACTTGACTCACAAACTACTAAGGCGGTTTTTAAGAACATGCAAAATGAAGGTCCTTAAATCACAATTTCCTGCTCCAAAAGGAAACATGAAGCCAACCTCATGGAACTTTTGTTGGCACTGTGTAAATTCCGTGGTGCTGATGAAAATAAAGTACTGTACAACAAACGTGCAGGAAGGAATTCTTGATGTCTTATATCTGGTTTCAGGGGCAATATTTTCATTGCTGTTCTCTTTTCCTCTTCAAGCTTAAAGTTGGCCACACAAGTCAATAGAGCCATTGAGTAGGCTTACCATACATGCAAGGTTATGTTGCAGTAATTATTATAAAAATCCGTTTCTTTGAGTTTCTTGGTTTAAATTATAGAGCAGGTGTAGAATATACATATTAAATGGCTGTGTTGGCTGAGGTCTGTGCATATCTACTAAATGGATTCCAAAGTGACGATAGTTGGGCAGTGTTTCTTTACTGTTTGCAACTGAAGATCATGGGTTAGACTACTTACATGGACAGACTTGCGACCACTTTGGTATAAAAGAATAACAATCAAAGTAATGATGGACATACATGGGTTGAGCCTTTAAGCTATCTGACTGATCAAGATATTCCTCTTCACTTTCTGCTGTTTCACTGATTAGTTTGTTGATCCATAATATCTGCCAATGTACCCATACACTGTCAGACTTGACGGCCCCCTTTTGTGGCACAGTGCGTGGCTCCACCCCCTTTTGCATCACAGACCACCCCTTTTGTTCCCGCCCCTCACCAGCCGGTAAAATTTTTCAGAAAAGGTGGCAACCCTAGTTGGACATGAAACCATTGGTAACAAGGGTGGGTTCTGCTCTGGCTATAAACTACTGTACATCTCTGGAACCAGCTTGAAGCAGCACGGCTTTCACACAACTTGAGCCCACATCATTTTCCAACACCAAGTGGAATCTGTTGGTCTCCCTGTGTCAACTCACTGTGTCAACTTACCTACCTCTGGGGAATTAAGAATGAACTTGTTTCCGGATAGGTTACTTCTATCAGGAAAAAGTACACTGATGTGGCCAGTGTAGACAGAAGCACGGAAATTAGAGTCTGATATATAGAGGAGGGGTGGAACCAGTGTGTAGAGAGCCAAGTCCGATTTGTATGTTGTACATGTTTTCAGTTCCACTCTTGAGGGAAGGCTGGGTGGTGTTTGAATAGCCGCTTAAGCACTTATTCTAGATTGCTTGGAGCTGACTAGTGTCCAGTCAGCAGGTGCTCAATGTTTTTACCATAAATTAATATTGTCAATCATTTTCATGCGTAAAGATCGAAATTACGGAAAGATCCGTTATCCAGAAAACCCCAGGTCCCGAGCATTCTGGATAACAGGTCCCATACCTGTACTAATAGAGTGGGTGCAGGGGAAAAGGGGACTATTTAATCCAAAATCAGTTTTTCTTCATAGAGGGAAAAGCTATAATTGTGAGTGTATAGATTCTGGATGGTGCATAAGGTTAGTGAGAAATCACAATTATTTTTTGCTGGAGACACTGGGAACCTCAAGTTATGTCCCTACCTAGCGGAACTATATAACTTTTTCGTTACTTTGGCTCTGTAATAAAGAACACACCATGTTTTCTTTTCATGCCAACATTGTATGATGTCTTTATCTAAATCAGGCCTGTCATGCGAATGTATGTATACATATTCTTTGCAAAACAAAAATAACCCACAACCCAGCATACACCAAACTATTTATTTACATATGAAAAGAATGAAATATTGACTTTATCTAAATGTTGTTGCTGTATTGATGAATTTAATATGGAAACACTCAAGAATCCCGCTCCATTAGCTTTTTACTATGTGCAAGAATTGCATGTTTATATTGCAGATTCCTCATGTTCCTTATGCTGCTGATTCTTTGCTGTTCGTCCTCCTTTGACCTGCGTAAATCACAACGAAAATTCTTTAGCAGCGAAACTTCTCTCCGACCTGGGTTGTGAATACTCCCCAGCAACCCTTGTAGCCACCTCTGGCGATTTATTTCTTCAATTGTTTTTCCTTTGTCGTGCATTAGCTGAGCCTCTGCAACTGATCTCTCACTGAAACGAGAAAGACACCAAAAGTATTAGATGTATGCTCTACAATACACCAAAAGTATTAAATGTATGCTCTACAATACACCAAAAGTATTAGATGTATGCCCTACAATACACCAAAAGTATTAGATGTATGCTCTACAATACACCAAAAGTATTAGATGTATGCTCTACAATACACCAAAAGTATTAGATGTATGCCCTACAATACACCAAAAGTATTAGATGTATGCTCTACAATACACCAAAAGTATTAGATGTATGCTCTACAATACACCAAAAGTATTAGATGTATGCCCTACAATACACCAAAAGTATTAGATGTATGCTCTACAATACACCAAAAGTATTAGATGTATGCTCTACAATACACCAAAAGTATTAGATGTATGCCCTACAATACACCAAAAGTATTAGATGTATGCTCTACAATACACCAAAAGTATTAGATGTATGCTCTACAATACACCAAAAGTATTAGATGTATGCCCTACAATACACCAAAAGTATTAGATGTATGCTCTACAATACACCAAAAGTATTAGATGTATGCTCTACAATACACCAAAAGTATATGCAAGATATATGCGCTACAATAGTGTATTGCCTGCTTTATAAAGAAACAAACTCTTATTCTTCTAAGGGGAGGTACATAGTTAGCAACTTTTGAAAGCAATTTGCAGCCAATATTGGGGTCCATGTACTAAGAAATAGCAAAATTGCACCTAAAGAGTAACCAATGGCGCCCCAATAAAACTTTTGCTTTCATTGTTATGCTTTCTGTTGGCTTAACAAAGCTAATCACTAATTGGTCATTCTGAGTTACTTCCTATATACAATTATTTATGTACATATAATAAATATAATATAATTAATATAGGTCCACAACAGGCAACAGATGTGAGGACATTGCTTTTGCTGACAACTTATTAAACACAGAGCCTATACAAATGCACTTAACTAACTTGTCACAGGGAACCAGGTGACCATCACAATGCTTGGGGCAGGTGGTTATTACAAGGCTCCCTTTGCATTGATGTAGAAAAGAATTTTTTAAAAAGCAAAGAAAAAAACCTCTTACTTTTGGGTGTTCTCTGATGTAGCAAGACAAGCGAAGCACACAATGCCGATGAAAGTAACCATCTGTAGGTACTTCTGGGATAGGAACATCTTATATGTCTCTATAAATCTGCAGAAAATCAGCAATATTATAAGAGAATATGACACTTTAATGTATTAATTTAGAAGTGTTTTTATGATTCAGCAGTTGTCGTTTTGGATATATTACATATCTTTATATAATGTAGAGTGAGATTAATTTTCAGTTAAAATTGCACCTGACTCAGATCTCAGAAACTGCCATGGCTTTCTGTTTTCTATCCATGTGTGGTGTCTAAGTTAAGCGTTATGCATGTATGGGACCTGTTATCCAGATTGCTCGGGACCTGGGGTTTTTCGGATAACAGATCCTTTCGTAAGTCTACTAGAAAATCATGTAAACATTAAATAAACCTAATAGACTGGTTTTGCTTTCAAGAATAATTAATTATAACTTAGTTTGGATCAAGTACAAGCTATTGTTTTATTATTACAGAGAAGAAGGAAACTCTTACTATTACTATTATTCACTGTTTATAAGGCATAATTCTATTCCGCTGTACTATAGAAGGGTATACTCATGAAACATACAGCTCTTAGAATCTACATGTCAGGTGATGGGCACATCGGCATGTTGATGAGGTGCTCTTCTCATAAGCCTCTGTTATGATCTGGTCATTGTTTTTGGGGTAGGTGGTCAAATTTTTTTTTCCGAGGAAATAAAACTATGGAGTGGCAAAAAAAAATTTGAAATTATCAAATTGGATCATCCAATAAATTAATAAAGCCGCCTTGTAGCGCAAGGTGCAAAAAATCCCACTCTGCAATAATTGACACTGAGCATCTTCAATATATGAAATTTGGGCTATAGTATAAACATTACTAATAGAGAAGCATTATTGCACTGGCCTCTCCTTTTGGTGCATTGCAATCTATATACCGTTCCAGGGCAAGGCAAGATTGTTTGCATTAGCTTATGCATGTCAAATTATATGAAAAAATGTAATGAAAGATAGTATTCTGTAGACAGTAGCCACGGTGTACTTGTAGATGGTGACATTAAAGGCACACTGGGGGGTATTAACCTGGAACACACATTTCTGCTTAAATTACCTTAATTTCAGTCTGCCATAATTTTAAGAATATTTCACAAAAGTCATTTATCTAAAATCCGAATTCTCCTTTGCCTTTATGGTAGGTTCTTTTCTACAGATTTGGGCTACCCAATGGAAACTCTGCCTTTATGACTTTATTTAATATCTCAGGTATCTGGATATGGTATTTTTCAATTAATGATACATTTCCAAGTGTCTATACACTGTAAATGAAAAAGTATTTGAGCAGGTCAGGAATAGCCCCTTTGTGCAAAAGCAGCAAATACTGCAGGGATTGGATTCAGTAGATTCCTGTATTAAAGTTACTTTATGTATGCTCAATGGTTATTGACAAGACATAAAACAGAATATTATGGGATACAAAATAAATGGGTTAAAGTAGAACAATGATGAGTCCCCTTCCTCCGCAGGTACAACTATGGGTCCAACTAGTTAACAATATGCTGCCAATTATCAAATTAACCTACGTGGCCAGACGGTGCCCTAAAAATTTGAGAAGGTCTGGGAAACCTGGCTGGAGCTCAACCCAGTAGCAATTCCCTAACATAACCAACCTCCATTCCACAATAACTTCCCTTAAGGTCTCTCCCATTGACCACTGGGTCACTAGTGCTTTTCTGTATTCCTGCTGAGCTCAATGTACTACTACCCGACAAGTATGTAATTTTATTGTATATGCCATTGCAATGCAAGTTTATGTGTATGTATTGTTGTGTTGTGAAAATGTTAAATAAAAACCTTAAAAAAAAAATAGAACATTTAAATTACCGTTAGATCACCGTACTTATTTTACCCAGTTCTGAATGCCTTGGTTTTGCATGTCTGTGCGTATGATATAAAACGCCATTGATTTTGCAGCCATATGCAGGATGCATTCAGGATATTAATTTGCAAGTAAGTAATCAATTCTACCAAACCACCAAACCAAATCACTGCCAACAATTACAAATGAATCATAGTATCTACAGGCAGCATTATGCTGGAGTTAAGTACAAAGCCCCTTTTCACTACTTGCTCTCTGTATTGATTTGCAAATAATACTTAATCAGCATGACGGCTAAGCAATCGCCCAAATAGTCATAGGGAGAACTTAAAAGGCACAAAATAGCAGTGACAATGAGTTGTATATAGAGTTACATTGTACCCAGTACCTTTTGATTCTTTCTCCCACCCCTTGGGCTTTGTGGCATGTAAATTAGTCTCAAAATACACAATTTACTCTCACCCTGTAATAACCAGATATGGGGCATGCTTTTTATAAAACTGAATTTATCAAAGGTCAAGTGGGTTTTGCTCGAAAACTCAATTAATTCGAGCGATTCAAGGTTTTTTTCTCAGAGAACTTGATCTATTTGAATATTCAAGTTTTTTTTACTCCAACTATACTGACTCAAGTTTTTTACATTTGCGGTTTCATAAATTAGAAACCATTCGAGTTGTGAGGTCATTCGAGGTCCAAAAAAGCTCACAAACCTCTAAAACGCAACCTTTGATAAATAACCCCCTGAATGTTTAAATGATTTTTATCATTTTTATCTGGAAAATCCCAGGTCCCAAGCATTCTGGTTAAGCTGCATTACATTTATGCTTGTTAAGAGATTTCTTATCTATACAGAAAGGCTGCTATAGTTTTATGCAGCTATGTATTATGTATATTAACTAATAATAATGCATGACAATTTTTGCAATGCATATTTTTTAAAGGGGGTTAGATGCTAAGCCTGTTACTTTTTCTCTTTTCTTTAATACATATATAATTGCTTCTGTTGGCCTTTAATCACATTCAGGTTAGTACCCTTAACTCTGTCTCGTAGTAGGATGCTTTATAACATTATCATGGAATGCTTCATTTAGAAAAGAATATAGAGGTGTGTGTTGAAATACATATACCATATAATGTTCATTTAATTTGCGTTACATTATTCCTGGAAAGCATGATATTTTCTATTTAAAATATCTTTTTCATAGTTAAAATGTCTTATGAGATGGTCACTCTTTTTTGCATTAATAATATTAATATATATATATATATATATATATATATATATATATATATATATATATATATATATATATATATATATATATAATTTGTTGTAAATGTAATTCCAGTTGAAATAATTACTTGTTTATCATTGTCACTTCTCTTATGGTTATTACTCTTGAAATAATGCAGCAGAAGTCATATCTCCTTCAGGTCTAAACTAATAATTTAAATGTGTATGGCTTAGTTATATATCTATTTATGCTACCCAATGCCCTAGGAACAAGTTGCTTACTACTAAGAGTTTTGCTGTATATTACTGCCTTGAGCATGTCTTCAATTACAATCCTGTGCCCTGGTAAAAAAAGGAAACGTACATATTTCCAGGTTAAAATGATCTATTTCCTATATTACTTGTCCATACCCCTTTGAGAAAGGAAACTGTGTCACAAGCTTAACCTAGAAATATATTTTAGACTTGAAACATGCAGCATTAGGTGTTACAGTTCTGACCATCCATTTTGAGTACAAAATCCTTATGTGCACTAACTTGATTTTTTTTTTTAAAAAACTGCACAGATTATGTGGTTTAAAATTAAATTAAAAATAAAAAACAAATCACTAAAAAATTTTACAATTAAAAACATAGAAATGCAGGATCTTTAAATCGAAATCTAGCACCGTGAATAATCTTCTAAATGTTTTAAATTCACTTCACCTGACATATTTAATCATGTGCAGGAATAAATCTCTCCATTAGGGTCTAAATAAAAAGATATCAGAATACTTACAAGAATAATAACACCAGAGACTTGTCGGTCTTTTCAGACCTGCTTAAGAGATAATCCTCTGGCAAATGTGTTCCTTCTGTGAAGAGGACATTCCATCCTTCCTCTTATATGCATCCACGTTTCCATCAAACAAAGGACAGCCATTGTGACTAAGACACTTCATTCCCTATATGGATCAGTTCATTTGTAGTTTTGGTAATACAGATTTTTGACATCTACCATGTAAAAGTGCCATTCTGAATGATAACTCTTACAATCAATGCAGAAATAAAATAAATCTATATCTATATCTATACATATATATATATATATATATATATATATATATATATATATATATATATATACATACAGGTATAAGACCTGTTATCCAGAATTCTCATAACTTGGGGTTTTCCAGATAAGGGATCTTTCCGTAATTTGGATCTTCATGCCTTATGTCTACTAGAAAATCATTTAAACATTAAATAAACCCAATAGGCTGGTTTTGCTTCTAAGAAGGATTAATTATATCTTAGTTGGGATCAAGTACAATGTACTGTTTTATTACAATAGAGAAAAAGGAAATCATTTAAAAAAATTGGATTATTTGGATATAATGGAGTCTATGGGAGACGGCTTTTCTGTATAACAGATATATATATATATACTGTCTATAGTATATAGATAATCTACATAGAAGGAATTCATATTTGCACCAGTAAAGTTTTTGCATTAATTAGTTACCTACATTATTACAAATCTTCCATTTCATTAGCATGCCCTAGATTTATTCATGTAAGTTTTACATTTTGCTATAAAGAAGTGCTATAATTTTAGATTTTCCTGCCTGTGCTATTGTGGCTCTAATATAATATGACATGAAGAAAATGATAGTTGCTGCTATCACCATTTTGCTATGTTGCTGGATACTTTTGGCCTCTGTTTATAAGCAAGTGTTTTTTCCTTCTGGCCCTATGGTAAGTTTTTGACCCTGTGTATTGAGTAGTAGCTAAAATACTAACCTGAACATAGTTGAGGACAAGCAGGTTTTGCATCAAAATAAGCACCGGTATATTTGAGGTATCAGTTATCCGCATAACGCTAAAGCAGTAGGTTTTAAGAAAGATGATGGCCTTTACACTTGGAATTTGAACAATCTTCTTTGTAAAGCATTAGTTGCTTTCCCAAGCTGTCAGTTTTAAACCATTCATGAATCCCACCCCTTCTCAGGTACTTTATGTCTTGAACTTGCCAAAGATGTCTCTGATACTACAAGACACATGAACCCATTGGTTTTTGTGTACTAAAATGTGCATAGTTTTGTAAAGACCAAGTAACCAACAACAACAAAGCAGGCAGGGGAGTAACTACAGAGGAAGCAGGCCCTGTGGCTGTAGGGGGGACCAGGAGGTTTAGGACGCCCCATGAGGCCCTAACTAATGAGCAGTTTCAATATATATTGGTAAAACAGGACAACCTCTGAATATGTTCTGAGCCCTAAAATGAATTTGCTGTGGGGTCCAGCATCTGGTTATGCCACTGAAAGCAGGTAATGTTTTCAAGTTGTTACATGAAACTTTAATTCTATAACATACTGTACTGCACTATTTAAGGTTGCTTGTGCTAACTCACACTGGGTTTTTGGCAATTTACATACTTCTAGTTTAGCTTTTAGGCACCAAAGTTTTTCTTTGTTTCAATTATGGAAACTGACACGGATTTTTGGCCCGAAACGCAGCAAGAGCTAGGAAACTCACAAGATTGCTGTTGCCAAAAACAGAGGGAAAAGACACTAAGGAGCACATTTACTAAGGGTTGAAGTGAATTTTCAAATTTAAAAACTTGGAATTTTTAACTAATTTTTGGGTACTTCAACCAACGAATAGGCCTAGAAAGTAGAAAGTTCTACTTCGAAAATCGAAGTACTGTCTCTTTAAAAAAGTTCGATACTTCGCCACCTTAAACCTGCCGAATTGCTATGTTAGCCTATGTTCAAATCAAATCAGTAAGGTGCCACACTTACACAGGATCGCCTTTTGCAGCTTCGGGTGCACAGCTGTGTTCCTCTCTGCCCGAGGAAAAATTCAAATGAAAAGCAATAACTCCAGCAGCACTCCGATATGTGAATCAAAGGTTATTTATTCATGCCATTAGCAGAGCGAAGTTTCGGGCTATTCCAGCCCTTTATTTAGCCCTTGATAAAGGGCTGGAATAGCCCGAAACGTCGCTCTGCTAATGGCATGAATAAATAACCTTTGATTCACATATCGGAGTGCTGCTGGAGTTATTGCTATGTTAGCCTATGGGGACCTCCTAGAACCTATAGCCAACAATCGTTCGTTGGCTAAGTTTTTAGAAGTCAAAAAATCGCTCGATCGATTAAATCGTTCGATCCGAAGATTTTCATCGTACGATCGAATGAATATGGCCAAATTTGATAAGAAAACCTTCGACTTCGAATATCGAAGTAATGCCATTAGATGGTTGAATTTCGAAGTTTTTTACATTTCGAAATTTGACCCTTGATAAATCTGCCCCTAAATAATCAATATTTCGAAATGTTTTCAAAACACAGCTGTGTGCGCCATGCAAGTGCTTCTTAGCTAGCACTGACTGCATTTATAACACGATTGAAAGAAAAAAAGGAGAGATAAGCAAGTTGAACTACCTCCATGTCATCTTGGAGACAGTGATCAAATCCTTGTATTTTTAAGACCATATTCCAAATAACACTGGGTTGGTGATCATTTCTGCCAATTGTGCTTTCAAAAAAGCTCATTGAAATAAGTAAAAATTCAAAATCCATACAAATTTTTAATTTCGATTTTTGAATGAATAAGGCAACATTCCAGTTTGATGAAAATTCAAGTTTATTTGCAGTAGTAAAAAGCTCTATCATTACATAAATTGGAATTTTGACAAATACACCTTCTCATTTAGCAAGAAATAAAAGGACTCATTTTTGACTGCAAGGCACTAAAACGGGAGTATAATTGTGCCCATTAAAATGCCATACCCTATGCAGTTTTGACTATTTGTTTTTATAAATGCTAGTGCCGCATGCCAGTTGCTACTACAGTGTAAAGGTATGGGATCCTTTATCCGAGAAACTGTTTTCCAAAAAGATCCAAATAAAAGGACTCCATTTTAATCATATAATTCAAACTTTTATAAATAATTTTGTTTTTCTTTGTACTATTACAACAGTAGTTTGAACTTGATCTTAACTAAGATATAATTAATCCTTATTAACAAAACAATTCTGTTGGGCTTCATTACAGTTCAAATGATTTCTAAGTAGACTTTAAGTAAGGCGATCCAAATCCAGGAAAGACCTGTTATCTGGAAAACCCCAGGTCCCAAGCATTCTAGATAACAGGTCCATACACATATTTTTAAAAGAGACACTGGTACTTTAAAAACATGTGTGTTGGGTTGCAAATACTGAGTAGTCTTCTCACCAACAAGATGCAGACTTCTAAAAATTATATTTCTAGTCTTTCTAGTCCTATTTGACTGCATTTCCAGCAAGCACAGTCATTTCCCTAAAGAACTGAGTTCCATATTTTATGAAAACCTAATCAACTGTGAAATAAAAATCTCCAATACTAGAAAGTATTACAATATTTATGGTTTATGGTGTTTCAGTGATTTGTTCTGTGTCTTTGGTAATGTTGAATGCATTGTGTGATTCATTCTTTGTGCCAAGGCTTTGTATTATTCTTTGGATGCCTGGGCAATTTCCAATATAGGAAGGGTCGTTTATTAACACTGTAGTGTAATTTTGGACACAACTGCCATGTTTCTTACGGTACTCAGAATGCAATGTTTACTTAACCATAATTCCAACACCATTGCAGGTTCCAGAGGGAGTTGATATAATTGTTGCAGATGCATCAAAATTGCTAATCGGTTGCACTGAGAGGTCGGAGACACTTTTAGGGTTCACAGTAAATTGGCACTTGCACCAGATTCTGCACCTGTGGCAACTGATACAGGTCAGTGTGGGAACCCTGGAGATACCGCCTTGTTTAGAGGTGGAGGTACTGTAGCTTCTGTACTTTTGCTCAGTTCAGAATAGGCGGCAGGAGGAATACAACCACTGTATATGAAAGTGCAAGAAGCACGTTGATGCACGACTGCAGGGAAATTCGTGGGCCCCACAACTCCACTTATGGTCGTAGATGACCCTAAAATTGGCCATAGATGTGCAGATTTTATTCTTTGTGCGACGAACGCTTGTCTTTTTCAGTCTAATGATCTACCATTAACATATTCCAATTAGAATAAGTAGGAAAAATAACAAATCAGTGTTTTGTGCTGTTTCTGCCTGGGTAATGTTGAATACATTCAGCATACACTATTCAGTATTTTCTGCTATACTGCCTGGACAATTTGTAAATACCAGTGCTCTTGGCCTATGTGGAATCCATGGAACATCATTCATAATTCTTGCTTGATTTTTTATTGTTTTGGGGTATGGTTGCCTGGGCAATATGGTTCACTGTGTATCTCACGACCCTGAAAGATTGCAGGTTGGAACACCACCTAGACTTTTAAGCTTATTGAATGCATTTCCTTCCATTTAATTGTCTTCACCAAAATAACTATCCAAACCAAGCCCCTAACTCATCAAAATGGCAAATTAACTTTGCTAATTGTTCAGTGCCTTGACTGTGTTTTGGATATATATATATATATATATATATATATATATATATATATATATAAATATATATATATATATATAAGCAAACACTTGTGCAGAACAAGCTTGATTTGGTTTCTAGGATATGTACAAGCTGAGTCAAACAATCCACATCATCCTAGTTACCAGATTGGCTTCTTGTAATTATTAGCGAAAGTTAAGTCTGAATCATCTTTCTAAATTATCTCTGAACTTTTAGCTTGTGCATCCAAATGCTCTTGATGTGAAAACAATCAGTGGCGTTATCTTCACTTATCCGCCAGCTCTGCTTGTGTGAGCAATTGAGCATGTGAATGTAGCATCTAAAAATGGAAGGCTGAAGAAGCTTTTAACTGTCTTCATTTGTGTAACTGCTTGTGCATCACCCTGGCGACACTGATTAATTAGATAGGCCCCTTTATCCACTATGTGATATGTTTTTAAATAATTTAAATGATTGGATGATGTAGTTTATGTTGCAACATTGTGGAGCTATAAAGGAGCCTGTGTGCAAAGAAACAGCATTTTGGTTTCTAGATTCAGATAACTAGATCGCTAGATCAGTTTTACTGAGCTGATTATTTGTTTTACAGATTATACTAAAGGGGGTGTTCACCTTTAAATTCACTTTTAGTATGATGTAGAAATTTATATTTTAAGACAATTTATGATTGGTATTGATTGTTTATTGTTTCTGATAGGGATGCACCGAATCCACTATTTTGGATTATTGTGGAATACCAAACTGAATCTTAATTCGCATATGCAAATTAGGGGTGTGAAGGGGAAACATTTTTTTACTTCCATGTTTTGTGACAAAAAGTCACGCAATTTCCCTCCCCGCCCCTAATATACATATGCAAATTAGGATTCGGTTTGGATCCTGCTGAAAAAGGTAGAATCCTGGCCAAATCCTGAACCCAATGCTGAATTTGGTGCATCCCTAGTTTCTGACTTACTGTATTTAACTTTTTTGACAGTTTGCAATTTCAGCAATCTTGTTGCAAGTGTCTAAGTTACCCTAACAACCATGCTTTGATTCGAATAAGAGACTGGGATATGACTAGGAGAGGGCCTGAATATAAAGATGAGTAATACAATACAGAGCATTTGTTTTTTAGATCGGTCAGTGACCCCCATTTCAAAGCTGGAAAGAGTAAGAAGAAAAAGGCAAATAATTAAAAAATTTTAAAAAAGAAAAAATGAAGGCCAATTGAAAATTTGCGTAGAATTAGCCATTCTATAACATAAAAGTTAATTTAAAGGGATACTGTCATGAGAAAAAACATTTTTCAAAATGAATCAATTAATAGTGCTGCTCCAGCAGAATTCTGCACTGAAATCCATTTCTCAAAAGAGCAAAAAGATTTTTTATATTCAATTTTGAAATCTGACATGGGGCTAGACATATTGTCAATTTCCCAGCTGCCCCAAGTCATGTGACTTGTGCCTGCACTTTAGGAGAGAAATGCTTTCTGGCAGGCTGCTGTTTTTCCTTAGATTCTGTTAGGAATGTCAGTGACACTGCACATGTTCAGTGGGGCTCATTTAAACACTGTGAAAATTTGCACCTGGACAGTAACCCACCAGCGATTAGCTTTTTCCAGCCAGCTGCAGCTTGAAAACTGAAAGCAGTCATCTTACTGGTTTCCATGAGTTACTGCACAGGTGCAAATTTGCCCAGTGTTTATAAATAGACAGCTATTTAGTCAGCTATTGAGAAGATAAGCTTAGGGGATATTGCAAATCATCAAACATGTCTCTCATAGGTTCAAATTTACTTACCTTCGAAGTTGCGCCAGCGTTGGCTTTGCCGCACTTCGCCAGGGCACAGCTAATTCACTAAAATCTGAAGTTGCGCTCAGGGAGGTGAAAGGTAGCGAAGTTGCGCTAGCGTTAATTCGTCAAGCAAAGCGAAGTTACGCTAGCGATGCCTAATTTGCATACGGTGCCAAGTTTAAGTACAATGGATGTATATGTAGCAGCAAATACATTACACTAGAGTCCTGCAGCGGGTCAGGTACCCATGGGTTACCCGCAAAAACCTGCTGGGGACACCTTCAGAGGAACACTGCTAAACGGGTTGCCTTGGGTTAGCTCAGAAGCCCAAAACACAATGGGGGTAATTTATCAACACTGGGTGAACTTGCCCATTGGCAGTAACTCATTGCAACCAATCAGATTGCTGCATTCATTGTTCTACTTGCAGCTGGTTTCAAAAAGATAATCACTGATTGGTTGCTATAGGTAACTTCCCATGGGCAATTTTGCCCAGTGTTGATAAATGAGCCCCAATATGCAGAATTTCTAGCCTATTTCTTTTTTTAAGCTATATAATTATAATAAAATACCATTTGGAATGGTTCAATAATATGTTTCTGCTTATACTGTAATTACATAGTGTTGTACTGGGCCATTACAGGATTATTTTCAAAAGCTCTAAAAATTGGAGATTTATTAAATGTAAAAACCATTAAAATCACCAATACAAAACTTTACCAGGTAAAAGTCAATGGGAGCTGCACTAATCCTATTGGACCGTTTAAAACAATTCGAACTTTTAGAAGTTTTGGGATTTTTTTTTCCCACTAGGAATTGTCCAAAAACGTAAGGTTTTCAAGGTATTTGTATTTTTAAGCACATTATTTTCAGTTTGTCCTTTTTATATTCGGACGTTTAATAAATTCCATGACATTTGTGGTTTTAGATATAATCATCATACTCCATTTTTATTGGTAGGATACCTAAAGAAAATTAAATTTCATAGCCAACAAATAAGTACTTAAAGTGGATATTTCTTCCTTATGCGATTTCCTCTGATTGCTAATGCTAATTCACTGGAATGCGAAGTTGAATCTTTAATAGTTAGGACTTTTGAAGGCAATTCCACTTTAAAAAAGTAAAAAAACGCTGGCGTTTTTACAATTTTTATGAATTTACGGCATACAGGATATGATGTCACTGACATACAGGATATGATGTCACTGACATACAGGATATCATGTCACTGACATAAGATTGAGGAAGATGTAGCTTCATTTTATCAGTTCGCCTGGTCTAAGGTGGCAAAGGAAACTCTGGCGCAAGAGATAACATTCAGCAATATACACACTTTAGTATTTTTGCGGAGTAACGTCCATTCGCCAGAGCGAAAAGTTGCCTGGCGATAGGGTGCAAACCAGGCCCGGACTGATAATGTGTCTGTTCGGGCAAATGCCCGTGGGGCCGCTGTATCCTGTGTTGAAGTGGGCCGCACGCTGCCTGATTAGACGCGGCGCAGCACTTTTCTGCTATTCCTCCTAATTAGCTTCTTTTAGAAAGAATGCCTGCCGTCTGCTTTAGGTATACGGCAGTCGGCAAGCATTTTAGACAGGGGGAGTGCTGAGCCACGAGGGCGGAGACTCGAAGATCTGTGGGCAGCCTCTTCTGATCATACATATCATTTGCTGAGAGTGTACGCAGGAGCGTGCATTCTCCTGATGCCTGCCCACACAATTGGCCCAGCCCACCTCCTACCAGATCGATGGCCTGCTTGTGTTTGAGCGATCTGCTTTACCAGCACCGGTCAGGTAAGAGTGCGCATTTCTCTCAATAAAAGTATGTGGGAGGATTGGCCTGCACTGGGCGCCTGTTCTCTGCTGCTCTGGAGAAGTGCACACTCTAATTGGAAGGCTGCTGTTTAAAGTTAACGTGGGTCACAAGAAGGATCGTAAATTCACTATGCAAAGTGGCTGCTGGAAAGGGGGGCTTTAAGGACGCAGGGCAGAGGGTATTGTTGGCTATGCTTGCTTGCTGCTGTTTATAATTAACTGTTTCAGGGGAGTAGAGACAGAAGACAATAGTGTTGTTCCCTACTCTGCTGTTTAAAATTAACTCTTACATTACAGGGTATTGAGGCAGGAATCTATTGTTGTTTGCTGTATTTGTGAGTGTATATGGGAGGTGTATATCGGGGGATATTGTAGGTAAGTTCAGCACAGAGTGTATATGTGGGATGGGAGGTATATATAAAGATATTAGAAGTCACTGAGGGGTTCTGTGACCATATAAAGACACAAGGCTACAGGCTGAGTTATACAGGGAACTCTGAGTATCACTCATGTATTATAAGGGATAATGTACCCCCTACTGTAAATGATAAGGATATTAGAAGTCACTGAGGGGTTGTTCTGTGACCATATAAAGGCACAAGGCTGCAGGCCGAGTTATACAGGGAACTCTGAGTATCACTCATGTATTATAAGGGATAATGTACCCCCTACTGTAAATGATAAGGATATTAGAAGTCAGGGGTTGTGTGGATATATATATATATATATATATATATATATATATATATATATATATATATATATATATATATATATATATATATATATATATATATATATATATATATATATATATACATGAATGTGTATAGGTAAAAGACTAGCACACATTTGTGGGCTGCTTTGATTTTTTTTTTGCCAGGGCTGCTTTTTACTCCCAGTCCGGCCCTGGTGCAAACATACACTAGTGACGGTCCCTTAGGCTAGCGAATTGTCCTCTACGCCTGTTATTAAATTGGCAATGTCCCTGCGGATTGGATTTCTGGTGAATTGTTGCTAGCAACGGCCACTTCACCCTTTAATAAATCTTCCCCAATGGGATAGTTATAACTGCAGCCAGAAAGGGGTAATTTGGAGCACTTACTTATGAACACTGCTGTGGATATTTTTCCATTGGCATTACAATAGCCCAAATGAAATGGCGTTTCCAGTGCTGTTATGGGTACTCACCTTTGGGCAAGCCTACTGCTTAATTCAGTCTGAATACCATTCAAATTTAATTTACTCATTAGGACAAGTTACTTAAGATAGGGTCACTTTGGGTGTGGTCCTCGATAGTCCGTATTGACTAATCCTTATCAGTGATTTAGGAGGTTATTTATCAAAGGTAGAGTTTGTGAGTTTTTTTCTACATCGAAAAAACTCACAACTTGAATGTTTACTTATTTATGAAAAACCCAAATTTAAAAAACTTGAATACTCGATTTGATCAAGTTATCGAGCACAAACCAAAAAAAAAAATCTTCAAATGGTTCAAGGGGCCTCTTCCATTGACTTCAACAGGTTTAAGCAGGAGTATTTTCGGATTCCAGCTTATTTCAGCTTCCAGGCACAATAAATCTCGAAAAACTCGATTTTTATTTATCCTGAAAAATTCAAGTTTTTAATGAAAACACAATGATGCCACGCAGTAAGGAGAATAGGAAGTCTTGTGTTCCATCTGTGTCTGCCTTCCCCGGTTATGTTAGTAGTGTAAGTACTGAGAAGGATCATGTACTGTTGGGTTAATTTCTGCTTGAATAAGTTACGATTGTCAACGCCACACAGAATCAATGATCAAGAACTCTCTATGAATTGTTTCATAGAGTATATGAATGTGATTTTATTCCCACACAGCAGAAGCTTGCTTAAATCCAATGTGGGTTTTTTGCCACAGGCCATAAGCAATAGGTGTTAATGGTAATGTGTCTGTAATCCAATGGTTTCAAAAATCATGCCATGTTTTTATATACAAAACATTGTGTACACAATTTCTTGCATGCTTGGATCACACAGCACAGACCCCAGTAGCACATGGTTGTTTGATGGCAGCAAGCGGCCAGTTACAAGGGCTGGCAAAAAGGCGCCTCTTGTAACTTTAAGAGACGAATTTCCGGGTTTCAAACTGGAAATTCAGCTCCACTTGTGCAAAGAGCGCAATTGCACTTAATGCACTAGCGATGCTGCCTGCTTTTGACCCGCTCCACAAATTTATATTTACCATAGGTTAGTAAACTGGCGAAAACATATGCGGCGATAAATTTGTCTGTATTTTGTGCGCATATTTTTACCGCGCTTTAGTATACAGACCCCTTAGAACTGTTATAAATGCTATTTACAGGTATCAAGTTCTCATGTAATCTATGTAAACATACAGAAACTCGCGGTAAACCCTGCTCTCACTATGTGGAATAGCAGCTTACAGGAGGCTCTGTTTGCCAGTACACATGGTTTTTATGGAAGCTTTTCTCCAAGTCGGAAATTCAAAAATAAGCACCTGCGCTGAGGCCACTGGGAGCAACATCCAATGGGTTGGAGAGCAACAAGTTATTCGTAAGCCACTGGGTGGAGATCACTGCCCTGGATGAACCCTGGATTTATCAGCAGTGCAATAAAGATGTTAAATCCTGGATAAATCTGAAATATTAGGGTCTCCAAATGTAAAGTAATTACTCACCACAAAAGGGAAGAGGCCCAGGTACACCACCCAGAGCCCTCAGCACAGGGAGCGGACAAAATGAAAAAACTTTTTGGAGCAGGCACTCAATAAAGACAAACTTCCACCAGGCAAATAGTCCAAAGTGAAGAGAGTTTATAGTGTCCACAGACTCAGCCACAGGCTGTGAACACAAACTCTCTTCACTTTGAACTATTTGCCTAGTGGAAGTTTGTCTTTATTGAGTACCTGCTCCAAAAAGGTTTTCTGTTAATTCCTGGAATCAAATTCAGGATTAAAGCCACCCCCAATAACTACACACCTATTTGGCTAATCACTGTAGGGGGCTAACTTAAAGCCTACATACTAACTACAAAAAAATCCAAAACAAGGCACTCTAATGAGATTAGAATCAAAATATATATACATTTTGGGGGTTATTTACTAAAACTCAATTTTTTATGGTCACGCTTTTTTGTGGCAAAAAAACTCAAATTCTTAGAGATTTATTTTACCATAATGCTACAAAGAGCCTGAATTCAAAAATCTGCCATTTCAAACGATGTCTCAAGTACCACAATACCATTTCAGCAGTGAGACAAAGTGAGGAAATTCTGCCTGCCAGCAATTTAACACTTTTTTTAAACTGTAATATAGTAACATAGAAAGTTAGGTTGAAAAAAGACAAACGTTCATCAAGTTCAACCTTTTATGAGTATATATACCTGTAACCTGTCTAATAGACATGTGCTAATTGATCCAGAGGAAGGCAAAAAGAACCTTCTGATGCCTCTCCAATTGCCTTAGAGGGGGACAAGTTCCTGTTAATTTGTGTTTTTTTACTGTAAAATGCTCAATTATGTCCTCTGCACTAAACAATTCTCCCCCTACCGTCCTGGTCTCTGCATTGGAGGTATATCTGGGGAAATGGGGTTACAGCAGACCCAGATTCTGCCTTTAATTAGCAGTAGTTAGAATACATCAAAGAGGAAAGTATATGCCATACAGTAATTATTTGAAATTACTCTGTAAATACATTTTATTACAAATGCCAAGGTGGCATCAGGTACACTTATAGTAATGTACATACATAGTAAGATATGTTGAAAAAATAATTTTCTTCCTTCCTGACTCCAAAATGGCAATCGGACTAGTCCCTGGATCAACTTGTACTATGAGCTATTTCCCATAACCCTGTATTCCCTTTCTTGCTAAACACCATCCAACCCCTTCTTAAAGCTATCTAATGTATCAGCCTGTACTTCAGTAGTTATAACTTCAGTTAATACTTTATACCTACTGAAGTTCCTACTTGAGTAGGTATGTAGTATTAATTAGATTACATCATATAAGCAAATGTTATAATAATAATAATAAATTGTTAAATAAATAATTGTAAATATAATACTGTAGAGGTAAGAAGGTAAGAACAAAGGCAGAAGTTAGCAAGTAAGAATGAAACCTTCCAACAAGGGCTTTTGGAAAATAATATAGCTTAGTAAATTGCAGTGTGAAAACAATACTTGTGATAGATTTCTGGGATCCTCTTTGAATGCTTAGCCGCTGTTACCACTTTTAATAAAGAAAAACTGTGTGGATATTCATATATTCATGCTCTGTGCGATCATAGCACAAATGTTGATCAGCAAAAATGAGTAACTGTTTCACGTGATCATAACATTTAGGCTGGTTTATGGGGCGGCACCTTTGGGCCCATGCCGTTTTCTCATCTGTATGTTTAACAAAAGCATATAGGTGAAAGGAATATAAATACTGGAAACCTTGGCATGTTCCTTAGTGAAAAATGCCTCTCAAGAATTAGCATGCATGTAAGGTGGATGAAAATGGTGTTATACGAAAATGTAGTGCATGATGATGTAAATGTGAGAAAATTAATGATATGTGTATGTGTGATTTTGATGTTAAAAAGTTGAAGTGTTAAAAAGGTGTATATTTACAAGGTTTGTCCACTAGATGGCAGTGAGTTCCCATGAGTTATATAAGGGTTTTATAATGTGTTATGTAACATGCAGTTCCTTCCCCGGCCACTAGTAGTGAGAGGTTAGATAGTTAAAACTGAGAGATAGACAGGGCAGTGTGGACAACCCAGGCCTGTGGTGAAAATCCTACCTGGAAAAGCTAGGGGGTGCTGCTGTGGTGGCCCGGTGGCTATAGGAGGGATTTGGAGATGGAGATCCAGTTTCACTGGAAGCACAACTGGCAACTCAGTCTGGAGGGGCCTATTCTGCATTTTTTTAGAACATGTATGGTTATCTTTGGTCATTACAGCAATATTGTTACTTTCATCACAGCTCAACCTGCAGTCCCTTGTTTGTATTAGAAAGTCCGATTTTTCTCTGCACTGAACAGCCAGAAAAAGAAACAAAGTTTTTAACTTATTAGGCTTTTGGCAGAGAGCCCAGAACAGCCAGAGCAGCAGCCAATACTTTTGTAACAATTTTGAGATAAGCAAATAAGCAATTGTAACAATATAAGATAACAGGTCCCTTGGGAAAAGTTAGACAAGCCACAGTCATTTTGGAACAAAGTGCTTTGGACTGAAGAAAAACCCCACATTCCTACATACTGTCAAATTTGGTGGAGGTTCCATCATGCTGTGGGGCTGTGTGGCTAGTTCAGGGACTGGGGCCCTTGTTAAAGTCGAGGGTCGGATGAATTCAACCCAATATCAACAAATTCTTCAGGATAATGTTCAAGCATCAGTCACAAAGTTGAAGTTACACAGGGGTTGGATATTCCAACAAGACAATGACCCTAAACACACTTCGAAATCTACAAAGGCATTTATGCAGAAGGAGAAGTACAATATTCTGGAATGGCCGTCACAGTCCCCCGAATTGAATATCATCCAAAATCTATGGGATGATTTGAAGCAGGCTGTCCATGCTCGGCAGCCATCAAATTTAACTCAACTGGAGAGATTTTGTATGGACGAATGGTCAAAAATACCACCATTCAGAATCTAGGCACTCATCAAAGGCTATAGGAGACATCTAGAGGCTGTTATATTTGCAAAAGGAGGCTCAACTAAGTATTGATGTAACATCTCTGTTGTGGTGCCCACATTTATGCACCTGTCCTTTATGTGACTGCTGCAATACTACTGTTTCCATAAGGCATGTTATATATTAAAAGGAAGTTACTACTTTGAAAGCTCAGCCAATGATAAACAAAACTCCAAAGAATTAAAAGGGGTTCCCAAACTTTTTCATGTAACTGTATCTGCTCCACGGGGCCCTTAACAGTGTCATGGATTTAGCTTTAATGATGCCATTAAGAAATCATAAAATAGAACTAAGGTCTGACTAAGAGTTAGACTAAAAATGCTGTAACTTACGACTTTTGTAGCAGACTAGAGTTATAGAACCCTAATATTTAAATGCCTCCTTCAAAAATGTCAAGAATAAAAAAGGGCCACTGGCTCTGGAGAGCTATACAAAAGTTATATCAAGCGTTGTTGCTTGAAGAATTCAGGTTTGATGTTGTTAGACCACAACTTCATAAAATTCCAAGATACGCTCAACACATTGCAAATCCAAATGGAAGAAGTGATTTGCTCACGCTAATTCAATGATGACAAAGCACTGAATGCTGCGTTTAAGTCAGTAAACAGTTCCCAGTATGCTTTAGCTCTTGATAATATGCTGGACATTGGAATGCAGTAACATATGGTTTGCTCTGAAAGTTTTAGTCCACCTTTAAAGTATCTGAAAATATAATAAGTGGCAGATTTAATAAGGTTCGAATTGTAAATTCGAATTTTCAAGTTGGATTTTTGGTCGAAACTCACAAATTTGAGTTGGAAATAATCCAAACTCAAATTAGAATTTGAGATTTATCATACCTAGATCCTGGGAACAACTCAAATTTGACTATTTGTCTATCCTGCCGAGTTCATGTAGAAGTTAATGGCAGAGGTCCAGGTCCAGTGAGCCATTTGAAGATATTAGCTTTCCTGACATTCAAGGTTTTTTTTGGAGAAAAAAAACTCGATTTGGGTTTAATCAAATAAGATTCGACTACGATTCAAGTTTTCGGGTCGGTAATATTTGTTTGAGTTTTAGTCATTCGAGTTTTTTCTTACATAAGATACTATTCAAATGTCAAGGTCATTCTAGTTCATTCGAGGTAAATAAAATTCGACCTTTGAAAAATAAGCCCCTAAATGTAGTAAAGGAAAGTGGAATAAAAATCAAAATGTTAAAATGATTTATCTGACCCATAGATCAAATGTACACAGAACAATACAAAACGCCATCAGCACATGCAAAAATGTACACATACCTCCCGACTAGAGATGTGCGGGTCAGGTTTTTCTAGACGTGCACCTAAACACCACCCGCCCTACCGCTGCCCGAGCCCGACTTTCGGGTTCTTTTTATAGAACCGCGCTGACCCACCCTGCCAATGATGTCACAAAAGGAGCGGAGCGAGCAGGTGCACTTCTACCCGGAAGTCGGAAACCGGCATTTGTAAGGAAAGGGGGGGGGGTGCCATTTTCTGCAAGACAATCATGATTTTGACAGCTCAGCCCGCAGTCCAGAGTTTCTTACTTAAATGTCCTGACTTTCTCTTTGATCTCCTGCACTGATGAGAAAAAGATACAATGTTCCTGAAATTTTATTAAAATAAGAGGCTTTTGTTAATTTTGTTTGTTTGTTTTTCAAATGTTGGGAGGTATGCTTACATAACATAAATATACTGTATATATGTGGTGTATACTGTATATGTTTATTAACTACACCTCCCTGTGTGCTTTTACATTTCATGATATGTTTGAGTAGGCTGGGAACTGTAATCCAACAAATAATATATGGGTGAAGCAACATTGATATGAAGTAGTGATGTGCAGGTCGACCCGATACCCGCAGGACCCGCGGGTCGGGCGGGTGTGGGTTGAGCTCTTCCCATGCTCTCCCGGGTGTGGGTTGAACTGTTCTCCTGCTCTCCCCACTCGCCACCTTCAAATGCCGGCTTCCGACTTCCAGGTTCCGGTTTTATAGTCTTGCGTCTTCTTGCCCCGTCCCTTTTGTGACATCATCAGCGGGTTGGTGTGGGTCTATATAAGATGCCCGGAACCCGCACATCACTAATATGAAGATCTATAAGCCCTAGAAGCAAAAAATATTATTTTAAAAACAAAGGTAGTAACATTGTAGACAGCAGCATAGTTACATCTCCTAAAACTGTATTGTGGGGTTTGTAGTGAGCGATTTATATGTTTTCATCTGTAGCTATGTAAATATATATATATATATATATATATATATATATATATATATATATATATAAATTCTACATGCTGATTGGTTGCTATGGGTTCCTGTTCTAGGCCTAGTGCCCTTTATTACATAATTCCCATAATGTCTATAATTATACTCACTGGCAGTCTCTTATGTTATACAGGTATGTGACCTGTTATCCAGCATGCTTAGGATCTGTGGTTTTCTGGATAATGGATTTTTCCGTAATAAGGATTAATTATATATTTTGGATCAAGTACAAGGTTCTGTTTTATTATTACAGAAAAATTATTTCATTTGATTAGAATGGAGTCTATGGGAGATGGCCTTTCCGTAATTCCGAGCTTACTGTATAACAGGTTTCTGGATAACAGATCTTAAACCTGTATATCCATATATCTATGGGCATATGATGATGGGCTAGTTTGATAATGGATTTCCCTTTTATTCTTGTCTTTCACTTACAGTAAGAAATTTCACCTATAATGACTTTATGACTAGACCAAAGAAATGTCTGGTTTTATTTTACGCTCTTTCCTTCCTTTTCTCAACAACAATACCTGTGAAGGTATCAACAAATCCTCCAGTGATATGACATTTTCTCCATAGCTCTCAACATTCTGAAATAGCTTAAAAGACAGTGACAAAGAGTTTAAAACCACCCAACAGACCCTTATAGTAATAAGGTGGTGTGATTTTCTATATTATGAGTTTAAAAAGGCTGCATTAAATTTCACCAAATTTTGCCTCCAAACTTCAGAACATGCTATGCATTCCTGCAACGTCTCAATTGCGGCCATTTGCATTAATGCTATCAATGAGTGAGGGAGCATACACAGGACTCAAGTTGATCTCTATTCACATGTTCATGCCCTGGGTTGGGTAACTCTATAATATACAAGAAATTAGCTAATATCATCCTTCTTGCACTATCCTGAAGGGATCTAAAGTGATTGCAGAGTCTGGGGACATTGAAAAGCTGCACATTGCTGCTGAGATTCTATTGATTGTAACATTTTCTTATCCTTTAATTTGGAAAATATATAACATATATCCAGTAACATTGTTTAGTGATATAGTGATAAATTGGGATCAAAACTTAGTTAGTAAGTACCCCGTAGACATGGGTGTCTGCAGAAGGGGGCAAGAGGGGGTAGTTGCCCCACCCTGACAAGAAATTGTTTGTACATTTACTTCCCAACAACACAAAACATTTTTTGTACTTCCCACCCCAAGGGAAGCCTTAATTATGTTATCTCCTATATTGTCATGAATAGGTTCATCCTCAGTGAGATGCTATCCTACGTGATATTAACTTACTTGCCCCCCCCCCTGGAAAATTTACTGCGGACACCCAGTATTGCATGTGGAATCCACCTATACATAAGCATTGCTGTTTAACTCTTTTTTTTTCAGTTAATTTAAGTTTAAAATTTACAACAGTAGGGAAGAGTAAAGGGAAGAAACGAAAAGGTAAAGAAAAGAGAGCCTAAAGCAAGCCAAGATTTTTATGAGGGTTGTACATTTAGCCATGAGTTTCAGATGGCATCAAACTTAGCCTGCACTAGCTCTAGTCATATAGACCAATTTCTATTTGGGGAACATGCCATTAAAGGGGTGGTCACTGTTAAGTTAACTTTTAGTATGTTATAGAATGGCTCATTGTAAGCAACTTTCAGCTTTTTTAAATAGTTTTTTTAATTATTGGCCTTCAACTTTCAAACGGGGGTCACTGACAGATTTGTAAGGCTACAAATGTATTTTTTATTGCTCATCTATCTATTGAGGCCCTGCTCTATTCACATTCCAGGTTCTTATTTAAATCTGTGCATGGCTTCCAGGGTAATTTGAACCCTAGCGACCAGATTGCGGTAACTGCAAACTGGAGAGCTGCTGAATCAAAAGCTAAATAAGTCAAATTTTAGCATGATGTAGACAGTGATATTCTGAAAGAGATTGCACTTCGTTTTCATTTCATTCATTATTTGTGGTTTTGTTTTTAAAGTAGTATAGGGGCACATAGGGTTAATATGCCCCTATGGCTTTAAACCCTTAGACTTCCTGATCTCCCAAGTTGCTGGGCAGATGCCCATGTAGCTAGTTATAATTTTCATAGTTGTAGTATGAGCCAAGAGGCATTGTGACTACTTCCTGTTACACTTTGATAAAGTTATTGTGAAGGGGAGGATCTTCCTCTTTGGCTTCTGGTTGCTGACCCAGCTGGATGTTTCCAGGGAGCCTGGGTATACAACAAAGCCCTGTAAAGCCATTCTGCCATAGGGACCAGTAGCTCTAGAAAGTAAAGTTGGGGAGCAGGCAGGGACCCCGTGAATGAGGTCAGATTGAGACAGGATATTACCTGTAAAAGTACTCTCTAGAAGAGTAAGATAGGCAGGTTAAGTAGCAAGATCAGCTTGGCTCCATCTAGGAGGGATAGCAAGGAGGTATCTCTCCCCTCAGGCAAGATTAGTCTGTAGTGTAGGAACACAGCCTAATAGGGATTTAGGTTTAGTGGGTTCCCTGATTAAACGTGTGGGGATCCAGGTCACGGTGCTGTGATCCTTAGGGTGTATCTATCCATGTGATACACTATCTCCTTGGGGAGTTTCCACTGTGCTTTCTCTGAGGGACATGTTCTAGTCATTTCGTGATTTTCTGCTGGGGCATCTGTGGATTGTACAAACCTGTGGATCATTTGTTTTGGATAAATACACTGTTTTATTGTTGTTGCAAGAACCTCCTAGCGCGCTTTTTTGTAGTTTTGTAGCATTGTAGTTGTTCTGCACCATACCCCATGCTTCCCAACTGTCCCTTTTTTGTTGGACAGTCCCGATTTTGACAGATCAACCCGAAGTCCCAGATTGTTACTGAAACAGCCAGAAATATACAAAGTTTCAAAAACTTAATTAGCTTTTGGCAGAGAGCCCAGAACAGTCAGCAGCTGCACTTAAGGTGGACATACACGGAGAGATCCGCTTGTTCGGCGATGTCGCCAAACGAGCGTATCTCTCTATGATATGGGCAATATCGGGCTGATCCGATCGTGGGCTCTAGGGCCTAATGATCGGTTCCTAACGAACTGGAACGGGCAGTTGGATCACGGGACCACATCAATGAACAGATGCGGCCGCAATCCAACGGGATTTTAGACCCATCCGATCAAGATCTGCCCGACTTTCCGACAGATCTCAATTGGGGAAGCCCGTCAGGGGCCCCCATACACGGGCCAATAAACTGCCGACTCGGTCTGTCGGCAGCTTTTATCGGCCCGTGTATGGCCACCTTTAGACACGTTTGTAATAATTTAAGATAAGCAAAGAAACGATTGTAACTATTTAAGATAAGCAGGTCTCTTGGGAGAACTGAGACTAACAGCGTAAAGGGCAAGTCTCTTTCATTAGCAAAACTGTTATAACACATAAAACATTGCACTAAAACTCCCAGAAATGTGTTCAAACTTTCATAACCTGCCAAATTTTGTGAAATGGACATGGTAATTTGGAGGAGTGGCCAGAAAATAAAAAAAAAGTTTTTGTCCCTCCCTTTAGTTTTTCAAATGTTGGGAGGTATGCATATATTCATTTCTTGCACTTAGCGAAGGCCCAGCTTTAAGAGTTATATATAACCCATTCTCTATATTGTTAGCTGGACATTAACTATTTTGGTATAAGGTAGCCCAAGCTAAAATACAGTGCTGAAGTAGATTCCCATTGCAAAAGAATAGATTATACGACAGCAAAGCGAATCTAAAAATCAACGGCAGGTTTCAAATCCAAAACAGGCATGTACTTATTATGAACACATGGTGGCACTAACTGTTTAAGAAACCAGCATTTCTTTCATAGAGAGCAAATCACAATTTCATTGTACTTATTCATAAGCTCATGAGTAAACACAATTCATTTAATTGGGAAACCAGCACATACTTCTCATTTAACGACCGGTTTATTGGAATTGGTGGACAAATGTACAGATAACGGTTATTAAGATTATTGGGAATAGTATAGTGTACAAAAACAAGCCATGTATATTTTCACATATCAGAGGACATTTTTAGAACTCTCACACATTGTATTATGCCTGCCGTTCATAAACCTGCTAGGTTTGCAGCAAAAATATTTCTTCCAGATGTACAAATAAGTAGATTGGAATTTTTCAATCCTGAAAGCATAGACAATAGGGTTCATTGCAGAGTTGCCATGTGTCAGGAAGATTGCAACATAAGTAATAATCATCGGTGTCTTACAAGTCTTGCAGAATAAAGTGATGCAGTTCAACGTGTGGAGCGGGAGCCAACTTAAAGCAAAAAGCAACAAGATTAATGCCAGAGATTTGGCAATTTTAAGTTCTTTCCCATAATACTTGTGTGGGTCTTTGGAATTTGCACATACTTTTTTGTTGAGTTGTTTCTGAATCAGATGGAAGACTTCCAAATAAATAATTAGCATTAGGAAAAGTGGTGGCAAGACCCAGACAAAGAAATTGAAATAGACCATGTATTCCATGCTAATCACAGTCTCAAACTGACATGTGATGATCAGTCCGTTCTCAGTGGAGTTGTGTTTGTTTCTCAGGTTATTCATATTGTTCCATCCGAACATGGGGACCAAGCCAACAAGGAAGGACAGCACCCAACATCCTGTGATTGCAATTCCTGCTCTTCTTGCTGTTACAACACTCCTGTAACTAAAAAGCAGAAGGTAAAATTTAGATATTGAAACCTTTATTAACCATGGTACAACAGTACTGCCATAGTAAAGGAGAAATGGCTAAAGTATTAATATCAGAATTTCAGATTTTCAGTCATTGACTTGCAGCAGATTCCGGCATCATAAAGATCCCTTTTCTGTGCAGTTATGACTTTGACTTAATAGCAAGGATGTCTTTTCCAGGAGCTATATTAATTTTCTTTTATATCCTCAAGTACCAGTGGCATAGAATTATTGCAGAGCTAATATCTCTAATATCACTCAGTCTAAAGAGCCAAAGAGGAGAAGTTGAATATTTTATCTATTTTAGATCTGAATTCCAGTGCTGATCCGACAGACATAAACTCCTCATGGAGAGGAGTCAAAGGGATGCTTAAAAGTGCTTTTAGCAAAGAGGAAGATCGGGATTGCTAGACACTACAATGGTAAATTTTTATATATATAAAATATACAAGAGCCATGAATATCCTGTACATTTTATCCTTATAAAGGGTGCTTAGAGTTATCAGTTATAAAGGGTGCTTAATGTCATCAGTTATAATCGGAGCTTAGTGATGTATTTTCTGTCACATGACTACCTGAAACTTGTGTGTTATAATAAAGTACCCCTTTTGCAAAATATGAGGATATTAGAAGTCACCTCGGGGTTCCATGACCTGTATAAAAATACTTGGCCTTCAGTCTTATATTTTACAAGAGGGGGTACTTTATTCAATATATATATATATATATATATATATAGAGAGAGAGAGAGAGAGAGAGAGAGAGAGAGAGAGAGAGAGAGAGAGAGAGAGAGAGAGAGAGAGAGAGAGAGAGAGAGAGAGAGAGAGAGAGAGAGAGAGAGAGAGAGAGAGAGAGAGAGAGAGAGAGAGAGAGAGAGAAAAGAAATCCACACTCATTGGTCTTTTGTGAAGAAAAAAATGGATTTATTCAACGTTTTGGCTATTAGACTCGAGCCGTCATCAGGAATATGAAGAAAGGTGCACACCAGGATTTTTAATAAATTAAAACTTCATGTTTATTAAATGAATTAAAATAGAACTGGCCAGCGTTTCGGTCTGTCCATGGTCTTGATAAAGGTCTTAGAGACAGCCCGAAACGTTGGCCGGTTCTATTTTAATTTATTTAATAAACATGAAGTTCAAGAAGCAAGCACAGCTCGTATAGCAGTAAAAGTTGCCTGGGTGCAAACAGCCTAAATAGTAGAAGTATAGCAAAGGATAAAGCTAGCACTCACAGTGGCCTATATACTGGACCGTTAAAATCACTAAGCTTAAAAAGGCATTTTTTAAGCATTGTATTTACATTTCTCATTTATCACAATGCAAAATGCAAGCTTTATTTATACATATGCACTGTCTCTTTCTCTCGATATACTGTGTGTATACATATCTATATATATCTATATATATCTATATATATCTATATATATATATAGCGAAGGATAAAGCTAGCACTCACAGGTCTTATGAAAAGTTTCCAAGTGTTTTATTCAATCAAAAAAACGACTAACGTTTCGGCTAGCACTCTAGCCTTGTGGGCATTTGTTTATGTGTGCACTTTGAGAAAGGCTAGAGTGCTAGCCGAAACGTTTTTTTTGATTGAATAAAACACTTGGAAACTTTTTATAAGACCTGTGAGTGCTAACTTTATCCTTCGCGATATATATATATATATATATATATATATATATATATATATATATATATATATATATATACACACACAGTATATCGAGAAAAAGAGACACCTTTATATCATTGCACTCATTTGAATGCCTTTGTCTCCTCTTTTTTAAATGTAATGCAAACTGACGTACCACTGATTTCACTCATTGTGGCTGCCCCAGACCATGGACATGTTTAATTTGATGCCAGTCTAGTTTTGGCGCATGTGCAGCCAAGAATAAGCTCCATGTTGATTAAGTAACCTTTTACATGAGATGGAGATTTGTTCTTAAGGGGAGGATCCTGAGCTGCTACACGTTTAATTATAGAGAACAGGATGTTACAGCATTGTTCAGTGTTTTCAAGATGGCAGAACGGCACGGTTATTGAGGAAAGGATTGCAATGAGTGAAGAATATAATTCAGTTTCAAGCATGAGAATTTTTAAAAGGACTGGGGGGGGATGCAAATGCGTGGGTGCATTTCAAGCTTCCCAAGAAAAAAAAGTGGCAAACTGTATTTTGGCCCTTATCACAATCAGTAGAACACTTCCTGGGCTTCGCAAGGCTGTTATCATGGCAATAGTGCGTCAGGGAGCTCGGATAATTAAAGCCTTATTCATTGTTTTTGCAGCTATTATAGACTGACCAGAGGCAGCCCAGTTTGGCACAACCCACAGCCCGATGTTTGGGGACCCCTGATATAATTGGTACAATTTTTTAGCAAGGAAAACGTTCCGTTTTCAGTAAGTGAGGTACAAACACATTGATGCCATTGATACATTTAGGCTGTCCTTTCCTTACAGTAGCTCTTTGCACCACAGATATACAGATAGATACATACGTCAGTATATATACTGTATATATATATATATATATATATATATATATATATATATATATATATATATATATATATCAAACAAGGGAAAGTTGTGCTCACCACTAATTTTTAAAAACATTAGGCGGGGGTGCAATGATGCTGTGACCACAAAATACATATAGACAAATACAATATATTTAAGACAGAGACATTTTGTGCATACTGCTACTGAAAAATACCTTACCCTTTAAACAAAACAGGTATTGTTTGTCCATATATTGCAATATATTTAAGCTGGTCAACTACGTCAAAGTCATCCCATATCTGGCCAGTTCTATGCTCAATTTTATCTGATTCATTAAGAATTAAGAATAATGGGTTAAGTGCAGAGGAATCTTGTATTTGTCCATATATATATATATATATATATATATATATATATATATATATATATATATATGGAGAACGAAAGCACTTACGGCAGAAGTGATGATTATGGCAAAAACAATGCTTTACTGCATTATAACAAATGTTAGGCATTGGCGCATTTCGGTCAACTAGGTTAGCACCCGGCTTTTTCTATGAACTTCTATGAAGGAAAGGTGAGTGCCGGTATCGACCATATATATATATATATATATATATATATATATATATATATATATATATATATATATTACAGCAGAACCCCCATTTTACGTTTTTCAGGGGACCAGGAAAAGAGTATGTAAAACCCGGAAAAATGTACTGAAAGGATATAAGCACAGTAGTGTTACTAACAAGGGTCAAGCATTGCAGCGTTAATGTTACACTATGGGGGGGATATGCAAGGCCTCTCTGTCACATAAACAACCTAAAGCAAAAAGTCATTGGTGCAGGACTGTGTAAGGGGCAGACTCATTGGAATTGACCATTTACAGGCAGAACCATGGCAAAATATACATCTGGTTAGTATTTTAAACCTCTTTATTTCACAAATAATAACAGCAATTTTTCAAGACAAAATTTTGATGTAAAATCTGGGAAGACATTACTTAATATCAGGGAAATGCACCCATTGAAATGCATTATAAATTGGTGGGATCACAAATAAAAACATGTAAAATGTGGGAAAACTTAAAATCAGGGTACTTAAAATCGAGGTTTCACTGTATATATACACACACTCTCGCTCTAGTTCTAGCTAAGCTGACACTACATAGAAATGCCCTTTTCATGAATTGAACATTTGGCCGATGAGATGGTATGATGGGACCATGCAGAACTTTTGGCCATGGCTTGATCTATCCATAGCCAAGGGGATTTTCTGTCTAGCCAGTTCAATATATGATCGTTGTCCCATCAGAAATTGATTGGGTAGGTGGTCATTTTGGGCCCATACTGTATATGGGCCTAAAGGCTAGCCTTTCAGTTAAGAGAGGTCAGGGTGGCTACCATTGTCTGCCATTGCTTTGACACCCTAAATCAGTTCATTATTTCAAATGCAAAAAAATAAAATAAAAGTAGACTTGTTTTAAATGATTTGATAATGGGAAAAATATTTTAGCAGTAATTAATGAATTATAAAGTAAACTACGTGTAAAAAAAAAACAAAAGATGTACTGTATACAACTACAATAAATAATATATAATAATATTTATTCTGCGCTTAGGCGATTCGTTTTCTAACATATTACTAGAAAATATTTTTTTTATTTACTATTAGCACAGAGCTGGGCACAAAATCAAAAGCAAGTTTGCAGAATGCCATGCAAGTTGTATAAGAATGCACTTGCCGTATATTCTTTCATCTAGTGCCGATGTAGCCATTGCAGCTATTAATGTTACTGTGGTACAAGGGAGCCATGTAATTTACTCCTACTATTAACCAGGTTATAACTTTGTTCATGGAGCTTGTGTATGCAGCATTTGTAATGCACACAATTTAGGACCTACAGGATGCCTATAACGTGACAAGAGCAACTTACAAATAAGCTCAATTTACAGGCCCTGGGTTTGTATACAGTATACAATGCGGATTGTGGGTAAAAATATTAGGGTTTTACCAAGTTTTGCAGTTAGCTTTTTGCCCATTTGTCTATAAGGCACATGATATACACTTCTTAAGCAACACACTCCAAATGGGACAATCTCATGATATTAAGTGCAACTTTGCATAATGTTAAAATGAATGCAATATTGAAGAACTTACAGTCTCCTAGGAAAATTGAAGTCTGCACCAATATGCCTGCCCAGCCTGCTCTCAAACTGCATGCATAGACATAATAGAACCCTGGAAACGCTAGCAGCTTAGACCTAGCGCTAATTCCAGAATTTTCTTTATTGTCTTGCAGCCAAATGACTTGTGTTAAGTGAATCAATTATTGACCACTTATGTCAGTAATGCCATGATTGAAACAAGGTGTCAATAATCGATTTACTTTGCACAAGTCATCAATACCAGTATTGTCCCCATTTGCACAAAGCAGCAATAAAAATAACATATGGGGCAAGTGGCAAGCAGTATATGCCAAATCATAGACTAATTTGCATCCATATTGCTGTATTACATGCACAGCAGCCTATACACTGGAGTTCTGCTAAAAACCACATGGCTTTTAAATTCTGCACACTGCTCTGTGTCCATAAATATTATTCTTATGTTAACATGATTTTTTTAACAGACAGCAATTTTAAATATCTTAATCAATAGACATAAAACACTACTTTAAAATGCATTTTAGTTAATGGCAGTGGCATCAACCATAACATTTACATCTACTAGACTCTTGCAGTTATAATAATCAAGCAAATGTTCCTTCTACGTTTTTTTTATGAAGCTTCTATGCAGCTGGAAGATCACAAACTTGACAGTGTCCTCAGTGCTGATCATGGAGTATGTTATAAATAGATTTTATTGAGTATGGGCTCGCTCAGCACTAAATTGAAATTGGTTTATAAAGCAAGTGATTGCAACACTGGTATACAAGAAAGTATATCTGCAAACCTGTTTTGTTTCAGGCATGTGATCACACAGTTTGACGTGGCTTTTATATCAGATTATTGGATCAAATCCTAATGATTTTGTGATAGGTGCCTGACCCCATTATTCCAGGATATGTTCTTCATCAAATGCCCCACAGAGAGTCAGCACTGACACAGCTTCTCAAATCTGCAATCGGTTTTTTCATATTGCTTTTTTTAACAATTAACAGAATTTGTAGTTTAGATCCAAATCCAGCTATTTTCATGATATATTGCATTATAAATACAAGCACACAGAGAGAAAACTCTGCATTGAGTAGAAATCATTTCACTTGCATTTGTTTCATAAAAGAGTGTTTCCTTATTCATCAAGTAAATAAGTAAAATAAGTAAATTATGTAGAGACTCTTGCCCTTCCTATGTCTTTCTAGGGACAGTTTTCAGTAAATTTGGCCACATCAGGGTGCCAAATCATTTGAAAATGTTACAGGGCCAATTATAAGTTTAGGTACAACTTATATTATAACAGCAAAGAGCAAAAACAATAATAATACAAAATATCCTACTAGTGATGTCCCATAGAAGGATGTTTTGCTGAACTAATTGATAAATGTAGAGGCCACTATTCATCTTCCAGTCTCCCAATAATATACTGCCTGGTTGTTAGGATAATTTGGACCCTTGTAACCAGATTGCTGATGATAATACCAAACTGAATACTGTAGCTTCTGAACAAAAAGCTAAATCATTTTAAAAAAAAAAATCACAAATAAAAAATGAATACCATTTGTAAATTGTCTCAGAATAGCACAATCTACATCATTCTAATCAACCATTCTAATCAAATTATTTTTTTTTACATGATTTCCTTTTTTGTCTGTAATAATAAAACAGCACATTGCACTTGATTCCAACTGAGTTATAAATAATCCTTATTTAAGGCAAAATAATCATTTTGGGTTTAATTCATGTTTAAATGAAGGCAGAAAATCGGAGCTAGATTTCTTGCAGTAGCAGAAAAGGCTAAACTATAAAAAGAAACGGTTTCCTTATTGACTTTAATCTACCAGTCTATAGTACCCTAGAAACACCCCTCCTTGTTCATGTTTTTCTTATTACTGTTTATATACTTACAAATATTTAACAGCTTCTATTGCCACTGTATATTTATAACATAAGCATTTACATAAGTATATTTTTCATCCTTGAATGACTGCTCATCTGCATATTTGATTGGCTTATTTACATTCATTCTGAAAATAGAGAGGTCTCCTTTGCATTTTATACCATTAAGCCTTTGGCATTCAAGGTGGTGATGGGCATTTCTCCATCAGATGTGCCATGGGTCTAAATGCATGTTTTAAGCTTGTTTTTATGCTCATTAGTCAAAAAGGTTTGGATCTATTTTTGCAACCGATGCTTCACAACATGAGGTTTATGCCTTTATAATATGTGTGTGAACCGCTGGAAGGAAACCAATGGGCCAAAACTATAATGCCCCTTGGCATGAGTGCTAGACATAAGATATTTTTTTATTTATCTTCCACAAGTTCAGTTAACCTTGCTAGTACTAGCATTAATGAGAAAAAAAGTATTTTTAATATTGGCAATACATGGTGCAGCATAGATCAAAAAAAGCCAGAATGTAAAAGTTATGGCACAATTCCTTTCTCACAACAGCAACAGGGGGTAAATATCCATATCCTATTTTAGTATTATCAACAAGTCTAGAGTTAAAGCAATGCACAAAGTAAAATCCTATGGATTGCTGTGATATCTACGGTTAATGCAATGCAAAAAAGTAATTTTGTTCAGCGTGTTGCTGTCATGTCTGGTGTTAATGCAATTTACAAAACTAATTTTGTTCAATGCATTGCTTTTATGTCTGGGGTTAATGCACTGAACCCATATATATTGCACTTTTTGATGGATCCAGAATCATTAACCTGCAGATTTCTTGCTTTTTAGCTAAACTACAATTCTAAGCAAAGCAGCTGAATATAGCAGAGGCCTGTAATCTGGATTTTAGAATGTTTCTAAGGGCTAAACTACACAAGAGATTTTCATCAGATTTTGTGGGTCAGATTTAATCTAATCCCTGAAGCTGTAATGCAAGTTGGATCAGATACATGACCAAATTCAATTCAGTGAGAAAATGGTTTATCACGTGAAAACTCATGCACGAGATTCAATTTGAGATGCAATTTAATTCAGAAAAACCTATGGCATGATATATCTCATGAAAACTCCATTAAAGTCTATGGGAAAAAAAACTGGAACTGAATTTGGAGAAAAGTTTTTTTGTCTTGAATTGAATCTCGATGAGTTTTCAAGTGATAAACCATGCAATAACTTTTTCTCTCTGAATTGAATGTGGACCAAAGTCGGATGGTGTGTTTTGTTCATGCATCTACATGTGACATTCAGGGGCAGATTTATCAAGGGTCGAATTTCGAGGGTTAAAAAATCCTCTAATTCGACCCTCGAAGTAAAATCCTTCGAATTCGAATATTGAAATCGAAGGATTTACCACAAATACTTTGATTGAATAAAAATCGTTAGAGCGAATAAAAATCGTTCGAATCGAACGATTTGAACAAATTCAAATGATCGTTTGAAGGATTTTCATTCGACCACAAGAAAAGTATTGGGGAAGGTCCCCATAGGCTAACATTGAACCTCGGTAGGTTTAAAGTGGCGAAGTATGAAGTCAAAGTATTTTTTTAAAGAGACAGTACTTCGACTATTGAATGGTCGAACAGTCAAACGATTTTTACTTCGAATCATTTGAATCATTTGGTTCGATCGAATTCGATCGAAATTGACCAATTCGATGGTCGAACTACCCAAAAAAATACTTCGAAATTTGAATTTTTTTCAATTCAAATTATTCCCTCAAATTTAGTAAATCTGCCCCTCAATGTATATTAATGAGAAGAAATATTCTTTCTGACACCATCAGATTTTATCTTGCTGGATGCAGCCACACAATGGCGGATTAATGACATGCAAGTTCCCTAGGCTACATCAACATAGGCCCCTCTTCTAGCCTACTGCTGGATCTAGATGAGTGCAGATCCAGGCACGTGTGTCTCTGAGCTCTTTACACCAGGCCAGGTTCAGCACACAACAGTGACGTCACTAGATCAACACATATCTGGGTGCATGCACACGCCTTGCATGCCTTCTTCTCCTAGCAGGTGCACCCAACTATACCCAGCAAAGCAATTAAATAATATATTTTTAGAAAAGAAAATAGAAATAATAATTGAAAAAAAGATAGCTAGGCTCCTGATTCCACTGGGCTCCTAGGCAATAGCCTAGTGGAGCCTGTGTATTAATCCACCCCTGCAGAGACAGCATGCAACATTCCCTTTTGACAAGCATTGTGTTAGGCATCAAATATTCCATGTAGTTTATCCATCAGATTCTCGTTTCATTTCCATCACAGGCCCAGACTGGCAATGTGCAGGTTCTTATAAATTCCAGAGTGCCTGCTGTAAGATGCCACTATTTATTGGGCTGGTGGGGGGCTGTTTGGGCCTCTGTGTAACTGAAATGTCAGGGTCTATTTTCAATACTAGTTCAGACCAGTCCCATGCAAATTTCATACCATTTAAATTGCAAGATGCATTCTGTCAAACTGACACCATGCAAAGTGATACTTGAAAACTTGATCGTTCAAATCCTTGAAAACTGATGGTTATTCAGAGTCAATACAATATATTTTGTGCTCACCTGAATGTGCTTAAGAGCAACGTCACAGAGAGCTATTTTGAATCTTTTTCCTACTGTGTTCTTTAGTAACAAATACATGCAATAAGCCCCAAATTGACTATTTTATGGCATTTTTTGAAATCAACTAAAAGTACTGAAAGTGCAGCATTGTGGTGTTTCTGGGATGAAATCTTTCTGTTTGTCTGATTGTCAGTGAAGCCAATGGAGAGTAATTTTGGGCCCATTGTGTTTTGTCAAAAAGACCTTTTCCCAGGATGTAAAGATCCAAGTTTTCATACATTTTTCATTAAGGCATTTTGTATGTAAACTTATGATAAGGTCAGTTTATTTTAATAATAATTGCATTTGTTGCTTTCAGAACGGAACGCTTCTGTGTAAAAATGAAACGGTGTAAATAGATAAAAAAAATTATTTTGCATTGCCTAAAATATGTTAGTTAGTGAAAAATGTAATCTATAAAAGGTTGGAGTGAACAAATATCTATCATAATAGCCAGAACACTACTTCTGAACTGTTCCTTTAAGCACGACTAATCAAGGCTGAGATTGAAAAGATTTTAAAAAGTGTTGGGGCAGAAAAGGCAAGATACTTATTAAAGTTAATATATGTTAGTTTTCAGTTTTATGTCCTTAATAACTAACCCTCTTCATAGTATCTCTATAGTATCTCTACATCTCTCCTATGTTTTATCTCCTGTCGGAGCCAAAAATGTATTTTTTTCCATTATGTATTTCTCAGCGTGTTTTCAACTCTCAAATTTCCTGCTTGGAATTCAAGACATTATTATTTCATGCTATTTTTTTACTTTTTTTCTCTATTTGCTTGGCTTTTCCGATATCAATCAGCTCTGCACATTTATTGCCCACTCCAGTCCCTCTTAGGTTCGTAACTGGAGAGAGCTGCAGGCTTGTAATCTCTCATGTGCAATAAATAGTTACAAGGTTTAGGATTCATACAAGTGCTGTCTAACTTCAGCCATCATTTTTTTTTTTAAATGTCTTTATTTGCAGACATTTTTTTAACTGTGTTTATATGCAACATAGTCAGGGAGGTGGTAGCAGCTTGGTCCAACTCTAAAACAATTGCTATTGAAAGAACGTAGTGTTCAATTGTTTCTCTTTTACAGTATAATGTATTCTTTCCCAGGGTGTAACATTAACAAACTCTCCAGTCCCCTGCCAATTTCTCTTGCTCTGGGGGAATTCAGGCGCACAAATACACATATTCTAAACTATTACCCTGTACTCACAAAAGCACTCGGCACAGGCAAAGAGTACTGTGAAGATACTCAAAATAAGCACACAATGGCCAAACACAGCAAAACCACTCAAAAACAAATTTACAACAGCAACTATGAACATACATAGAACAGCTACCATACATATATTCATAATGCACCCACCCTGAACATATGCCCTAAAACCTGTAAACACAGAGATAGACACAGAAACTCCACAGCCACCATGCACACATGTCACATTAGAGGCCCAAAAGACTTATAATTTCAACTCAGGTTAGTACAGTGCTCCAGGAATTGTAGTGGAGCATGATTATCCCTGTAGTAGGCATAGCAGTACATAGTAGTACATATACTGAAAATCAGGTTATCGGCATGAGCCCAGACAATGCACCAATAATGTCCTGTTACAATACTTTCATGATATTACCTTATTTAGGAGTATTCTGCATAACATGATTCCTGTAGATTGTCAGCTCTTGTGAGATGCTAATTTTTATTTTGTAACCCTTGTTTGTTTAATAATCATACATGTATGTATTTTTCATCCTCATGTTACTGCCAGCACTGTACTGTAAAACAATACATTAATAGAACCAATAACTTAATACAATTATACGAATACACATTTACAGTTGGTTTTAATTCTTTATTATTATTATTATTATTTATTTAGCAGCTCTCTAATTTTTAGGCTTTGTTAGCATAAGAGACAGGGAAAAAAATGATTAGAAGGATGAGAGAACCTGGTTATAGATACCAAGCGGCAGATTTATCAAGGGTCGAATTTCGAATTTAAAAAACTTTGAAATTCAAATTAAGAAAGACCAACCGAAATTTATTTAAAAAATGTACTTTTTTTTGCAGGTGAATAGCCCGTATTCGCTTGAATTCATCAGAATTTGAATCAAATGAATTGAAGTAATAACGAATTTGATCGAATTCAATCAAAGTTTTTCCTAAAAAAGCTTAGATTTTTCAAAGTCCACCAATTGTCTCCAAATGGGTTCTAGGAGGTCCCCCATAGGCTAAAACAGCAATTCAGCAGGTTTTTGATGGCAAATCGCTGAAGTGGAATTATTAAAGAAAAATGATGTACATGATAAATTTTAGATTTTTTTTCAAATTCAAATCAAATTTGGACTATTCTCTAGTCGAAGTACACAAAAATTAACATGAAATTAAAAAATGTTTCATTCGAATTTTCACTTCGACCTTTGATGAATCTGCCCCCAAGTGAACACAAAATTTGCTGATGGAGGGAATGGTCAACCGTTTCAAATACTAAAAATATGTAAATGGGAAAAGAGACCTTTCCTAACTTTGCACAAGGCAGTCTCATTGTTCATGTCAAATGCCTGATTGCAAAGGGTCTAACAGATTTTTGGGTTTGTAGAAATAAGGGGGCGAACACAATACATTCCAGGATTTTAGAGGCAAGTGGTAGTAGGGAGATGAGGTGGTAATTAGAGCGACAGGACAGATTATGGGTACTTTTATTAAGAATAGGCTTGACACAGGCCTGTTTTAATGGAAAGGGGAAGTTCCAGAAGCCAATGCAGTGTTAAAGATGTTAGTAAGAGTTGGAGTAAGTTTGAGTAGGAAAAGGAGAGCAAGTTGTGAGTGGGGGTGATAAGACAAGTATGAAAAAGTGAGGGAATTATGGGAAGAGGATTTGAAATGTGCATTTGTGTATTGGGAGAAACAGGAGGAGAAAGGTGGTGCAAAAAATGATCTTGTGTATAAAAGCTTGAATATGGGAGCAATGATGAAAATACATGAATATAATAATTGCAATGAGAGGGTTAAAAGGAGACTCATTTAGGGAGCACTGTGCAGGCAATCAGTACAAATGGGAGTCATTTTAACATTGCAGTTGTGGAACATAATATCTTCCAAGCAGCATTGCTGGAGCAGATAGCTAATTTCATGAGCAGTAAAACGAATAAGTTGTTAATTATCCCATTTATTCTGGTAAAAACCAGATACCAGGGCCCTCAGCTTTCTTTGCTGAGCTCCTTCTTAAACTCCTCTAGATCACTTGTTGATCAATCACTATTGCAAAATGCTCTCCCACTAAAAATATCTAAATATATAGGGAGAGCCAACTGTGGCACAGGATGAAAGCGGAACAAGAGTGAAAAATACCGACATAAAGGGGGATATTTACTAAAACTGGAATTTATCTCATATTTTTATTAAACCAAGTTCAATCAAACTCCCATCCACGATTTTAAATTATTTATCAATAAAATAACTCAAAAAAGTCAGGTCGGGAAAACACTCAATGAAATAGAGAAAAAACTTAAAATCATACCAATTTTTCGGAATTGACACTCAAAACGCTTGATTTTATTGGACAAAACCCAGTGCAGATCACAATATCTTCAAATCGTAAAAGGGACATCTGTTATTGACTTCTACATGACCTTGGCAGGTTTGAGATGGCAGATTTTTGGATTTAAATTATACCAGTTTCTGGTATAATAAATCTTGAAAAATTCTATTTTCTTTCCAAAAATATATGAGTTTTTGCCCAAAAAACCTTGACCAGAAAAAAAATGGAAGTTTATTAAATAACCCCCAAAGTGAGTTACATAGTTTGTTTACAAAAGAGTTTGGGGTGTGATAAAATGTACAAATTGTAGGACTACAGGGTAAACTGATAATACACAAAATTAGTTTTAACACAGATCGAGATATGTGCAGAGTAAATAACATTTTGCCAATAAGTACAAATTACAGACTATAGAATAGAGTAGTGTAACTTGTTGGCACGCTTAAAAATGAATAATGATAGTTACATTATTTAATTACGAAAAATCCATATTGTTTATTATTTTTCGAGCTAAACAGGGAGACTGAAGCTGCTCTATGTTTGGTCATTGCAAGGTAGAGAGCCCTGCAGTGGGTCAGGTATCTATGGAATATATTCACAAAGCAGTGGTGGGTTGGGTGTAACTAGATTGGGAAAAGAATGCGGGAAGGTTGGGATGGGGGTAATTGGACAATTTGTACAGATTGGACAAAGTCTCCAAAAATAGACCTGCACAGATCTCTAACACCTGCTAACAAAGCATTCACAACAAAGAATGACTTAAAAATGCACTGCATACTCAAGGTGAGGCCTTACCAGGGATCTATAAAGAGGCAAAATTATGGTTTCAACCTTTGAGTTAATGGTCATGTTGGCAGATCCCATATCTGTATAAAGAGATTCCATCTTTAAAACAACTTTTAGGAACCTATTCTAAGCAATGTTTCAGTTCTGTTTTTAATTAATAGCATATTATCTATTACCATAATAAATTTATTGGTTAGGGCTTTGTAACCCATTCACTAATCTATGTAAAATGTTCAGTCATGCTTTATAGATGATTAGATTTATGCGGGGGCCACTATCAGGGAAAGTATATATATAAAGTGATAATGGGTTGGTATCACACTCCACTACTACTTTCCGGATACCGCTACTCCAACCTGTTGGAGATGCGCATAACAGGAGGGTTCACTACTACACATGTTTTGGGGTGTTGCAAACTAAATAGATACTGGGCGATGGTCAATCAGTATCTAGAGAGAGTGACTAGTGATGGGTGAATTTATTCGCCAGGCACGAATTTGCCCGTTTCACTGCTGGCGAATAAATCCGCGAATATGTTGCGAAAACTGGCGCATATTGACTTTAATGGGCGCTGGCGTCAACTATCGCGGGAAATTCGTGGCGTAGCAAAATGGGACAAATTCGCCCATCACTAAGAGTGACTATGGTAATAGTAAAATTAGACCCATTGGTATTCCTTTTAGGTGATAGAATCCCAAAACTGAGGAACCCATCCCAAATGATGGCTAACCATATCTTGACAGCGGCAAGGGGCCTGATTGCAAAACACTGCAAAGCCCCCAGACCCCCCACAGAACAGTAATTTCTGGATAGGATGAGATTTGTATGGAGGATGGACTATTTGACAGTTTTGAAACATGACACAGTGGATCTGTTTGATAAAATATGGTATAATTGGGACATACTTGACCTATAATTAGGGATCCATTCAAATCGAGGGGAGCTGGAAGCGCCTAGGAAATAGAAGGAAAGTACAGGGCAATAAGTTTGGGACAGTTTGGAAAACTGATGGTGGATCAGGGAAATGGGAGAAAGGTAAATGTCTTTCACTACCAATAAAAGTAGCTGGATGTCATGTACCTGCACCACATACAGTATGTACTGTATGTATGGGATTAATGGACCAAAGTATAAACAATGTATGATATGTCACATATTTTCAATGATGTTTTCTGTACTATGTTTTGGCCCTGGACAGGCAAAGTGTATGTTTCATAAAAAAAGAAAAAAAAATCATAAATATATAAATATAAAAAGATTTATGTGACAGGAACATAATACATTTGTCTAAGAAGGAAAAAAGAACAAAAATTAGCATTTTACAACGTACTATTTTTAAATAGACATAATTCACACATTTTTAATAGCAGCTTAAAGGGTGTGGGGTGAATTGGTGTAAGTATAATGACTTTCTTGGTAAAAATGTTTATTATACAGGTATGGGACATGTTATCCAGAATGCTTGGGGCCTGGGGTTTTCCGGATAACGGGTCTTAATTTGGATCTTTCCCTTAAGTCTACTAGAAAATCATGTAAACATTAAATAAACCCAATAGGATTGTTTTGCATCAAATAAGTATTATTCATATCTTAGTTTGGATCAAGTACATACTACAATCATTTTAAAAACTTTGGATTATTTGAATAACATGAAGTTATGGGAGACTACCTATTTGTAATTTGGCGCTTTCTGTACAATGAGTTTCCGGATAACGAATCCTATACCTGTGCACACACAATACACTGGCACATATATAAAATTGAAATATAAAATATCCAGTATTCCTCTGACAAATGGGTAGCTATAGATAGATTTGCAGGTTTGCAAATCCTATTTTAAAGTCACATATGTTTATCTTAACTGTATATGTTAAGTAACACAAGCTCTACAGTAATTTTGAGGGCATGAAAAATGTTTGGCATGCTTAAAATGGCACACAATTGGACAATAGCATCACATTAACTTATAAGGAAAGATTATCAAGAGAAAGGGCTGATGGAAATGGAATTTGATAACAGTAAACTAATTCGTGAGGGGTCAGTGCAGAGATCTTGTAGATTAACTATTTTCCCAAGGGCAGTAAAAAAAGAAAATTCTTTAGCTAAATACTGAGAGATGTTTATCCAGGAATGATATTGTTGCCATATTTGGAGATGCAAAATTGTTTAACTTTTTTACTATTAGTGTTTTTGGCCGTTGTTAGGAATGAATAGATTAGGCTATGCATATAATCCCCTTTTTACTGATAAAGTGTGTATAGTTTGTTAGAATATAGCCTAATAAATAATACTCCATAACTTTTTAAATAAAGGACAAAGGATCTCTAGAAGGTAGGTCACCTTAAAATTAACTTTTAGGGGCAGATTTGTTAAGTTTTTTTTTTTTTTGTGACCAAATTCAAAATGTAAATTTGAATGTGAGATTGATCACACTTCAACCATGGAACAGTTCTAATTTGAATATTCATCACCTGCCAAATTAATTTACAATTCAATGTCAGAGGTCCGCCGTCCCATTTGAAGATGTTAATAGCCTGACATTCAAGATTTTCTGAGAAAAACTCGAATCGAGTTTTATTCTTATTCTATTCGAGTTTTCGGATCAGTTATATTCGTTTGAAATTTAGACATTCGCGTTTTTTTTTAAATAAGATACAGTAACATTCGAGTATTGAGTACATTTGAAATAGAGAAAAAAAAAAATCACATTAATTTAAAATTCGACCTTTGATAAATCTGCCCCTTAGTATGATGTAGTATAATAATATTCTCAGACAATATGCATTTGGTCTTCATTTTATATGATTTGTGTTTTTTATTTAATTATTAAGCTTTATGTTCAGCAGCTCTCCAGTTTAGAATTGCAGCAGCTATCTGGTTGCTAGGGTCCAAATTATCCTAGGAAGCAGTGGTTTGAATGAGAGATTGGAATATGAATAGGAGAGGGCCCAAATAGAATAAGTAATAAAAAGTAACAATAAAGTAGCATCACAGAGCTGTAGTTTTGGTTAGAGGGGTTCCATTGAGAGCTAAAATATTCAGAAAAGAAAGGCAAATGATTAATAATAAACTATAAAAATGAAGACCAATTGGAAAGTTGCTATGAATGGGACATTCTAGAATATAAAAAGTTTTAAAGGAAAAACAAACCCTTAATAAAAAAAACCCTACCCTACATAAACATAACATTTTATTAAGGGTTTGTTTCTCCTTTAAAAGAGAAGGAAAGCTACAGAGGCATTTTATTGCCAATAGATTAGCTGCTAGTGCAAGCTAGAATGCTATATTTATTCAGTACAATGTTTTACCATACTTGAGTAAAAAGCTCTAGAAACTCTCTGTTTGTTTAGGATAGCAGCTGCAGTATTAGCTTGGCGTGACATCACTTCCTGCCTGAGTCTCTCCCTGCTCACTTATAGCTCTGGGCTCAGTATACAGCAGAGAAGGGGGAGGAGCAAACTAAGCATGCTCACGCCCGGGGCAAGGAAGTTTAAGCTCAAGGCTTGTCTGATACAGAAGCCCATGGGTACACAATAGAAGGAAAGAAATGCAGTGTTTCTTTTGACAGAGGATGCAGAGCAGCACTACCTTGAAGGTTTACTGGTATACTTGGGTGGAGCTTTCTGATAAGGCTTACTTAGTTATAACCTTTCCTTCTCCTTTAAAGGTGAAACAACCCTTTAAGTTTCTTACTGTAACATCTCTAAATAAGAGACCTAAGCAGTCAAGCAAATGTGTGCAATCAACTAAATTAACGAATAAAAGGTATCACGCTAGCTTTTCTTGTTTTTTAAGCAACAACACCATTATGGCTCATATGACCTTTGTGACTCATACCAATAGTGCCATTAATATTGCATGGCATGGACAGCAATCGCCTTTCCTTTAATACCTTAATTAATGAAAATGTGATTTCTTCATTTTATGAAGAATTAATGAGCTCATTTCTTAGCTTAGGCATTAATTTGTTTTTACCTGAGACCAGTGATTCGCTTGAGTCTATGGGTGAAAGTTAATGAATTGCTCTTGCAAGGAACTGTAAACTAGTGGCTACTCATAAGTATTAAGAAATGCAGATAAATAATGCTACCTGGAAATATAAAGATATATTTAATTGAGATGCACATAAAGTTAGAATCCTTTTATTTTAATTCCAGGTAAGTGGAGCCAAGTCATTATGAATTTCTATTCATTCCAGTTAAGTGCCAGCAAGCCAGTAAATTCAAATTTGTTGTTTTTTTATCTTAATTCCGATTGAGAAAATTCATTATCTAATTATTAGTTTGAGCCAGAGTTCCCAACCAGGTTCTTGATTACGCTTCCAAAAATTGTCAGCCAGCCAGTATATGCACATTGTACTGATTAATGCTGGATACAAGATCAATTACATTATTTACAATTAGTTTATTTGAAGTCAACATTTAATTAAATTAATGTAGTGTCTGGAACGTCAGTCAGTGCTCTGGCAGTACTTTGGCTCTTGAGCCAGTGCAGTCATGCATTTTCAAGATTTATATTGCAGCATCTTTGTGCTTTTATTTGGATAGCAGACAATGCATCTGACATAGATTTGTTAAATAGGTTTATATATCGTATATCTTTTAAATGCCTTTTTCTGCTTTTATTTTCCATACATTACATTATTTGCCACAAAAGCACATACTTAATTAAACAGAGCATTTTTCTTTCTTTCTCATTTGCATAAGTAATTTTTCCTCGTTTCCCCTAGTTATGAATACTTATATATATTTTTTTTGATTAAGAAAGACATTTTTGTCTTCAGATTTTAAAGGTTATGGTTTGTGCATAGGACGTGTTCAGGTACATTTTGTTTTCTGTTAAGGGCCTTGGCACACAAGTAGTCAAAGTTATGCAAATAATCACCACCATTTTAAGTTTAGTAAGTTAGGGGCTTCTTTGCACTTTATTTACATAAAGTTTATTAATGCAAAAACTTAGGAGCAACTATGGCATTTTGTTCATGTGTTTGTGAACTAAACCCAAGTTGTTTTAAACTCTGTTTATCAAGAATTGTGTTTGTTTTCTCTCTCTGTTGGCAACAAATTTCCAATTAAAGGATAAGTAAGTCATATACAGTAAGGGTGACAATCCTTTGCACTGTTCTGGAAAGCACAACTCTACAGTAGAATGAAAGCACACATCTACAGTAGAATAAAAACATACAAGTTCTAGTTAGAGTTTAAATTTTACTAAACTGCCATGTGTGGTGTCCAGGACACTGGAGGATCACTAGGTCGTTAGAAAACCACAGCAAACATCAGATAGTACTCCAGGCTGGTTCAGACCACCAGCATGGGGTCTACAGTAACTATTCGTAATATCACTTTACTTATCTTTTAAAGGGGGAATACCACATTCATAGTTACATAGTTAAATTGGGTTGAAAAAAGACAAAGTCCATCAAGTTCAACCCCTCCAAATGAAAACCCATCATCCATACACACACCCCTCCCTACTTTTAATTAAAATTCTTTATACCCATACCTATACTAACTATAGAGTTTAGTATCACAATAGCCTTGGATATTATGTCTGTCCAAAAAATCATCCAAGCCATTCTTAAAGGCATTAACTGAATCAGCCATCACAACATCACCCGGCAGTGCATTCCACAACCTCACTGTCCTGACTGTGAAGAACCCTCTACGTTGCTTCAAATGAAAGTTCTTTTCTTCTAGTCTAAAGGGGTGGCCTCTGGTACGGTGATCCACTTTATGGGTAAAAAGGTCCCCTGCCATTTGTCTATAATGTCCTCTAATGTACTTGTAAAGTGTAATCATGTCCCCTCGCAAGCGCCTTTTTTCCAGAGAAAACAACCCCAACCTTGACAGTCTACCCTCATAATTTAAGTCTTCCGTCCCTCTAACCAATTTAGTTGCACGTCTCTGCACTCTCTCCAGCTCATTTATATCCCTCTTAAGGACTGGAGTCCAAAACTGAACTGCATACTCCAGATGAGGCCTCACCAAGGACCTATAAAGAGGCATAATTATGTTTTCATCCCTTGAGTTAATGCCCTTTTTTATGCAAGACAGAACTTTATTTGCTTTAGTAGCCACAGAATGACACTGCCCAGAATTAGACAACGTGTTATCTACAAAGACCCCTAGATCCTTTTCATTTAAGGAAACTCCCAACACACTGCCATTTAGTGTATAACTTGCATTTATATTATTTTTGCCAAAGTGCATAACCTTGCATTTATCAACGTTGAACCTCATTTTCCAGTTTGCTGCCCAGTTTTCCAGTTTAGACAGATCACTTTGCAAAGTGGCAGCATCCTGCATGGAACCTATAGTTCTGCACAATTTAGTATCATCTGCAAAAATAGAAACAGTACTTTCAATGCCCACCTCCAGGTCATTAATAAACAAGTTGAAAAGCAAGGGACCTAGTACAGAGCCCTGCGGTACTCCACTAACAACACTGGTCCAATTAGAAAATGTTCCATTTACCACCACTCTTTGTAGTCTATCTTTTAGCCAGTTCTCTATCCAGGTACAAATACTATGTTCCAGGCCAACATTCCTTAATTTAACCAGTAACCTTTTGTGTGGCACTGTATCAAATGCTTTAGCAAAGTCTAAGTAAATCACATCCACTGCCATCCCAGAATCGAGGTCTCTACTTACATTCTCGTAAAAAGAAATTAAGTTAGTCTGGCAAGATCTATTACGCATAAAACCATGCTGGCACAAACTCATAGTATTATGATTTGCTATGAAGTCCAGTATCTTATCCTTTATTAACCCTTCGAAAAGCTTTCCTAATACTGACGTCAGACTAACTGGCCTATAGTTTTGAGGCTGAGAACGGGATCCTTTTTTGAATAGAGGCACCACATTAGCAATTCGCCAGTCTCTCGGCACAATGCCAGATCTCAATGAATCCTGAAAAATTAAGTAAAGAGGTTTGGCAATCACAGAGCTAAGCTCGCTAATTACCCTGGGATGAATACCATCTGGCCCTGGACCTTTGTTAATCTTAACATGTTCAAGTCTCTTTTGAATTTCTTCATGTGTGAACCATGCATCATTAGTTGTATTACTAGAATTGGGAGTGTTAAGAAGGAAACCTTCACTTACTGGTTCTTCATTTGTGTACACAGATGAAAAATACGAGTTCAGAATCTGCGCTTTTATTTTGTTTTCATCAACCAGCTGACCCCCCTCTGATAGTAAGGGTCCCACCCCTTCCTGCTTCATTTTTTTACTATTGACATATTTAAAAAATAATTTTGGATTTTTTTTACTGCTTGCTGCAATATCCTTTTCTATAGCAATTTTAGCTTGCCTTATAGCTTCCTTGCATGATTTATTGGCCTCCTTGTACCTTATAAATGATTCGGCTGTACCAGCTAACTTGAAAGCCTTAAAAGCACGTCTTTTCTTACCCACCTCAACACCAACGCTTCTATTGAACCAAAAAGGTTTTGCTTTGCAACAACGTTCCTTGCTTACAAGTGGAATATACTGACAAGTATATTTATTAAGCAGCATTTTAAAGACTTCCCATTTTTGTTCTGTGTTTAACCCTGTGAAAAGCATTTCCCACTTAATATGTTGCAGAGATGCCCTTATACTGTCAAAGTTTGCACGTCTGAAATTTAGTGTTTTAGTTACTCCCTTATAGAATTGCTTCTGCAACAGAATCTCAAAGGAGACCATGTTATGATCACTATTCCCTAAATGCTCACCCACACAAATGTTAGAGATGAGTTCAGTATTGTTAGTTATTACAAGGTCCAAAAGAGAGTTATTCCTAGTAGGTTCTTGAACGAGCTGGAATAAAAAGTTGTCATTCAGCATATTTACAAACCTACTAGCTTTTTCTGTCTTAGCAACCCCATTACCCCAGTCAATGTCTGGATAATTGAAGTCACCCATAGCAACAACTTGACCCAGCTGTGAAGCCGCTTGTATCTGCAAGAGTAGCTCGGCTTCATACTCGACACTTATACGAGGTGGTTTATAGCATACACCAATGATAATTCTTTTTGATACCTTTTGCCCAGTCGAAATCTCTACCCAGAGTGATTCTACACCCTCACCAGTGCCAGCTATTTTTATTTCTTTAGCGCATGGCTTTAATTCAGGCTTTACATACAAACACACTCCTCCACCCTTTTTAATCCCTCTATCCCTCCTAAAAAGGGTGTAACCATTTAAATTCACAATCCAGTCACATGTTTCATCCCACCAGGTCTCAGTGATACCAATTATATCATAATTTTTAGAGCATGCAATTAATTCTAGGTCTCCCATTTTACCTGACAAACTCCGTGCATTTGCCAGCATACAGCGGAGGTTATTACTTTTACTTTTGAAATGTGCATTACTTGGTAAAGAATTATACGTTAAGTTAGTATTATTCTGTTTTCCTTGTAACAGAGGGACCTCCTTAGCTGGTAAACTGTATGCCCCCCTCACTCCTCCCCCATGACCCCTTACTAACCCCACTGCCCCGTCTACACTAGCTACCCCATAATCCTTTCTCTCACCCACCCCCCCCCTTGCCTAGTTTAAACACTCCTCCAACCTCTTAGCCATTCTTTCCCCTAGCACCGCGGACCCCCTTCCATTGAGGTGCAAACCGTCACGGCTGTATAAGTTGTACCCCAACGAAAAGTCAGCCCAGTGCTCTATGAACCCAAACCCTTCCTTCCTGCACCAAGACATTAGCCACGCATTAAGCTCCCTAAGCTCCCGCTGTTTTCCTAAACTTGCACGTGGCACAGGCAAAATTTCAGAAAAGATTACATTGGAAGACCTTTCCTTGATCTTAGAGCCTAGATCCCTGAAATCATTCTTTAAGGTCTTCCATCTACCATTTATTTTGTCATTAGTACCGATATGTACTAAGACAGCTGGGTCGTGCCCAGCCCCACCCAATAATTTGTCTATCCGATCAACCACATGCCGAACCCTGGCACCAGGTAGACAGCAAACTGTTCGGTTGTAGCGATCCGGACGACAAATTACCCTATCCACTTTCCTAATAATTGAGTCCCCTACAACCACAATCTGCTTAGGCCTGACTCTACTCTCCCCCCCACCACTACTAGAGAAACTGGTCTCCCGGCTGTTAGAGAGATCAGCCCCATCTAGAATTGCCAATCCAGAGTTCATACTCCCATCATCTTCACACAATCTGGCAAATTTGTTGCGATGTATAATCTCCGGATCAGCTTCCATTTTCCTTTTGCCCACCTTAGATTTTCTAACTGTCACCCAGCTAGCTGCCTCAACATCCTGCTGCTGTTCTGTTCCCCCCAAACTATCTGACCCCGCTAGGTCCTGCTCAGTGAGCAAAAGACTCCTTTCAAGATTGTCAATCGACCGCAGTGTTGCAATTTGTTGCTCTAGTGCTCTAACTTGAGCCTCCAAAGTGGCAATTTGCTCACAACCACCACAGAGGTAAGCATTTTGGAACTCTTGTTCCAAATCTGCATACATATGGCAGACTGTGCACTGAGTCAGACCTTCAATCTTGCTAGCACTCATTATCCCAGTTACAGATCAAAACAGGAAAAAATATAAATAAATATATAAAATAAAAATGAGGGTTTAGAACAAAACTTTTGACCTAGTTTGAACCTCCTTTAGTTTTCAACTCCGGTGTTTGTAACTCCACTTACAGAACCCCCACTTAACGAGCATTCAGTTGAGCTTATGTAAAAAAAGGTGCATAAACAAATCTGATTTGCCAAACCACTTTAAAGGTGCATTGTTGAACCCATCCTTCAACTTATTCCACTGTAAAGTAATGGACCTCACTGAAGCCCTTTTTCATAGTGGGTGGTGCAACAGATCTCTGGAAAATAAAGAACTTTTAATTAATCTATTGCTTCAAAATAGAATAGAACATCCAAAGTATATATCACAAAAAACACACATTAAAGGGATCCTGTCATCGGAAAACATGTTTTTTTCAAAACGCATCAGTTAATAGTGCTACTCCAGCAGAATTCTGCACTGAAATCCATTTCTCAAAAGAGCAAACAGATTTTTTTAAATTCAATTTTGAAATCTGACATGGGGCTAGACATTTTGTCAATTTCCCAGCTGCCCCCAGTCATGTGACTTGTGCCTGCACTTTAAGAGAGAAATGCTTTCTGGCATGCTGCTGTTTTTCCTTCTCAATGTAACTGGATGTGTCTCAGTGGGACATGGGTTTTTACTATTAATTGCTGTTCTTAGATCTACCAGGCAGCTGTTATCTTATGTTAGGGAGCTGTTATCTGGTTACCTTCCCATTGTTCTTTTGTTTGGCTGCTGGGGGGGAAAAGGGAGGGGGTGATATCACTCTAACTTGCAGTACAGCAGTAAAGAGTGATTGAAGTTTATCAGAGCACAAGTCACATGACTGGGGACAGCTGGGAAATTGACAATATGTCCAGCCCCATGTCAGATTTCAAAATTGAATATAAAAAAAATCTGTTTGCTCTTTTGAGAAATGGATTTCAGTGCAGAATTCTGCTGGAGCAGCACTGTTAACGGATTCATTTTGAAAAAAAATTTTTTTCCCCATAACAGTATCCCTTTAAGTTATGTTTGTAGAGTATGGAAGGAACCCAACACAAGCATTGGAGGAACATACAAACTCATTGCAGAAATTGCTCTGGTAGCAGTGCTAAACCTTCTCCTACTGTGCTGACATTATTGGGCTTCTGGTTCCTCATATTTACTTTATGGTTTATTAAGTTAATTAATAAAATTAATTGCCAATGAATCTAGAACAAAGAACTGCATCCCAATGTTTCATGTTAGGTTACATACTAAGCATCAGGTATTCCTGATGCATCACATTGTATAACCTTCAGCTGCCATAGCTAATAAGTGGAATTTCATTCTGATAATTGGAGTCCGGAAATTTGTGAACAGATCTAAGGACTGCGCTCAGGATGCTTTTTTATTTCTTTAAATATAGGACAGGGAAATGGAGAGACTGATATCTGTACATATGAAATTGTTGTAAGAGAGCATAGGCTATTCTGTACTTAAAGAGCGGCTGTTTTGAGAGGGAAAAGAGAACAGGGATAAAGAGAGAGAAGCTGTCAAGTGAAAGGACACAGACTGGTGCATAGAAGAGCATTTTCTGAAGAGATGTATGTACCGGGGCAATGCAAGGAAGGGCACTCATTGTTGTCTTTTGATTGAATGTGAAACTATAGTGGATGGAACTCAGTGGAATAATGTCTTGCTTCAACATAAATTACCATGTTAGTATTGCACTACATTTATAAACTGTAGTCAATACAAGGAATCATGTATTTGGGGAGATGCAAAAGCTAATATACTCAGGTAAACAGTTACAAACAGAGAGATAGAGCAATTTATTAACATTGGAGATAAACATCACCAGTAGTGTTGAGCATAGCAACCAATCAGAAATTGTAGAACACTCACCTATAAGTTAGAAAACAGAAGCTCTGATTGGATGCTATGGGCAACAATAACTGTTGTTGTTTGTCTCCAATATTAATATATATGCCCCTGACTGCTTCCAAACAAGTAAAATGCATAATATACTACTTGCTTAGATAGACCCACCGCAGTGTATACACATTGCAATATCTCATTCAAAAACTTTAGCACAAAAGTAAAATTTAGCACACATCCTCCGACCAATCCGAGGAGCTCTGAATTCTTATTTTATATTTTATGCCTGCTTGATCTTACAACTAAATCTTGATACAGGTATGGGATCATTTATCCTAAAACCTGTTATCCAGAAAGCTCTGAATTATGGGAAGCCCATCTTCTGTAGACTCCATTTTAATAAAATAATTCAGATTTTTTAAAATGATTTCCTTTTTCTCTGTAATAATAAAACAGTATCTTGTACTTGATCCCAACTATATATAATTAATCCTTACTGGAGGCAAAGGTTTGTTTAGGGAGTTATTTATTAAACAATAACATTCCAATAACATTCCAATAATTGTGAGTTCCTCCAAAAAATTAAAGGCCAATAAATTAAAAAATATATAAATTATTTATTAGGACAAGCTAGACAGAAATCTAACGCATTTCATGCCTGTTGGGGCACTTACTCATAGGCTAGATGGCACACCCTAGATGTCACACACTAGATGGCCTATGAGTAAGTGCCCCAACAGGCACAAAACACGCTAGGTTTCTATCTAACACGTCCTAATTAATATTTTGTATTTTGCCCTTTATTTTTTGGAAGAACTCTTATTGGATTGTTATTGTGGACTTGCACCCTGGGACTGGGGTGAACTGTGAGTATGTCCTCCTGTGAACATTATTTATTTTTGCTCTAATTTACTACTACACTTTTCCATGGTAGTACCAATATTTTGGCTTTGTGCATAATTCAATTGTTTGTAGGTTATTTATTAAATGTCAAAAAGTCGAAAAACTTGAGGTTTTAACTATAAAATTTATTCTACCTCAAGGCTGCAAAAAGTCCAAAAATCCACCATCTCAGACCTGCCGAACTTGTATATAAGTTTATGGGAGTGGTCCCTATCCTATTTGGAAGTTTCTGTGGTCTGTGTTGGAATTAGCCTGAAAAAGACTATTTTGTGTTTTTTGGGCAAAAATCCAAAAAATGTGGGCATTTTGGGAAAAAGCACCCAAAAAACCAAGCAATTCTGGAAAAAAATCCCAAAAAATCGTACAATTCGGATTTTCACTCGATTTTATCAAGTTTTTCCCCAATCCAGCAAAATTGAGTTTATTAAATAATAAATAAGTTCAAATCGTGGATTCTAGTTTGGTTGGACTTTTTTAATAAAATAATCTGAAAAATTTAGATTTTGATAAGTAACCCCCTTAATGTTTAAATTATTTTTTAGCAGAAAAAGTATGATTATCCAAATTACAGAAAGATCCCTCATTCAAAAAAAACCACAGGACCTGAGCATTTTGGTTAACAGGTCCCATATCTGTAGATATAACGTGTACATGTTAGCCAACTATAAGCTTCTATACATTGTTACTCATTATTTCAAATTGTTATTTCCAGCACACTTTACAATTTGTGACTTTAAATTTCTGTTCAATTACTTACAAAAACTAAATGGGTCAGCACCATCGTAATCATTACAATTATTTTGCTTCCAATTAACAGCAACTAATTATGCAAATTAAGAATAACTCCAAATAAAAAGATTGCTGTACAAAATCACAACATTTTTGGGACATTGCAAACATCTACAAAGATCTTACAATTACATATATGCACATATGTGTAATTGCAGATTTAATTAAACCTGTGCTTTCTATTCAGCAATCATTTTCCTTTCTTTAGAGTTCTTCTTAGCTGGAGTTGGGGTAGCTCTCGAAACCACATGACATCTAAACTCAAATGACATCTTGACTTCTAAGCAGTTTCCCCTCTAATTTCATTGTGTCCATGTGCACAATTTTTTTTATTGTACACAGAGAGGTGGGAAGGTCAGAATAAACGTATAACGATGGGTTGTAATGCAAAATCCTTTGTGAATAAGAAATTTTTTTTGTTTGCACAAACAGCTTAGGGGGAGCGCTGTTTATATGAACTTAATTATTTATAGTATTTAATGAACTGTGCCAGGCCAAGTGGTGCTTGCAAGGTTTAAATAAAATTGAGAAATGAAAATTCACCTAGGATTTTTCATGCTTCTATGGAAATAAAATGAAAAAGGAGCTTTAAATGTATTTTGAATGTACAATTGATAAATATTAGCATGTTTTCAATTTTTGTTTCAACAATGTTTAAAGATTTGTTTTGGAAAGATTTCAGAGTTTTTCTGAAATGGATTTGCTGAATATTCTGCTAATTCGATTATAGCCTTAGCCATGTAGCTTTCCATGTCCAGTATTCCATATCAAAGATGCTATTTTATTATAACGCTTTTTAAACTATAAGCTCTATTTGAAATAATGCAAACCATTGTTTGCTTTCAGACAGAAAGCCACAGATTTTGCCATCTGCCATGACTCTTTGGTGACATACTTTATTATAGCCATATTTGGAATACAAATCAGTTTTAATTTACATGTATTTTGAAATAAACCAGGCAATTAATAATTCATGACTACCGAATTTATAATATTTTTTCCAAAAAAACTAACATTAACCTTGTTTTAATAATCATTATAGCAAAATTTATAAAAGTCTTTTTCTTTTTGAGGACATCTAGTCAAATGTCTCCGAGACATGTTATTTCTTCTGTTTTCTGTCTACAACTGCTTTTTTATCTGTTACTGTTTTTAGATATCCTATGTCACCTCAAGCTTCACGTATCTAAAATGAAGCGCCTTATCTTCTCACATTTTTATTGTGTTCCATACATCTGCTCTTCTTTCTCTGTCACTAGTCTCATAATTGCTTACACGTCAAACTGTGTTTGAATAATAGGGGCCATCTAATAGTTATTCAAACACCCATTGTTTCCAATTCAACATTTATATCTAATATATACAAGGTTTATTTAATTTTTGGCACAGGAAATCCAACCCAAACGGGGTATCTCTAAGTACCCTTGACGCTGCTGATCGTTCAAAACTTGTGGCCCGGGTGCTTTGTGCCCTGGACCCTACACTGGGATTCCATAATTAACCACGTCCTCTTGGGCTCCCCGCAATGGATAAAAAATCACTTAATGATATTGTATGATTTGAGTCTTACCCCCTCCTCGTTGTTGGTGTGCCATCTAATAATTTACATTTTTCATTCTTCAATTTATTTCCTATAAGCAATACTTTTTGATAATTTTAATTAAATATACTACTAAGTTTCGGTGATATTCATCTAACCATTTCTGTTTAATGAGAAAATATAAACATTTTTACCCTGGAGCTATCATGTACCAACAATAAATGTAATATTCACTTTGCTGTTGCTAATCATAACAAGAAATATGTGAAATCCAGATAACCTAGGAAATCTTTTAGGAGCATATTCCTTTTTTCCCTTTTAAGTAATTTGACATTTTCAGTATAAAGGTTCAACTTCAGGAAGCAGTGGTTTGATTAACAGGCCTATTGTTTGCTCCAGGTCTAGCAACCATAGCAACCAATCAGCAAAAGCATTTACTATGGGTTACTTGACCTACAGTATGTATTAACAATGTGAACATGGATGTGGATATGCACACCTGCGGAAAAACCTATGAAAGGGGTGGTATACCCTTCTGTTTAATCTGAGCTCAATAACTTGGGTGTATCTTTAATAAGTGCTGTAATTAAAATATATAGTGAGATATAGAGCAGTACTGTTTTTTTATGCTCCCTTGTTCAAGATGAGAAAACTTCTCATTACACTGTTAGGGGTAAAGTTTGCTCCAGTTGCTGATTGAAAACAAACTGTTTATGGGTTACAATACCTGAAGCAAACTTTGCTACTGTTATTACAATATACTATTTTTTTCCAAATTACCGAGGAACAGACATGGCAATGCTTGAAACATAATGTAAATTAAATACATTACTATAAATGCTACATTGACTGAATGTTAAAAGAAACTAAGCTGTTCTGTCAGGAGTTTTAATACAGGTATTGGATCCCTTTTCTGGAGGCAGTTTCGAGAATTACAGCTCTATAACATAAGCAAATTTAAACAAATATTTACACAAATAATCAGCGGTTTCTCCATTCAGCCTACCTATATACATTTTCCTAATGATCTTATTGTCTCTAATTGTCATTCAGAAAGATCACTGCATAATATTTATCCTGTATAGTCTGCAGATGCATATTCAGGCCACCAATGTGAGTGACCATCTGCATGACGTCCTGACACAATGCCAAGAACCTCCTACCCCCACCAATTATGCTGCCGGATTTGATAAAAAAGTATCTGGCAGCAAGAGATGTGTTTTTTTTAGATGGTAAATACACCTCTGATAGCTGTGTTTCTTTGGAAACAGAATTAGCAAAATACTATCTATTCGTATAAGCCTTAACAAAGGCAGAGGATTTTTACAATTGCTCATGTAATGCAACATTATGTTTTTAACATTGCCAGAGATATTTAAATTTCAGGGTTTTCTAAAATCAACTTATATAAAAGCATTAAGAATTTTTCAGTTCATACGAAATATTGATCTACTGACCTGGTTGGGATCCTGACTCTGAGATACCTGTCCACAGCTATGGCAAGTAGTGCTAAAATGGAGCTTTGGGTCAGAATGAGCACTATGCAGACCACCATAAGACAGCTATAAAACTCTGTTTCCAGTCCAATGCTAATTATGATGGCGAGTGGGATGACCAAGGCACCTACAGCAATATCTGCCACGGCAAGTGACACAATGAAAAAGAAAGTGGTGTCTCTGAGGGCTTGGTTGACAATCACAGCCCAGATTACCAGTATATTTCCAAATACAGAAATCAAAGCTATCACCGCCTCGAAGACAATGTAAACAGCAAGCGAGGCTGGGATTCCCATGCTGCTTCAGTCCAAAGAGACTTCCTTAAGCTTCGACCTGGGAAGGAGAGTGTACAGATAGATATTATTTATTATCCACCCTTGAGCTAAGTTATTTAAATACCAATAAAGAAAGCATACATAATAATTTGCAACAAATCAACGTACAGAGTAAATAAATAAATAAATAGCATTGCCATAGATTACAGCTTTTAGGCATCTCTTAAAAAGTAAAGAGATTTGCAGATTAAAAACCATTGTCTATCATTATCCAGATTGCATACGGTATATCATGGAGCACTTGAAAATGTGAATAAAAGAACAGTTTGTGCAAAACCAAGATTTATGACTTGCATGACCTGTCCAAAGTGAAATAAATCTTATATGTTTATAGTAATGCACAGTAAATTCCAATCTGGACACGTTTTTGACCTTATCAATTATGTACTTTAAAAAATAAAGATAAAAAACAGCGAGGCCACAGAGAAAACTTGATAAGAAGAGTTGTGAAGGGGTCTTGTCCTGTCATTCAAGAAAGAAAATATAGCTGCTGGTGAGGGAGGGAAGTCAGATGTTCATGGGTGGGAAGCATGGTGGAGAGGGGAACAGGAGGCCTGGTGTTTGGAGGCAGGCATGGCAGTGAAGGTGCTGGGAGATGGATGGGAAGTTGGGTGGAGAGAGCAGCAGCATTAGCATTGAAAATTCTAGGGAAGCAGAGGAGGGATGGCTGGTGCAGGGAATTATACAAATGAAGGTGCTGGGAGTTATGCATGTTAGTGAGGTTTTCACAGGGAAGCTGATCACATAGGGGAGTAGGGGACAAAGTAATGAATCAGGAGTAGGTATCTGATAGGAAGAATTGTACCGGAGATTCATTCATATTTTTACCTCATAACTAATATTGTGCAATACACAGACACTTGTAGATTATAAAAATAATGCAGCCCCCTACTAAAAATGAAAAAGGCTATTATACATAAGAAAAGAATTCCATGAATTTATTAAGTCCCAAATGACCTTAGGAACTTACTAATAAACGACTATAGGTGATACACTATCACTACCAAGAAAAGAGATATTAACAGAAATGGTTTTTAAATGATACATTAAAAAAACAAACAAAAAAAAAATGTATGAAAACAGAAAGCAATTGCAAAAGTACTTCTATGTAGTATACAACATATTTAAAAAAACATTGAACATTTTGTGAAAGTAAAAGTACAGAGCTATACTACACCGACAGGTGTTCAGCTGCGTCAGCTCACTCTGCGTGTGACATATTTATGGGCAGGCAATAATTGTTACTTTACTTCATGGCCCATAAATTGAGACAGTGATGCAATAAATCAGAGCAGTACTCTGGTCGTCTTATTTAGAGATGGGTAACATTCCATTATCATTGTAACTAGAAGGAAATAACAGTTTTAAATTGTTACAATGGAAAATCCTACTGGTGAATCTTTGATAAACTGCCCCATGAGGTGTTCAGAAGGCTTATAGCACTGTTTAAGAAATATTTATTTCTCTCAGCACTTTATTCAGGTGTCTGGTATCTGCATCACAAATATGAAACTACCCTAACTTTCTTTTCTTAACCGTTTTCCTGGATTGTATCATTTTCAACAGATCATCTCTCTCTATAAGGCCTCTTAAAAGCAACCATTCCTTCTAGATTGCAAGAATTCAGGAACAGCCTTACTTTCTAATGTGCCCCAAGTGGTTTATAATAATATATAATATTATATAATATAATAATAAGTATTGACCTGATGGGAAAATATTCAAGGACTTGTAAGGTATGTTCCATTTCTGGAAAAATACATTTGGTGCTTTTTTCTTTATATTTTCCAAGGAGAAAAAGTTACTGGAAGCAGTTTGTGTAAAAGAGACCCAAATCAGGTTCATAGGTGTTTTACAGGATTGGTACCAGGATGTAGGGGGGGGGCTGCTTGCATCCAGTTAGCATGTATGTGATGTCAGGGGGTTAGATATGGGGGAAATAGTTGATTAATATTATTTTTACAAGCAACTCATGTAGTAGTGGTTTTTCCATTTAAAACATTTTTGTCTTGCAATCTAAATGTTTCACCGTGGGCAATCTTCCTTAGGTGCATTTATTGATTCATCATAATCCAAATCCAGTTAATACTTTTGCAGTAAAAAAATAAATTGGTAGCAGTATCTACAGTATCTGCCTAATAAATGTTATAATCGGTTTATGCCCAGAGGATAGCTGGGATGTGCTGCTCCTCTTCCTAGGTCCAATTTACTGAAGCAGAAGATGGAAGTAGGCAAAAGTTTAAATTACGATAGTTGCTTTTTTATGTTAAAATCTTTGGCAAACTCTTGAAAATTCCCTTTGCCAATGCCCTTAAGACTTTCTGAGCATCTGCAACATGTATTATTTCTGTGCCAGACTGTAAATCGTAAGCAGTATTCTATTTCTTATCATTGTCCCTCTAACCCCATGGGATGTCCTCTGAACATTTCCAAAGCTTTTCATTGATCTTGATTTTGTGCAGTATAATTAAACCTCCTGTAGACATGCTTTTTGTGGAGGAAACACTAATTTAGGGCTTGTACACACTAATGACTTTGCTCTGCTATTTGACTACAGTGGCAAATAACCATACATGGCTTGTACTGGCTGTTCAGGCTGGACACTGCAATAGTCATGAACATTTCCCTTTTCTTGTTGCACAGAAAATTCTAACCAGTGAAGGATGCAAATAAAAAAACAATAAGGGTGATTTGCATTGCATTTGCTGAAGAAGGCAAGACCCTTTATCAAAATACCCCTCTACACCTGTTACTGATTAGTATAGAGAGCTATATGAATTGCACCAGTAACAACAACACACTGCAATAGCTTATAGGTATAGGTTTTGGAATACATTATGTGTAATTAGTGATGGGCGAATTTGCGCTTGTTTTTGACGCCGGCGCCTGTTTGTTTGACGCCGGCGCCCGTTTTTTATGTGAATTTTCGTGGGCTTTTCGCGAATTTATTCGCTGGCGGCGAATCGTTCAAATTTGTCGCGAATTCGCGCCTGGCGAATACATTCGCCCATCACTATGTGTAATCTAAACTACAGCTTGGATTTCCCACCACTTAAAAGTATTATTAGTATTTTTAAATAGTGTGGTGTGCTTTTGTGGTACAAAAAAAACCTGATTTTGTTTTTTTCAGGGCAAAGGATACAATTTATAAAGTGCTGTATCATGAGGAAAACTAGTCACAAAAGGTTTCAGCATTAGTATTTTATATATACATAGAGTAGAGATTTTATAAGGCACATTTATTAGCACTTATTTTTGTACCATGCAGGTACCTGAACTTGCCCTAATTAGATCCTTCCACCGGTAAGCCAATCACTGCCATTAACTCTATGCTGTACCACAAATGGAGCATTCAGTGTTTATGAGCCTGTAAAAAATTCCACTGTATGTGGAAGAGCATTAAAATATGACTAAGCAAGCTGAATTGCGGAAAAACTGTTGTAAAAAAGACGGCTTGACTGATTTTATTTTGGTCTGTGGTCTTGTTTGTTATTTAGATGGGAGATTTTTCTATGGCGATATGGAGGCATGGGAAAATATGCAGCATGAGATCCAATACCCCTTATGAATGGGACAATGATGGCAACTCAAAATGACCAACATATATGACTACAATTATACATACATACAAGATATTTACACAGTGGGGCATATTTACTATGTTGCCAAAGTTTACATTTGTCAAGCCTTTGCCAAAAATCAATAATTCACCTGGTAATAATATAAATGATGTGTATAACAAATGTTGGTGTATTCATTTCACATTGCAGAATGTCACATTTCACATTGCAGAACACAAGAAGTATGCAGTGGGTCTAGCCGGGGTCTGGGATTGTGACGGTTGGGGGCCACAAAGCTAGGGCCACAAAGTGAACTTTCTTCTGAGTTTATATCACAAAAGGCAAAGTCTTCACAGTATGTGGTCGATAGTCCCCTACATGGGTAGATATAAGTGTTTGCTTTGATATTTGCTTGTAAATTCAGCTGCCAGCAAAATCCATAGGGGGTGGAGGGTGGAATGATGCTGGCAGCTCATTAACCATTGCTGACCACAGGATAATACAGAACATTGTTAGGCAGGTAATAAGCAAGCAAATAATCTTTTACATTGAGCACAATGACAAATGAATCTCACCCCTACAATATGTTATGTAGATGTTAAACTCACATGAGCAAGTTATCCCAATGTACAGCTGCACACACACAAACAGTTAATGAGTGCATAGATAATTCTGTATGCAGACACATAATGAATCCCCCTACGGTGCCATGAGCATTGCTTTTTGCAGAGAACAAAGATGTTTTGTGCACTTGTCCTACATAGAATCAGAGCTCATATTGCTCATGTGACCCTAATTAGCTAATTGATATTGAACATCCTATTCATTTTTTACAGGAAGTATGCCATGCAAGGTGCTAAAAATATTCACATAGTAAATTCCCTGTTTTCAGTTTAATTGTTCTTTAGCCTAATTAAAACATTTGTTTTCACGGGTGTCAATTTAAAACTCTGTACCATCATACTTGTTTTAAAACAAGTGACATTTAATAGCATATTAATTGGGAATATTTTAATAGGGAAAACAACATTGTTTTTTTAAAGGCTTCATACAGGCACCTGGGACTGTGTGGCTGTGATCTGTGCTTGTTCAGAGTGAGGAATGCTTCTTGTTGGGTCTAACCCAACTCATAACACATTGACAGATTGCCCCTCTTAATAGTGGGGCTGAACCAGTTGCTTTTCTGAGCAATGTATTTAGATCTCCATCATTCAACATTTATCCCACATACATCTTTGATTTCCCTCCTCTAGTGAAACATCTTTCTCAGAGTACCAGCTTGAAAACACACAGTAACTTTAATGTTGCACATAGGCATAACATCAGTAAGACAAAGTTGTATATTCTGAACTGGCTTAATCCTTATTGGCAAGCTGATGAGACAAGGTTTGCATTAATTGGAATGAAAATTCAGGGAGGAAGCAACATTCTCAGCTCCCTTGCCTGTGCCGATTCAAAGACAAGATCTCGCTTTCTTCAATAGTTAGATGACCTATCTGACACTCCAGATGATAAATGGGCTTTTTCTTTTTTTTATTACTTGTGCATCCACTGGCTTAGTTAATTTTTAGTTCGTTTTTTGTTATTTTTCATGAATGATATAGTTTTGATACTATCATGCCATTGTCTCCTTTGCAACATATTTTCTTCATCTGCATAACATTTGTTGTCATTTTGATTTCATTTGTTTAATATGAAAATCAAATAAAATATTTTAAACACAAAGACAAGATCTTTTATGTTGATTATTACTCTGAAAAATTGATGGGCCGGCTATAACTTATCCCAAAGCAGGATAGGCAGATTATACAGTGAATGTACACTTGCATTTTGTGCAGCAGAGCTATTAAGAGAATTGCCCACAGATAACCCAACATTTAACTTTTTTTGCAAGTCATGGTCAGGCCAGCAATCTGAAGCAATGGACTTCATACAAATTACCCCAGACCTGCTAGCAATGCAGTTTATTGGGGCTGTAAATTGCTTGACCTTAAAGTAATACTGACACTAAAACACTACTCTTACTCCTAAATATTAATATACATTAAATCTGATTTTGTAAGTAATTGTTACTTGAACTTCCTAAACCTGACTGTTCTGCCAACCTGACTGTCCCTTCTTAGCCTGTCAGTTAAGGTTTCTAATGCTAAAAGACTGCTACTGTACAATATGGCAGCCTCCTCATAGAGGAACATGGAAATAGGTAATGAAAAAGCATTGTGCCAATGATTTTATGGCAAAATGATAAATAGCATGCTAAGACAATGTTATGATTTATAAAGATAATTCTGGTTTTCATATCCCTTTAAGGATGATTCTGCTTCCATTATGGCTATATAGCTAGTACATTTGATGGCTGACTTCAATGCAAGGGACAAAGGCCCTGAAACTGGTTCTGTGTCTAAAAAAAAAAAGGGGTGGAATAGTAATCATAGAAAAGAATCCCTAGCTCAATACCATTTTGCATCAACACTTGGCTCTGATCTGTACCTTTAAAATGTGGTGCAGATCACTTCACTTCAATTGGATACTGAAGCATCCCAGTGAAGGTATTTTGCTCAACCACATTCATTTACACTTCATTTATATAGAGTATGCCACTCTATCAGACCTAGCTGCTGGGACTGCATGACAGCAAACTGTTACCTACTTTTTGCTCTTTGCTGATTGACTGGGGGCTCCCAGGGGGTTTCAGTTTCACCATATATTAGATTGTTTGGTTCCATTCCAAGAAATCAGACTTATTTGAATGCAATTTGCTTTTCTGTTTGCTGAAAACAGACAATATTACATTCTGAATACACCTAACCTTTGTGGAGGTGGGAGTCTACTGTCACCAGAAAAGAAAATGCTAGGTTCATTAGTTTATGAGCAAATATGCTACGTTTGAAATTAACTACATGGCCCACTATGGGTTGGCCAAAACCTGTTCTTATATAGAGATGCACAAATTAATTTGGATCCATTTGTAATTTCTAAATATTTTTTTCCAAAATTTGTGGGAAATCTGACTGATTAGCATTTAAAGTCAGTGTCAAATGAGTCCTGTTTATTATGATTTCAAAACAGTGAGATGCCACATAGCAAACCTGACTTCATTTGAAGCAGATATCTGCACTACAGGAGGCAGATAGTGGTTATTAAGTGGTACAATGCAGCCCTGATACATCACTAGTGTCTGTATTCTCACACTGTTTCCTATAATTGCCCTTCGTGTTTTTCCCTCCAAGTGTCAGTGCTTCAGTGACATTACTGACAACTGACAAGGCAATAACCACAAGTACCTCTGTGATGGGATTGTGTGCTGCTTTTACTAAAGGTTTGCAGATTAAATCTGTCAATTTTATGGACATTCATTAATACAATTTTCCCCTCTATATTATGTTGTAGCAATGTTAGTGTCATGAATAAAATGGGGCTGCGTGGATTGCAAGAAAGGGGTTCCCTAGTTTGTGTAATGTCACAATAATTACTGGGATGCCTGGTGTGAGAGGCTTACTTTATCGCGTTCATGATTAATTCGTTAAACAGGATTTGGGGTCAGTCTGGAAGTGGATCACATTGAATTGTTTCCCAAATTGTAATGATTCATTACCCAAATATTGACATTGTTTTGTTCATGAACTGCCCTAAATTTTGGTGTTGCATCCTTAGCTGTACACATTATAAAGATATGTACTTTGTTCTTTGTTTTGTCCAAAACCCAGGGACATACAGTAGACTGAGCCCACGTTCACACCTTGCTCTCTATCCTGAATACATTAGTTTACACTTTTCCTATCGTCAGGCAACAGGGAAATCAGAGCTGGGAAAAAGCTGTCTGAAACTGGTCACATTTATCCCATAATTTTACACCATTGAAAACTGGATGTTTCGGTACAGAGATGCCTATAATTAACCTGCTGAGCAATGTGCCTAACACAGTAATGTGCTTCATTCTGTATAATGGCTTGTCCTTAAGAGAAAACGGTGACACCCGAGAGCGGCCAGTGAAAAGGAGACAGGCAGGGAATGGCTTTGCTTTTGTTAGCAATCAAACAGCTCCATTGTCTGGTAAGGCGATAGTGATGTACCAGGTCTGATACCACACGCTCATCCCTACATCACACAACACAGTGGGAGCATGTTAGTCCCACAATGCAGTGGGAGCCTATTAGTTATGGTTATAATATGCAACCCCTTACTCACATCCTATCTGTTATAATTATTATTTTCATGATGCTGCTTACTATCTGACATTACAAGTCCCCTAAATTAAAAAAAAAAATATCAATACTCCTAAGCCCATTGTTTATAATACACTCATGTTTTCAAACTATACAGAAATGACGCCAAACTACAAGCATTTGCTATCGGAGGGATGTTGGGAGATGTCAAACCAGCTGCAGGACAGCAGATAAGTCATATCCCTAGTACAATGAATCCCTACTACTTTAGCACATTAGCATCTGTTAGAAAGTGAAAACCTTTGTTAGATGCAGCAGCCGTTGCCTTCCTGAAAGTGTTAAATTTGTGTTAAAAAGAAATCAAATTTCTACTTACCATGTCTTTGTTAGGATCCCGTTTGACATCTTCAGTACCATTCACTCCCCACATTATAATTCCTCATTCACAGCATCACCCCTTTGCCCTTGAAAAGCTCTCGCAATCTGCTCCCCAGCACTATCCCAGTGTGATGAAGACTGCAGCATAGGATGTCATCCAAAATGCACATTCCTGCCTTGAATATACCTCTGCTTAATCTGCTTTTGCAGCTTTTACTAGCTCCCAACAGTGTTGCAATCAATCAGCCATCACATGATCCCTCCGTACTAGGCTCCTGAGATTTCCTTAAAGGTATAGCATCCTGTTAGAGTTGGACCTGCAGAGGCAAAGGGGAGTGTAAACAATGTTACACTCACTGCTTTATCGATGTGCTTCCTTATAAGGTATAAGAGTGGCAACTGCAAAATAAGTCTGGCAAAAATATACATATATTTTTATTGTCTTCTTTGTCACACTAGACTGGGCTTGTGATCATGTTATTGTTTTAAGAGAAATGAAAAATGAATAGTGGTAGAAGTGGCTAGGGATTTATTATTTTTAGCAAAATTTAGCTGCTTTACATGCTGCATCCCGTCTGCTTGTTCTTTAGTCATATTCTTTTCTATCACATGCATACTCGATCTTTTTCTCTTTATCTAGGGACACTATATAGGTTAACTAGGTCCATGGACACTCTATCTTGACTATTATTAATATTTAGTTATAATCTTCAACATATTTCACAGCACTTTGCAGGCATTATACACCATTCATATCAGTCTCTTTGCCAGCAGAGCTAACAATCTAACTATCACATGCACTTACAATGGTTAATTTTATCAAGAACCAATTAACCTTCTTGTATGATTTGGAGTATACGAAAGACTATTGTTCATGCACCCATGCAAGTTAACCCACACAAACATCATTTTATAGAGGTCCTTCTTCCTATTCAGTTTTATTTAACTATGCTTTTTTTAGATACAGATTTTCCCTGTATCCTTTATTTTGACTGAAGTAGGAGGGACATAGTAATATATAAGTAATTAAGCAATTAAGACCTAATGATGTGCTAAAGGGGTTATTCACCTTTAAGTTAACTTTTAGTATGATGTACAGAGTGATATTCAGAGACAATTTGCAAGTGTTTTTTATTTTTTATTATTAGTGGTTTTGTTTTTTATTATTGGTCATTTTTGAGTTATTTAGCTTTTTATTCAGCGGCTGTCCAGTTTGCAATAATAATCAAGATAGAGTGTCCATGGACCTAGTTAACCTATATAGTATCCCTAGATAAAGAGAAAAAAATCGAGCAAACTGGTTGCTTGGGTCCAAATTCCCCTAGCAACCATACATTGATTTGAATAAGAGACTGGAATATGAATAGGAGAGGGTCTGAATAGAAACATGATTAAAAAAAAAAAAAGTAGCAATAACAATACATTTGTAGCCTTACATTTGTTTTCAGATGGGGTCAGTGATCCCCATTTGAAAGGTGGAAAGAGTCAGAAGAAAAAGGCAAATTATTCAAAAACTATAAAAAAAGAAAAGATAAAGGCCAATTGAAAAGTTGCTTAGAATTAGAAATTCTACAACCTACTAAAAGTAAATTTAAAGGTGAACCCCTTTAAAATCATTGACGCAATATACTCTGTTCATGTGTAAATACCGTATGTGTGCCGAGTGATTGCCGTGTTGTCTAGCAGGGTGTACACCAAATAAGTGTGCTGTGATTTTTAACCAATGCTTTTTAGGGTGGGTCTGATTGACCCACTTTGATAAGGTGAAAGTTTAATGTCATTAACATAATGTGCATGATTCGAACTCGTCATTTTTAGAATTGCAAAGCATTTTCACAAACTTGAGAAAAGGGTTAAGAAAACCTATGATATACAGTACTTACACATATATTTATGACATATAATAATACCCTGATACACTGTAAGATTTCATCAGTGAAGCAATACTCTACTGACACAAGCCGGGAAGGTTGCCAATAATCAAGAGGCACCTTTGGTTTAGTTCATAAATTAATCCTTAGGTGCCTTTGTCAAAGAAACAGCCATATAATGAACGCTTTTAGTTAGTCTGTGCTTTTTCAGCAGTTTTATATCAAAGGTGCCTGAGATTTATTAATCAAACGAGTGACATTACACTCACCCATCTCATTATGTATCTAGAGCTTCTAAAAATCAAAATGGCTGCCTAATAGAATAATTATTATTCTACTGAGTAAACAGCATGAACACATGAAAGGCTCCCATTATTATTACAATTTTAATCTATTTTTCTTTTGCAGTACTTCCTCTTTTATGTGTACGTAGCTTATAATACATTTTGGTGCATTCATATAAGTTGCATTTGTTCTTCTGATGCCAGATATACTGTTACAACCTTTTATAATTATGTAATGCTTTTGTGACATCACTCCTGTATTTTATGGAATATTTTGTCATATTGCACAACGGGGGGTGTACATTATTCTTTATGATACACAAGTTTCAATAAGTCTTATCACAGAAATTACATCAGGACATGTATCAAAACGAACAGGGCTATTTGGCACTCAGAGGAATCCACAGGGCCAAAAGTATTAGTTAAAAAATTACTTTATTAAACAAAGTTAAAAATATTCTTGCATCTCCATGGGCCCTACGCGTTTTGTACCCACATCCCATGAATAAGTACCCCTGTGGGTACGAAACGCGTAGGGTCCATGGAGATGCAGGAATATTTTTAACTTTGTTTAATAAAGTCATTTTTTAACTAATACTTTTGGCCCTGTGGATTCCTCTGAGGGCCGTATAGCCCTGTTCATTTGGCTACACATCCTAGTTTGCGCTTCCTGAAGCTGAGGGTCTGGGGCTGGTGCACCTGGAATCCCCTTGACAAAGGCCTTGGTGCCGAAACGTTGGGGCCATTCTCATTTTTCTGGTAGGTGTATCCGCTCCCTTGCTGTTTCCTTTTCTGCTGTATACAACTAATGGGTGGTTGATACTTTCTATTACTTATTAACATTGTCAAAATTATGCCACATTGTAAGGCATTGTTTGTATAAAATGTTTTTCTGAAACAAATAGTAAAAATTTACTTTTAAACCACCTTTCTTTGCCAAATTGTTTTTGTTTTGAGTGTGCAAACATATGGATGAGCTGGTGCACCTGGACCCCATGATCTACTCGGTGAGCTATTTACATTAATGTTCTGGAGCATAATTTTCTCCTGTTGTTGTGACACAAATTACATCACCAATTATAACCCGTGGTTTGCAAGGGTATAATTTACAGGATTTTCATGGCTCTGAATATCCTCTAAATTAGATCCTTATAAACAGAGGAGTGATGTCATTAGTTATAATCGGTGCTTAATGATGACATGACTCATTGAAACTTGTGTATTATAAAAACAATATATCCCTTATTGTAAAATATGAGTATATTAGAATCCTTATATATTACAGCAGGGGTATGTCAATCCCATGTATTTTATAGTTTATGTATACCTTTTGAGTTATGTTAACTAGGTTTGCATTGAATATATTTTATATTATTTTTTAAATGTAAAAGACACTTTTTCCTGTTGCATACTGGGGTCAATTTCACTTAACTTCATTCTTCCAGTCATACGATTCTGCCTGTCTTTTTATCATTAAGTTAAGCATGATCAGCTGCCCTTCTATAAAATGCTAATGGTTACTTTAAAGCTGGGAAAATAAGTAAGGGTAAGCCTAACATCAGACTGGGCCACTGCCATCAGGTGGGAAACAGCAATGGCCAAAATGCCCCAATTACATCTGTTTTGATACATTGGCTGCAATTACAGTAGGAACAACATGAATCATGACCACAATTACAATGCAATTTAGGGAAAATAATTAAAGCATGGTGATTTGAGTCTGAACTTGTGTTAATAAATTACCCCTTCTATCTTCCACCCCAAAAACGTGTGTGTGATCGGCTGACTCTATTATAAGATCATATAGATTTTTTAAAATCCCTTTTACAGGGTGTTTTACCTTTAAATGAACCCTTAGAGGCCCATTTATTTTCTATAAAACCATGAAAGGCAAGAAAGTTATTAAAAAGATCCGAAAAAGCACAAACAAAAATAGCTACTGAGAGATATGAAAAAAATCCAAAAACCTTAAACTTTTCGTGAATAAAAGAATGTTAGTATGATAACGACTGTTCTGATATCTAAAAGACAGATCCCTGCAAGAAAAGAAGAGCAGCTTCCATTGATTTCTACATGACCAGGACAGATTTTACTTGCCGTACTTTTGTATTCATTGATTTTATGGATTTTACACTTGATAATCTACAAAAAGATAGTGGATTAAAGTGGACCTGTCACCCAGACATAAAAATCTGTAAAATAAAAAATGTATCTTTTCAGGTTTGAAATGGGGCTTACTGACTCCAGCAGCCAAAAACTGTTGCACTGCAAGCTTACAATTTTATTATTATTATTATTGTTACTTTTTATTCCTTACCTTTCAAATAAGGACCCTCCTATTCATAGTCCAATCTCTTGTTCAAACCACTGCCTAACTGCCTGGTTGCTAGGTCAACAACAACGAAAAAATAAATAATATAAAGAAAGAAAGAAACACAGAAGATAAAAAATAAAAACCAACTGCAAATTGTCTCAGAATAGCTATATCTATGTTATACTAAAAATTAATTACAGAAATTGTTCAGTATAAAAATAAAAAAATATTTTTAATATAGTTAACATAATAGCCAGAACACTACTTCCTGCTTTTCAGCTCTCTTGGTTTCTCCTGATTGGTTACCAGGCAGTAACCAATCAGAGACTTGAGAGGGGGACACATGGATCATAACTGTTTGCTTTTGAATCTGAGCTGAATGCTGAGGATCATTTACAGACTCAATGAACAGTTATGTCCCATGTGGCCACCTTAAGGTCGCTGACTAAGACAGCTGAAAAGCAGGAAGTAGTATTCTGTTCTGTTAGACTCACTCCAGCCTTTATACATTACGGGGCACATTTACTAAGGGTCGAATATCGAGGGTTAATTAACCCTCGATAATCGACCATCGAAGTAAAATCCTCCGACTTTGAATATCGAAGTCGACGGATTTACCCAAATACTTCTATCGAAGGACAAAAATTGTTCGATCGAACGATAAAATCCTTCGAATCGATGGATTTTAATCCATCGATCGAAGGATTTTCCTTCGATCAAAAAAAGCATAGAAAGTTTAAGGGCAAGGTCCCCATAGGCTAACACAGATGCTCGGTAGGTTTAAAGTGCCGAAGTAGGTAGTCAAAGTTTTTTTTAAAGAGACAGTACTTCGACTATCGAATGGGTGAATAGTCGAACGATTTTTAGTTCGAATCGTTCGAAGTCGAAGGTCGAAGTAGCCTATTCGATGGTCGAAGTACCCAAAAAAAACTTTGAAAGTTTTTTTACTTCGATTCCTTCACTCGAGCTTAGTAAATGTGCCCCTACATGTTTGGCTTACTAACTATATCAGAAACAATTTATATTTTGCACAGCCTATCTATTTACCTAGTTTTTATTTTTACATTGAACTGTTCCTTTAATAGGTGAACAACCCCTTTAACCACTTTAGTGCAACACCTGACCCTTTGATCTCTGCTAAATGTTGCCATGTAAACAAATATGCAGCATTTATATTCAACTTTAGCCTAATAATGATTTTCCAGTACTGGGTTAACACGTGGATGAGTAGATAATCTGCTTTGTGTCTCTGATGCACTGGAATTAACTAATTTGTTTGAACTGAGTCTGTGGCCTTAAAGGTGTGCCTCTTGCATGTAAGGAGTTTAATGGTAAGATTATGTGCTCCCAAAATTAGAGGATTATTGCTAACACAGGCCTGGCTTTCTGTAACTAGCCTAACAGTGTAATTTAGTGATAGGGTAAATTGTCAATTATTACATAGTATCTTACTCTGGGATTAGTGCTAGAGTCGTGATGCAATCATTACAATGGGAAACTGAAGGAAATACCAGATATTAGGTTTAAAGTGATAACAACCCTGGTATATTAAGGTGATGGCAGATGGAGGTGCTTTGTCACCTTCAGAAAAAATTTTTGCCATCACCGAAAGAGATGCTGTAGCCAAAATTTGTAACTCACCAACGTTTGTGTCTTGCTAAGAAATCAAATTCTGGTGTAATTGCACCACAGACAATGCAGAAGACAGGCAATTGGTTGAGCCACTGCATTGAACTGCACTTTCACCAAGAATTAAGGTGGCAATACACACCCAGATATTATCGTAAGAAACAAAGTGCGTGTATGGCAGGAGATGAGCCGACTCTAATCGGCAGAAGACTTGAAGGCTCCCGAATATCGGCTGGTGTTTACTGCTTAATTAATACAGTCATGGGGCATGGTTTATCAAGTATCCTACTATTCAGCCCATCATAGGCAAATAATAATGAAGGTTTAGGGTGGCTTAGTCTCCCCCCCCAAAAAACAACTGCCATAAACAGTCAAACTCCAATTTTAAATTTTCCTGGGGACTGTAAAAAAAATGATAATGCTGGGAAAACACAAAATGTGGGATGGAAACAACAGCACTTACCTGCATGGGTTTAGGGACATCATTTCTGGGAGGTCTCCCAAACCAAAAATGGGCCACTGTTAATTACTTCTGTTGCAATTGTCTAGTACACGTTAATACTATTACTAGTAACTATTACTAGTTACAATTATTCAAAACCAAAAGATACACATTTACTCACTTTCGGCATTTATTTTTGCAGATTCACCAAAATCATTACAAAAATGTGTTATATAAATTAATTTGTTACATGGCAGTGTCTCGTCTTTTTCTCCATATCTTATGTAAGCCACACCCTCCTGACGATTTTGCACCATTGGATGCTTTAACATTAACCGTAAGAGTGTGGTATGATTACAATCAGAGTGTATGCTTGGAATAGTACAGTTTCCATTCAAAATCGGGAGTCCATGTAGTTATTCAGCCAAGCCCAAGGGACTCGCCCCAGTTCAAAAAGGCAATCAACTACAGAAAAGTTTATATCAAAAACGATATAAGTCCCAAGGCTTGTTCAAGTAAAAAATATTAATTTATTGTTATTCACATTAAAACAGTAACTAGTACATACTACCCCCCATACCCCACCTTACGCGTTTCACATCCTCCGGCGCTTAGTCATAGGTAAAGCGTCGGAGGGTGCGAAACGCGTAAGGTGGGGTATGGGGGGTAGTATGTACTAGTTACTGTTTTAATGTGAATAACAATAAATTAATATTTTTTACTTGAAGAAGCCTTGGGACTTATATCGTTTTTGATATAAACTTTTCTGGAATAGTACAGTCACACTTTTATTTATTGATTGATTTTGGTGATAGACTTCTGAAATGTCTAGTGGAACCACAGTTGCAGAATATTGAGTGCTCTGGACATTTGGAAACTGCACTGCCTGGGACCTGCATTAGAACAGTTGCCAATCAGATGTTTGCTTACATTATATACCTTGTAGGAGACTGATAAAACGTGGCAGCTGGGGAATGACAATGGTGCAATGAAGCATTTAATAGTGTATTACTTGTCCCTCAAAAACTAAAATAAGAAAAATTGCACCCCTTATTGGAAATGCATAGAACACTTGGGGGCAGATTTACTAAGGTTCAAATGATACATTTTCCATTCGAATTTTTGAGTAGATTTTTTGGTCAAAACTCACAATTTCGAGTTTAAAACCGCCAATTCGAATTTGATTTTGAGATCAATCACCCCCCTACCCTGGAGTAACTCAAATTTGATAGGTTGCCATCTAAAACCTGCCAAGTTCATGTAGAAGTCAATGGCAGAGGTCCCTGGAACCATTTGAAGAGGTTAACAGCCTGCTTGATGTTTGAGGTTTTTTTAGGATTTTTTTGGATTTGGGGCGAAAACTCAAAACAAGAATTTGATCCATTCAAGTGTTTTTCCGCTGAAAACTCAATCAATTCCAGATTTCGGGTTGCTGGACTCAAACTCACGGAATCGAGTTTTGGCCATTGAAGTTTTTTCTTAAATAAGATACCATTCATGTTTTGAGGTCATTCGAGTTAATTTGAGGTAAAAACAAACTCTGACATTCGACCTTTGAGAAATCAGCTCCTTGATGTGCTCGGTATGAAATTTTGATTACAGTGCACAGCACTGTTGGCAGTGCCATGTCCAGAAGAAGGTACAGTTCTTTGTGCAATGTTGGTGTAGCTCTATAATAGAAATAAAAGAGTTGAAAAAAATTGATCCTAAACCTGTCCAACCATGCTTCTTGCTTTGACCTTCTTTGTTGTTCTTTGCCAAAAATGGAGCATTTAGTCTAATCATGTTGGCTCCCATCAGCAGTCAATCACCATTGTGACATTATCATTTTTCTTAAGTCCTTTGCTAATACTTACAATCAAATATACATTTCCTCTAAAAGCAAGCACAACCCGAACAGACAAGATTATTTTCTGTTTTCAATTTACTACATTAAGGCTTAAATAATTAAATAACTAGTCTGAAATAACTGCGACAGTAATCATTATTAGGAATACTGAGTTTTGGGTAACATTTCCTGTGTAATCTAGATATACTGCTCTTCTTATTATAAATTCACTTTACAAATCAGCTTGGCCATGATTATGGGTTATGCACACACAGCACGCACACACACACAGCACTTAAGTACACAGTCAGGGAATAGTAACACTGGTTAGCCATTACATAAGAGTAGTTCTAGTTAGTTGCTTCACTGATGCTTTCAGCTTTAAAGCTTAGAACCAACATCTACACATTTCCAGTTGGAAATTCCAAAAGCTTTTTCCCTATTCCTGGCTGTACTTAGGTACAGACTTACAATAAAAATTGCATTTTTCCTGACCACTAATCCTGATGCCTGATCTTGATTCTTGCACCTGATCCTGATACCTGTTCCTAATAGCTGACACCTGGTTTTGATACCTGATATCCAAGTGGCTCTTATACCTTACATGTTTGGTCATAGTTACCATGCAGTGAATCTTTCATGTGTTCCACCACAAACAATGTTCCCTCTAATTTTATTTGGGCCATGTGCACAACAAAATGATTTTGTGAATTTTTTTTTTTTGTCACTCAAAAGTTTTTTATTTTACTTCCAGCTCACATAAGAAAAAAACATACTCTCACAATTGTACAATATCTCCATTGCAGATGTTTAAAGATTATGTCTAAATGCAATATGACTCAAATGTTGCATACAATTGTATAATTGCATCATTACAGATACTTATATAGTGCACCGTAAAAATATGTAATATAGCTCAAATATTGATTACTGAACCAGATAAAAATAATAAAAAGAAAAAAAAAAGGAGAAAAGATAAAAAAATAAAAAAAAAGAAAAGAAGAAAAGCAAGAAAAGGAAAGAAAGAGAAGAAGAGATATATATATATATATATACTGAAACAAGGATAGCACTCCTAGGATTTAAATAATTAGCATACAAAAAATATAAATGCACACACAGATGAAGATGAAGGTCTGTGTAAGACTGAAACGTTGAGTAATAAACCTGCATTGTGCATTTATATTTGTAAGCCAATTCTTTAAATCCTAGGAGTGCTTGGTTCAGTGTAATTTTTTCATACTAGCACCCAGGTTTTGGTGCTACACATGGTGTGCACCCTTCGGAATATATATATATATAACTATCTTAACAATCCACAGCTGCCTGGGTGCTGGTCAACACATTAGTATGCAGTGAACAAACAAGCTGCACTCCAAGGACTTAATTTTGAAAAATAAAGGTGAAGTTTTATTCTCAACGTTTCGGCTCCTTAACTGTTAACAGTATATATATATATATATATATATATATATATATATATATATATATATATATTAAGGTGGCAATACACACCCAGGTATTATCGTAAGAAATAAATTGCATGTATGGCAGGAGATAAGGCGTCTGTTATCGGCAAAAGACTTGAAGGCTCCCGATCGGCCAGTGTTTACTGCTTAATTAATACAGTCATGGGGCATGGTTTATCAGTTTATCAAGTATCCTACTATTCAGCCCATCATAGGCAGATAATGATAATGATGGTTTAGGTTAACAGTTAATTAATTTCATCTTTATTTTTCAAAATGAAGTCCTTGGAGTGTGGCTTGTTTGTTCACTGTATGTATATATATATATATATATATATATATATATATATATATATATATATATATATATATATATATATATATACACACACAGTATATATATATATATATATATATATATATATATATATATATATATATATATATATATATATATATATATACACAGTATATTACACAAAAGTAATGAATATACTGTAAATTGGATTCTTACAAACAGAGGGGGTTGGGAGCAACAGTAGGTTCCAGATCAGCTCTATACTGTTACCCAATGAAATGTTACCAAAACCACATATCCTGTTGCTAGGTAACAGGAGTATGAGTAAAATCAATCAGTTAAGGTGAAAAAGTAGTCTGAACGTTCGCCTCATCTACATTGGTTATAGTAAGACAAGAAGGTGTGGAACTTAACATAAAATCACATTTACCATTCACTTACCAGTGGTGCAGGGCAGGTGTGCTGATCTGGACAGGGGAGGCTGATCCACACACCATAGTAAATAAGCACCAAGAATTTGAATTACATAATCTCTGCCTATCAAGAACAGCTTGTTGCACTGTCCATCCCCACCCTCACCCTCTTAATGCAGAGACTGACATGACTGCAACCAGCCCAGACTTCTGTCTTTGCTGTAAGTCCCTCCCAAAATGTATGGCTTCAGAATGGAAAGATAGTACCTGACTGGCATGCCAGCCAGCCACTTGGATCATTTGCTCTTACACCTGCCTTGCCGAGCTAAATCAAGTCATGCAGCCTGTTTTTTAAAACACTAATGGGTATTTCCCCTCTGGTACCGAAGCCAGGACAGAAGGACCAACTCTGCATTGCTATAAAACCCTCCCCTTCCTGTGGACTGGCAGTCTTTTTCCTTATGTCCAAGCGCGGGACAGGTAATTTTTTTAGCACTCACGTGGTCCCTTTTGGGATCAGATTACCGGGCGCAGTACTTGGGACTTCCCACCACCCGATGCCCCAGTCCCTATGTAGCAACGGTGTTGCTTGGCCGGGCAAAGATCACTCGTGAAGGTGTTTGTTGCCCTGTTGTTGCGAGAAGCAGGATGGATCCAGCTGCCAGAAAAAAATCCGCTCTCAAGGCAAGAGATTGAGTGCTTGTTCTTTGTAAATTGCAAAAGGAACTCCTATTAATTCCAAATATTTTTATCCCTTTTGCATGCTTTTTTTCAGTATGTCTGCCCCTTCAGAGGAGCCTGTGAAGAAGAGGAATAGGCAAGAATCTGAAATACATTGTAAAGCTTGTCATACTCCTGCTATGAGGGATAAGACGGTCTGCAAAGAATGCTTTTCTGAGCTGGCTAGAGAATTTTCTGGTTCCACTTCTAAAGAGTTACTTTCTGACAATACTGCCATTCCTTCTACATCTGCTGCAGTACCCGATCAGCAAACTCTGCTGACTTTGATTAAAGAGACTGTGTCTCAGACAGTCAGGGACTGCAAGTAGTATCCCAACCACCTCACAGAGACAGAGACTTTATTTTGGATCATCACGGTTCTTCTGAGGCAGATATGTCATCAGAGGAGGAGGAAGAGTTATCATCTGCGTTTGATCAAAGACAATTGGGTCCGTTAATTAAGGCAGTTAAATTTACGGTAAATATTGAGGAGATGGAGCAGTCAGCAGCATCTGCTTTTTTTCTTTCCTCTGCACAAGTAGATTAAGGATATTATCTTGTTAGAATGGAATAAGTTATCCAAGAGGATACCGGTTGAGAGAAAATTTGAGAAGTTATATCCTTTTTCTGATGAGATGGTGGAGATCTGAGATACACCCCTACAGTTGATGCGTCTGTATCGAGGCTGTCAAGGAAGACAGCATTAGTTACCTATAGATGATTTGTCAACCCTTAAACATCCTATGGATTGATGCATAGAGTCAGAGCTAAATAAAGCGTATATGTCTACCGGAACTACCATTAAGACAGCGGTAGCCTTGGTTTCTGTAACTAAGGGTTTGTCTCTCTGGGCAGAAAGATTGGAAATGGCTGTTAAAAAAATGTCGCAAAGGGAGAAGATCTTGGAGGCTCTAGAGGATTTTAGGTTAGCCTCTAATTTTTGTCTGGATGCTGCATTAGATTCACCCGACTATCCTCTCGAACTTTGGCATTTGGAATAGTAGCCTGCAGAGCTTTATGGGTTAGGCAATGGTTTGCAGATACAGCATCTAAGAACACTTTATGTAGAATGCCTTAGGGTAAGAGAATGTTTGGTAAGGCCTTGGATGAAATAATATCTAAGTCGACTAGTGGAAAGAGCACCTTTTTGCCGAAAATAAGGCGTTTTCGTGAATCGGTGAGAACCAATGTATTTTCCAGGAAAAAGGAAGACCCAAGTTTCTATAGACCAGTTAGAGAAATCAGGTCTACGGCCTGGAGATCTGGTCAGAGTAATTTTTTCAGATCCTCCAGTGTCAAGACTCCTAGATCACCTAAGCAGCAGCCCAAGGCCCAATGATGGTCAGCATGCACCACCTCCAGTGGGGGCGAGACTCCTCACCTTTCATCAGGTTTGCGCAAGAGTAATTCAAGACTTCTGGGTTTTAGCCACTGTTCAAAGAGGTTATCACCTGGAATTTTGAAGAAAACCAATTTTAAATAATTTTGTGGCCACAAGTGTGCCAAGAGACAAAGAAAAGCAGGGAGCGTTATGGCAATATATTCAGCAGCTGCTAGAGAAGCAAGCTCCAGTTCCAAGTCAGGAATATGGAGAGGTTTTATTCACCTTTTGTTTTTAATCACAAAAGCTTCAGGGGATTTTCACCCAATCCTGGATTTGCACAAATTAAACAAATACCTGAAGCAACAGACTTTCAAGATGGAAACACTAGCAATGGTAAGGAAGGTCATTCACAAGGGAGATTGGTTGGCGTCTTTGAAATCAAGGATTCATAGCTCCATATTCCAATAGCCAGAGGTACCTGCGCTTTTATTTCATCTGCCTTCACTTCCAGTTTCGCTGCTTACCTTTTGGGTTAGCAACTTCCCCCAGAACTTTCACCAAGGTCCTTGTTGTAGTGATAGCGAAGTTGAGACTTCACTTCGATCTCCTTTTGGTGGCCAGGAGTTTGGAGACTCTAGTGAGTCATGTGTCTATAGTGAGACAGGTCCTGGAGAAGTTCAGATGGATAATAAATGAGGCGAAGAGCCAGACTATTCCATCCCAAAAGATGGTTTATCTGGTGGCTCAACTAGTCACACATCTGGGACTCCTTTCTCTTCCTCTGGAAAAGATACAGCATATAACTCGGGCTGTCTCTCAGTTCAAAAAGAGATCTTCGTGGCAGCGAGAGAGTTCATGAGTCTGTTGGGACTCTTAACATCCACAAAAGGCCTGATCAAATGGGCCAAATGGAGCATGAGGCCAAGTCAATTATCTTTTCTGAGTAAATGGGATGCTGTGAAGCAGAATTGGTCCCAGAAAATTCACATCACTCACGAGTGAAAATGACAATTAGATCGGTGGCAGGAGCCCAGCAATTTGAGACTGTGGTTTTCCTTAGAGGAGCCTCCTTGGGTCTTTACAGATGCCTCAGGCATAGGATGGGCTGCAGGATTTATGGGCTCAAGGAAGCTGGAGTAAGGATCTCTCTGGGATCCCATCCAATGTTCTAGAACTCAAGGCGGATGTGTTGATGGGTGAAGCAGTATGTATCAGGTCAGATAATGTGGCGACTGTAGCTTATATCAGAGGTCAGGGGGGGGGGGTACCCAGAGTTCCTCTCTCTTCAGAGCAATGAGACCAATAATGGAATGGGCTCAGGAGACCCTATTGGACATAACAGCTCAGTATGTACCGGGCCCGTAGAACATGAAAGGCAACTTCCTCAGTCAACATTGTCTCCTGAAGGTGGAGTGGGCCCTGAATCCATCGGTGTTTGCCTGGAAAATGTCTCACTGGGGTTGTCCTCAGGTGGAGCTGATGGCAACAGTGGGAAACACAAAGCTTCCAGCCTTCTTTTCCTGGGTGCTTTGTCCAGAAGCCCTGGTGACAGGTGCATTTGCCCAGAGTTGGGACAATCTTTTTGTTCATATCTTTCCCCCAGTGCCAGTGATAATGAGAGTGTTGCAGAAGATTTGGCATTCCAGAGTGGAGGTGATAGCCATTCTTCTGAATTGGCCCTGGAGGGCATGGTTTCCATTATTGAGGAGGTTGTCGATCAGGGAACCCCTGGACCTGTCACAATTCCCGAGCCTTCTAGTCCAAGGAGCACGGGGACATCCAAATCCACAAAATTCAATTCAATGGCCTGGAGGTTGAGAGGAAAGTTTTGAGATAGCAAGGGTGCTCAGAGGTGGTCATAGACACTTTAACCAGAGCAAGAAGATATAGTACCCTTGTTAAGTATCATAAAGTTTGGGGTAAAATGTGGGCTAAGGACCCTCTGATTGAGAAATTCTTCCAGGCGATCAGTCGTTTAAAACCCAAAACCAGTCTGGTCTGCCTGGGATCTACCGTTAGTTTTGAGAACACTTATGGTTGCTCCTTTTTGAGCCTTTAGATCAGGTGGTGGCTCTCACATCAACCAGACGCATGGGAGAACTTCGGGCCCTTTCGGTGGATCCACCTTATACTATCTTCCATGACAATAAAGTAGTTTTAAAGGCCTGGAATTCCTGCAAAAGGTGGTGTCTAAATTTCATATTAATGAGCCAAAATGTTATCAGCTTTACTTCCTTTGGAAGTATCTCAGGAGGATCTATCTGCTATGGATGTCAGAAGATGTTTACAAATATATATAAAGAGAACAGAGGAATTCAGTAAATCTAGAATTCTCTTTGTGGTCCCACCGGTGAAGAAAACAGGGGAGCCAGCGGCCATAACCACTTTGAGTTCATGGGTTGTCAAGACCATTTCAAGAGCCTATCAGGAACAGGGCAGATCTCCACCAGTGGGAGTGAATTCAGCTAGAGCGGTGTCGGCATCTTGGGCAGCAGAGGCAGGAGTGTCTATGGAGATGATTTGCAAAGCAGCAACTTTGGCTACGCCAAACACGTTTATTAAACATTTCAAGTTGGATGTTTTTTTCTATTTCACAAGCCCAGTTTCAGCAGTCAGTAATTCATTCTGTTCAAAATAAATGAGTGTTTCAGTATAAATCAGTAGTGTTATTCCCAACCTGGGGTTGATTGCTTGGGTATAACCAATTAGTGTTTTACATGTTGACAGTGGATGGCCAGGAAAGGAGAAAATCGTTATCATACCTACAGAGATTTTCTTTTCCTGCCCATCCTCCCAGTCAACATGCCCGTCCTAATCTTGTAGTTTATTTTTCAGCTTTATAATAGACTGTCGGTCCACAGGAAGGGAATGGTTTTATAGGATGGCCAGGAAAAGAAAATCTAGGTAAGTATTATAACGATTTTCTCGTTCGCTCGGTGTTCAGCTATGTGGCTCAGGCCTAGGGCATGCCACCCAGCTGCACAGGTGATGTGATTCCAGAGCCATACTGAATATGCACTAGTGCTCCGGTAAGAAAAAAGGATGCTCACATATTTAATCCTTTGAGGGGGGGACAACGGAGGACACCAGACTTCTGGCGCCCTAAATGTAAATCCGGCCAGGTGCTTACTCTATAGGAGAATGATGAAAAAGGGTAGTTTTTATAATGTAAAAGGCAACTAACATCCCGATTGCTATGCAGAGTGGCTGAACATTCAATATGACAAATATACTTAGATACATTTTTTTTCTAAAAATTTCCTTAGGTGGAACACTCATTGATGGGTTGGAACACATCCTTAGTCTTCTGTTGGAACACATCCTTTGTTTCATCTGTTGGAACACATCCTCAGTGTCTGATGAGTTCCAAACTGTCAACAGAAACAATGTCAACATCAGAACTATTCTTATGCAGCGTGATTGACATTTCGCCATATGGTAATCTTATTGAAAAATCTAGGTTTGGCAGATACTAGGAGAACGCTACCTGTCTGAAAGATGGAAGAGGTGTGTGTAATAATCAGGGATTATTATGGGCATCTTGTCCAGATGAAAGCAAACCTTTAAAAATAAAATATAAAATCAAAATATAGCCTCTGGATTCATCTGTTTTCTAATTGCAGGAATCATGGACCTCAAGGGCCAAGAGACGTTCTAAAGTTCTGTATGGGGAAAGATAAAATTGAAAGACAGATTAAAAACAAAAAAAAAATGAAGCCAATTGCAAATAGTTTCAAAATATTTCATTGTACTAAAGGTCAAATTTAAGGTGAAATGTCTCTTTAATTGCATTTGTAGCTGATCTCTAATTAGAATCCTAGGGCTTCCTAATTAGAATCCTAGGACGTGTATATTAAAAATGCCCCCCACTTCCACTCTTCCAAGGACAAATATCATAGAACAAGTAAAAGAACATTTCCATTTCACTATCCCTTTGCATGGCCAAATCACACTATATATACGATTTGTAGATAAATGTAAGGTCAGCCATTGTATGGCTTCCTTAAACCTTTAGCAGCATCAATAAGAAGAGTGACTGGGACTAGAAAACTAAGAAAGGTCAAGGCAATAAATTCTCAATGGTTTAAAAATCAGGTTTTTGATGATAATATCCCTTATTCCTATTTCTTTATGGAGTGTTGGCTGTCTAATTTATGCTGCCTGCTGTTATATTATCCAGAAATAAAGCTTATCCTAAAATGCTATGCATGTAACCAGCACAATCAGTGAAAGGGCAGTTTTGTGTTCCGCAATACATGACTGATTTTTATTGCCATACCAATCAACTTATCACAACATACAGCACAGTTAGCATTTTTTCCATTTAAATGGTTACCCCTCTTATTACAGTATTGCTTTTCTTTTGCATATTACAGATTCTTTTTGTGTTTACTAAAATAGAAATCTAATTCCTTTGTCCATGGTGTTTCAGCCAGTCTGTGTAATGTTTAAATGCTGTTTCTAATATCTAAATGTATATACCAGATTAAGGGGCAGATTAATCAAAGGTCGAATTTCGAAGTGAAATATACTTCGATATTCAACCATAGAATGTCTATATTGTCAAATTTGTTAAAAAAAACTTTGACTTCGATATTCAAAGTCAAACTTTCTTTACCGAATTTGACAGTTTTGTGGTCAAAGTAAAATCGTTCGAAGAATTTCAGCAATCGATCGAAAGATTTTGGTCCGAAGAAACCGTAGAAAAACGTAGAAAAACGCATTAGAAGGTCCCCATAGGCTAACATAGCAAGGCTTCATACTCCCAATAGCAGTGGCTCCTCCCACGTACTTAATTGTATGGGTGTGGTATAATCCTTAAATAGAATGTACGGTGGTTGTGCTGTATCCACTTGATAAAGGACTATTGTCCGAAACATGTCGTGTGTTAAATAAACATTTTGCAGTAAATCTGCTAGTGCCAGGCTCAATTCTTATTGCTATATTACAAGCCTTACATGGACTTAGGCTGAGCTGAAGGCACGCTGAAGGCTTTATTGGAACCAGGACACTCACCTCTTTAACATAGCACTTCAGCAGGTTTAATTTGGCGAACTATTGAAGTTACTTTGAATTTAGAATTTTTTTACTTCGAAAATTCCCTTGAATTCACTTCGACCCTTGATAAATCTGCCCCTAATAGTAGGTGACTGTTATTTATAAGCTAATATGCCAACTAATATGCCAACTTCATGATACAAGGGCTCATTTATGAGCATAAGTGCAAATCAAAATCTGTGTCTGTTTAAATGCTGTTCATACTGGTACTGATGAACTGAGGAGGTGATATATCCAGGGTCTCCATAGAAGAACACAGGCAACTGTCTTGCTCCAAATGAATCACAAGCTAATGTTGTTATTGACACATCATCCATCAGCCTGTGCCACAGCTTGCATGTGGTTTACCAAAATGGACTGTACTAAGCATAATAAGTATGGCTTCAGCTGTTTGGGTACAATAGGTTGGGGCTTTGTGGATTTCAAACAGTGGAGGGTTTTCTAAGGCTTGTTAAAATCTAAATAGCGAAGGAAAATCTCAAAAAAGGGCATGACCTCAGAAAACTATATGGACTATTTGCACCACAGGCAGCAGTATTGGACTGGGATGCCAGGGGCCCACCGGAAAACCTTAGGCTGATGGCCAACTTTCTAAACTGACAGACTGATAGACAGTTTGATGACTGAGAAGCCTTGGAAAAAAAGAGCAAAAATATGCAACCCACAGGTAAAAGCATGACAGACCCCCTGCCAAGACATCTGTGGTGTGTCAATAGCATAAATTCTCATATTTCTGGTGATTGTTGTGTAACATTGCAATGGCTTGATTTGATAGTTATTGCCTAAAAGTTGGGACATTCATTTATATAGGTCAGGGGGTCCTTTATTTACTTATTTTGTATTCCACAAGCTCCTGCACTGTAACATATGGAACTTCTTGCATTGCAGAGCCTTTTCATACTTCATAGGGAATCAGTATCTTTATATTTCTATTTGTTTTAAGCCCTCCTTTGATATCCTTTATATCCTCTACCTTCTTGTTCCCCAATTTTTAAATTATGGGTTAATTATGAAGTGCAGCACCCTCCATTCATTGCTGGAGCACATTGCTTTTAAGTATTACTATAGAAACCTTTACCTGACCTGAACTGCTGCTCCATTTTCTGTTCTCACACAGAATCCACGTAGCCACCATGTCTAGTATTTTACGGGCATGTGGCAACCCTACACATGTGCTGGGCTAAAATAATAATTTGTTTTTAGTCCAGGGAATCATTAGATCATACAGCAGGCATATAGAGTCTGGAGAGATATTTATCAGGAAGGCTCCATACATGGCCAATAAGCTGCCAATTTGACTTGTCATCAGTTCTTATCAGCCATGTATGGATTCCTTTACCCATTAGAAGAAATGTGCTGCCTCCAGCCCAGCATTCCTAACATGTTTGGCAGTTTTGTAAGTTTTTGTTTTTATTCATTAAACATCTCTGGGCTCTGGGGTGGTTTGGGACAAAATATTTAAATATATTGCTTTTTTTGCTAGTGATACTGACACAGTCCTATCATTTACATGAATATATCAGTATCAGTTCAAAGAGATGAGTGGGTGTTTAAATGGTTAAAAGTGGTCTGTGAAACTTGTATGGCTGCACATTCCTTACATATATACATTGAAGTACTTACATAGAAAGCCTAATTAGTTAATATCAGAAATAGTGCATGTTTCAAGTCAAACTAGCATGCATTGGAACTCATGTTATCCTTCATACAGAATTTGGATGTCATTAGTGGTATTAAAGGGATGGGATAACAACTTTGAAATACTGTATATTTGATAACAGCCCCTGCATGCACCTTTCAGTAGGATATATATATCATATTGAAGGCCAATACAACAGGTATAGGATCTATTATCCGGAATGCTTGGGACCTGGGGTTTTCTGGATAATAGTTTTTTTATTTTATTTTTTAAGTCTGCTAAAAATCATTTAAACATTAAATAAACACAGCACATTAAACAGCCATGCTTTTGAATGTTTACACAGGGCAGTCATAGTTTAAAAGTGCTTTGCCATAACAATTCTGCTGGGGACACGGTATATTCTATAAAAAGGACTAGTGAAAATAAACAATTTGGCTGTCTAAAGTCTGTATGCAAAAAAAATAAAACACCATTACATTTTTAAAATGGATTTGTGATTATACTACTGTATTGGAAACGATGAAAGGGCATTGCTACTATTTTCCTGATAAGGGACTAACAGAAGAAGAAATGTGATATAGTTTTATTTACCGGGACTATGGGAAATTTCAATGAAACAGCTCGGCAGTAGAATGATTACACTAAATATTATTTGTTTTACAAAAAAAAATAAACTGTGAAGGAAAAAAAGGTTGTGACCTTCATAGATTAGGAGCTTAGAACTTTACAGCACTGGGAAAACAAACAAAGCCTGAGAAAGCCAGCACACTATGATGGGGACCTTGTGTACATTATGGGCACATAATTTTAAGCTGGTGAAAGCTGTTTAAAGTTTCACATATAGTACCAGTGCACATGGCCGCCATCAGGGGGGAGAAGTGGCCCGGGCCTGAAGAGGGGCCCGGCAGGGCTGCACTTTTCGAAGAGCTGGGCCCCCCTTGACAGCTCCGAAGTTGTGCCGCTTGGTCGATGTCCCGAACATCCGAATGCGGAAATGCCCAACAGACAGTCCTGAAGCCGCAGAAAGACCCGAAGTCACGAAAGGAGCCAACACTGAAGTCCTGAAGCGGCAAAAAGAAACAAAGTCACGAAAGGAGCTGACACTAAAGACCTGAAGCGGCGAAAAGAAACAAAGTCAAAACAGCTATAATTGAAGTCCTGAAGCCACAAGTTCAATTCTACTAACACCAATGTGGGTTTTTTTCTATCCCCTGGCCACCAATGTTTTATTTTAATACTCTATAGGCCCCCGCCAATTTAAAAAAAAATGTATGGGGCCCCAATTTTTTTATTAACGCCAAAAGTTTTTTTAAAAAAATTTTTTTTAACTTGTAAGGGGGCCCTGGCGCCAACGTTTTTTAGAAAAATATTTTCTGCGGCCCCAATTTTTTTTCAATTTGTAGGGGGGCCCTGACCACCAATTTTTTTAAAAAAAAACTTTTATGGAGGGCCCTGGCACCACAGTTTTTTTTTACTTATAAGGGGGCCCTGACTATCAATAGCTTTTTATAACTTGTGTGTGTGGGGGGGGGGTTACCTTTTTTAGCGCTGATGTCTGTGTGGTCTTTTAACTGTGGTGTGGAGTGGGAGGGATCTGGGGTGGGGCCTGTGTGGTCGGGGGCCCCAAAAATGTTGTTGTACGGGGACCCGTGATTTCTAATGGCGGCCCTGCCAGTGCAATAGAAGGCTGTGATCTTTTAAAATTGGCTTGTATTTTTAAAAATGTGTAATTGCTAAGTAGAACAAACCAACCAATTAGCAGTCTTCAGTCAAGTAATAATGTGATGGAAAAGCACACGTCTTGGCTAGCGTTGCCACCTGGTTGGTATTTTACCAGCCTTGTCAGTAAAAATAAAGCTTGACACCAATGTTAATAATAGGAATGAAAGATAAAAATATAGGAAGGCTTGTATTTTTTTTCCAGAAAAGGTGGCAACCCTAGCTTTGGCAGGCAGATTGAATACCCAGGGGTATAAGTCACAATAGTCACACCAGTTCTAGTACCCCATAGCAACTAGTCAACAGGTTTCATTTACCAGTCATCAATTGAAAAGTTAAGGTTGTTAAAGGTTATTAAAACTAGTGCAAAATGAGTGACTTTTCTTACATTCCAATTGTTCAGTAAGGAACCAAACTGACCCTGTAATGCAGTTTAAGTAGCATCGTCTAGTTATTTTGTTTTCTTTTTCTGATCCTATAACCATTAGGAAATCAGTAAAAATTTACTTGATGAGCCAGAGCACCCCTACATGCCCAAAAGGCTCCATAAAGCAGCTCCTTGCTTTCCACACACCCTATACTCTAGCTAGAGCAGTTCATTGGCATAACTACAAAATGCTTGAATATTTCCCTATATTGAATTAACATTGGTGGCTTGCATGTAGAGTTAGAGAGTGAATTCCTCTTTGACAATAATTCACTACAATGACAGTAATTTTCCCATAGAGATTAATGGAGAGTCAATTCTGCACTGAGCATGGATGGATGGATAATTGACTCTCTGTAATGATAATTAACAAGGTTGTGTAGATAGGGTTGCCACCTGGCTGGTCTTTTACTGGCCTGGCCAGTAAAAATTATGACTTATCCCAATGTCATTAATAGGAAATAAAGATAAATATATAGGAAGGCCAGCATTTTTTTCCACAAAAGGTGGCAACCCTATGTGTAGATTGTATGTTTTTTTAGACAGGAACTTCAGTCATCTATTTCATTTCTTGCCAAATAAAAGCCTTATTCATGTTTATTGTACTGAGCAGACTTCAGTGAATACAGGAATTGCCAAAATGGCAAACAATCTAAATGAGCTGGCAATGTCCCTTTACAGACAATGAGGCTCATTTATTAAGTTATGGCAACTGTGGAGATTTGGTGTATGGTGGAACTACAGTTTTGTTAAAGAAAACCATGGGGCAGAATGGATGAAATCACCCATTTATTGTATAATGCTGCAGAATATCTTGGTGCTTTATAAATATGTGTTATAATAATAACAATAATTGTCCTTAGTATTATCTTCCTGGCTATCTCTATCTGGATACTTTATATTGTTTTTGCAAGATCCTATTACAGTTGTCTCCTGTAGGGCTATTTATAACTCTTGCTCAATATGCACCCAATGATTTGTAGTAGAACCTTCCTGTCCTTGAGCATTACCACTTAAAAAGATTACTCATTTGCCAATGGTATCTCTGTAAAAACCATAGGAACTTGAGCTAAATGTAAATGTTTGCTAGAGGTCAAGATGAAAGCGTTCCAATTTGAACTCACAAAAACAGACCAATACAGAAACAAATACACACAAATAATCTTCTAAAAAAAATTTTACACTGGCAGACTATTTTAAATGCCCATATATTAATATATTTCTAGCCTGCTTCAGACTGGGGTGCCAAGGACCCCCCAGAGCATCTCATTTTAAGAAGCTAAACACTAGAACAGTTTGTTTTTATTGAGAAAAACTCTGGTATCCCCACATATGAGAGGTTCATTGCTGAAATGTAACTGATTAATATAACCTAAAAGGCCTACTAGATTTCAGTTCACTGAAGTCTATGGGAAACATATTATACATAGAGATACCACAGCAACCTAAGTGGCTGCTTCCAAAAAGACATATTCAGGTATCTGTGCTCTCCTGCATGTTCTCTTTGTTGTGTTATTGCTGGTACAAGCTGTGTGAGAGCACAATGGATACACACAGACTTCCGAGGATAGCAGTGACAGTGTGTAGACAGGACAGACTATGGGGCATGTTTACTAACATTGGAGATACATATCTCCGGAGATCTCTGAAGATGTTGTCCATTGTAACCAATCAGATATTTGCTTTAGTTTTCTAACTTGCTATGGGCATGGGCAACCAATCCGGAGATCTCCTGAGATATTTATTTTGATTATTACTAAACATGCCCCTATATGGTTGTTTGAAGAATCTATTAGCTCTTGTTGTCCCATTTACACTGTACAAATTATTTTAAGGAACTACCCTGCTTATCTGGGGCATTTGGCCTCAGTAATTTTCCTGGCTCATCAGAGAATCCTAAACTCTTTCCTCTCTTTCTCACTGGGAATAAACACGAGTTGAACCTAGAAAGAATGCTCTATGTTCCAGAAAGGTCATAGGTCCCACTTAAAGTCAGGGCTCACCAGGACCAGTCCGACATCCTAGCTGGTAGTCTACAACGAGATTGTATAACCTACTAAGGGTGGGGGCACACTAAGCATCATACTAAATCATACTAAAAGTTAATTTAAAGGTGAACAACCCCTTTAATGAGACCATGAATTGCTGTAGTTTCTGTTATCTAAACCATTTTAATAATATCATTCTGTTTCCAGAACCGAAAAGAAAATTATAAGTTAGTTCTCAATAATGAGATATAAAGTGTTATTAATCTCCCAACAGACACAGCTATGAAATGTTGTACATTATGTTTTCGGCTTCTGTACCATGCCAAGGCAACACAGCCTTTCAGCAGGGAAGATCCCCTGTAGCTCCCCATCTTCTGCTGCTGATTCACTGCACATGCTCTGTGCTGCTGTCAGATACTGAACTTAAGGACCCACTCAAAACATACAGTACACATAGAATATAAATGTCACAATATAAGGTTGATTAGTAATTAATACAGATAATTACTACAAAGCAGCACAGAAATCAGTGCAACTAGCATGATTATTTAATAATCAACCATTACAGGCCAACCTCATTTTCTCCTTGATAATTTGCAACAACTCCTAAGTTTAGGTTCTCAACAGCTGCTCAGAGCCCACTGAGCATGAGAGTGTCGCAGACACTTTCCAAGATAGTGACCACATGTGACAAGTTTAAAGTCCTGGTTAATTGCTGCTATTGAAAAGCTGAAACTTTAGGCTGGTGCAATAAGTTCAGTACATAAAATATGACATTTTTTAGCAGTATTCCTTTTTTGGATTTAATTCTCCTTTAACTACTGAATGACAACTTTTTTATTCCAGCTCGTTCAACAACCTACTAAGAATAACTCTCTTTTGGATTTTGTAATAACTAATAATACTGAACTCATCTCTAGCATTTGTGTGGGTGAGCATTTATGGAATAGTGATCATAACATGGTCTTTGAGATTCTGTTGCAGAGGCAATTCTATAAGGGAGTAACTAAAACACTAAGGGGCAGAATTTGAAAAAAATAAAAAAAATAGAATATCGAAATTGATCATGTACTGTCTCTTTAAAAATTCGACATGACCATTCGACATCTAAAACCTGCGAATTACTGTTTTAGCCTATGGGGGACCTCCTTTGACCTATTTGGAGTCAATTAGTGGACTTTGAAAAATTTAAGTTTTTTGGGGAAAAACTTTGAATCGAAACTGACCTATTCGACCAAAAAAAAACTTGGACTTAATTTCGGTTGGTCTTTTTGAATGCAAATTTCGAAGCTTTTTGAATTCGTAATTCGAATCCTTGATAAATATGCCCCCAAGTTTCAGATGTGTAAACTTTGAAAGTTTAAGGGTATCTCTGCAGAATATTAAGTGGGAAATGCTTTTGACAGGGTTAAATACAGAACTAAAATGGGAAGTCTTTAAACTGCTGGTCAGTAAATATACATGTCAGTATATTCCCCTTGGAATGTTGTTGGAAAGCAAAATCTTTTTGGTGTTGAGGTGGGGAAGAAAAGAGATGCTTTTAAGGCTTTCAAGTTAGCTGGGACAGCCAAATAATTTAAAAGGTACAAGGAGGCCAATAAATCCCGCAAGAAAGCTATTAGGCAAGCTAAAATCCATATGGAAAAGGATATTACAGCAAGCAGTAAAAATAAAATTATTTTTTAAATACGTTGATAGTAAAATAACGAAGTAGGAAGGGATGGGTCCATTAATATCAGAGGAGGGTCAGCTGGTTAATGAGAACAAAAAAAAGCTGAGATTCTGAACTCATGTTTTTTTGCCTGTCTACGCAAATGAGGAACCACTTAATGAAGGGATCCTTCTTAAAGTGGGCCTGTCATCCAGACACAAATATCTGTATAATAAAAGTCCTTTTCAAATTAAACATGAAATCCAACTTCTATTTTTTATGAAAGCATTCATAGCTGTTGTAAACTCATTTAAAAAATCTCAGCTGTAATTTAAATATTGTCTGCCCCTCCTCTATGCCTTAGACATCGGGTCCCCCATTCTGGTGCACAAACAAGATTCTGAATTGATGCAAGGCTTGCCTTAATAACAGTGTCCACAAAATGGCTCCCGCCTACTTGCTGTAATTATGAATCCCCGGACTGAAGGAAACATGATTAAAATAGTTTATAAAGCGTAATTAAAGTTCATTTTGCTTGTGATAAAATAGGATTTTGAATAATTGTTTTGGGTGATGGGCCCCCTTTTAATAGTCCCAATTCTAGTAATACAACTAATGATGCATGTTTCACACATGAGGAAATTCAAAAGAGACTAGAACATGTGAAGATAAACAAAGGTTCGTGGGCCAGATGGTATTCATCCCAGGGTACTTAGTGAGCTTAGCTCTGTGATTGCCAAACCTCTTCACTTAATTTTTCAAGATTCATTGAGGTCTGGCATGGTGCAGAGAGACTTCAAAAAGGTATCCCATTCTCAGCCTCAAAACTATAGGCCAGTTAGTCCGACGACCGTGGTAGGAAAGCTTTTTGAAGGGTTAATAAAGAATAAGATACTGTACTTCATAGCAAATCATAATACTATGAGTTTGTGCCAGCATGGTTTTATGCATAATAGATCTTGCCAGACTAACTTAATTTCTTTTTATGAGAAAGTAAGCAGGGACCTCGATTCTGGGATGGCAGTGGATGTGATTTACTTAGACTTTGCTAAAGCATTTGATACAGTGCCACACAGAAGGTTACTGGATAAATTAAAGGGATCCTGTCATCAGAAAACATGTTTTTTTCAAAACGCATCAGTTAATAGAGCTACTCCAGCAGACTTCTGCATTGAAATCCATTTCTCATAAGAGCAAACAGATTTTTTTATATTCAATTTTGAAATCTGACACAGGGCTACACATTTTGTCAATTTCCCAGCTGCCCCTGGTCATGTGACTTGTGCCTGCACTTTAGGAGAAAAATGCTTTCTGGCAGGCTGCTGTTTTTCCTTCTCAATGTAACTGAATGTGTCTCAGTGGGACATAGGTTTTTACTATTGAGTGTTGTTCTTAGATCTACCAGGCAGTTGTTATCTTGTGTTAGGGAGCTGCTATCTGGTTACCTTCCCATTGTTATTTTGTTTGGCTGCTGGGGGGGGGAAGGGAGGGGGTGATATCACTCCAACTTGCAGTACTGCAGTAAAGAGTGATTGAAGTTTATTAGAGCACAAGTCACATGACTTGGGGCAGCTGGGAAATTGACAATATGTCTAGCCCCATGTCAGATTTCAAAATTGAATATAAAAAAATCTGTTTGCTGTTTTGAGAAATGGATTTCAGTGCAGAATTCTGCTGGAGCAGCACTATTAACTGATTAATTTTGAAAAAAAAATTGATTTTCCCATGACAGTATCCCTTTAAGGAAAGTTGGCCTGAAACATAGTATTTGTACCTGGAAAGAGAACTGGCTAAAAGATTACAAAGAGTGGTGGTAAATGGAACATTTTCTAATTGGACCAGTGTTGTTAGTGGGGTACCGCAGGGCTCTGTACTAGGTCCCTTGCTTTTCAACATATTTATTAATGACCTGGAGGTGGGCATTGAAAGTACTGTTTCTATTTTTGCAGATGATACTAAATTGTGCAGAAATGGGCAGCAAACTGGAAAATGAGGTTCAATGTTGATAAATGCAAGGTTATGCACTTTGGCAAAAATAAATAATATGATAAATGCAAGTTATACACTAAATTGCAGTGTGTTGGGAGTTTCCTTAAATGAGAAGCGATACGGGTTTTTGTAGATAACACGTTGCTTAATTCTGGCCAGTGTCATTCTATGGCTACTAAAACAAATAAAGTTCTGTCTTGCATAAAAAAGGGCATTAACTCAAGGGATGAAAACATAATTATGCCTCACCTGGAGGATGCAGTGCAGTTTCGGACACCAGTCCTTAATAGGGATATAAAAGAAGACTTAAATTAAGAGGGGGAAACTGTCAAGGTTGGGGTTGTTTTCTCTGGAAAAAAGGTGCTTGCAAGGGGACAACATGATTACACTTTACAAGTACATTAGAGGACATTATAGACAAATAGCAAGGGACCTTTTTACCCATAAAGAGAATCACCATACAGAGGCCACCCCTTCAGAATAGACGAAAAGAACTTTAATTTGAAGCAACATAGGTGGTTCTTCCCAGTGAGGACAGTGAAGTTGTGGAATGCACTGCTGGGCGATGTTGTGATGGCTGATTCTGTTAATGCTTTTAAGAGTGGCTTGGATGATTTCATGGACAGAAATAATATCAAAGGCTATTGTGATACTAAACTCTATAGTTAGTATAGATATGGGTTTATATATAATTTATGTGAAGGATGGAAGCGCGTATGTATGGATGCTGGGTTTTCATTTGGAGGGGTTGAACTTGATGGACTTTGTCTTTTTTTCAAACCAATTTAACTATGTAACTATTCAGACTTAGAGGTTTTCAAATATTTTTTGCTTGTAATTTTCTGAAAAAAAGCACGTTTTTAAAGGTTATTAGAATTTTTTGTTACTGGACCATTCAGCACTTTTTTCTGTTTCTACTTTTTATATTCAGATCTTTTAATAACTTTCATGGATTTGTGGTTTTAGAGAAATAGACATTAATCATGGTCTCAAAAAGCTGTAATATCACTAAAATTCGACCTTCAATAAATGGGCCTCCCGGGCTTAAAATCTGCTAGACTACATACTCACAGATGGTGTGCCCTATGTACTTGAAAAGTACTTTTCTATCATGTTGTGTGAGGTTTTCTTCTATTGCCTTTTGAGTACAAATTGTACTTGATTTGCTATAGTCAAGATTTTATTGAAGCTACTGTATATTCCTGTTACTGTGTTTTTATATTACTCAACTTTTTTATTACACCAGAAATGAAACACATTCACAATAAATTCCTGTTTTATTGCTCCGTCCATTTTACAACACAATCAAACCAGTTGATTATCTCAATTTTAATGTATTTCACACTGTAACATTTCTCCATTTGGTTGAACAACATGAATCCTATATAGCTCCCATGAGTGATGGGTGAAATATGGCACTCTGTTCTCCATCATAGATTGCTTTTCTTGTGCCAGCGAGGGAGCATTTAATAACTCATTCAGTGAGCTGTCAAGATTGTCAATTATAGGGTCTATGTAAGTCAGAATACAAACTCTATTTACTCTAGCCAAGTGAAAGGCAGTTACCCAGGTGTAGTAGTGAATATTTCTGAAATTAGTTTTTTGTTGTTATTGTTGTTGTCATTCTATGTGCAACCAACTTAGCAGTGAGCAGATGACATCTAAATTTTGGTCAATGACAGCATTAAAAACACAAACGGCAATTGCTAGTTCGTGCATCCAGGTTTTTATTTGGTTTTGGAAAAATCAAGGGGGGGGGGGTATATGTGGTTACAACAAATTGACACTTTGCTACAATCAGCTTTTTGCTTTTGTTTTCTAACTTGCTGTAGCTTGATCAAAACTAATTGTGATCAGCCTTTGATGTTGGATCTCATGCTAGAGACCCTGTTTCTATTCACTGTGGCAACCTCTTGTGACACTGGACAAGTCACTTAATCTCCTGGCTTTATAAATCATATCCTGAGTCAGCCACTGAATAGATTGAGCTGAGCCATCAGTGCAGCCATGAAGTGAGCCTGGGAACTCAGACTCCTCTATTGTATACACTGAAGAAAAGAATCGATTTAACACATTTGCATTTTCTGTATCTGTTACAACTATACTGGTACCATTATTTAAAGGATCAACACTCTCAACCCGCATCTTTTTACTATCAATATACTTAAAAAACGTTTTGGGGTTAGTCTTAGCCTCAGCCACAATGCACGCTTCATTTCCTTTCTTTGCCTTCCGGATTGCTGTTTTATAACATTTATTATAGTGTTTATATTCATTAAATGCAGCTTCTGTCCCAACAGACTTGTAGTTTTTAAATGCCTTTCTCTTCTTTCCTATGGCTACCTTGCTTTCTGTAAAGCACTTTAAATTTCCATGGGAGGAAAACACTGTATAAATTATTCCCTTTTTAATTGCTGATTGGTTACTATAGGTAAATGCACTATTAATATGTAACACCCATATTAGCTCCAATGTCTCTCAGCATAAGAGACAACAAAAGACAAACATTTAATTGCCATAGGTTACTATGCAGGATAAAATTTGCCCAGTTTTGGTAAATAAGCACTGATTGTATCTAGGGAATAAAATAACACACGTACATAACAGTCAGTGCACTCTTTGTTCCCACCCAATGGTACTCCCAGCTTGCATTAGCCATCTGAACCTTTTTTTGAACCAAGCCTCTCTATAGTACCCTTAAAGGACCAGTAACATCAAAAAAATATTTTAAAAAATTGTTTGTATAGATCGAACAAAAAACGAACAACACAAAATAAACGTTAAAATCGCATAGTCTTTATTAAGAAATAACTTACCGAAACTCCGCTTGCGCTCCTCTTCAGAAAAGGCGGCACGTTGATGATCCATCATGCAGCGCTCAATTTCTCCTCCCGGCCTATCTCCTAAACGGAAGGCAGGAAGGAGAAATCGAACACCGCACAATGGATCTCCCGATTGCTTTTTGAAGAGGAGCACAAGTGGAGTTTCGGTAAGTTATTTCTTAATAAAGATTTTGCGATTTTAACGTTTATTTTGTGTTAGTGTTTTTTTTCGATATACAAAAGAATTTTTTAAAAAAACTTTTTGATGTTACTGGTCCTTAAATCTTTCCTGACACACTAAAACTTAAAGAAAGCTGTTGGGGTGACAGGGGATAGATGCAATGGGATATTCACCCATCACTGGAGTAATTTTTTAAAAACATTTAGCAGGTGTAGAAAAGTATCTATAGCTCTAATACTTGCACAGCAGAATATTTTATTTTAATTATTTTTATTCATAAAATGTATCACAATTTACACTATTATCAGTTTTAAAGGGCAATTTTAACAACAATATTATTCAGATCTGAAAGAGTATTGTTTTTTCTTAGAACACATTTTAACATGTTACCCTGTTTGTTGGACTTGTGCTAACCATAGCTAGTTTCTGTCCATTTAAGGTTGGTATGTTCGTATGAAAAGTATTTTCCAGAATCTCTTGCTGTTCAATTGAAAACAGAGACTGGCAACTGGTTTAGTTTGTTCAATGCTAAGGTCACAGCTCAGAGTCTCTGTCGCTGCTGAGTATTTACGTAATTGATTCGGGAGATGGTGTTTATTTTATGCAAAGCACAATCATATTTATGTTATCTACAATTATTGACTTCATGTGGAAGTTATCTAAGTGCCTTTCTGAGACTCTAAGAAGCTTTGTTTAAGATTATACAGAAATCAGAATGCTCATTTGCACTGCAAAATAGGATTTTAAAGAATTGAGGCAAAAGATCAGAATATCAACATATTTTTGCATGGTGAATGCTGGCTCTTTGATGACTCCACGTGTCATATTAGCCTGTAAATGCCAGAAATTAGTCATGTGCCATTAGCCTATCCATTCAAACAGAATGTATATAGAGTTCTGATGCTAAATAACAATGACAACACTTTAATCTAAATATATTGTTTCAATCCATTCTGTCTATGTCTATCATCTATCTATTCGAAATACTGAGTATTTGGACTAAATCTGTGCCTGGTTCCAAAGCAGTGAAGTAGTACATGTTTGGCTAAGCACCAATTATTCTGCCAGCACCTATTAATACCCATATTGTCCTTTGCCCTTTGTTACCAGGGTGTGCATTTTGTTCTTGCTTGATTTCTTGCTTGCTTATTATCCTTCCTGGACAGAAGATAAGCTGTATATCTTATTATATATGGTGCAGATGAATATTTACAGTGCGTGTGTCTTGGTGCACATTGGAGTTCCCTTTGCATGCACCAGTGATGCCATTAGCAGATTCAGAATGTTATAGGACTGCTGAGCTTCTGAACTTACAGCAGCTTTATGATGAGAAAAAGCATAGGCTTCTGCAGGAGAACATTGCACCACTCCAGAGTTTTCCCCTCAGGCAGGACAAGTGTCCTAGGTAAACATAATGTTTTTTTAAAGCAATAGTTCAGCTTGAAAATAAAAACTGGGTAAATAGACAGGCTGTGCAAAATAAAAAAAATGTTTCTAATATAGTTAGTTAGCCAAAAATGTAATGTATAAAGGCTGGAGTGACTCATGTGTAAATAATAGCCAGAACACTACTTCCTGCTTTTTAGCTCAGCCGTGTATTGCCACCTTTACTCTGAGTTAGTCAGCGACTTGAAGGGGGGCCACATGGTACATGTCTGTTCAGTGAGTTTGCAAATGATCCTCAGCATTCAGCTCAGATTCAAAAGCAACAGATATGACCCATGTGGCCCCCCTTCAAGTCTCTGATTGGTTACTGCCTAGTAACCAGGATAACCAGTCAGTGGAAACCAAGAGAGTTGAAAAGCAGGAAGTTGGGCTATGTTCTGTTATGTTACACATCCAGTCACTCCAGCCTTTATACATTACATTTTTGGCTAACTAACTATATTAGAAACATTTTTTATTTTGCGCAAGCTATCTATTTACCCAGTTTTTATTTTTACACTGAAAAATTCCTTTAAGCAACTAATGATTCTCCACCTCTGCCTTGATTTTATTGCTTACCTCTCTGGCAGCAGCTCCCTGATACTTGTTACTTTGTTTTTTCTTGAGCCTTAGCTTGGTCACATGATTCTATGTGTGAGCGAGAGAGATGCTAAAATGGTGCTGCTTCAGTTTGGGGGAAAAGAAGCTTAATTTGATTGTTCCCCAGGCAAAAATACCTCAAAAGTGGTCCAGATCCCACACAGTGGAGTAGTCAGGGAGAACCCAACACCTGATTCACAGCAGTCCCTTCACTATAGGCAATCTTATAGCCCTGCTACAATCCTTGTAGGAGCACAAAGCTGCTCTTTCTATTTACCCTCACTATATACTCTTCTAAAAAGTTCTAAGAAAGGGTAAACCTGTCTCTAGTTGGCCTCATTCACAGGGTCCCTGCTCCCAGACTTACCACTAAAGTTTCCGGTCCTTCTAGGGCAGAATGGCTTTACTGGGCCTTGGTGTACCCATGGTCCCTGGTAACATCCAACTGGGTCAGCAACCAGAAGCTAAAGAGTAAGGACCACCCCTTACCAGACACCATGTTAAAGTGTGTCAGGAAGTGGTCATAAGGCCTGTAGGCCAATAGTACAAGTATGCAAATGATAAATTAGATACATGGGCATCTGCACAGCAACTAGGGAGATAAGGAAGGGTAGGGATTTAAAGCCATAGGGACATACTAAATCTATGAACCCCTAAATAAATTTATATTAGGTGTTGGCAAGTCACCCCTTATGTGTTATTTTTTTAAAACAAACCTGTTTAGTTAAACAGTAGCCCGGGGGATGTGAGTGAAAGAAATCTGCTTTGATTTAGGGGAGGGCCTTCTTTATTTGTGCTATAGTGTGTACATGGTCGAACTGCTCAGTACTGGAGGGTCAAATGCAATGTAAGGATATTTATTCTGATTACTGTGGATAGGTGATATTTTTCTGGGAGTTACAGTTTAGTAAAAAGCCGGGGACGTGTCTCTCTCTCTCTCTCTCTCTCTTTATTTGGGATTTGGCTGAATCTCGAATACCGAACAGAATCATAATTTGCATATGCATATTAGGGGCAGTGGAAAAATCATTTTAACTTCCTTGTTTTGTGATGAAAAGTCATGTGATTTCCCTTCCCACCCCTAATTTGCATATGCCAATTCGGTTTGGCTAGACACAAAGATTCGGCTGAATCTGAATGCTGCTGAAAAAGGCCAAATCCTGGCCGAGTCCCGAACCGGTGCATGGAAAAAAGTCACAATTTTCAGAACAGGCTTTGCAGTTCATTGGGTAGAAGCCTAGATGTCTAGTTGATTTTTCTTGCAGATGTCATATGCTGTAACAAGACAATTATTTCTACGTTAAAATAATAATTTTCTTTTTGTATTTTGTGTCACATGGCCAGTACAGGCAGAGCAAGCTCAGTTTAATCTAACATGACTGCTCCATAGAAAGTAATATGAAAGGTGAAGATATTAAGAGTGTTGTTTTAGGCAAAGCATGTTTATTATGTACCGTGTTAAATAGTACAAAAGTCTGGAGTTGAAGTGTATTCTGCAACATAAAATCAGGATATTTTATCATAATAGCCTCTCACAAGAACATGAAAATGTGGTTTTAAGGCCGAATGACAATGGAAAACATCAAGAAGTGCTTTTTCCTATGATTATGTTGTGAGCATCACTAAACCATAATCTGTATTTGATGGATCACTGGCACTCAGAAGGGCTGCAACATACAACATAGGCCTGATAACTCCTTTTCTGGCCTGAATAATGAAACAATAATCATTTTAAAATTTAAATTACTTACATGTGTTTGCATGTTGTGAGGTGGCTTTAACCATTATTAAAATTGCATCAACATTTTAGCATGCTTTCCAGTATTCTATAAGAATATTCCACAAACATTTTTTCTTTGCAGAATAAATGATCAATGTAGCAAAATCATAATAAATTGCATGAAAATTTTAATAAATTACTTCCTTGGCCTTGTGTTTCTGATATTTCAAAGGGCATGGTCATTTTATTTCCAAAGCTCAATGGAAAAACAACGGGCCTGTGATAGGATTTGGGTTTGTTTTTACACATATCAGGTAATTAAAGACATTGCAATAAAACAAATAGAAATGTTTTCAATAGAAAATATTTTAATTACACACAGGACAGAAAAAACTGGTATATAAGTTTAATACATTTTCCTTAATGGGGTTATTGATCCTTTAGCTTGCTGTTTTATATTACAGCAGCATTTGAAGGTATTGTCCCTTAGTTCTTACAAAGTCACCCTTTAATAACATACACTGTACACACACACTTCTTCAGCCCATAGTGCCAGTGACTCAGTAATTATTTCTGGGGGAATCTATCCATTTATTGACCTTATAACAAAGCTCCTGTGCATAAAGATTTGCTGTTTTTCAAGCCACAGTGCACTTGTCCTCACCTTAGGGTTAGAGTCTGATATATATCCGAAGAGATATATTCTGGCATTTGGCCGAGATTGCATTGTGATCACACATTGGTGGCGATGGTTCATTGTATGGAAGCCTCATTCCACTCATGGGCATCACTATCTTGGGGGCTAAGAGGGGGGGTGAGAGGCAACGGATAGTCCCTATGACACTGTTGGAGGGAGGCTGAGGGAGTAAAGCTGGCCATAGAAGCACAGATCCTATCGTACGAATCGAGGATTCTTACGATTTTCGGATAGTGTGTGGAGAGTGCCGACATCTTTCGTCCGCCGGAGATCGGTCATTTGGTCGATCGGACAGGTTTGATTTTGACTTGACCGATCCCGCCGGAGCCCATTGCACACCGTAAGCGGATCGTTCAGCCATACGGCCGAACGTTCAGATTACCCCTGATATAGCCATGCTCGTTAATGGCATATCGGGGAAAGATCCGCTAGTTTGGCAATGTCACCAAACGAGCGGATCTTTGCGTCTATGGCCACCTTAATTTGGAAGCAGGGCTACAAGACTTACAGTATGGGCAGATTTACTATGGGTCGAATTTCAAAGGTAAAAAAACTTTCGACCCTCGAATTGAAATCTTCGGTAGCTTTAATTTGGCGAAGTATGAAGTCGAAGTTTTTTTTAAACAGACTACTTCGATTATCGAATGGTTGAATATTTGAACGATTTTTACTTCGAATCGAAGTCGAAGTAAATTCGAAGTCGTAGTATCCTATTAGATGGTCGAAGTATTCAAAAAATTACTTCGAAATTAGAACTTTTTTAACTTCGAAAATTCACTCAAGCTTAGTAAATCTGCCCCTAAGTGTTTTAATGAATATATAGACATGACCCTTATTTATAATTAAAGGAAGTAAATATTGATTTTTAAATTATTCATTCCACAGCTATACAGAGAATCAGGAGCAGTTTGATAAAGATATAGCATGGCCTCTGTTTATATGAACAAGTTGCTGTGTAGCCATGGGACAGCCATTCAAGCACAGGACACACAGCAGATAACTGATAAGTTCTGAGGAAACCCATTGTATACTACAGAGTTATCTATTATCTGCTATGTATCCTGTGCCTTTTCTCCTTTTCAGCTTTGAAATGCTCCCGCCAGGGCTACATAGCAGCTGGCTTATATAAACTATATTAGAGTTTCTGAATCAAACCTACCAGTTTTACCAGTGCAGTACAGCAGTACATTATATTTGCATTACTTTAAAACACTCTAATTTTTTGGTGTCACTGTTCCTTCTTGAGCAAGTGTTTTGTGATCGCTGGGACTATGTTGAAAAAGGTTAATTCTTTATGGACAAACTATATCTTACCATTGCTGTGAAGCTTCAGTTACTAGGTCGAACCATCAATGTATTGATTTCCCTGGTTTCCATGGGAAAGATTCCAAAGAAAATATTTCAAGTATAGTTATATTGTTTAAGAGAAGGGCATATTTCTTAAATATTCTCTTAAATTTTAAGACAGAACAATGGGAAGGTAACGAGATAGCAGCTCCCAAACACAAGATAACAGCTCCCTGGAAGATATAAGAACAGCACTTAATAGTAAAAGCCAAGTTCCACTGAGACTGCTTCTGTTAGGAGAAATAATAGCCTGCCAAAAAGTAATTCCATACTAAAGTGCAGGCACAAGTCACATGACTGTGGCAGCTGGGAAACTGACAAAATATAAAGCCCCATGTCAGATTTCAAAATTGAATATAAAAAAATAAGTTTGCTCTTTTGAGAAATGGATTTCAGTGCAGAATTCTGCTGGAGCAGCACTATTAACTGATGTGTTTTGGAAAAAACATGTTTTTCCATGACAGTATCCCTTTAAAGTAAAATCCAACCCCTCACTAATAAAAACCCTGCATAGCCCTCCTCCCCTACAGGTGATAACACCTGTAAGTGCCCCTAATCCTTTAATTACCTCTCGTTACAGAGTCAGCACAGCGGAGCTCACTGGCACCATATTCCGGTATTCTTCAGGCCTTCTTCCTTCCCTTCAACAATTTCCGTGATTTTCGGTGCATGGGCAGTTGTCACAAACTGGAAGACTGCTCCAACTGCACATGCATCAAAACAACGCTCACTTCTCGAAGAAGACCGAAGAGCCGAAGATGGTGCCGTGAGTTCCGTTTCCGCTGACTTTGCCACGAAAGGTAATCAAAGGATTTGGGGCACTTACATATGTTATCACCTGTGCGGGGGGCTCCTAATCATTATTGTGGGGAAAGAATCTATGGCAATCAAAGCCTTAAAAAATAAAGTTTGCACTTAAACAAGCTCCTGCATAAAGGCATAGTATTTGACTGCTAAATTTGTATATGGGACTATTAGCCTTTCTTTGCTTTCTTACCAACAACATAAACACACATTTAATGTATAACGATGTACATAATACAGTTTTTAAGGGCCATTAATTCTTGACATACATGTGTGTGCCAATATGTGAATTAGGTTAGTATCAATTGCAATGAAACCTTTAATCCTTGTTGTAGGATGCTTGTGTTTATAATGACATTACAGCCTCTGGGGATGTGACCATTGGACTTCGTCAGTATTCCCATAATAGCTATATATTATTGTTCAAATGCCTGCAGCAAAACATTGATTAGTCAATTACTTCAGCTATACACCTACATATATTTATAAGGTGCAGTAAAATATAATGTCATAATTTTGTCTTTGGAGTAATTAGAATAATGTAGGCTTAATAGACTAAGCTGTAGCACAAATAAATAAAGTTGTTTCTCTCTTATACACATATAATAAATGCATTGACATAAATACTGTCAATTACCCTATTACCTTCAATTTCAACTGCCTGTGGCAAAACATTGATTAGTCAATTACTTCAGCTATACACATAGGTATATTTGTTAGGCATAGTACAATCTGGGTTGTAAAAAAAGAAAAATGTAGGCTTACTAGACTGAGCTGTAGCATAAATTAATACTTCTCTATTATACATAAATACATATACATTGTCATAAATACTGTCAATATATAATTTAAGGGGGTTATTTATCGACATGCGTAATTTGTTTTGTGACTCAATTTTTTTAACTCTAAAAATCATGAGTTTGAAAAATGGTTTCAAAACACATTTTGATATTTATTAAGCAAATAAACCCACAAAAAAACCTGTAATTTAAAACTTAGCATCTGAAAGCTTGCAAGGTACTGCATAAGTCAATGGGAACTGTCCTAGGGAAAAAATGTAAGCAATTTATTAAATTCCAGTTTTTCAAAAAAAAAATGATGACTAAAATAAAAATTTGAGGTATCCCATTTTTTTTTTTAAATTCAATTGTGGTTTTGATATTCAGATTATTTAATAAATAATGTTACATTTGTATTAGGTTCCTATGTATCAAAACAAAATGCATTACAGTTCATTGCAACTAACTTATTCAGATTTACAAATCAGCCATATACCTCTTCTTCATGCCTCACTCATTTATTTATGATGCCATGATGCTCTCTCATCATGTAAAGATTTTTTGTAGGATTCTGCCCCTTTATCAACTGACTACAGCTATAATAACAAAATATACATGCTGATAAGTGTACAGTATAGATAGCAGAGGTGAGCAGAAGTGCCAGCCGGCTCAGAAAAGGGAGTGGGCAATTAGGGCAGGGAGTAAGGTCTGGAAAGACAGGCCTGTGCTGCAACAAGGGTGGAGCTGTGATGTAGATGGGGTGGATTGGGTTGATACTGAATTATAGATGAGTAGGCAGGGTTATAGAGCTATTGGATGTAAATTTGTAGTACTGGCCCTAGCTTTGGCTGGCATTTTACCAGCTAGGCCAGTAAAATACCAGCCAGGTGGCAACCCCACCCATTCCCCATAAGGGGCTGTAATTAAACCAGTGCATGAGAAAGTGTCTGTCATCACCTTATCTGCTAATACAAGATTTTAGATGATCTATTGTGTATATATATATATATATATATATATATATATATATGTATGTATATATATATATATATATATATATATATATATATATATATATATATATATGCAGTATATTGTGTATCTGTATGTATACTAGAACAGCAGCTCTATAATGTACATTAAATCCATAGGAGAATGTTAGTCAAAGACTGGAAATACTCTTTAATCTTTCATATTCATTAAAAAAATCTACCAAATGGTGGCCAAAGATTTGGTAAACTAATATATGTATACAAGTGCCAGGTAGGGTTTTAATTGGCTAAAAACTAGACTTTACAACTGTAAAAATAAGAGTACAGGTATGGGACCTGTTATCCAGAAAGCTCGGGACCTGGGTTTTTCTTGATAAGCTATCTTTCTGTAATTTGAATCTCCATAACTTAAGTCTACTAAAAAAACATTTAAAAGTGAAATAAACAAACCTAATAAGCTTGTTTTGCCTTCTATAATGGTTAATTAGATCTTGGTTAGGATCAAGTACATGGTATATTTTTGGACCATTCTGATCTTTCTGGATAACTGGTTTCCAGATGATGGATCCCATACCTGCATAGTAATTATTCAAAAGGCATTTAATCAAAGCAGTTGAACATCAATAAAACTAGTGATTTAAAATTTCCCTGAAGCAGATATAAGTGACTTAATCGTTTGAAAAGAAGATGAAACTTAAATATAGCATTCTGTGGGATATTGTTATCCTTAGTTATTCTTTTTTTTTTTTTTTATAAAGTCTTTATTTGCTCCAAACAAAACATATCAACAAACAGAATTGCCTACCATATCATCTTATAGTTGTACTTAGGGTTACAGATAATAGGAGGTTGCCTACACACATGGGTTCCCCCTGGCTCACCCCCATATTCATTAATATATACCCTATCTCTACAAACCGATATCTTGTTTACTTTCCCACAGGGTTACCCCTGATTGTGTTCAGAATCTTAATAAATATTAGGCCACCTGAACCTCCACTGACTCCAGTACCTTTAAGTTCTTATAGTCATTGGATTTCTCCAATGCCATGTGATGAGACAAAAGAGATAGGAGATTTCCTGTTGTCATGTAGGGGACAGTGTTTGTATACAGTATTTTGACCAAGTGGTAAAGAAGGCTGTAACTTGTCATCCCTATTTAGGGAGGCTTCCAGCCAGTCCATGAGATAGGCAAAGTCTATTTTCATAATCATCCGCTCCAGTGGTGGGGGGTGGTTTGCTATCCAACAGTGTAGTATTGCCTTTCTGCTAACTGCTGAAATTATATTCATTAACTTCTGGTCTACCTTTAGAATATTTGTTGTGTATCCAAAAATTGCCCATATAGGTGGTAGATGAACCTGAATATGTAGCGTATGTTTGCAGTAGGAAATTATCGCTTCCCAAAGCTGTTTGACTATTGGGCAGGACCATAAACAATGATAAATATCTGCTTTTAGAGCTTGACACTTAGGACATGCATCAGAATCAGACCATCCCGCCAGTTTCCGTAATTCTGGTGAAAAATAACCCCTGTGCAGTACATTTAAGAACATGGCTTTTTTCTGTCACTAAGTTGGAAAGAAATCAATCAAGAATCAATACTAATTACTGATATAGAGAGTATATAGACAGGAAGGTAGCCCTACATGGTTTGCTATTTCATAATTTACAGACATTTGACACTCTGTGTCACTAAATCAAAGGAAAACCCTGGTTCAGGACTTGTTGTAAAATCTATGTCTATATAATTATAGCATGAGGCCGAGTCCTTGAACCAGATTCCTGATGAGCATTCTTGTTGTTACGTGGTTTGCACAGTACAAATATACTGTAAATAAAATAGGGAAGCACCGAATCCACTATTTTGGATTCAACTGAATCCTTATAGAAATATTTGGCCGAATACTGAATCTGAATCCTAATTTGCATATGCAAATTAGGGGTGGGAATGGGAAAACATTTTTTACTTCCTTGTTTTGTGACAAAAAGTCACGCGATTTCCCTCACCCCCAATTTCCATATGCAAATTAGGATTCAGAAAAAGGCAGAATCCCAAACTGAATCCTGGATTCGGTGCATCACTAAAATAAAAAGAACTTCATTTAGGAATATTTTACATTTCTATATAATTATCCTGTTTTTAAGGGCTAGTATACAGACATTTTCTCAGCAGTTCTTGTTTCTTCCAGTTTATTTCCATTAGATCTCCAGTTGGTCAATCATCTATTCATAATATGATCTAGTGATCATATTATGAATATGATCACCATAGTAACAAGTGAACTGAAGAGCAGTTATGAGATTTGTGTAATGTACATACAGATTAAATCAAATTAATTTATGTTTCCCATAGAACCAACAGCACAAAAAAGTAGTATTGTCTGTATTATAGTTTGCATTGGCTGCTTTCTGTATTCATCAAGTGAGACAATTGCAATACCAGTACTGTTTCTTTTTAACCTTAAGATCAGTTACAATAACTGTGCTGTTCAAAACAGACAACTTTCTGAGTGCATAATTATTTCCATTGACTTTAAAGACCTGAAGGGGGTGCAACCCCACTAAGGGGAGCAAGAGCAAGATACAGGACTGAAGGGGGAAGCCTATGTGCATCCACCCACCAGCTCACAATTGATTCTAGGTGCAGTCTGCAGGACTCTGTACTCCAAGGGTAGGACTCCACGAGCGTTTTTGACGCGATCCGACACGCATGCGACAAAAATAAGGTAAGTAATAGAATTGTCGCATGGTGTCACAGCGTTGATCCGACGCAACACGACTATCAGATGCAGACGCTGCGTCTGCATCCGACAGTTGTGTCGCGTCGGATCAACGCTGCTACACCATGCGCATGCAGATCGCGACAAAAACGCTTGTGGAGTCCTATCCTAAAACAGAGCATAGAGGCCTGTGTATATTTGCACAATTCACTATGCAGTGGGCAAAGTGCAAACAATGGCAGATTGTGGCCTTTTTTGCACTTTCCAAGCAGCAAGGGAATTGTGAATGATCCCTTGAGTCTTTTTTGTGATCCCATTAATTATAATGGGCTGTTTCAAAAGCTAATTTTCCAACACATAAGGCCCATGGTTAACTGCTTTCATCATGGGCATTACAGGCCTGGACTGAGAATCAAAATAGGCCTTGGCATTTTAGGTACACAGAGGCCCAAACAGCCCCCACTAGCCCAATAAATAGTAATTGTCTGTGGCAACTTACAGCTGCCCCTCTGGCATTTGCCAGAACCCATAGATTGCCAGTCCGGGTATAATGGGCAACAATGATGCGACATGCTAGGAAAGGTAATAGCACCATGTGGTAGAATGCAACTTGGTACCTTTTGTGCAGGATCTCACACATCACATAACTCCCATCCAAACAAGAGACTGATCTTTAAAAAACTTGTTTAACTTTTTTATTTTGTTTGGTGAAGAGGGATAAAAGAGGATTTCAAATCATATTGGATATCTAATCAGGTAAGAATAATATCTTAGGTAATGGAAAAAATAATGGAGCTTAATTAGATCAGATAATGAGTTTACTCCTAATTCGTCAATTGTAGGATTTTTCTCAATGGAAATAATTTCATCCAAATTCAACTCATATATTTATGCTTATCCCGATTCATTAATGCTTAGTTGTGTTTTGACTACATTTCCAGAACTTTTTTTTATCATTGACAAAGCTTGTTCTTGTGGCAACAAACAGCCAGCATCAGACTGGGGGGCCCAGGGCTCACTGGGCCTCCAGCCTCCATTCCCTGGACAACCCGGGCACAAAGTCCTCTCTGCTGCCAAGCACTTTTTTCTGGCGCGTTAGCACAACTGGGGTGAGGGAGGGAGGTAAGGAGAGGGAGTTCAAGAAGCGGGTCTGGGCCGTTGGGGCCCAAAAGAGCCGGGGGCCAACCAGGTTCTTTCCCAGTGTCCTGCTGGCCCAGTCCAACCCTGCAAACAGCCCTCTGAATACTCCTACCTGGAAACTCAAGTAGAGGTAAATAAGCATCACAGAGCACAATACAGGTATGGGACCGGCTATCCAGAATGGTACCTGGGGATTCCCAAATAAGGGTTCACCATTCTTTAAATTATTATATACAGTTAACCCAATAGGATGATTTTACCTCCAATAAGGATTGATTATATCTTAGTTAGGATCAAGTAGAAGGTACTGTTTTATTATTACATTTTTATAAATTTTGAATTATTTGATTAAAATGGAGTCTATGGGGCAGATTTATTTATGTGCAAATTTTTGCTTTGGAAGGCTCCGCCATACTTTGCGCCACTATGTCAGACATTACGTCAGACATGGTGAAATGGCTGGAAGTGGTCAATTATTATTACAAATATCCAAGGAAGCAAAATAAAGATAATAGAAATCCTACCCTTAAACAAATATGGCATAGGCTTCAAATGGTTAAAAAAGTATAAATAACATGTTTAACAGTTACAACTTGTTAACATAATCCCACTTTAAATATGAAAAAAACTGTGTTTTGTTCTTTTTTATGACTTTTTTGGAATACAGGATATGATGTCACTGACATAATAATGTTGAGGATGTAGCCTCATCTTATTCATTTGCCAGGCAGAACTTGGAGAAATAGACTAAAGGTGTCCATACACGGGCCGATAAAAGCTGCAGACAGACCGTGTCGGCAGCTTATTGGCCCGTGTATGGGGCCCCCCGACGGGCTTCACCGATCGAGATCTGGCCGAAAGTCGGCCAGATCTCGATCGGGTGGGACAGAAAATCCCGTCGGATCGCGGCCGCATCTATTCGTTGATGCGGTCCAGCGATCCGACCGCCCGTTAAGGCCTCGTTAGGATCCGATCGTTGGGCCCTAGGGCCCACGATCGGATCGGCCCGATATTGCCCACCTCAAGGTGGGCATATCGGAGGGAGATCCGCTCGTTTGGCGACATTGCCAAACGAGCGGATCTCTCAGTGTATGGCCACCTTTAGGCTTAAAGGGTAACGAATAGAAACATTCACTCTTTCATCAACTTGCAGATTAATGATCATTGGCCTAGAGAAACGGCACAAATGTGCTACTGTAAATTGGCAATCTCTGCGACTTGTCCTGCTGAAAAAAGCCAAATCTTGGTTGAATCCCGGACCAAATCTTGGATTCAGTGCATCCCTACAATCACAGTAAAACTTCAGCCTCACAATAAATTTGCATATGTCTACAGAAAGGTTAGCGAGAGACACCATATAAATGCTAAAAAATGGGGAAAAAAAACAAAAGAACTTCAGTAATATTTATAATATCAAATCATGCATGCTAACACAAAATTCAGTTCACAAAGGGATAAAATACAAAAACAATATAAAAAAAATGGCGGTTGGCACATAAAAGAAACTTATCCCAGGCAGTGTCATTCTGTGGCTACTAAAGCAAATAAAGTTCTGTCTTGCATAAAAAGGGCATTAACTCAAGGGATGAAAACATATTTATGCTTCTTTATTGGTCCCTGGTAAAGCCTCACCTGGAGTATGCAGTGCAGTGTTGGACTCCAGTCAACCTTACAGTAAACCGTCATCCTCACAATAAACACAAAATTCAGTTCACAAAGGGATGAAATACAAAAACAATATAAAAAATGTGCCAGTTGGCACATAAAAGAATCTTATTAAGTTTTGTCTTGCATAAAAAAGGGCATTAACTCAAGGGATAAAAACATAATTATGACTCTTTATAGCTGCCTGAAAAGGCCTCATCTGGAGTATGGAATGCAGTTTTGGACTCCAGTCCTTAAGGATGAAATAAATGAGCTGGAGCAAGTGCAGAGACATGCAACTAAATTGGTTACAGGAATGGAAGATTTAAATTATGAGAGTAGACTGTTATGGTTGGGGTGGTTTTCTCTGGAAAAAATGATGCTTCCAAGGGGACATGTACTTTAATTACATTAAAGTGTATTATATACAGATCTTTTTTCCCATAAAGAGGATCACCACACCAGAGGCCAACCCTTAGACTAGAGAAAAATAACTTTTATTTGAAGCAGCAGAGGTGGTTCTTCACAGTGAGGTTATAGAATGCACTGCCGGATGCTGTTGTTATGACTGATTCTGCTAATGCCTTTCAGAGGGGCTTTAATGTTTTCTTGGACAAGTATAATATCATAGGCTATTATCTACAATTGGTATAGATATTGGTAAATATTGTTTATGTGAATGTATGGAGGGGTTGGTGTGAGTGTGTATATATTTTTTATCTCTGTGTACTTCCTCCCGCATATGAACTGTAGGTATCAATTACTTCTCAAGTGGATATTGTAAACAAGAGCAGGTTGGTTCTCAGCTCAAATACTGCTGAGTTCATGAATGAAATGAGAAAGCCCATGGGATTTAGTGATGTTGAGGTCATTAGCTGTGTTTTAGTTGACTGAGCAACACAGAGATGTGTAAATATAGTAGATGTGGAAATAGATGTCAAATACACAAAGTAGATGACAAAAAGTCAAAAGGACAGATCTCATATAGGTAAAATATGTAACAGTTTTTTGATTTATTAGGCAATAGCCTAGAAACAAAAAAGGGTTATAAGGAACTATTATAACAGATGTAAAGATCATTATTTGAAAGTACAGTCATTTATATGTTTGTTGTACTGTGTATATTTTTCTATTATATTGGCTAACAGGCTCAAAGATACTGGGCATCCATCAACCCATTGCCTTGTTTTCTTCTGAGGCTTATGATAATTTAAAGATTTGTTGTTTCCAGAAAGTTATAATATTAAAACATTAATGCCAGTGCTGAAATATCCCCTTCCAAACAGGGGGCAAATTCACTAATGGACGAATTTTCGCCATGGAACGATCACACTTCGCCAGGAGTAAATTCGTTACCACTACGCTAATTCACTAAAACGCAAAGTAGCGTCTTAGCAGCCGAACATTGGCGAAGTTTAGCGTTAATTTGTTAGCGAAATCTTTCAATTCTGCGTAGCGAGACTTTTATTAGTACTTTTACGCTTAGGTCAATTTGATAGGGCGGGTTCATATAGGTCGTTTCGACGTCTTTCATAGACTACCCAACAGAGGGGCAAGGGGGGGCACTTACCCCCGGACGTGCCTTCATTGTGTGAAGCAGAGATAGGAAGGATTGCATTTTAGGACATCCTCAGGCGAAATCGCTGTCCTTTATGCGATCTTCTATGCCAGAGGAATGCAATGTCGTCTGCGTTTTCACTCATCCTAAAAGGCAGACGTCACACCACCGTCCTGGGTCCTCACTCCTGCCTCCTCAGCCGTCAGCTCTTACTCCTCCCTCCTCAACCCTCAGCTCTTACTCCTCACTCCTTCCTCCTCAGCCATCTGCCATGGGTCCTTGCTTCTCCCTCCTCAGACATCATACTCTTACTCATAGGAACGCCTATTGGCTAAAAGAAATCACATGAAAAAAAAAACGCAAGGTTAAAAAAAAAAAAGCGCCAAGAACAAGTAACTATAATCAGGGCGCAGGGCTGAATATGCGCACCCTAAGGAGTGAGGAGTAAGAGCTGACGGCTGAGGAGGCAGGAGTGAGGACCCAGGATGGATGGCTGAGGAGGGAGGAGTAAGGAGCAAGAGCTGACAGCTGAGCAGGGAGGATCGAGGTGTGACGTCTGCCTTTGAGGATGGGTAAGTAAAAAAGCTTGCTATGTCACATTCCTCTGGCTTAGGACAGCGCATGCAGGATAACGATTTCCTAAAATGTCCTAAAATGCGTTCCCTCATGCCCCCCCCTGGAAAATTTACTGTGGACGCCTCTGATGTCTTTATTAGAGTTGGTGCAAATGCTTGAAGTGGCCACTTATTGAGATCCTCTAATGCCCTAGACATGAGCCCACCCTACACTTTTAGAACTTTTGATGGCAATCCCGCTTTAAAATATGAAAAAACGCCAGCGTTTTTTAAAACTTTTATGACTTTCTGCCATACAGGATATGTCGGGATCGGACGCAAAACTGCACTAGCGACGGTCTCTTTTGCTAGCGAATTGTCGTCTTTGCCTGTTAGTAAACTGGCGATGTCCCTGCAGATGAGATTTCTGGCGAATTTTCAATAGGGATGGCAAAATCGCCCACTAGTAAATATGCCCCTTGTGTCCCTCAGTGTGCATGCCTTGTATATTGCAGCTAGCAGGGGAACATGTTGAAGATATTAGTCATATTTTAGCTAAAACTGTCCTATGCCAGTTGTGTGATTGTATGGCCAGTATAAAAGACATGCCAATTTTTTTTCCAACACCAGCATTGCTAAGCAAGTGGTTACAGCAATAAAGTGATGTCCGCTACATCTATGTTGTGTGTAGCACCATGGTCCTAGAGGAACGTTGTTTTGTTTCACTGAGTACTGTACAAACGTATATGGATGAAATGACAATAAACTTACTCTTGACTTGACTCTTGGGGGCAAATTCACTAAAGTGGCTAACGCTAGCGCAAATTCGCCAGTGTGGCGCCATTTCGTTACTTCGCCGATTTACAAATGGGCGCTGGCGTAAATTCGCTAGCAAAGTGGACCTACTCTAGCGCTTCTTCGCACCCTTACGCCAGACGAAGTTGCACTATGGTGAAGGGACATAACTACGCTAATTCACTAACTTGCGGATTTTCATGAACGTTAACTCTTGCGCCAGACATGCCGTTGCCAACTGAGACCAGGCGAAGTGCACTAGAGTAGATAGGGCTTGCTTCACAAAAAGTTTAAATTTCGAAGTCCCAAAAAACGCTGGCATCTTTTCCTTTTTTAATGGTGATAGGCTGAAAAAGATTGTACATTTTTTTGGGTTACCCTCCTTCCCCCCTACATTTCCTAACATATGGCACCTAAACTATACAGTGGGCACATGTGTAGGGCAAAATAACAACTCTATTTTATTTTATGAAGGTTTCCCAGGCTTGTGTAGTGTAATGTATTTGCTGCTACATATACGTCCATTCAACTTTAACTTGGCGCCGTATGCAAATAGGCATCGCTGTCGTAACTTCACTTTGCTTGACGAATTAACGCTAGCGTAAATTCACTACTGTTCGCCTCCCTGAGCGCAACTTCGGATTTTAGTGAATTAGCGGCGCCCTTGCGAAACTTCTCCTGGCGAAGTGCGGCAAAGGCATCGCTAGCGCATTTTCGCTGCTTAGTGAATTTGCCCCTTGGACTTATATGTCCATGTGAATTGTAATGACTGCAGTGTATCTTGTAGTAATTTGATGTATTTAGCAGTACCGTACATAAACAGGCATAATAAATGTTATAATGGGGCCATTATTCACATACCAGATAAGCTTTGTTATTTTTTTTTTGTTAGAATATAGCAGCCAATGTACTATTTTGACTAGTCCCTGTACCTCTTGCATCAAGGGGTAGCTTTTCACTGTTGATGCTAACAGAAGTTTTCCGAACACTTTTGGTCATGTCTAAAGATCCCCCTAATATACAGATGCTTAATTATGTTTGTATGCTAAAAGGCAATCCTAAAATAACTTCAAGCATACAAAAGCCTTTTTAATTAAGTGCAAGGAAGTGTTGGGACTACTTGCTCCCATACACTTATCAGTTGGCCCTTGCACAAGTCCCTGGGGAAGGTCACTTTTATCTGTCAAAACTTTTGACTTTTTATTAACACATTTTTCAGTTAACTGATTTTTTATACAGTTAGGTCCATAAATATTTGGACAGAGACAACTTTTTTTCTAATTTTGGTTCTGTACATTACCACAATGAATTGTAAACAACTCAGATGCAGTTGAACTGCAGACTTTCAGCTTTAATTCAGTGGGTTGAACAAAAAGATGTGCCTTATATAAGGCAGCCTTATTAGTTTTATTGGATGAAAACCCTGACTTTATGGGATTATCCAGCGCAGATAATGATGTCAAGAAACAACTTCAGGGACATCTGCCATTGACTTCTACATGACCTCAAAAGGTTTGAGATGGTATATTTTCAGATTTGGATTTTTAGCAGCTTTGAGGTATAATAAATCTCTAAAAATGTGTATTTGTATTTTTCCACAAAAAAATTGTGCTGACCCCCCCTAAAAACCTGACCAGAAAAAATAGAAGTTTAATAAATGGGCCCCACAGTGTTATGCTGTATTTCTACTTCAGCTACTGATAAAGCCAATACTGATGATCTTTGCATTAATATACAATAGGGTTGCCACCTATAACAATATAAGAAGACTGGTATTTTTTCCAGAAAAGGTGGCAATCCCAATGCATGGTGACACTATTTAAACACAAATGTCTTAAATAATTTCCACCACAACTTGCATGCATACAATTTTTGGTTTTGATGGTTAGCATGTGAGTGTCGCAGACACTTTCCAAGATGTTGATCCCCTGTGACAAGTTTGAAGTCCTGGATCATTGCTGCTAAAACTGTAGGTTGGTGCAATAAGTTCAGTATATAAAACATTACATTTTTAGCCCTATTAATTTTTAAGGTTTAGTTCTCCTTTAAATGGCACCTGTTGGGTGAAAATATTTTCCCCAACCAAAGGTGTGGACTAATAGATCCCGCACTCTGGTTGGGGGTAACAGTAATTTTTTTTTTAAAAAAAAAATTGCCCCGCCAGTGCTAGGACACTCGCAGCAGGAGCTCCTCCGGGAGCAGCCATGTTGAACAGAGTGCTTTTGCATAATGAGCTTCTGACATCACGTGCATGCATATAATGAGTAAGTTGTGGAATTCACTCATTAAAGGACAAGGAAACCCTAAACATAACAATTGCCTATGTGTTAGGACCCATTTTAAAAAGCCCATACACATTTACCAAACACGCCAAAAATACTCCAGTCTTCCAGCAGCACTATGACAAGTACGCATTTCCCCCAGACTTGGCTGACATCAGATTCACCCACTGAACGCTCCCGGAGCAAGACCAAGACTGTATCGCCCACACACATCCGACACCTGAAAACCTGCATGCGCACATCTGATGGGTGAAAACCTGCACATGCACACAAAGTCTGCAGAAGTTCCTAAATCTCCGTCTCACCCCTTGCGCAGATGGAGTACAGTGATGCGTACTATGATGTCAGTGGATGCAATTCAGGAGCCCCAGAGTTAAAGATATAGCCAACTTCTTTGGATTGCTGCAGGTAAAGTAAGAAGTTTAGTTGAGTTTAGTCAGGGGTTTAGAGGACTATTGTTTGCTTAGGGTTTAGATTTGATGGTTTCCTTGTCCTTTAAGCACATGCATGGCAGGGGGCATTTTTTAAAAAAGAAACTAGTGTTACCCGATCTCTATTTGCTCTATTAGCCCGCACCTTTGGTTGTAGAAAATTATTTCCCCCAACAGGTAAAAAATATACCTGAGTGAATTAAAAGGCTATCCTTCAGAAACCATAATCACACTATAAATTGCACATTTTATAAAATAAGGAAAGGTGGCATCATATGGCTCATGGAATTTATAGGAGCTCTCTCCTTTGGTGTAGATCTTATACCACTCCACTTTTTTGCTCACCTCTGTTCAATAGGTTCCAATGTCTCACCATATATTGATTGTCTCCAGCTAAAACCTGTCGAGTCATGTAGAAGTCAATGGCAGAGGTCCCTTTAACCATTTGAAAATTTAGTTTTTTTTTACGGTGGTTTGCACTTGAAAACTATGATCTCTCCATTTATAAATCATCCTTTCCCCAAAATTTGAGTGTAATTTGCAATTTGCAAGCCATGGATAGAGATAAGTCTCTAGTGTTTATTAAAGCAGCTCACTATAGGAAGCCTAGAATTAATGCCACCTACACACTGACGTTAATTCCAGGGTGCATTTTAACACATTGCAATTGCATTTGTAAATAAGGCTGACACTTATTCAGCATTTCAAACAGTCAGGGAAAAAGCATTATTCCACAAAGAGGTAATTATCCATTTAGTTCAGAGTGGAAAAGTCAATGTCATAAGTTAAGTTGTTAACAAACGCCCCCTTTGCTATATTACATTATCATTTATATATTAGTGAAAATATTATATATTAGTGAAGTAATGATTCAAATCAATAAACGAGAGCCTTTCAAGACCTGTTAGTATCACACATTTCTGCAATATTGTATCTACTCTACTTAGCTAAATATTGTAGGATTAATTGGAGAACAAAGCTTTGCCGCACTAAAGATGGTTTGCTCAGGAAGACTAAAAGTAAATTGGTATATAATGATAAAAATAACGAGAAGCTTCCCCAAGTATGGTGAATAGTGTGCTTACATAATTAAATAGACATCCAACAACGCTATAAAATATTCACGGGTTGCTTGTTTAATCTAGCTGAAAATTAACGTAGTGTGATCCTAAAAATAAGTTAAACATATAGTTATCTTAAAGGGCAAATTAATTATTTCTAAGTAGGCATTTGCTTTCATTTAATATGCCATAAACAGACAAGAAAGTGCTTATTTTTTTAAAACAGAAACTTATTTCTCTGGGTTTTAATTATAGGGTAGGTAAACCTTCCATTGCAGTGTTGCTCTGTCCAAGTGTTGCTGGACTTTAACCGCCAGCTTACATGATAAGCTTATTACCAAGGGCTAAATCATGATGGAAGCTTTAGGGCCTGTATCTAGGTAGCTTTTTGGATGTCTAGAGAAAAACTAGGCTGGAATAAGGGATTGTTTATTTAATGACTGTAGGCATTGGCATTTCTGGATTTCAGATGCATCTGGATAAAAAAATTCCAATAATACATTCCATGACTGTAATAATAATAATAGGCAATTGAGGAGTTTAATAGCTTATTCATAGAAAAAGATTAAGTGGCTCAGAATTCCATTAATATATACTGAAGGACACTGCAATATTATTATTTGGAGAAGGATTGGCAGATGTGGCTCTGAACTATATTAATAATGGGAGAAGGAATGGTTTAGTACTTTATATTAATATTAATACTTGCAGAAAAAGATGTGTTGAATGTTTGTGGGAATAAATAGTTGTGAATATCTATGATTTATAGACAGTAACCAATAATGGAAATCGCGCATACCCTGAAAAAAGTGAGACCATAAACCTGTATCAGGGGCCCTTATAGCAGAATTCAAGCTGAATTAGTGCCTATCTCCCTTTTCATGAACTTCCACCTCTGACAGCTATGTTTTGTATATAGTGGGGTAATGTAATAAAAGTCATAAAGTTTGGTCTTGTAAATCAGATGTTTGCTTTCAAACACATGTCCAGTAAATTCTCAGTTCTTTCAAACCAAATATTACATCACCCTTAGGTGGGCCCATGGGCAATGAGATTTTTTTCCTGTGCTGGACTCTTTTCATATACAGGTATGAGATTCGTTATCCAGAAACCCGTTATCCAGAAAACTAGAATTATGGGAATGTCATCTCCTATAGGCTCCATTTCAATCAAAAATTCACATTTCTAAGCAATACTGTTGGATTTATTTAATGTTTAAATGATATTGTAGTAGACTAAAGGCATAAGATCCAAATTACAAAAAGACCTCTCATCCAGAAAGCCCCAGGTCCCCAGCATTCTGGTGCAACAGGTCCCATACCTTTATAGGGTTATGTCTTTATAAGAACAGGACTGGGAGAGGTAATGCAGAAAGAAAGGAGGTGGCAAATTCTAAAGAAAATGCTTAAATATTAAATAAAATGTTACATATTTATTGATTACCATAGTTTGTACTTTTACCAAGAAAATTGATGACCAATGCTTCATTCTCATTAAAAATTTGTAGAACACAGGAACACAGCATGATGTGGTTAAGAAATTGGGAGTCCAGTGGCCCTAAACCAACTACAGTCATATGAACCCCTCTCAGCCTGTATAATACTGTAATTTACTCCACTTTCAACAAAAAAGATAACAGTGGTATGTCTTTCATTTCCCAGGAACATCTGAGTACTGGGGTGTTTTCTGAACAAAGATTTTTAGTGAAGCAGTATTCAGTTGTATGAAATTAAATCAAACATGCAAAGATTTGGGTACCCTTGTAATTTTGCTAATTTGAATGCATGTAACTGCTCAATACTGATTACTGGCAACACCAACACCAACATTTGCAAAAAGAGTAAGTATGGATGAAATATCTCTGTTGGGGGGCCCAAATTTATGCACCTGTCTAATTTTGTTATGATGCATATTGCATATTTTCTGTTAATCTAATAAACTTTATGTCATTGGTGAAATACTATTGTTTCCATAAGGCATGTTATATATTAAAAGGAAGTTGCTACTTTGAAAGCTCAGGCAATGATAAATAAAACTCCAAAGAATTAAGAGGAGTTCCCAAACCTTTGCATATGACTGTATGTAATAAAAAATGCACAATGCTTTCCCCAATAGCAACTAATAAGATGTTTCTGTGACGTTAGGTATCCGAAACTCAGAACGAACCCCAAGGTCCTGGTCACGGCTCACTGTTCTGCCTGTAACAAATGCCTTTCTCTTCTGGAGGAGCCCTTCTGCTACTCGGATGCCGCCAGGTCTTAATGTGAGAGGACCAAGGAGAAAGTTCTGGGCAAGCAAGGGAACTGTACGTACAACAGGAACTGAGAAATAAGAGCGTGGTCAAAGGACAAGCCGGGTCAACACCAAACCAGCAGTGCAGTACAAAGTCAAGAAGCGGGAGCGCAGTCAAGGTTACAGGCCGGGTTGGTATACCAATTCGAAGTTACAAGACAGGATCCGAGAGAATAGTCAAAGAGCAGGCAAGGGTCAGGACAGGCAACAAACAAAATTTGGTCAGGGTCAGGAGACATTAGAAATCGAACCCAGGAACTATTAGAATAGACCTTACGTTGGGCAATGAGTTATTGAGTGAGAGCCCTTTAAATATTTTAATTTCACACCAGTGCGAGATGACGTCACACCCAGCTACGTCCAAAAATCCAGAAGAGGCACATGTGCCATTACAGCTCAGATATGTGCACATAGGAGGACAGAGGCAGGTGTCTCAGCCCAGAGTGCAACGCCCCCAAAACGTGCCTTTTCCATCCTCACTCTCAACAAGAAAAATGCAAAAGGATCTGAAGGTGTCTGAGTAAAGGGGTCAAACTTTCCTAACAGCAGGGCCCTGTGTCTAAGCAAAGTATTAACTAAGTACAGGTCATTTTCCATTCAGTATTTAGCAACCACTCTCTTTTACCTTCCCCTATATTGTACCTGACCTGAGTGATACAGTGATATGTGTTTTGTAATCCTACTTGGTTCAAATACAATGGAAAATAATGTTTCTATTCTCCACTGCATTCTCCACTGACAAAAATGAACAATTCAAAGACAAATGACAAACCTAATTGACAACTTACAGTGCTGACACATTACAGGCTAATCAACATGGATATAACATATAATGAGATCACCCTATCATATATATATAATTCATACATTATTCATTGCAGTTACACTGCAGCTCGGGTGCATATCAGAAAGACTCTGTGTATAAACCCTAAGAAAAAAAGGAAAACATTTTATTGGTAGAGACAGCTACATCAACCCACTCTCCAGTGACACAAACCAGAATATAGTGATGTGTTTCCCAATTTGGGCAGGAAGCCCAGTTAGTCTTTTTGAAGAAAACCCTGATAACTCAATGATTGGATAACTAATCTGATATGTACTACTAAATGCAATGATCTATCCTACCTCAGAAACAAACCAATACATCTCTTGCTACTGAACAAAGAATCTCGAGACATTAATAAGTGAAGGTTTGGCAGAGGCTGAGATTCTACTCCATTTGTTAGAATTAATGATATAAATAATACTTCTTAAATCTCCGCTATTTTGTCTTTGTTGACTTCAAAACAGAATCCTCTTTGCTTTTATGCATGTCACTTGTTGGAAAATTCAGATGCTACATTAAAAATAATGTTTCATCGAAGTGACAATGTGTGGATATTTCAACGCCTTTTGATCACATCTTTATAAATATGCTCATTGCATTTGCTCAGACACATCCACCACCAGGCTGTGCCCATATTTTACACTGATACTAAATAGCTACTCAAATCAAAATCTGTCTATACAAAGCCTACATAAAAACAGCTTTTCTGCAGTCCTAAATATCCTCTTGTCCCTTTGAGGGGTTACACTTCATGCTGCAATTGTTCACAATACTAAGGATAGCCTAATTTTATACTGCCTACTTAGTAATACAGTAGAACCCCTCTTTTAAGTTTATTTCAGGAGACTAGAAACAAATGGTGTAGAATCCAAGAAAATGCAAAATCTGGGAAATTTATTTTTAGGGGACTAAAAACAAATGGTGTAAAATGCAGGAAAACTTGGGGGACTGTGCTTTGCATTATACATTGGTGGGGCCACCAGGTGTAAAATGCAGGAAAACTTAAAATTAGGTATTCACAGGATTCTGCCTTTTACAGCAGGATTCGGATTCGGCCGAATCCTGCTGCCCTGCCAAACCGAATCCAAATTTGCACATGCAATTTACATATGCAAATTAGGGGCGGGGAGGAGAATCACATGATTTTTTGTCACAAAACAAGGAAGTAAACAATGTTTTTCCCTTTTCACTGCTAGTTTGCATATGCAAATTAAGATTTGGATTCGGTATTCCGCCTGAATCTTTCGCGAAGGATTCAGCCGAATCCAAAATAGTGGATTCGGTACATCCCTTCTTAAAATCATGGCATGTATAATTGAGGTTCCACTGTATATTATGTTGTCTGTCTCTATATTGCAGCACCACACATGGGGCATATAAATATGCCCCTAAAAGTTCCATACAGAGCATAGGATTTGAATCTAAAATTGTAGGGTCTTCAAGTAGAGAGTGATTACTCAAGGAAGAGGCCCAGGTGCACCCCCTTGAGCCCTCAGCACAGGGGAGCGGACAATCCGCAAAATCTTTGGAGCAGGCACGCAAAGAAGGCAAACTTCCACCAGTATATTCAAAGTAAAAGGAGTTTATTGTGTCCACAGCCTTTGAATATACTGCCTGGTGAAAGTTTGCCTTCTTTCAGAGCCTTCTTTCAGAGCATAGGATTTGGATAGGACTGATAGGAGCATAGGACTGAATACTATAGCAAACTACTGTACTGTACTATAAAACTGTCATCTGTGTGTTTGTGCAGTGTTAATGATATCAGAGCCTTAGACCATAAACTTCACAAAGGGATTGGCCTGATGGGAATGTCAAATAATCTCTGTAAAGCACTGGGTAACATGTTGGGTTAATATAAATAAAAGTTAATAATAACAGGAGAATGAATGTAAGAATAATACTCTGTGCATGTAGTGAGTTCAAATAAATGGCACATGGCCTTGGAGACAGAAGGAGCTGCTGTCCTTTTGTACAATGTTTGCCGGAGGTGGACAAAGCTGAGCCACAGCACACCTGTCTCATGGAAGCAAAATACTCACTCACTGATTTTGACAGATGCATCTGTGATGAGCTCTGGGCCACCTGTGCTGTGAAAAAGAAACCTTAAAGTCTATGCTGCTGTGGAGGCCTAACCCTGCATGAACCTTTATATTAATGCTGGCATGCAACAGCATAGCTAGAAATTCCTGGCCCCACAGCAGACTTATAGGTATCTCCTGTATCCTACATACCGTATGTAAAGGAACGGTTCAGTGTAAAAACAAAAACTGGGTAACTAGGCTGTGCAAAATAAAATATGGTTAGCCAAATATGATATCTATAAAGGCTGGAGTGACTGGATGTCTAACAGAACAGAACCCAACTTCCTGCTTTTCAGCTCTCTAACTCTGAGTTAGTCAGCGTCTTTAAGGGGGGCCACATGGGACATAACTTTTCAGTGAGTTTGCAATTGACCCTCAACATGCAGGTCACATTCAAAAGCAAACAGTTATGACCCATGTGCCCCCCCTCAAGTCACTGATTGGTTACTGCCTGGTAACCAATCAGTGGAAACAAAGAGAGTTGCAAAGCAGGAAGTAGTGTTCTGGCTATTATGTTAGACGTCCAGTCACTCCAGCCTTTATACATTACATTTTTGCCTAGCTAACTATATTAGAAACAATTTTTATTTTGCACAGCCTATCTATTTACTAGAGGTTCTACCTCACCCCTTTAAAACCAAACACATATGGAATCTACAGCCTGCATGGCTAATTAGTAATTAATTAATTAAGATGCATGCTGAATGGCTGCACATAAATCACTTCAGTCCGCAGCATGCATCTACATTAATTGCTTTCTTTTATATTTTTTTTTTGTTCAAGTAAGTTTATTTGAACAACAGTTGCAGGTACAACATAGACACGTTATAATGGTAACACATAGACACGATTCAGCAGTTTACAACTTTCTTTTCTTTTTAAATTGCTTTTATTAAGTTTTGCAATATAATAAATTGACTAAATGAATTGCTAATGCAGGCTGTGTATTCCATATGTGTTCGGTTTTAAAAGGGTGAGGTGGTAACCCTACTATTTACCCATTTTTTATTTTTATACTGAACAAAATACAACTCAAAGAATAGTCCAGCATATTATTATTAAAAAGCATCAAAGCATTCTGGGAGATGTAATCTTCTAACAAAAGGGCTGGCTTCTTGGTGCAATGCAGCTCACAAACTGTAGCCAACCTTATAAAAGAGAATGGCTGCCCATTCATCTCTACGGTTTTTTTCTAGTTGTCTTCCTTCTAGCTAGCAAGTGGAAATTGCACAATGATGCCATTATATTAAACATCAGCAAGATGGCTGTTTAATGGAAGATTTTCTTCCCCTTTAGTATCAGGACTAAATAGCCTTTAATCTTTGACAACCTTTTTATTCATCACTAGATTTATTAACTGTCAATGAACCTCTGCAGTGACATGACAAAGTGAACGTCGTCCTGAGGGTACAGCGGCCCTGGCTTGGGTCTACTTCCTCGAAAGTCACTCATGGTTTTGTGTGGGGCTTAACAGCGACCAGTACAAGAAGCAAAATCAATGGCTGCATCTATATCTTTAAAATCAGTATTCTTAGTTGTTATATAAAATATGTTTTATTTATATAAAATGTGCTTTTTATCCTTTAAAGGGAAAGTATTAAACCTTTCCTTGACATGGACGAAATAAACAAAAATATATTATGCCATACTTTTTTTTAGTTAACATTGTTTTTTACACTTCAGTTCTTCCTTCTACACTTATAATTCTTCCTGCTCCCTTATTTTGTAGTTTGTATAAATAGCGATAATGAGCTCTGGGTAAAGAAAAACCTTTGTTGTGACTGTTTTGGTTTACATATTGGCAACAGTACTTTATGCAGTGGGTGCACTGGGAATGTAATAATCTACATTCTCCTCCACCCACAGTTGCTGGTAAGAATAAATAAGCTAAATGTAGTTTCCATGTCCTTGTTTAGCTCAAGAAATATTAAAGCCCATAGATTTTTCTTAATTATAACAATAGATATGTTCAGCACAATTTCTATTAATTGAACTCATGATGAACAGTGAATTATACTGTATAAGGAACAGTTCAGTGTGAAAATAGAAACTGAGTAAATAGTTAGCCTGTGGAAAATAAAAAATGTTTCTAATATAGTTAGTTAGCCTAAAATGTAATGTATAAAGGCTGGAGTGACTGAATGTCTAACATAATAGCCAGAATCCTGACCGACGCAGCTCGCACATGTGCATGGTGCATCACAGTAGGGGGGCAGGGGGGCCCTGGACCAGAAATCCCAGTGGGCCCTGGTAACCAATCAGTGGAAACAAAGAGAGTTGCAAAGCAGGAAGTAATGTTCTGGCTATTATGTTACACATCCAGTCACTCCAGCCTTTATACATTACATTTTTGGCACACTAACTATATTAGAAACTTTTTATTTGGAACAGCCTGTTTACCTAGTTTCTATTTTTACACTGAACAATTCCTTTAAGTGCAATTTAGTTATTACTTTAGATGTTTCCCTTTTTTTTGCTGATGCCATGCTGATTGACAAATTCTAAGGCTTGTGTGTGTTTGTGGGTGCTGTTGAACTTTCAAACCCTAGACCTTGTTGCCTAAAGTCCTGCTAATAATAAACAAATGAGCATTACACATGTGCTAAGGTATTTCTCCCCCCCACTGATTGCTTGCCCCCCTTCTGTGCATTGTTGACCTAGCCTTGGATTTTACCCAAGAACTTCCACTCATTTGGGAAAAGGTCTACAACGTTTAAAACAGTTTACATTTAACCCAATTCTTTTTATGCCACATCATTCTTCTTTCTACATATGTCAACATCTAAGTCTGGGATTATGCTCATCCAGTCTGGGATTTAGTTATGGCTTGGTATAGACAAGCAAGCATATTACCACTGTAGGGAATTTTCTCCATTCATATTTCACATGTACTAAGCACAGCAACCAGTGTGACAGCCCCCCTCATAAACAAACACACATACAATGTTTCATGTATAGAAACATACATATTTATATGTTTTACTGAATATTCGTATAACATTTTCTTTGGATTTTAAGGGTGTCTCATACAGGAGCAAGAAGGTTGCGCACTGTAGAAGGAATAATACATCTAAGCAAATGGCAGCTTCTAGTTTTACAAAAACTATTGCTATTCAGGGAAAGCCTCAAGGTTAAAGATGACGCGATAATGTTAATAGAAGGTTAATTAAAGTTCATTTTGCTTGACTAATGTGATAAAATAGGATTCAGAATCCAAAAATATTCCATCTCAAACGTGTCATGGTCATGTAGAAGTCCATGGCAGATGTTCCTGAAGATGTTTCTTGACATCATCATCTGCGCTGGTGTCGTCCGATAATCTGATAAATACGTGTCACAACCTTTTTTTGCACCGACTTTTTTGAACTGAAGTTTTGATAAATGTGTTAAATTAGTGGATGGGAGTTAGGCTGATTTTGTTTTAATAACAAAATAAGATAAATGAGAGTTTTAGTAAATACCCCTTTTCCATACTAAAAACCTGGTGCCCAAATGCCCAAGACTAACAATTTCATGCAGTTTTCATACAACTCTCTCCAGCATTATTAGTAAGAACAATGTAAGCAAGTGTTTGCATGTATGATTTCATCTTAAAGATGTCAACCAATCAGTGGGCTTCAGCTCAGTTGCGTATCTGCACCCAGACCAACTGTGTCAGATATTTATTAAAAACTAAAAATTAGAAAAAATTGAATGTAAAACGTCAGCTTCAGTGGGCTTCAGCTCAGTTGCGTATCTGCACCCAGACCAACTGTGTCAGATATTTATTAAAAACTAAAAATGAGAAAAAATTGAATGTAAAACGTCAGCTTCTAAATGCTTGTGTGTTCATGTAGAACTCAATGGGAGCTGGCAAATGAATTTTTCGGTTCAAGTTCAAATTTTGAGAGCTTTTAAGATCTATTGAAAATGATGAGTAGAATACAAATTCAATCAGTTTTTTTAAGTTTTATTTGATCAAGTTTTGCACAATTGTTAATAAATAAACATTTAAAGATATTCTGTCATTATTTGTATGTGTAGTTTTTATTTTTAAATTACACTGTTTATACTGCAAATAATGTCATTCCTGAATGAACAAGTGTATTTTTTTAGTTGTAATATTGGTGTGTAGGCAGCCATCTCAGGTCATTTTACCTGGTCATGTGCTTTCAGAAAGAGACAGTACTGTACTTTGGAGCTGCTTTCTGACAGGCTATTGTTTCTCTTACTCAATGTAACTAAAGATGTCACAATGAGACCCGGATTGTTACTATTAAGTGCTGTTAGATCTACCAGGGAGCTGTTTTCCTGTGTTAGGGAGCTGCTATCTGGTTACCTTCCCATTGTTCTGTTGTTAGGCGGCTGGGAGGAAAGGGATATCACTCAAAGTTACAGTACAGCAGTAAAGAGTGACTGAAGTTTATCAGAGCACAAGTCATATGACTGATGCTTCTGGGAAACTAAAAATATGTCAAGCCCCATGTCAGATTTTAAAATTAAATATAAAAAAAATAGTTTGCTCCTTTAAAAAACAGATTTCAGTACAGAAGTCTTCTGGAGCAGCACTTTTAACTGATGTGCTTTGAAAAAAGCATGTTTTCCCATGACAATATCCCTTTAAGTTTAGTCAAATTAAGTAAATTGTGTCCTTCAATTCTTGGTTTTGTTGGTCTAATATACAGGAGGTATAGCTGCATCATAGCATTAGAATGGGTATTTATTCAAATTAAGCACATTGCTAAGCACAATAACAGGTGTAGAATTGTGTCCATGATTGCACTGTAAAGCTGTTATCAATCAACAGTTAAATATTGAGACAAAGTATTTCCTGCTATGCTTCTAAAATGTTTATTTCCGTTAGATATAAAAAGACAAATATCTGTCCACTTTTGAATGCCAAGAACTCTTCGCAAAATTGTAGGATATGCTAGTAAATACAAATGAATGATCCTGCAGAAATACGTCATACAAATATTTATTACTCTGGGCAGCCCTCCATTAAGAGTTTCATTGCAATTCCATCCAGCCTGCTCTAGGATATGGATTGCGGATGCTGACTCAGGCCAGCTGAATGTCATTCCATGTCTCCTGCCCACTGTGAAACTAATGTATCTGCTGGTAATTACTAAGAAGCCTACTAATAAGTTGTGGCTAGGAAAGTCACGATATACTGAGTACTTCCCTTAAGCATTAAAGGAGTATTTTCATCCTATTTTTTTTTGCATTTGCATTTGCATACCTGGTATCTGCCCTAATACAACTATATATTCAATCAATAATTATAGATCTATAGCAAGAGTAACTTTTTGGAACCAATTTAGGAAAGCACCCAACACTGTGCAGAGAACAGCAGACCCCTGGGTGTAAGTGCTTTCTACATCACTACAAAGGTGGGTACTCTTGTACTTGTATGCAGGGTTTAATAAATATGACCACAATGCATCACTCCAAATTCTGAAAACATAAAATGATTTAATGAAATGGAAAAATGGGTTCGACATGGCTCTAACAATTCTATTGGTAGGGGGCTTTCAGAAAGTTCCTCCTGTAATATGGGTGCCTGTTAAATAAACCTACAATTACCTGTTCCAAATCCAAAAATATTTTGGATTATATCATTTGAATCAGATTCTGATTTCTCTCAGATCACTATGAATATTGCCCAATTTATAGAAGGCCACCCTTCCATAAATCATCAAAACTTCAGGGTCCAAGGGTTCAAAGCTCGGTATCCTACAGTACAGGTTTGGGACCTGTTATCCAGAATGCTTGGGACCTGGGGTTTTCCTGACAAAGTATCCTTCATACTTTACATCTATTATTTAAACATAAGATAAACCAGATAGGCTTGTGTTGCCTCCAGTAAGGGTTAAAAATATGTAAAAAGGAAGTTATCTGGAAATTCAGAAACACAGATTTGTACAGAGTTACAATGATTGCCTAGCCTGAGGGCACCTGTCATATCGGGGACCCTTGGACCCACCAGAGGAATTGACCTCAAGGGCTCCCACCACCACTGACATCTTTAGCCATTGCTGCTGATAACATCAACTCCCCCCCCCCCTCCGCAGTGCTGCCAATGGTCCTGGGTTAGCTGATCCCACTTGGATTTCTCCCAATGTAATGATATCACACAGAATTTACAAAAAGGCATTACTTTTTTAAATTACATTTTCAGATCAACTGACCAGAATTTATAATTACTGTTCGTTTTCATATTAATTATTATAACATACAGTACATGGGAGCTGCCAAATTTCTGTGTTCCGTTAAAAACTCATGACTCTGTGCTACTTGTATGTAGAATATTTCTACTGTTTCAATGTTTACCCAGAACTATGTTGGTTAAGTATAAAGCATTGTCTATCTGAGCGTGAGGTCTGACAAATGGGCAGCTGTGCAAACAAACAGGGATCTGCTAAAGGAGCTGATCATGCTGAATGCTGGCACCTTGAGACCCCTATGTTATTTACCAAGGCTCAAAGTATTTGCAGCATTTTTAGCTCTGGTCCTTTGACTGGGCTTTTGTTTTATTTACAGTTGATTTATGGTGTTACAAGAGTTATTGTTACAGTTTCTATTCTTGATTCTGAATGAGTATTCTTCTGGATACAGATATACTGTGCGTGGATATAAAGCTCAATCAATATAAATTATTATCTGCTGGATGTTAAATGCATTTGTGGGATTTAGTGGGTCTGGATAAAAATGGTACTAGTACAATTTTGGCACAATAATAATATGAACTTGGAGCTCAATATTTTTTGCCCCAAAAGTTCAAATGTAAAATACATCCCAAAACCTTGTGCATGTATAATAATTAAGTCCAGCCTTGCTGTAAAAAAGGGGATAGATAATATTATAACAAACAAAAATATACATCTTTATGGGGAGCTGCAAAGCTTTCTAGTTTGTGGCAATCAATTTCCTTTTACTTTTTCTGCATAAACGTCCCCAAATCCCAAGTGAGGTTCATACAGAATATATTTGCTGGAATTGTACTGGAAGAACTTGACATGTTATGTTCTCAGCCCAACTGAACAGCTGTGGGATGAATCAGAAGCCCATTGTGAACCAGACTGGATCCTCAACTTTATTCAGTAGTGTTAGGGAGGCAAGTCTCTTGGATACTTTTGGGCATGTCATGTACCTTTGTTTAACAAACTGAAAATATTTTACTTCTAGTAACCCAACAACTTGTTGGTTAGTGATCATGCTTACAGAACACATCAGTCTGGAAAAATTCATGGGGCTTAAACACAAAAACAAAAAATAAACTTGAGCCCTTAGAGCACTGAGAAAGCTGAGCTGTATGGTGTTTGGATTTCTGGCCCAGCTGCTCTCATATATCTACTGGACTGAAGTTTATACTAAGCAGCATAAAAGTACTAATATGTTTTAATATCTTTGTATTTTATTGGTTTTTCCAGAGGACTTCCAGATGAAAACGCTCTATGTACCATCAGCCTTAACCATCCAGTTAGAATGCACTGTTCTGATTGCATAGTGTTCCTGCTAGTCTTTCTAATGTATCCACTAAGATAATTTAGAATTGGTTCATAATGTTATATATTACATTTTGGCTCCAAGTAAAGAACACTTTGAAATGTTAAATTAAAAATGGGCAATAGTCCCAGTTTTTTTTAGGTTAGTTACAAAGTCAAAGATACAATTACATTTGTTTGCCATGATCATTATTCTGTAAATACAGGTAACTTGGGGTCTGGTCACTTATCTTTAAATATGTAGCAATTAGGTTTTTGAAGAAATTCAATTACTTTACCTGATCACTCTTTACTGCCTTTTATGTAGTGGTATTAGACAAGAGGTTTCAATCTGCAGAAAGAAAGCTTGACAAGTGCTAGGTTAAAAGACAATGCGGCAGTTGGTACACTTTAGAGCTAATTTAATACTTGAATGGGCACATTTCTTTATTCAATTTCAGTCAAAGGACTTTTTGTACAATAGCCATTCTAACAGCAGCCATCTGTAAAGCTTGAATAAAAAGATTTAAAGGAATGTTATACGGTAGCACCCATTGTATTGCTACACAAGAACCAGGCTTTTATATACAGGTATGGGACCTGTTATGCAGAATGCTTGGGACCTGAGGTTTTCCAGATAAGGGATCTTTTTGTAATTTGGACCTCCATGCTTTAAGTGTACTAAAAAATCATTTAAACATTAATTAAATCCAATGGGTTTGTTTTGCCTCCTATAAGGACTAATTATATCTTAGTGTGGATCCAGTACAAGGCACTGTTTTATTATTGCAGAGAAAAAAGGAAATAATTTTTAAAAATTACAATTATCTGCTTATAATGGAGTCTATGGGAGATGGCCTTTCCATAATTCTGAGCTTTCTGGATAACAGGTTTCCAGATAACAGATCCCATATTTCATATTATTTAAGGCCAAAAGGGAAAATTTTTTGACTGATGGCCCTGAGAGCGATCAGGTTGTTTGGTCCGCAGGACAAGCAGTAAAATTAGTGGATACTGTATGTCGAAAGAATTTAATATTGCACAATATCTATTAGCAGGAAAACTCTGGAAACTGATAGGCCCAAGCCACTGATCACTGGCTGAACCCTGGCCTTTCTTTAGGCAACTTTTATAAATAAACTGTATATATATATATATGTTAAGTGCAGTCTGCAGATTATTTCACATGCACACACTATTTACTGGCAAATATCCCTATTCTGAGATATATTGTATATACTAATAAAGTGCAGTTCAGAACAAGAGTTGCAGCACCAGTTGCAACACAATATAATCAAGTCTACTGGCAACAGTTCACAAAAGGAACAGCAAAGCTCACAGGCCATTCACCTGGTCACAAAAATGCCCTCCTCTGCTGGTTAAAAACAAGCCATGAACAGACAGTAGAACTTGGCCAGAGCAGAAGAGGATAGATATCCTGAATAAAAACAAAATAGCTCCCCCAATATATGCTTAATAACCTAGATTTCACGAGTCCCCTTATGCACTTGACTACAGAATATGTTGGCATATTATAAATTAATTTAATATTAAAAGTAGAGATGCACCAAATCCACAATTTTCGGATTTGGCCAGAACACAAAATCCACCACAAAAGATTTGGCTAAACCCCAAAGACTAATTTAAATATGCAAACTGGCAAAGTATAACCCTAAAATTGCAGCATCGCCTTCAGTGGCGGATTATTCAAATTTTCGAGTTTTTATATGGCCATAACTGTCAAATTCAATTAGGGAATTGTTCAAATTCGATTTGAGTATTTTTAAAAATGCGATTTGATTTTCGAGATTTATCATACTCTGGACCTTTAAGAATTCAAATTTGACTATTCGCCACCTAAAACCTGCCAAATTGCTGTTTTAGTCAATGGGAGACAATGGGAGTTGTTTGCAACCTGACATTCAAGATTTTTAATAGAGAAAACTCAAATCGAATTCGAGTTTTCGGGTCAATCCTATTCACCCGAGCTTAACAAATTTGATTATTTAAATAAATTTTGATTGGTCGAATTTCAAGTTCATATGAGTTTATGGGAGTTTTTAAAAACGTTAAAAACATGAATTCAAATTCGACCTTTGATAAATGTGCCTCTAAGGGTTTAGATTCTTTCTGGCCAGGCACTGATATGCAGCTGAATTGTGCAAAAAAGACTGGGATTCATTGCATCTCTAATTAAATTTCTCCCATATATGAGTTTCTTTTTACAAATCGCTAGGGATCTACAATTTCTTAAAAACTTCTTCATCCAGAAGTTGTTGCTATTGAAATGAATGATTGTAGGGCCTCTGTTAAAGTATTGTCTGGGCCAAAGTACATTTCAGGTTCTCCAAAAGCATTTCATATGAGACCATCTTTAACAGACATTTCCACATTTCAGGACGTAATTTGACTAGCGTCACTACATGTATATACATTCCTATCATCATTATTACCAGTTTAGGGTTCATTTTATAAAGTAATTAAATAAACACTACCCCAGGACAAACAGGATTTTGTAAAGGTTATCCTAGATTCTGCCCTGTCCTTCACTCATCATATCCAGTCACTTAAGAAACATATCCAAAATATGATCATTTATCCCTACACTGGCTTCCGCTATCTTTCAGAATAAAATTCAAATTAATGACCCTGACATTCAAAGCACTTCATAACTCTGTCCCACCCTACATCTCTGATCTCATCTCTATATACTCACCCAACCGATTGCTACGCTCCTCTACTGACCTGCTACTCAACTCTTCTCTCATTACCTCCTCACATGCTCACATTCAAGACTTTGCAAGGGCTGCACCACTCCTCTGGAATTCTCTCCCACGGTCTGTCCGACTTTCTCCCAACCTTTCTGCTTTCAAAAGATCTCTTAAAACGCACTTCTTTAGAGAAGCCTACCCTCACTCTGCTTAACTACCAAATGCAATACCACATACAGTACCACATCTCTTACCCACTCAATTCTGATCTTGCCCACTCCCACACCTTGTGTCTTCTTCCCTTTAGATTGTATGCTCCTTTGCACAGGACCTTCCTCGCCTTTTGTATCGGTATTGGTTGTGATGAATGTAACCCCATATGTTCTATGTATGTAATTAATGTGATTTAGTTGTATAAACACATTTACTTTACAGCGCTGCGATGTTATATAAATGAATGTTAATAATAATAATAATAATAATAATAATAATATATACAAGGTTTAGTAAGAAGTATAATGGTCAGCTATATCCAAAAATGAGAGACTTTGCATGCAATGGAAAAATACATAATAGGTATACTAGTATTGTTGCTGAAAAAATAAGTCAGTTGATATTGACTTTTTCCATTCACAGACAATTGTATATACCATACAATCCAAATAATGTTCCAGTTTAGTTCAACAGAATGATGGTGTTAGCTCCAAGACTGGAGAATGTATCGTAGGTGCAGGAAAATATTAACAATCCACTGCTGGGTAGATCAGAGCAGAAAGGTCAGAAAAATAGGCAGTTCTCCCAATAAGGTACAGGCAGAAAAACACTGGAGGCAGAAAAAAACTCAATGAAACAATGTCATAACAGGGAGAGACCAAATCATTAGTCAGAGAATGTAGAGGTCAACACAGAGGGAGAAAGGTCAAGGCTGAGGCGGTTGGTACATACTATATGTTGTTGTTTGTGATTAAAGACTGACCAGAATAGGCTCTGCCATAATCTGAATACAAAACATAGAAGCCCAGTCATAGACGGTGGTTAGTAGGTTCTACTATTAGTTTTCGTTCAAAGGAAACAATGGTACTGTTTTGTAGAGATCAACCATTGGCATCTTGTAGCATAAGCCTAGTGGAGGTAAAAGCATGGCAAGATTTCAAATACTGTAAGTCCTATGGAGAGTGAACAAAGAACAAATGTTAACAGATGGCAGTTTGTTTGACATGGCAGTGAGACTTCAGTAAAAAATGTAACATGATGGGGTCAGCTGTTCATAGTTAATCAGGTAATTAAGCTAGAAAAGCAAAGGACCCCTTCAACAATGGCTACACACTGCAGAACAAACTTTATGTTTTGATCCATCTAAAATACCAACAAACTGCTTGTGGAGTTTATCCATGAAATTCTGCATAATAATACAAAACCCTAAAAACTAGCATGTCGGAGTAGAGAAAAACGAAATATAAATCATACTTTGAATAAATTCCTGATATCTCCTTCAGCAAAAAGCATTTGCCCTTCTAAAGCATTTGCCCGTCCAAGTAAATTCTTCTGATCAGACTTGCCCTTTATGGCATTCAATATTCTTACTGGCTGCAAAGCATGATAATTCAAATTTAAAATAAATCTTTTAACCCAAATAAATAATCGGTTAATCAGGTCACCTCTTTAACTCATGACATTAATACGTTCTTGCATCCTGTTATATCCCAGCTAATCTGATCATCCTATGTCCTGGTGGCATATAGACAGATGCACTTTATCTAATCAATCCCACAGGGACAGATAGAAAAGGGAGAGGTTTTGCTAATTACAAATGTAATTAATGGGGTTAATCAACTTTACTGCCCTTTAATTCCTGGTTTTGTTCCCTTTGTGAGTAAGGTTTCCCCAGTTGGCTTAGGGATCTTGTGACCAGTTTCATAGTAATATAATGGGAGGAAGCAGCTCTGGGCTTCACTCTAGCAGGTGGTGGATTTGAGGGCCTAAGGTAAAAGTAGGCCTCAGTACAAGCACCCAAAACCAATCCTTAAGGTAACAAAACCTTAGTGAATCTGGGTTGAACGGGACCCCTAAATCAAAAGAATAGCTCTTGCAATAGTACATCGCAAGGGTGTAAGATCTTCTCAAGGCCCACCTTAGTGTTGGACCACAACTGGAAAACGGGTTCAGATTATTAGCTTCCATTGCAAGAAATCCATTTTACTGTCCAGTTTATCCTTGCTGGTGAAACTACATCTTCATTCTATCCATCCCCAACCCATCTGGGTGTGTGAGTTCTTAATTCTGCCTGATATTCTCTTGCTGGATCTATTTACCTTATTGTGAAAAGGTAGTACCTTCTGTAAAATTAATTTTCAGATTATGGTAAAGAATCACTGGTGCCCATTTAAAAGGTAATCACCTTAAGCTACAGTTCAGAAACTCCACAATTTCGCTAGGTTGTCCCCAACCTTTTTTAGCCGTGAGCCACATTCAGATGTAAAGAGAGTTTGGGAGCAATGCAAGCATACAAAATGTTCCTGGGTGGTGCAAAATCTGATTGACTATTTGATTGTAAGAACCATCTGGGACTTGAACACTTGGGACTGGGGTTGCTGGACTTTAAGTGCACAGTTGGTGCACTTACCAAGTGAGCCACTGGAGGCTCTTGGGGTTGATCCTGATCCTGTTATAGGGATCCTGTATCTTGTTATGTTTCCAGTTTGTCTACTCCCTGGTCTCCTCCCTTCTTGTTACTCTCATGTGTTTTGTGTTTTCTAATCAGTTGCCCTTTATAAACCACACCCTGAGCCTTGCTCAGGGCTGAGTCATTGAAAGTGTTCTGTTTGTTCCTGACCTGCCAACCTGAATCTTGAAAACCTTGAATGTGTTTGAATCTGAATGTGTTTGGTTTTGTTCCTGGATATTCCAAGTTCCTGAACCTTTTCCTGTGTTTTTGTTCAGCTTTTCATTGCCTGCCTGGTAAAGACTTTATTTTTGACCTGTTCCTGTTTTGCTTCAGTTCCATTAAATCCTGTATATTTCACCATGCCTGCTTAAAGTATTTCTGGCTTTTTACCTGGGCTTCCACCACACGCACTACCAAGTGTGAATTTAACTCCTGTTGCAGCGGTTTCCCACTGTGAACGTTACATTGATAACCCCTATGTGGACTGGTACCCTACAGGAGGCCCTGTTTGGCAGTACACCTGTTTTTATACAACCACAAAACTAAGCGCCTGCTTGGAGGCCATTGGGAGCAACATCCAAGGGGCTGGTCAGCAACATTTTGCTCACAAGCTACTGGTTGGGGACCACTGCTCTAGATACTTCTAGTGAGGGTTCAGCTGAGGGACAGTTTTACAATGTAACAATGCTTTACTGCTGTAGTATAGTATATGTGTGTGTTTGCTAACCCATTGCAAGAGTGTTGGGTGTTCCATGTTAAATTAGGAATATTGGCCTCAGATTGTTCAGTCGGATCTTCTTACTGCTGGTAAATGCAGGGGTAATAACACTGTCAATTAGTAAAATGTTCCCTCTATAAAAATAATTAATGATTTAAGATGGCTGAGTTCGTTTCTTACCATGTTTCTAAAAGCATTGGGACTCTGATTGCCCCATGGGTCTAGTCTATGGCATGACTGCTGGTTCAAAGCTAAATGGCAGCAATATTGTACCTATTATGAGCAAAGGTATTCTGGTGAATATACAGTAATATCAGGAGAATATTAAAGCTATATGACTATGGCAGCTGCCATGCTGTTCACTTGTAGAATTTGAAAAACAATAGGTATTTTTAGGCTATGCAAATATTTTCGCTAGACCTATTTTATGCTTTTATAGACTTGAACTTTATGCTGTTTTCAAACTGTTTTAAAAATGACTATTTCAAGGTAGAGAAACATTCTGTAGATATTTAAATGTGTATTGTGCCGTTTTAATTCATTCTGGTGAACAGCCGTTACTCCGCAAATTCACTAAGTGACATCATATCCTGTATGCCACAAATGCATTATAGTTGTAAAAACGTTTCTGCTGGCGACTTTTCTTTTTTAAAAGCGGGATTGCCTTCAAAAGTCCGAACTATTAAAGAGTTATGTGTGAACAATTTTTTAAAATTAATTTGATGGGCATGCCACATTTGTATAAGGGTGGGCTCATGTCTAGGGCATTAGAGGATCTCCTTTGTCTTTACTATGGCTCATTGGACTTGTGTTTGTGGCCACTTCAAGCATTTGCACCAACATTACTAATAAAGATGTCCATATGACTTTTAGGTACCCATCCTATTCAAACTAACCTAATTGCAAGAGTGATAGTGAAGTTTCTCTAGGCAGAAATGAACGCCCAGCCGAAGTAACGCTAGCTCAAATTCACCAGCGTTCGGCTGCTAAGACGCAACTTTGCATTTTAGTGAATTAGCGTAGTGGTAATGAATTTGCACCTGGCACAAGTGGAGCGAAATGGTCACTGGTGAAAATTTGCCCTTTAGTGAATTTGCTCCATGGTATTTTGTATAGAATCCCTGTGGCTGCATAGAAATGATAGACTTTATTGAGGACTTTCTGAGAGCTAATTATTGAACAGCAGAAAGCAGGGTTGACTGGATGTAAGTTATATTCCAAGCATGCTGCCCACACTTACACAGTGGAGCAAGCTTAGCAGTTAGAGGCAACTAGCAAGACAATTATATCTGGGTAAGCTGCCCAAACTATAACGCAATGTATTGAGTGGCTGTGTACACACTGCAGAAAGGGGAAACAAAACTGCAAATACAAACACAGTGCCAGGGTGGAGACAGATCAAACACAGCAGGGCAAGACAATTAACAAAGGAATTTGGCAGAATCAGAGTCAGAATACAGTCTGGTTCATGCACAGGTGATCCCTAACACAGTACCTAGGATTTAAGTCAGACAAGCCAAGATTCAGACGCTAACTGGATTTCAGGAACATGCTTTCTACTAAATTGCAGGAACACCCTAGAACTGCAAGAGAAACTGTTTGGTCAGGCAATGGGCCAGCAAAGGAGGGGGGGGTGGAACTTTAAAAAGCCCCTTGTTATAGCTGATTGGATGAGGCAAAAATTCCATTAAGCCCTATCCTGGCTGGACTGATTCACTAATATCAAACTTTTCCGCCTATTGTTTTAATCACTAAAAATCTATGAAATACGGAGACTGAAGCTACTCCATGTTTAATATTTCAAGGCAGATACTTTGATTACCAGTGGACACTTTGGGGCAAATTCACTAAAGCGCGTGTGCAAGGCAATAAGTGTGGTCAGCACAAGCCCTATTCTTTGCACTCATGTTACTGATCCTTTAAACTTAAAGTCCCTGCTAGACTGGCTGTTTCCTGCAAAATCCCAGACTATGGGACATATTTACTAAAGTGTGATTTTCCTCCTCATATGCAGCAAAATGCACCTCAACTACAGTAAACTGGAGGATTTTCACCTGAAGAAGAGATGTGAATTTATACCAACACCAAGAGAATTTTCACCAACACAAATTAATTCTCCTTTTAGTAAAGTAGCAGTGTTGTGAGGAATTTTCATTTCTGGTGACATTACTACACATTCTCACTTTCACTCCCCTATATGCCCCTATAAAAGAAGGGCCTAGTAACTAGAAATGTGATAACTGATTCAGCAAGTTTCAATATTTTCTTAGTTTGAGAGATGAAAATTATATTGTGGATGTTGAGGGAAAGAATGTTTTGACTGCCCATTTAAAAATAATAGTGGAACCTGAATTATCCAGGGTTCCATAAAAACAAATGTCCTCTCTGCAAAGCTCAATCAGTTTCAATTGCAGTTTGGCAAAACAAAACTTGAGGTATACACAAGTGCAGCTTGGGGCAAGCATAGCATAAAGAAAGCAAATCAAAGAGAAAGATTCCCTGCTTAAACATAATAGCATATAATCAATTTAGAACTTTAAGTTGTAGTTACCTCCATGTGGATAGATTTATTTTCAGTTGGGATTATTTTGCTGCTTTTGTATTCACATTTAAATTATAAGCACTCTTTTTACCTTAAATTAAATTGATGGCCACTGCAGCTGCCACATTATTATCTAATGCCTCAGTTTGCAAGTGTTTACTATGATATTTATGGCCTCTAAGACTTATTGGTTCATCCCTTGTTGCTAGTGACTTTCCAATTTCAAATCTAAAAACCCTCTTATTTTTTTACTGGTTATTAAATAATTATTTCTGTTTCATCTCCTTTATATTTAGTAGTGCCTGGTAAATCCTATGCAACATTTAGTACTGGGAAACCCATAGAACTGGCACCAGACAAGAAGTTGTAGAGCCCAAAAAGGTACAGAGAACACATAGCGGTAAAGGAAGTAGTGGGTGAAGTGCAGAACAACTGGCCAGATCAGAAAATGTCCAGGACATACTGGATGGGATAGAGCAGCAGACAGGGCACAGCAAGAGGAGTAGAAGAGAGATTGGACAGGATGGGGCAGGTGGAGACAGACTGGACAGTATCAATAAGGGCAAATTGAGGTCAAGGCAGGTAGCAAACACACAATAGAATTTCAGCAAAAGCAAATTAACCTGTATGTTGTTTCAATGAAGGAGGAAACCAGCAGTGGCGTAACTATAGAGGTGGGTAAGCTCAAATACTTTGGGGCAAATTCACTAAAGGGCAAATTTTCGCTTTGCCACACTTTGTGCCCCTTCGTCAGGCACTAATTTGCTAGCACTACACTAATTCACTAAAATACGAAGTTGCGTCTTGGCAGCTCGGCAAAATTTCACTAGTGTAAATTCATCAGCAGGGATGGGCAAATTTTTTGCCTTGTTTTGCCACGGAAATGATGCCCATAGACTTGTATGACATTGTGCGACAAAAAAAAAAAAAAAAGACTTTAATGGGCGTCGCCAACATTTTCGGCGGTGGCTCTTTTGGGCCCCACTGACCCAGATCACTTCCCTGCACCCGCTCTGCTTACCTCCCTCCCCCCAGCCCGCTGACTCGCAGGAGGAAGGTGTGCGCACATGCAGACGGGGGTAAGGTTGGAGGCAGGTTGTGGCAGAAGGGGTTTTGCAGCTGGGGGGCCGGAGTATGTTGTACGGGCCCCTGAGGCTGCAGGCCCAATGGGCCCCCCAGTCTGACACTGCACCTAAAGCAGTAAGCACAGGAAATAGTATGACACAGAAGATTAGCATGGAACCCATACTTTAAAATTCATCCAGCCAAGGCAAGATCATGCTTTTTTTAATAACTAGTGTGCAAGTTGTATCATACAGTGTTTTTGATGCCCACCTCCACTCTAATGTGGCCACACATTTAGGGGCAATGATTGGACTTTATTTATTATTAAAAAAGCACAATTTAATCGGATCGGGGACAAACTTAATAAAATCAAGTGAAAACTCCAAACAGTAGGATTTTCTGGCTAAATTCAGAAACCTTCAAATAGCATAGAGACCTCTCCCATTGACTTATATAAAACCTCGGAAGGTCTGAGATGCTGGATTGGACATTTTCCATCTTCGGGGTATAATAAATTTAAAAAAAAAGAGTTTTTATCATTAAAAAATTCAGATTTCATAGTAAAAAAAACCTAGAATTTCAAGTTTTTGTCATTCGGACTTTAATAAATAACCCCCTTAGTCTGGGGGAATTGTGGTAAGTTCAAAAGGAGTGCCTTCTGCACAGGCAAATTGAGACTCTTGGAGGCCAATTTATTGGAGGTCGAATTTTAATGGAATTAGAGCTTTTTGAAACCATGATTAAACTCATTTCACAAATGCCTTGAAAGCTATTAAAAGATCCAAATATAAAAAAATGAAGGGTGCACTAGAAAACCTCTAAAACCAATAAAATTTCAAGGTTTTCAAACGATTACTAGAGAAATAAATACTGAAAAACTTGTCTGAATGGCTAAAAAAAATCTAATAAGATCAGTGCAGTTCCCATTGTCTTCTATAGGACCTCGACTGCTTTTACTTGGTGACGTTTTTTGTGGGGTTTGGGCTTCATAATTTTCGAGTTTTAGAGAAAATTTTAAAAACACAACTTTTGGTAAACGGAATTTATTTTTAATTTTAGCCCTTATTGTGTAAAGAAATAAGATCTACAGATGCTAAATGGTACAGCTGTGTTCCTGTAGCCCATTGACTTATGCCACAAAGTGATCTGTTGGCTGCATAATCATTCAGTAGTACAATTTGTTTAAGTAGAGTTTATGCTCAACCCATTATATTAATCAGGTTGCTGTACTTAAAAGACTTTCCAGAACACAATTAAGCAAAGTATTGGATGCAAGTGTAAAGCACTTTATTTTAATTACCATCCCCACAAATATATATGAGCAATCTCATGATAATCACTTACATTAATGGAAAGTTGCTGTAGCTATGGCTTAGGAATCCATGATGAGGGTGCCCCTTACCAATTCTCACCCCATTCGGTTTTTCATGCAATGTGGCCTAATACATACATAAAGAAGGCCATTGAACACGTTTTTTCGCATAGGAAAGTATTCAATACACAGATTCCTAAGGTACAATAAACATATTCCCAGGAATCCTACAGTTTAGCCTACAGATCATAATGTCTCATGACCTTGTTGAAGCCAAAAGTATATCACACAGCTGATGGTGTTATTAAACCTCCAAATGTAAACAGTGTTTCAACACATACAGAGAACAAATACAATTAAAGAATGTTCCTAAAAGTGCAATTTTCAGTTATTATATACCAGTGGTACCGAATCACCATTATGTTCACCTGTATATTCTAAGTGCCTTTAAAAGTCATTACACCGTGCACCTGAGAATAATGGATAGTGCAACTTCAATCCAGAAAACCTTATTTGTATTGCTCTTTGGAAGAATAAGAGCCATATATTATTCACTGATACCAGCAAGGATTTGAAAGTGAAACAGAACTGGGAATAATGACCCACGTTGGCTGAAAGACTAACACAACGGGTACATCCATCCACCCTATCAAATTGATTGGTGCCCTGTAAAAAAAAAACGGAATCCCTAGTCACTCCTAGAGTTTGCCTTGTATATACAGTACTTATGGAGCATTCAGTGTAAGGGAGTATATTTCTTGTGATGTAAAACGTAAAATAGAAAAAAGGCAGTTTGATTGAGAAATTGAAATATGAATAGGAAAGAGCAATAACTTCTGGGGTCAGTGACCCCCATTTGAAAGTTTAAAAGACGCAGAAGGCAGCAAATAAATCAACGATATAAAATGAAGATCAGATTCATTCGAAGAAGCTTGTTCAATGAAAATAAGGACTACGGTAACTATAATATTTTCATTCTCACCATCCTCTGTGCCATTCTCAACATTTTCAACTTTCTCAAACATTCCAATAAATTAACAGAGCCTAGATTCCAAATAATGAATTAATTTGGGCTCTATGACATGCTCTAACATGTTGAGACATACTGTAATTTATTTTACCAACTGAATGCACATTATTATAACCTTTAAAATAAAGCTGGCATTCAAATGAGTATACATCAAACACAAAACATTTGAAATGAGGGACTAACTATTAGGATTACTTGTCTCAGGACCTCCAAATAACTAGCCTAACAAACTATAAAAACTAATTCATAAAATAAATATTTATTATAATCTGTGAAAAAGATATAAACTTTTTAATATTTGATGCCTAATTACTTTTTTTTTATCCAAAATAAATGTTCATGTCTTGGCTAACAAGAGAGTAAGTTTTCTAAAACCAGCACTTTTCCATTTTGGCATACAAAAACTTGGGTACCCGGAGTTCTTTAGCGTAAAAATATGAAACTTAAAAAAATATACTGTAAACATGATTTTGTATGGATCCACAGGGGTAGATTACCCTACTAGAAGTCCCTGCATGTCATCTATGCCTTGTGGAAGGGAGGCTTCCCTCTGGGTCAGGGATCTAGTGTCCTGCCTATATAGTCTATATAGTCTTCTGAACTCTATCCTAGCAGGAAGTGGATCTGCCAGTATTGTAGTCCAGTTGAATCTAAGGAAGCCTACATTTGGGAACATAAGTAACTTGAGCACACGTAGCCGGTGTTTAATGTCAATCCAACACGTAAAACGTTTCGGGGGCATACATCTTCGCCAGAGCGAAACGTTGTACGTGTTAGATTGACATTAAACACCGGAGAAATCCCTTAAGCAGCTATGTGTGCTGGAGTTACTTATGTTCATTGATTTGTGGAGGGGCCATCCTCCTATACCCCAAGCACTGTACGTGCATAGTTGAGAGGCCAGTTTTATGTTACTGGTAAACTTAAACTTTAACAAGTCCTATTTCTTTTCACTGGTGTATGTGCCTTTGTTATTGCAACAGTTAAAAACAGCATCTATTTAAGAATCACTGGAGACTTTTGGCTAGATTCAATTCATTAAAAAAAAAAAGTTATTTCATGGTTTATCACATGAAAACTCATGGACAAGACTAAACTTAAGGAGAAATAACTTTTCTCCAAATTAATTTCCATTTTTTCCCCCATAGACTTCCATTGAGTTTTCATGTGTTAAACAGTGAAACAAGTTTTTCTGAATTGAAATTGAATATCTTCAATGAGTTCATTCATGTGATAAACCCACACTGAATCTGGCATTGTTTTGATAGTTACAGTTCAGTTTCCATCACTTTGTCTCCAACAACATTGGTAGAACACAGCTGGGTGATGGAGTAAAGTGTAACTGGCTCTATTGGTGAGTAGCTGGGTAATAGAAGGGATTTCATTAGGCCCCCATTTCTACGCCCACCACATGAATCCACAGCAGTCATGAGTTGAGTAAAACTTGAGTTTAGATTATGTTATGTTGATTTAATCCGTCTTAAATGTCAGAGTGATGAAACAATTGGTACTGAAAAAAACTCATTTGGTCTATTGCACCATAGACTTTCAACGAATCTGACACATTTAACTATGTAAAAGTAAATCTTCTGGTCACCCCTAGGGGTATATTTATCAAAGAGTGAAGTTAATAGTGAAGTTCCGCCACTAGAGTGAAATTCCGCCACTCTCCATTCATTTCTATGGGATTTTTATAGGCGTATTTATCAAAGGGTGAACGTTCACCCATTGATAAATACGCCTTTCAAAATCCCATAGAAATGAATTGAGAGCTGCGGAATTTCACTCTAGTGGCGGAACTTCACTCTTTGATAAATTTAGCCCCTAGTGTCTTTTATTGTGTGCCCATTAGTTAGAACCTACACCGTTATTGTTTTGTATCTCTTTCCTACTTCTCCCTTTTTTTCTACATTTATTTTTCTACTTCTATATGCTATTACTCCCAATGGATCGGATTCATTCCATGAATATGTACACTTGTGCAATCTACATTAGGCTTATCATAAATCAAATAGTCAGTATGCGGAATTTCGTGGTTTGGCTGTGTTTATAGTATAAGTATAAAGGAGACAGGATGAATAGCTACTTTAGATAAAAACAAAAAAAGCTGATTATAAACAATCTTTACAGTAAGCAGCTCTCCCTATAAGTTGTGAAATCAACAACTCTTCTAGGAACGCTGATAAGTTAGATTTACAGCCATCAATATTTTAGCAAAAACGTTGGCTGGGCCTTTTGCATAGTTCCACTACACATTGGAATATAAACTATGGCTACATGCAGTTTACACTGGGTGCAGCAAATGAGCATATAAGAGTGACAAAGATCCTAAATACCTTTGCAAATCAAAAATTTTTGTTATCAGATGCCAGGACAGGTGTTTTAATGGACACTGCTGTACCTGATGTTCAGTAGGTTCTACCTGAACTAGTTCATCTTCTTTCCCTTCAACTTTTTATATCTACAGTAATGCTTTCCTATTCTCTTCTACCCCTATACTCTTGATCTTTTACTTTAGCTCCTACCTTCCCTCTTGTTTTATGTATTTCTCTCTTTTTTGATTGCAATCCTTTCCCCTTTCTTTATACAGATTATTCTCATCTTCCTTTTCTCTTCTGCAAAAACTCTTTTGTCATCTCAGCTTTCTGCTACAACTGCTGCAGAACCACACACACATCTGTAACACATATCATCCAGCACATATATAAATTTGGGAATGGGCCATTTCATAACTTAGAGGTCTGTCACCTTTATGACGCTCACTTTAGTGGCGAGACCAAAGTGGATATCTGCCCCCATACAAAGCAGTAGCTGCTGGTACTTCTTCGTTAAATACATCACAGTTGCAGACCTTTAGCACCTCACAAATATTTGGATATACAGTATATCATTCCCTCTTATACCACAGCTAATATCCAGCAAGCTCCAAAGCCCTAGCTTCTCTCCAGCCCTCCTTACCTCCATCCCTTGGTAACTACTGGCCATACCACTTATTCAACCACAACAAATATTAAGTTTATGTTGCATATCGCATCAGCTTATGGAAATATACAGTAGCTTAACTTATACAGGTATGGGATCTGTTATTCAGAATGCTTGGGACCTGAGGTTTTCTGGATAAAGGATCTTTCCGTTATTTGGATTTCAATACCTTAAGTCTACTAAAAAATCTTTTAAACATGAAATAACCCCAATAGGATTGTTTTTGCCTCCAACAAGGATTAATTATATCTTAGTTATGAATAAGTACAAGGTACAGTTTTGTTATTACAGAGTAAAAGGAAATAATTTTTAAAAAATGTAATCTTTTGCTTATAATAGAGTCTATGGGAAATAGCCTTCCCATAATTTGGAGCTTTCTGTATAATGGGTTTCTGGATAACGAATCCCATGCCTGTATCTAAATCAAAATTTTAGAAGGAGGGGAAAAACCCTTGAACTCAAAAATATGTATTCATTTCTTATTCTCATTGAGCAAATGCAAAGGGATAATAATTTCAAAGGGTTGGTGTGTCATTACAGGGCCATCTAATTTAAATGTTTGCATTAATGCCATGACGAGAATTTTGTAATGAAAAAATCAATTTAACATAAATCAAATTCCTTACCCACAGTAGGATTTTTGTAAATCAAATTTACCACAAAACTGGCTCAATATCAAAGTACAATTTACTTAAGTGAATTAAAATGTAAAACTATCTGTACACTAATAATATAGCCAACTGCTCAATAGTGGCATATTTAACTGGTTTTATGCAATTGGAATTATTTGCTAAACTGAGGCACTGACTCCATTGCTCTGATCCATTTCACTTTTGTGATTAACATCTGTATTCCTGGTAGTTGTGGTTTTTTCCAGTGTGCTGCTAATAGTGATCTCGCTGCCGTGAGAATGTGAGTGGCTAGTTTGCGGGACTGCTTTGAATGTAAGGCCGTTATTTTCATGCCTAACAAGAATGAGTGAGGAGCTGCTAGTATTGTGCATCGTAGGACCTCGGAGAGCAGGGTTGCTACTGTATTCCAGAACGTTTGGGCTACCGTACAGGTCCACCATGTGTGTATGAAGGAACCCCTTTCCCCACAAGTAATAGGACATTTTAAATACTGACACATTCTTTTTTATTCTGTCTTCTCCCTAAAAACAAACAGTAACATAGCCAAAATAAGACTCTGCCCAATAACACACGACACATCAATCACATGTAATAGAAAAACCTGTACATACATGGGATCCGTTATTCGTATCCAGAAAGTTCAGAATAACATTCCTTATTTGAGGCAAAATAATCATATAGGGTTCAATTAAAAAAGAAAATTACAGAAAGAACCACAGCTCCTGAGCATTCTGGATAACAGGCCCCATACCTGTATCTAAAGCCTCAAGCACAAACTGTAAGAATAAAGTGGAATACATATTGAGCTGGATTTTCACAGGTTGGGTGTCACTGAAAAATTATTTTGCATTTTAATGATATCAATGACTTTGCACAGTTGGGGAAAAAGTTTTATTGAGCAAGATTTAATTTGTATCAAAAGTAGAAGCAAACTTTCTAATATCCCCACATGACAGTTACTGCTTATCCTTCAGTTAGAGGGCTAAAATAAAAATGAAAGGTAAAACATACACTAAAAATAGGATGAACTTAATACCAGGCCAAGGTGTGCACAGCTGCTCTTGAGAAACAAATGCAACAAATCATTCGTTGATGAATGGTCATTTAGGAATTAGCAGATGAATGTTTAATCATTATTGTAGAAATAGAGGTAAAATGTTAAGCAAATGTTAATGTTAATTAATTAATGTTAAGTCCTTTAATTGCTAGGTAGCAGATGAGCACAAGCTTTCCCATTGTATAGAGCACGGGTAAGGCCCCATCTAGAATATGCCGTACAGTTTTGGTCTCCAGTGATCAAACAGGACATTATTGTATTAGAGAGGGTACAGAGAAGGGCAACTAAGCTGGTAAAAGGTATGGAAAATCTTAGCTATGAGGAAAGACTGGCCAAATTGGGGATGTTCACGCTGGAGAAGAGGCACTTAAGGGGTGATGTGATAACTACAGTATGTATAAATATATAAGGGGATCATATAATAGTCTCTCTAATGCTTTATTTACCAGTAGGTCACCCATTCCGATTAGAAGAAAGGAGGTTCCGCCTGAATATTCAGAAGGGGTTTTTTACAGTGAGAGCTGTGAAGATGTGGAATTCTCTCCATGAATCAGTCGTACAGGCTGATACATTAGATAGCTTTAAGAAGGGGTTGGATGGCTCTTTAGCAAGGGATGGAATACAGGTTTATGGAAGATAGCTCATAGTTCAAGTTGATCCAGGGACTGGTCTGATTTTGGAGTTCGGAAGGAATTTTTCCCCCTCTGAGGCAAATTGGAGAGGCTTCAAATGGGGTTTTTTGTCTTCCTCTGGATCAGGGGTCAGCAACCTTTACGATCAAAAGAGCCATTTTGCCCCCTCTTCCACTAAAGAAAAAGAGTCTGGAGCCGCAAAACATAACATAGTTTATAAACTTTTAAAAGTTGTAACTTTTTTTTAATTTTAACTGTTACAACAACAGAATACTACAAACAGAAGCGCAGTGTGTATGTGTAGGCCTACTTTGAAATAAATTAAACACTAAATAGCCATATTAAATGCTAGTGTTCTCATCTGTTTAATGTGACTTCTGTTTCTGAAGCTCCATACTGATCTTCCTTCTCTTGTCTTAAGTGTGACCACAGTAAGGACCATGATGAAGCATCTTGCTGCGGCTCAGTCTTGCCTATCACTCTTCGGATGTCTATACAGCCCTCGCACCTGCTGATGGCTTCCTGAGTGTGCGATAAGATAACCGTTAGCTTACCGTGGTCGATCACTCAAGAAGCCGCCAGCAGGTGCGAGTGCTGTATAGACAACATGAGAGGCAAAGCCATAAGACCGAGCCGGAGCAAGCAGGATGAAGAGCCACATGAGGCTCCAGAGCCGCGGGTTGCCTACCCCTGCTCTGGATCAACTAGCAGTTAGGCAGGTTAAAATAGTTGAAAGGTTGAACTTGATAAATGTGTCTTTTTTCAACCTAACTTACTATGTTAAAAACCTGTAGCTGAGGTACATACTGTATGTTTCTTCAAGTTCATGGGAGCTAATGACATCAGTGGTTCCTGAACTGTTAGGCTGCCCTCCCTGGAAACAGGGCTCGGTTGAAGGCCAGATAGTGTAAGATTTGGTTCGAATGCCTTTATGATTTCGTTGAAATCCCGGCATGAAGACAAATTATTATGTGATTCGAGGTAATACATAACCAATGGCTTTTATATTCTTTGAACAATGTCTGAATGTCTCATAAAATGATATATTGTGATATTTTTAACCTTTTTAAGAGCTGAGAAGGGCCATGACCAAAGTTGGACCTCCAAGAGAGGCTTGATCTGAAAAAAAAAGTCTGCCAATCACTAGGGATGTAGCGAACTGTTCGCCTGCGAACTTGTTCGCGCGAACTTCGACCGTTCGCGTCCGCCTAATGTTCGCGAACGTTTGGGAACGTTCGCAATTTGAGTTCGCGACCATTCGACCGCTAACATCGAACGATTTCCATTCGTTCGAACGATTTCCATTCGTTCGAACGATTTCCATTCGTTCGAACGATTAAAATCCCTCGAACGTTCGATTCGAATGAAAATCCTTCGATCGAACGATGAAAATCCTTCGAACGTTCGAATCGAACGATTTTGCGGGTGTTCGAAGTTCGTGAACTGTTCGCGAACTGCTCGCATTTTTTGCCGGTGTTCGCGAACGGCGTTCGCGAACACCAAAACGGCAGTTCGCTACATCCCTACCAATCACTGCTCTAGGGTTTAAACTAATTAGAATGACACAAGTATTCAAGAATCATTGACCATGTCTGTGTCACAGAGCCAGAGGTTATGAAAAAGTTTAGAGAATGTGCTTGTGAATGGCATTTCAAGCACTTCCTGTCGCTAAGTCATAGGAGAAAGGCAACTGCCAAATAGAAGCAGCCAAATACTTTCTGTATTCATCTACTGAGCTTAAATTATGTTTGTGGCCTGCAGTGAACATAGCAAGCCCATAGCATTCTCTGAACAATCCGTGTTTAGAGGGTGAGGGGAATTAAAAGAAGAGGGGTTCTTTGTGTTTTTTTATAGTAGAAATATCACATCATACTGTATTTAGCTAAATGTTTTATTTTTGTTTGTCTTAGGAAGGCCCTGACTTTTTTAATGAAAAAAGTCAGACCAAACTAGAATCCATTATTGCACCTAATTTATTATTAAAAAATCATGATTTTATTAGATTGGGGGGAAAAAGAAAAATCTAGAAAAAATCCAAACCGTACAATTTTTTCAGATTTTTTTCCCCGAATTGCTCTATTTTTTCGGACTTTTAGTCGAAAAGTCCCAAATAGTCAGATTTTCGGGCTAATTCCAGTGCAGGCCTCAGAAACTTCCAAATAGGATAGGGACCTCTCCCATTTACAACCTTGGCAGGTCTGAGATGCAGGATTTCTGGATTCTGACTTTTTCCATCCTCTGGGTTTAATAAATCAAATTTTTTTTGAGTTGTTGGCATTCAGACTTTAAAAAAATAAAGTTATCCTGAAACCTGTTATCCTCAAACCTGTTATCCAGAAAGCTCCAGATTACAGGATGGTCGTCTCCCATAGACTAAATTATCAAATAATTAAAAAATTTTAAAACATATCACCTCTTTATATGTAATAATAAAACAGTACCTTGTATTTGATTCCAGCTAAAATATACTTAATCCCTATTGGAGTCAATACAATCTAATAATTTTTTAACAAACTTAAACTGATAGAGATCTGAATTATGGGAAACTTCAGGTCCTTCACATTCTGTAGTGGGCGTATGGGACCTGTGAAAACTACAAAACACTCGGAAGAATTTTTAAACAAGTCATTATAGTACACAGAGCCATATGTTATGTATGATGTATGATCACAAGCTTCTCATCCTTTTTCTTTTCATCTGCTTCTTCCTCTCAGCACATAAATGGCATCTCTTACTTATGAATATGCATTGGTGTCTTTCAAAGGGGACCAGACATTTCAATGGATGGGGTGAGTAACAACCTAAGAACTTTATGAAAAAGTAAAGCTGGCCATAGATGTAAAGATCTTTAAAAGATCTTTTCGTTATGGTGAGACCACGATTATCTCGAAACGATCGTTTAAATGTACGATTTGTCCATCAACTAAAAAGACCATTTCAGGTGATATTGCCAGCAAAACTGAACGGTAGCTGCCTGCTTGGCCCTGCAAACATAGATAGATTGCACTGGGACCGATACATTTTTTTTGACCTGGCTGATCAACTTTTGGACAAATGTCGGACAAAAAATCGATAAAAAACGTACATTCACCAAAGAAAAATCTTTGCATCTATGGGGACCTTAAGCCTTAAGGCTGTTAAAAAGACTTGAGTTGGTGTAAACTGCTGTCCACAAACAAATACATAGTAAGCAAAACAAAGAGATAGGAAAAGAGTATTAAAGATGTAAGTCTACAGTTGTTTGAGAATGCTGAATAATAATGCTTACTGTTCTGTACTAAAAATATTTACTTCTACTGCTGAGCGACATTTTGGCAATTATTGTTGACCTTGGAGGAGAATCTCAGTTTGACCCAATACAACAAAGGAAATGGCTTGTAAGCTCTTGACTTATCCCACCTGCTTCAGGACATCCTGTCATTAAGGCCAATAAGAAAAGAGCAGCAGTTCTATTTAAGTAGTAGTATTACTAGTCATAGTCTTCTTCCTTTATAGATGGTAGTGTTAATTTGTGTGGTTCATGGGCATCTGTCAGCTCATTTAATAAGCATGTCGTTCACTAAACTTACATTTTACTCTGCAGAAATACATTCCTAGTCTAGCTCTTAGCAGCTGTTTCTTTGCAGTCTCTTGGAAAACCAACTCTAGTTTGCAAAATTCTTAAGGTGGATGGCCAACAAGTAGATTGTGTTAAATGGCTTTAGAAATTTCAGAAAATACCATAGGATATTTTGTTCCCAAACAAATGTTTAGATGAAATTAAGGGCCTTATTTATCAAAATCCGAATTTTAATAAAAAAAAAAGTCTGACCAAACTAGAATCCACAATTGGACCGTATTTATTATTTAAAAAGCACGATTTAATTGGATCGGGGACAAACGCAATAAATTCGTGTGAAAATTCAAATCATAAGATGGATGATTTTCAGATTCTGGCTTTTTCCATCCTCGGAGTAAAATAAATCTCAAAATATTCAAGGGTTTTTTTTCCCATTAAAAATTCAGATTTTAATAAATAACCCCCTATATGTTTGCAGTTTGCTCCTATGTTACAGGTGGCATTATAAAGCACTGTGCACATGAAAAGGGAAAACTACACAATGGGTTGTCAGCATGCATTGTTGCCTAACACCACTGTGTACATGGGCTGAAGACAGAATTTTGGTAGTGAGTTTGTGTCAGGGCATAGGACTGCCATAATAATTTCTATTAAGGCAGATTAGCATCACGCCCTCGTTCTTTTCCATTAATTTCTAGGACCTACCACTTATCGAAGAAAACATGTATCTATCAATGAACTATAGCTATCTTACTTGTGTCAGCTCTTTGGCTGCAAAGCCCAACTGTTCTTAGGGAAAAATGTTCTTTAATGTATAGGAAATGCTCAGACCCAGCTGAATGAACTTCTTACAAATCTGAACAGTTGTTTGCCAGTTCTACTTGCCGCTGTCTTTGGTTCATTACATGGAATAAAATAGATACCTGTAATCTACACAGGACCATGGGGCAAATTCCCTAAAATGAGGGGGAGGAACCCAGTTACCCAAAAAAATTTATGGACCTTTGCAGGTCTTTGACTCAGAAAAAAGGCAAAGATGCCAGCGTTTTTTAGGACTTGGATAAATTTTGCACAAAAAATTGAGGAAGTCCTGTGCACTCCATTGCACTTTGCCTGGTCTGAGCTGGCGAAGGCAAGTCTGGCGAATGAAGTAACGTTCAGTATAATCCGCATCTTAGTGAATTTGAGGAGTTACGTCCATTCGCCAGAGTGCAAATTCGCCTGGCGTTAAGAGTGCAAAGCAACTCTAGCGTCTATCTCCTTCGGTAGCGAAGTGACCCCTGCGCTCGTTAGGAAATCGGCAAAGTCCCTTCAGGCGGTAACGCTAGCGAATTGATGCTAGTGTTAGCCACTTCACCCTTTAGGGAATCTGCCCCTTTATCTGGCTATTTGATGCACAGATCAAGAGATTGCCCAGAACATGGTTTACAGAATGCTTGGAGTAGATCATTAACACCCTAATGACGTAGGGTTGGTTAACACATTTAACACATGTGGCATGAATTCATTTGGTTGACATAGTTGCTGGGAAAATTGCCATCACAGATGCATTGCATGCAGCATACTCATTGACTGCCCACCTTATATTTTCTTCCTTACATTTTAATTAAGCTACATTGGTGACAATATCACCCCAGTCTAGGCTTTAAAGCAAACATTTAAAATGTGCTCCTGTCCTTAATTAACATGTGTATCCTTTTTTTTGTTACACATAATTACAGAGACTATTTTATTGTCCATATCACATAATTTGCACACTTTGTCATTAGTAACAACGTGTATCATGAATTCTGGATCTTCCCCCATCCCTTCTCAATAATCTGACCATCTGTTTTACCATATGCCAAACCCTAGGAAACTTTTCAGTAAGTATCAACAAATCTTCCCTATCCGCTTTCTTTATAATAACATCTTCTCCCAACTTCTCTAACCTTTCTGACTTTTGGACCACTGTATTCAGAAAGTCAGGAGGCTGTACTTTGCATGTTGACCAAATATGCAAATATACTGTATTGGGTGAATGAGCTGCGAGCAGGCTATCCTGCCCTTCAGTCCCTTTCTGGCTAGTCACTAATAGGGATAAATACCCATAAATAGTTCACTAATAGGGTTAAATACCCATGTTACATACTAATACACCAAAAGCACAATACTTTGCTTATAAAGCATTTTTAAAATATCATTGGGTTTTTACTGTGTCTTGTTTTCACCTGCAACAATGAATAAAAGCTTGTATAGCTGTGCCGAGGTTTCAAACCAAAGACCACAAACAATGGTGACAATAGAAGAAATCAACTTACTAACAGAGAAGAAGACAAAAAGTTTAGTTTGGTCCCTTAATTAATCTCAGTCTACCACCTGTTTCATTCAGCAAAATATAGATACCAAATATTCTATCAGACAATATTAGCTAGTGCCTCTGCAAGATAGTCCAGACATAACATATATACTGTAATTAATGCTTATTAGAAGCAACACCAACCTGCTGGTTTTATTACAGGGGTTATTATTAAAGTCTGAATGGCAAAAACTCTGAAACGTTGAAAGTTTCTGTGGTCTGTGCTGAAATAATCCTGAAAATCCGACTGGATCGTACAATTCAGGTTTTTGCTCGATTTTATCAAGTTTGTCCCCAATACGATTAAATCATGCTGTTTTAATAATAAATATGGTCCAGACGTGGATTCTAGTTTGGTCTGACTTTTTTTTTTTTTAAATGTTTATGTAATATTTTTTAAATGTTTATGTAATTTTTTTCAGTATAGACAATGTTCTTATACAAGTCTGAATAATGGCATATATATTATCACTTGTACAGACAGAGACATAGTTAAAGGAGAACTAAACTTTTGATTTATACTTGATATTTGATGCTGAATAATGCATAACAGTGCTACATATTAGTCCTAACACATTAATGACATGTAGTACCAGGCTTTAGACAATAGTGGTTAATAATTCAGATTAGTGCCGCCAGGGTTTCTTATATATTCTTCCAGACTCAAGGCAAATAAATACAGAGACATGGTTTTTCTCTGACTGCTACATTGCATAAAATGTATGAGCCAAGACTGTAGGAATTTCTTGAGATTAAATTCTTTAAAATGGAACATCCATTTGCCTGCCTGGCAAGGCTGAGGCTGCAATGGGTGGTCAGCTTTGGCATCTTGGCATGAATTAAACTCCCTATTCTTGAGTAGAGAACCAACTCTTTCTCGTATATCAGAAACGTAGGGATTAGGATGGTCTGTTACGTTTCCTGCCAAGAGGCAAAATAAATCTCTAGGCTCTACACCCCACAGCTAGCTCTGTATACTTTAGCCGGAAAAATAATGCCCACTTTTGGCCTGCTGCAGTGAACCCACAAAATGTATCTCCTGTATATTATTATTATATCACATTATAAATCTAACACCTTACAGCCGTGCCTCATCCTAGCTCCACTAATCCCTGTTACACAAGTGCACAGGCTGGAGCTACAGCAAGCCAAGAACATGTGCGTCTGTCAATACTTTATTTATTCTATAATGTCAAGACTCAAAAAAGACTACGGGCTTCTTGAATCTGATAGATATTATTACTTAGCTTGTCAATGTGGTCTTTCTTTGTTAAGTAATAATAGAAACATTGTTTTGTCAGATCATAGGCTAGCTGAAGATTTGGGAGAGTTTTTGGATTCCTTCTTTGATTTCTATTAACTCTATATCTAAAAAATTCTGGAATGATTATGGGTCAGACCCATACCCGTTACTTAAAGTGTCCAACAAATGGGCTGAGTTTCTACAATGTCAAATATCCCCTTCAGATTTGGTGAAGTCTATTTGTAATTACAATAAATTCATTTTGGCAGAGAGTTGGAGGATACAACATTTTAAGTTTGTTCACTTAGGTTATGGGAATTTTTTTTCTAAAGGTATCTTTTCTAGTCCTGTATCAGGACTAGAGCCTTGAAAAAGCAATTTTGCGAAATGCGCGTTGGCTTGCCATTCTCACTGGTTTATACCAATTTTAGATAAAACTTTGCGGGGTTCTTTTTACAAAAAACATTTTTTATATTGATCTGGGCGCTTTTCTCTGCTCAGATTATAGGAGATTCCTCATCTGTATTCTTCTTTTACTGTTTTCACTATAAGTGCTCTGGAATTTGTGTGTTTTTCTAGCCAGTTAAAATAGAATTGAGACCACAGTTCCAGAAGCACTGACTTCTCCTCCTTTGTGGGGTCCCGCAGTTAGTAAAAATCAGCTAGACAATACGGGACTTCTCCACCCTTCTGCCAGTTTCTTTTTCCTACTTTTTCTTGGAATCAGAGATGTTCATAATTGCACTTTAAGTAATTTATATGTGATTTGATCACATTTGGTGGCACTTTACCATCGTTATTGGTGTTTTAGCGTGTTGTTAATAATTTACTAATTAATGTTAAATGAATTATTCATGAGTTAGAAATTACCAAATATACACAATAATTAAAAGGAAAATTAATTGTGTTTTAGTTTTACCCTATTTAATGTTAACTTATTGAGGTTAAGCACTAGCACTTTGTGGGATCAATTATTCACACAAAAAGAGGGAATTTATAGATATTGGATCACGTGACCTAATTGTTTAACTGAAAACAAATCACACAGTAATAATATATTCTTTTGTAATTTTTCTGATTAAGAAGACGGGGATACTTTTCTTCTTTTCTCCTATACTGTCCCAAGTGTGATGAGTTTAATGTGTCCCTTTTTCACTATCTATGGACTTGTCCAAAGATCAATATATTTTGGAAGGAAGTTACCAGTTTTCTAAACATTAATCTGAAAATAAAAATTAAATTATCTCCAGGTTTTGCTTTGTTGCTTCTAGATGATAGTAGGCTCTCTTCAAATTTTAATATAGAATTTAAGTCCCAAGAAAAGAAAATATTGACAATTTTATTTTTGGCTACATCCAGAAAGGCTTTATTTAACGGTTGGCTACAAAATGAATCTCCCTCATTGACAGACACAATGGCTGATATGAACCAGCTTAGTTGGCAGGAAGCTTTATTAGTAAAAACTAAAGAAAATAATTCCAAAGACTCATTTAGACTTATATGGTCTCCTTACTTTGAGTTCTGTGACTCCAATACCAGAAATCAAATATTTCAGTTTCTTCAATTGTAAAATGTTCATAGGGGGGTTATCTGACATTCCCAAGACAATGGGCTTTTTCTTTCTTCTTTTTATTTTAAGAATGTCTATGTGTCCACTGGCTTAGTTAGAGATAGTTAGTTCTTGTTAGTTTCTATTTTATTTTACATATTACTTCATTGTAAATTATACATTCTGTATAATATGTCATTGTATTAATCTTCTTATTCTGAATACTATTTGTTATTATATTGATTTTTATGGTTTATTGTGAAAACCAAATAAAATATTTCAAATCATTATACTATAATGTCCTTTGCCAAAAGTAAAAAAGTCAGAGGCACTTTGATGGCAGCTTGTAATGGATGGAGGGGTGGAACATTTTAAAACTAAGGGCAACTAAGGCTCATATCAAATACATTTTAGGGTCTAGTTACTCCAAAAGTTTTTTTAAAAATAGTGAATAAATTAGCATATAAAGCAACTTTTAGCATTACTGTCCCTTTCCAGATGTTTGCATGTTTCTAGTTGTACAACGTCTGTACACAAACAGGTGCCAATCTCTTTTGTTGATACTTTTTGGGACACTTTAGTTTGTGAGTATGAACATGACACCTTCATCTTCAAGAGCACTACAGATTAGCATGTTATTCAAGAGCTAAAGGGGAAATCTTTGTGCCTGTGTCTGTAGCTTTTGCACTAAACATTAAAGCTTTTATATGAGACAACATTCTGCTGTTTCCATGATACTGACAATACCAACTGTAGCAATAATAAAAGAGTGAAGGGTATAGGAGGAATGCAATATAAGCCATATCCCTCAGTGTAACATTAGCTACTGTAACATAACCACAATGACTGTGTGACACTATGCACCCATTTTGACACCATCTGTACTAATAATTAAACAGCTGAGTATTTAGATCCCAACAATTTCTATTTCATAGTAATTCATTTACAGTCGGAAGGTCCAGCTCAAATTCACGTTTGAAACACTTTCAACTATTTCACTTATTTACTCTGTCTACTTTTATGATTAGTATTATTTACTTGTTAAACACAGACTCTCATTATTTGAAATTAACTAGTTCCTTTTCAGTATGTTCTAAATTTTGATTCTTTTGTTTACATTTGAGATCTATACAGGTATGGGATCCTTTATCTGGAAATCCATCAACCAGAAAGCGTCGAACTACAGAAAGACTGTTTCCCATATTTTTTAAAAAGGATTTCCTTTTTTACTTGATCCAAACTATGATATAATTAATGGTTATTGGAAGCAAAAACATCCTATTGGGTTTATTTAATGTTTACATGATTTTCTAGTAGACTTAAGGTATGAAGATCCAAAGATCCATTATTTGGAAAACTCTAGGTCTCAAGCATTCTGGATAACAAGTCCCATACCTGTACGGATTGGCCTCTCTGTACTAGCTTTATTCATATCCATGGCCCCTACAGGGGCGGATTAATGCACGGGCTCCTCTAGGCTATTGCCTAGGGGGCCAGTGTGATCAGGGACCCATCTAGATTTTTCAATTATTATTTCTATTTTCTTATTTTTTCAATTATTATTTATATTTTCTTATTTTTTAATAATTGTTATTTTTTGCTCTGCTGGGTCTGGTCGGGCGCACCTGCTTGGATAAGAAGGCAGGCAAGGACTGTGTGTGCATCCAGGTGCCTGCAGATCCAGTGACGTCACAGGCACATGCTGAACTTGACCTGGCATAGAGAGCTTGAATGCACACTTCACTGGATCTGCATGTGTCCAGAGTTAGCAGCAGCCTAGAAGGGGAGCCTGTGGAAAAGGCCCCACATCAATCCACCACTGGTCCCATAAACCTACTATAATGTGCATATAGGCACAGTGTATTTGGAATAGATGTGCTGCTGCCTCCACGTTACCAGACTTCATTTGAAAAGTAGAAACAGACAAAAATAAGGGGGAAAAAAGTAAAAAAAAAAAATCTGACAAAATAGATAATGGAGAAAAATTGAAAAGTTTCTTAGAAAGAGTCATTCATAAACTTTTAGTATGTTATAGAATTGCAAATTCTAAACAACTTTTCAATTAGCCTTAATTTTTTATTTTGTATAGTTTTTGAATAATCTTCCTTCTTTTGACTCTTTGCAGTTTTCAAATGGGGGTCACTGACCCCGTTTAAAAAACAAATGCTCTGTAAGGCTACAAATGTATTGTTATTGCTACTTTTTACTACTTATCTTTCTATTCAGGCCCTCTCCTATTCATATTCCATTCTCTTACTCAAATCAATGCATGATTTCTAGGGTACTAGTAATACAACAGTACCTTGTACTTGATCCAAACTAATTAATCCTTATTGGAAGTAAAACCAGCCTATTGGTTTTATTTAATGTTTACATGATTTTATAGTAGGCTTAAAGGGAAGCTATCACGAAAATGTAAATTTAATATAAGCTTCATTTCTAAATACAATTTCAAGTTTCTGAAATAATCAAGTTGATCTTCACTATCCCCCTCTCAGCATCAGCTTCTCTTCATTCTGTCTTCATGCAGGAGTTGGGAGTCTGAAAGGGATTTTGAATGACAGTTAGATCCAATGGGGCAAATTTACTAAAGGGCGCAGTGGCTAATGCTATCGAAAATCACCAGCATGACGTCATTTGCCGATTTACTAACGGGTGCTGGCGTAAATTCGCTAGCGAAGTGAACCTACTCTAGCGCTACTTCGCACCCTTACGCCAGGCGAAGTTGCAGTATGACGAAGGGACGTAACTACTTAACTCTTGCGCCAGACTTGCCTTCGCCACCTCAGACCAGACGAAGTGCAATAGTGTAGATAGGACTTGCTTCAAAAAAAGTTTTTTTCTAAGTCCCAAATAACGCTGGCGTCTTTTACATTTTTAAGAGTGATAGGCTGAAAAAGATCGTAAATTTTTTTGGGGGTACCCTCCTTCCCCCCTACATTTCCTAACATGGAACCTAAACTATACAGTGGGCACATGTATAGGGCAAAATAACAACTCTATTTTATTTTATGAAAGTTTCCCAGGCTTGTGTAGTGTAATGTATTTGCTGCTACATATACGGCCATTGTACTTTAACTTGGTGCCGTATGCAAATTAGGCATCGCTAGCGTAACTTCGCTTTGCTTGACGAATTAACGCTAGCGCAACTTTGTTACTTTTAGCCTCCCTGGGTGCAACTTCGGATTTTAGTGAATTTGAGCAGCCCTGGCGAAACTACACCTGGCGAAGTGTGGCGAAGCCATCGCTAGCGCATTTTCGGCGCTTAGTGAATTTGCCCAATATATCTTATAGGGGGGGCTTTCATTTCCTAGCAGATGTATTAGAGCTCTATTAAATAACTGCTAACAAAATAACTACTAACAAAATAACTGACTTTGGCACAAATTCTGCATGTAAAGAGACAGGATTTCTGGTGATTTAAGCTCTAATTATTACATCCTCTAGACATAAGGAGCCCCTCTACTGTAAAAGATTTTAACTGTCATTCAAAATCAGACTCTCAACTCCTGCAAGAAGAGAGGATGAAGAGAGACAAATGCCGAGAGAGGGATAGTGAAGACTAACTTTAATATTTAATAAATGGTTTAGAAAACTTCTTATTTCAGTGTGATGAAGCTTCTATTAAATTTTCATTTTCTGTATAGTTCCCCTTTAAGGTATGAAAATTCAAATTATGAAAAGATCTGTTATCTGGAAAACCGCAGGTCCTGAGCATTCTGGCTAACAGGTCCTGTACCTGCTACTAAATTGCACTTCTGGCTGCCCTAACACAAAAATGTTACGTGTAATGTAGGATTCTTTAGCTGTATCTCTGCATTATCTGTCTATGAGACATCTTGTAGAGTATGAAACAAACGCTGACTTTAAGAATGAAAATGTTTTTGTGTTTATCACTTATAATGGCCAGTCATGGGTGGCCTCCTGCACTGGATTAACAAATAAAGTTCAGTAACCCACATGAGTGCAGCAATTGATGTATTACATATTTATACATACAGTAATAAAAGTCTGTAAAAGCTTCAGGGGGAAATTGCTATGAAGTGTAGAATGGTCCTCCATGTGTCACTGAACTGCAACACCTTTTTTGCAACATATTTATAAAAGCTCCCGGTCACAGTCAGAGACATAACCCATTAGAACTAGCTAATCTGTGTATTTATAACATTTGGTACTATTTTAATGCAAATCTAACACTGCAAATCACACCTTTCACCACCACTTATCTTACACCATTCTAGAGTTGGGACATGTTCAGTGTCAATAGCTCTTCTAAATGTGCTGCACTTAACACTGGTTTTTATACAGATTTATTTTCAGCTAACACCTTTTTGTACACTGGAAATTTACACTTATCTACACATTTGCATCAAATCATTAAACAGCTTTTTAAAATATGCTTCATTTTTCACGGTGTACCATTTTCTTAAAGTGGCATAAGAAAGTCTATTCTAAAGCCATTTTTCATACAACTTACATCCCAAGAAGGACTTCACTGTCTGATAATCCTTTAATTTGTTGCCCAGTAACTGTTTCAAAACGGTTCCATAAAAACCCCCTCCACAGCCACACATGCAAACATGCACCCATTGCATAACAAATGAAAACACCCTTATTTTCCCATTTCCAAAGAGCTAGAATGAAGCTTTAATACATGTATGGGATCTGTTATTAGGAAATCCATTATCCAGAAAGCTCTGAATTACAAGAAGTTCATCTCTCATAGTGGCAAATTTACTAACCTCTGAAAATTTGCCAGCGATGGCTTAGTTCATAGCGCCAACGCTAATTCCCTAAAATCCAAAATTGCATCCAGGGCGCTGAATGCTGGCGAAGGTGCACTGACGTTACTGTGCCAAGCAAGTTGCGCTAGCGTTGCCTAATTTGCATATGGCGGGAAGTTAAAGTTCAATGACGTACACTGTATATGTGCAGCAAATACATTACACTACACAAGCCCGTGAAACCTAGAACCGCTAGAGCCTATTTCCTTTGCCTATCTTTTCGCCCGGGATAGTCACTTCACCCTTTAGTTAATTTGCCCCTAGACTCCATTTTATCCAGATAATCCCATCGACTCCATTTATAAAAACATTTCCTTTTTCTCTGTAATAGAACCAAACTAAGATATAATTAATCCTTATTGAGGAGTGGGGGCAGAGATGTCCTTTCTCTCCCTCCTGCCCCCTTACATGCATGCAAGTTAGGGAGCAACAGTGGGCACAGGCTAAAAAAGAGCCCTTTACATAAATTAGGACACGGCTGCCTTGCAGATGATTCCTTATAGCCTTTTTGGGCTGATTTACTATGGTTAGTATTTTGTTTGTTTCAGCTAATTGTATTTTTGTAGTGCTAAAAATCTTGCATTATACTAATTACTCTTAGCCACAAAAATGAATTGTGATTAATTAAACGGAAAACACGAAAAGAACAAATATAAAATATCTAAAAGCCTTCAAGGTCATGTAGAAGTCAAGGGGGCAGATTCACTATAGGATGAAGTGGCAGACGCAAGTGTCAATTCGCCAGAAATCCCATCCGCAGGAACATAGCCAATTCACTAACAGGCTTTGAGGACAATTCGCTAGCGTTCGTTCACACTCTATCGCCAGGAGACTTTTAGTTACTCCACAAATTCAGTAAAGTGCTGAACGTTCGCCAGAGTTTACTTCACCACCTCAGACCAGGTGAACTGATAAAACAAAGCTTCATCTTCCTCAATCTTATGTCAGTGACATCATATCCTGTATGCCGGAAATGCATTAAAGTTGTCAAAAATGCTGGTGATTTTTCTTTTTTTTTTAAAGCAGGATTGCCTTCCAAAGTCCAAACTATCAAAGACTTAAAAATATTTTTTAACTAATTTGAGGGACATGCCACATTTATATAAGGGTGGGCTTATGTCTAGGTCTTAGAGGATTTCTTCTGTCTTAATTATGGCTCATTGGACATTAAATTTAAAAAGTGGCCACTTCAAGCATTTGTACAACATTACTAATAAAGACGTCCATATGACGTTTACCTGCCCTATTCAAATGAACCTAAGCGAAAGAGGGCTAGCGAAAATTTGCAATGAAATGCTCGCACTGCCGAAGTAACGCTAATGAAAATTCAGCAGTATTCGGCTGCTGAGACGCATTTTAGTGAATTGTCATAGTGGTAACGAATTTGAGCCTGTCGGTGGAGTGTGGCAAAGCGGTAACTGTTGAAAATTCGCCCGCAGTGAATCTGCCCCCAAGGGATTTGTCCTTTTCCAATTTTAAAGTCTTTCTTTAATTCAAGGTTTTCATGTTTTTCCATTCATATTTGCACAAAAAATTGAGGATTTTGAGGTTTTTGGACTAGTTCCAGGTCTGTATCCGTTTGCGCTTTTTACAGTATATTAAGCCGTTTTGATAAATTACTTTTTTCCTGTTTTCTAAAACCCTCCACAAAACCACTAAAATCAGAATGTTGCCAGGTGCCCCGTCTACTCTAATTCTTTAACATTCGACATTTAATTTCTTCATCAGTAAAGTAAAATCCTTCTGTTGTGATAAATGTCACAAGCCTCCAGCCTCCTCTTTCTCTCCAGATGACTGTTCATATAAGAAATGAAGGCACAATAATTTCATATACATGTGTCCAAGCAGCTGCGGTTCAGGGACTCCGTGCCAGAGAAACATTCAAAAGACTAAGAACTACAGACTGCACCTGTTGCTCTGCTTTGGCAGCTAAACTCCTTCCTTGGGGTGGTAAAAGAAATCCTATTTCCCTGTAAGCTCTGCTTAATACAACTTAGATGCTATTGATTATGGAGTCACATTTTAAGTGTCACCTTGTTGTGCCGCTTTTAATTTGCCATTTGCACAACAGGGAGTAAGGCAGTAAAAAAGGGGATCATTAATCTCTATTGATCTGTGGATCTGGACACACACAGATACATGTCGCAGCCAATTTCCCTTTTGTTTTTTTTGTGATCGCAGAAAGAAAAGCTGCTCAAAGTGTCAGGGTCTGGGTGTACAAATCCACAGCGATCTATGATTCCTATATATAAATCTCTTAGTGAAACTAAAACCGCACTAGAAATCTCCATTTTGATAAATACTCCTTAAGGGTTTCATTACTAAACGCAATATTTTCCTGCAGCTGTCCCACCAGCAGCAGCTGTCGTCTGTCAGATTCTGCATGAAAATATTGGTGCTCAGCACACAAGTGATGGTTAGGATCAGGGCAAGCTGCAATTTGCTTTATTAAATGTAGCAGGAAAAGTAAGAAATGATTCCTATACTATACAGTGCTTTATGGATTAACACTGGCTTTATTACCAATCTTGTAAATATATGCAAATATAATTTTTATGTAAAGTCCTATTATAAGGTCATATACACTAGGGAGGAGGTTTATCAAAGTTCGCATTTGCTGCAAATCAAAATTTTGTTGTGGGAGGAGTGGATTTATAGAAAGGGATTGCATAGCTGGATAGTTAGCATGAAATACAGGTATGGGACCCATTATCCGGAAAGCTCTGAATTATAGGAAGGCCATCTCCCATAGACTCAATTTTATCCAATTAATCACATTTTTTTAAAAACGGTTTCCTATTTCTCTTTAATGATACAATTAATCAATTAACAGTACCTTGTACTTGATCCAAGCTAAGATATAATTAATCCTTATTGGAGGCAAATCCAGCCTATTGGGTTTATTTCATGTTTAAATTATTTTCTAGTAGACTTATAGTATGACGATCCAAATTACAGAAAGAGCTGTTATGAGGAAAAACCCAGATCCCAACAATAATCGATAACAGGTCCCATACCTGTATTTAATATATGTGAGCCCCCCACCGGAATGATGCCCATCACTGTCCGAAGCATTTATTTAAATTCTATCTTTTGAGAACAAATTTTATGACCAATACAAGATCACAAGAGTTGCTTGAACAATGGCTGTACTGTCTTCATTATTTATTTTTAATAGTTTCTTAATTATTTGCCTTCTTCTTCTGACTCTTTCGAAATTTCCAGGGGGGGGTCACTTACCCCAGAAGCAAAATATATTGCTCTGTGAGGCTCCCATTTTTCTATTCAGGTCCTATCCTTTTCATATACTAATGTCTCATTCAAACCACTACCTGGTTCCTAAGGAAATTTGAACCCTAGCAACAAAATAGTTGCTGAAATTCCTGGAGAGTTGGTGAACAAAAAGTGAAATAATAAAGAAAAATAATTAATCCTTATTGAAAGCAAAACCAGACTATTGGGTTTATTTTGGGGGTTATTTATTAAAATCCGAATGTTAAAATCTCGAAAAAGTTTTGTTTTTTCTCATTAGAAAACATGAATTTTTAGAAGGAAAAAAACTTGATTTTTTTCAAGATTTATTATACCTCGATGCTGCAAAAAGCCCAAATCTGAAAAATTACCATCTCAGACCTGTCGAAGTCCCGTATAAGTCAATAGGAGAGGCACCTATCTAATTTTTTGGGGTTTTCAGGGGAAAAACACAAACAATTTGAGCAATTCGGGAAAATGACCAAAAAATATGAGCGATTTGGGTTTTTGCTTGATTTTATGAAGTTTTCCGCAATCCCATTAAATCGCTTTTTTTTTTTTTTTTTTTTTAAATAAGTTAAAAATAAGGCAAACTTGTGAATTCCAGCAGCTAACAAACAACCCGTTACACCATTCTCCACAAGCTTTTGTAGTTTTTCAGACGTGGAAGAAGAATAAGAAGGTCACAGGCAAAAATGGGGCTCATTTGCAAATTTGTACCAAGACAGTACTCGTGAGTGAATACCAGGTCAAAGAGTGCAAGGATCTGCTCCTGTGGGTGCTATCAGCAGGACAGGGTGCATAGCATGAAAAAGATGCTGGTTTGCACCTGGGTGGGTGTGTGCAGGCCCTTGTTGCGGCAGCCCTGGTGGGCCCGACCCCCCCAGTCCGACACTTAATCCCAGAAACTAATAATTAGATGGGAACATTATTTGTAGAAAAGTAGTTGCCAAATCAGACTATGTGTAAAATGTCCCATAGTTTCCATGCATCAACAGAAATTAAGATATATGATATGGGATGCTCTATATTTAATAGACTAGAAAAGTCCCATGCATCTCTCACGTTCTGCTGATTCTTGTCATTGAGTATAACCCTTTAAAGCCTAAAGGCCAGGATTTGAGAAGAGCATAATTTCTGCCCCACCCACATATATTCCATTGTTCTTCTTGAAATAGCAACACATACAAAAATATATTGCGTGGGGTTGCACTGACATCTATGCAGCCCTATGATGCACTATGGAAATTTGGAATTCTTTAAAACAGTGTTGGAATTTTAGAGGTGGAATGCATTTGTATCATGCCTATTCAAAGACAAAGCTGGAATGTTTTCAAAACACTACTGATTTACTACTGTTGTTGCTAAACGGGACAAGTGTTAGATCAAAAGTCAATAGGTAACGCTAATTGTGAACCTGAATAATTGAGTCGTCGCTTATAATTTCTGGGGGGGAAGCTCTCAACGTTAACAGTGAAGGAGGGGAAACTGATCCAATGACAGACTGATACAGCACTGCCCCCCTGGACTGAGGCCACAGCTACAGTATGAAGAAATAGAATAATTTCTATTCCCCATGTTAAACATGAGAAGGTCTGTTTCAATTTCTGAGAATAAGATTGTACCTAGTTATACCTTGGCCCACACCAGCCAGTGCCTAGATGTACCAATTGAAGACCACCAGCTTTTACCTCTACCCATACTACAAGCAGAATTTCGTTAATTCAAAAAAAAAGGATGGAGCTGAGACAACACTTTTCTTGACCCATATGCCTAGGAGAATCATGCCAACTTAACAAATACAATGCTATTTTACTGGTACAGGTATGGGTCTGTTACCCAGAATGCTCTGAAAGTCTACTAGAAATTCATGTAAACATTAAATAGACATAATAGGCTTATTTTGCTTCCAATAAGGATAAATTATATCTTAGTTGGGATCAAGTACAAGGTACTGTTTTATTATTACAGAGAAAAAGGAAATCATTTGTAAAAATTTGGATAAAATGGAGTCTATGGGGCAAATTACTAAAGGGCGAAAATTCACTAGCGTGATGTCATTTTGGGACTTCACCGATTTACTAATGGGCATAAATTCACTAGTGAAGGAGATAGACTCTAGCGCTACTTCACACTCCAACGCCAGGCAAATTTTCAATCTAGCAAATGGACGTAACTATGCAAATTCACTAAGATGCGGATATTAATGAACGTTACCTCTTGCACCATACTTGCCTTCACAACCTCGGACCAGGCAGAGTGCAATAGAGTAGATATGAGTTCCTCAAAAAAAATTTGAAAAAGTCCCAAAAAATGCTGGCGACTTTTCAGTTTTTCAGGGTGATAGGCTGCAAAAGATAGTAATATTTTTTTAGGGTACCTGGCTTCCCCCCTACATTTCCTTACATATGGCACATAAACTATACACTGGGCACATGTGTGGGCATTATAACAACTCTATTTTCTTTTATTAAGGTTCCCTGGGCTTGTGTAGTGTAATGTATTTGCTGCAACATATACGTCCATTGAAATTTAACTACCTGCTGTATGCAAATTAGCCAACACTAGCGCAACTTTGCTTTGCTTGTCGAATTAACGCTAGCGAAACTTTGCCATCGTTCAGCGCCCTGGACGCAACTTCACATTTTAGTCAATTAGCAAAGTGTGGCGATGTGAGCGAAGCCGTCGCTGGTAAATTTCCGGAGTTTAGTGAATTTGCCCCTATGGGAGATGACCATAATTCATAGCTTTCTGGATAACGGGTTTCCAGATAACGGATCCCATACCTTTATATGCAATAATGGTACAAGGTTGATCTAATGGTCTGGTTTTTGACAAAGGAAGGGATAAACTGACCAATCTAAATCACTTACAAGGCAGCTTTTTCAGTCCATTTCAATCAATATCTCTATCGACTGCATGTGCTTCCTAACTGATCAATCTGTAGTAAATGCATTTAAAACAATTAGCTTTGGATCAAACTAAAGAAACCTTATGGATCAATCGCAATTGACTGCTATTGAGTTCAGTTCCACTTGGATGCTTTGGGAAACAGAGGAATATTTTCTGTTCATGATTATTTACTGGGAATAAAAAAAATCTCCCAAATCATTCTTATATTCAGCTGTGTTGATTTCAGAAAACTTTGGAAAGTATAAACAGTTCAAGACAATCATGATCAAATAAAGTGTTTTTAATATATAATCAATCACTGCTTCTTCAAAGAAATAGCATCTTGTGGTGGGGAATATTTAGGGCCTTATTTATCAAAATCTGAATTTTTGTTATTGTAATTAAAAAAGCCTGACCAAACTAGAATCCATGATTGGACCTTATTTATTATAAAAATAATAATGGTTGAATCGGATCGGGACGAAAAAATCGAATGAAAATCTGAATCGTTAAGAGTTTTTCCTCGAATGGCTCAAATTGTATGGGCTTTTTCCCCGAAAAGCCAGAATTTTTCATATTTTTGTATGAAAAGTCTGAAATAGTCGGATTTTGACTATTTCATTTTTTTTTACTTATTGATGGAGTAAGCAGGGCAGTGCACACTATAGTACATATGAACCGCCCAACTTACTCTGATGAATTACATGCAAAAGCATGGATTCAAGGCTGGACCTGGCAGTAATTCCAAAAGTCTTGTAATGAATTGCCTTCATTGCTGCAACTGACATGTGGCAGCGACTTGGCGCTACACACCATAACGGACTCCATTAGGGCACAAATGCAGTAAGCAAAATATGTGCCACAACTTCTATGTGATTTGCCAAAATAGATGTTAAAGGGGTTGTTCACCTTCCAAACACTTTTTTCAGTTCAATTGTTTTCAGACTTTTTTCAATTACTCTCTCTCTCTCTTTTTATTTTTTACTGTTTTTTCAAAATCTAAGTTTAAAGTTGAATGTTCCTGTGTCTGGTGTTTGAGTCTGGCAGCTCAGTAATTCACTCTAAACTGTTACAATTTTGCAACATTTAGTTCTCAGCAGCATTTTATCATTTCTTAGCAACTATTGTATCAATTCTAACAGTTGCCTTTAATGAAACTCAGGGATTCTGCTCAGCAGGAACAAAGATAAGAAATGTATTAACTAAATGTTTCAATTTAGAACAGTTTACAGGGTCGGCGACCCCTCCTCCCAAGGCTGCTTTTGAAGGTGAAAAATTTCACTTTTCACTTCAATATTAGAAAAAGCGTCACAAAGAAATTAGAAAGTAACTGAAAAAACTCATTATTTCTGGTGAACTATCTGAAAACAACTAGGTGTTTGAAGATGAACAACCCCATTAAATTGTGGCCTTATTGGTGTATCTTGCAAGCTACATGAGACATTATTTAGTTGCCACCTGCTAATACACTGGAATTATGGGAAAATTATGAATTGTTGCTAAAAACCATGGCAATATGCATCCATCTAAACGCTGCCCTTGCGAAAGTACTCACATAGTCAGTCATATCTATGCAGACAGTCCATGACTTAACTACTGGAATTGAAGTCTTTCTGTATGTGACTCTAGAGCAGGGACCCCAATCTTTTTTAACCATGAGCGACAAATTTAAGAAGAGTCGAAACGCAGCACAAGCATGAAACAAGTTCTTGGGGATGTCAAATAAGAGCTGTGATTGGCTATTTGGTAGCCCCTATGTGGACTGACAGCCTATAGGAGACTGTTTGGCAGTACACCTAGTTTTCATGCAACCAAAAGTTCCCTCCAACTATAGATTTATAAAAAAAAAAAAAAAAAACACCTGCTTTGAGGCCACTGAGAGCAACTTCCAAAGGTTTGGTGATCAATATGTTGCTAATGAGCCACTGGTTGAGGATCACTGCTCTAGAGGACAGCTGTGCCATCTCTAACATTCTGTGTGCTCTTGTAGGAATGGACACAGAAACAACCATACTTTGTCCCACTAGCATCTCTCAGTTATGGGCATACTCATAACTAAACAGCACATCCATTTTCAAATATTTCTCTGTAAGCATTGATGGGTTACATATGAAGAAATGAATAAAGCCGTACACTAAAAAATACTGTACAGTGTTGCTGAGTTTTGGATTTCAGGCAGAAAATCTAAAACACAGCTGCTTTACCTTAACATTTTTGGGCTCATTTATTGCACCTTTCCTTAGGGAATATGCATGTAGCTCCCATAGGTTAAATTATTTGGGCTCCTACAATGGCACTTTGGGGGCATAGCAACCGTGACGGCACAGAAGAAGATGCCTGTGACGTGAGCTCCATTGCTGGCAGCAGGTGCAAAGCAGTGATAACAAGATGGCAAAAAAAAAATCACATCTATGTAAAAAAAAAATTCACATGTACAAAATAACTTTTACACATATTCTGTATCTTATTTGGAGAAATATCTCTGAAAAGATATAGCTATGGGATCTGTTATCCAGATACCTGTTATACAGAAAGTTCCAAATTACTGACTCTATTTTATCCAAATAATCAGATTTTTTAAAAATGGTTTCCTTTTTCTCTGTAATAATAAAACAGTACATTTTACACCATGTTTACATGATTTTCTATTAGACTTAAGGTATGGAGAACCAAGATACGCTAACCCCATTTCCCGTGCATTCAGGTCCCATACCTGTATAATCATTCATATTCCATCCTTTTTTTTTCATCCTCACAACACACTCCAAAGGCTGACTGCCTCTCACGCACAGACAGGACAGAGTTCAGACATTTTATTTGGAAACTGTCTCTACATAATCCAGTCAGCAAAAATATCAAACAGCCTAATATAAATCCTGTTTCAGCCACCCACAAACAGGAGCCCTAGATAATATGCAGTATAGGACCAGTTTTCACCAGAACACCATTTGTAATAATGTTATTTTCAATACAACTAATTTCAAACAGTCCTTAAATGTCTTGCAGTCAGTATGCTGTGAAAGCATTGCATCATGTCAGGAACACATTCAAGTAATATATATGTCTGTGTGATTAATGGCTGTTTCATAATTACTCTGCAAGGGAGAACATGGAAGCTGACAAGTGGTGTTAGCACTAGAAGGGAAATCAAGTGTTGTCACTAAAGGAAGTGGGGCTCTTAAGAGTGTAAAATAGTGCAAATAACTAAAGGGAAAGGTGGGTGGTCCACGACCAACCCCAGAAGGTATACTACAGGAGTAAAAGTGCTAGATGGCCCAGTATTGATTTATTTGTGGGCAGCTTTACTCAGCCGCTTTAATAACCAAGTAGCTGTTTGGATGATCACACAATGGGCCAGATTAAAAAAAAACGATCTCCTGGTTTATCGTGTGAAACGTCATGGACGAGGTTCAATTTGAGGAGAAAAACTTTTCACCAAATTCAGTTCCAGTTTTTTCCCATAGACTTCAATAAAGTTTTCACATGATAAACCATGAGTTTTTCTGAATTGAATTGCATCTCAAATTGAATCTCGTCCATGACTTTTCACGTGATAAACCTTTTTCTCACTGATTGAATCTGGCCCAATGCATGAAAAGTGTCACGCACTTATGGTGTTTATGTAGACCCAACTGTCAATGAGGCCTAGTGCTGCAATATGTACATAATGAAATTTAAAGGTTAAGTCTTCCCAAAAAGAGACCAGTTTTTATCTATTTATATGTAATTAAAAGTTCTCTGATAGAAACTCATTAATTAGTAGCCTCCCCAAACATCTCTCCATCCCCTTACTTGTGAAATGAGAATTGATTTGCAGCTTACTTTAATTATATTCATTCAACACAATTCATTATAAAACCAGCGCATTTTGATTGCTCTTCTCAAGTTTCTTGATCAATATTAATAAGATGTTTCCGACCCCGGGGCGAATTTAAATTGAGTTTATCCAAGACTTAAGTTATAAAAACATTATCTTTTGAACCCCCCAACACAAATAACATTACAGAAATCACTAATATTAGTTGTACCAGGCCAGATGTTCCTAAAATTCATATTCATATCGTTACATATTGTCGATATGGGCGAATCGGCCCCTTTTCGCTTCATCGTATAATTCTCAAAAAGGCAATTTTTATATGTGCGACTATTTTTTTCAAATGCATTAAAGTCGAATCATTTTGACAAGCACCAATTTTTTTGTTGCGGCAGATTTTTCACTGGCAAAAATGCAGAAATTCACCACAAATCCATGCCTGGCAAATTTATTCGTTCATCACTAATATTAGGGATGCACTGAACCTAGGATTCGTCTTGGGATTCGGCCAGGATTCTGCCTTTTTCCGCAGGATTTGGACGAATACTTCTGCCCGGCCGAACCGAATCCTAATTTGTATATGCAAATTAGGGGAGGAGAGGGAAATCGCGTGATAAAAAATGTTTTCCCCTTCCCTTCCCTAATTTGGATATACAAATTAAGATTCAGATTTGAATTGCGGCCGATCTTTTGCAAAGGATTTGAGGGTTCAGTCGAATCCAAAATACTGGATTCAGTGCATCCCTAATATTGACTACTGTTAATTGCTTTGCCTTTCTTGTCAATAATACATGTTGCAGGCCCCGACTGGCAATCTGTGGGTTCTGGCAAATGCCAGAGGGGCTGCTATAAGGTGCCATAGAAAGTCAGTATTTAGTGGGCTGGTGGGGGCTTATTGGGCCTCTGTGTACCTGAAATGCCAGGGCCTATTTTAATTCTCAGTCCAGACCTGGATCGAGGAGTGTGGAAGGGCCCACTGGGCCCTTAATTTATAAGTAATTTCAACAGTTGTTGGTAAAATAGTTCAATTTACAGATGATTTGGGGACCCTAAAATTAATTTGCTGTGGGTAACATCTAGTTGTGTCACAGTAGCCAGGGTCATGCACCTCTCCAATCGCTCTACCTCTGCTTTGCCATATCTATATACTGGCTTCTGCTACAATTTAGGATACCGAGGGGCACATTTACTAAAGGGCGATTGTGGATGTTTAGAGAAAATTCGCCAAAAAGAGAATTCGCCACACATCACCTATTTACTAAATAGCAAGGAGGACAATTCGCAAGCAAAAAAACTCAGCGCTAGAGAACTTTCGCACCGTTTTGCCAGTCAATTTTCACTGAATATTCTCTAGCAAAAATCTGGTAATTTATGGTAAAAATGCTAACACTACCCTTTTTGCTGGTATGGTGTATTTCACCAGGTTCAGGCTTGCGAACTTCCATAATAAAGATAGAGCAGCCACTTTTAAATCGTAATCAACATTGCCCTTTACATGCTACTTGTTTTATGGCGAAAATTCTCTAACGAAAATTCGTTGTGCCTACTACTATTGTATGGGGAAATATACTGGCGAATTGAATTTGAACTTCCAATTTTTAGTAAATATAGATATGTGTTGTGAAAATACACCTGGCGAAGTGAGGAAAAATGTGAAGTTTGTAAATGTGCCCCTGAGACTGAAATGCAATGCTTTTCACAACTCTGCCCATTGTATATATATGGGCATATGCTCATTCCCCTCTTTTAAATTTTATTCCTCATTACCCCACTCCTCCTTCCTTATTTTATTAGATTTTCTCTTAATAATTTCACCCTTAAACAATTTCTAAAAAGATATTTCTATAGATAACCTAAAGCTTAGTATTGTAGGTCTCATTTTACTCCTACACAATACACTATAAACAACTGCTATCTGCTAAGTGGAAAACTCAGTGCCATGTTTCTCACTCTGCTGACTCTTGAACTTGCCATCCACAGACCTTGTGTCTAATACCCCCTTCTCCTTTATAGTGTAAACAGGGGCCCACTTTACCTACTTTTTCTGTTAGCATTTTTATGTAATATGTATGCTTCACGTGTCTACCTGCTAATTTTACATCCCTGCTGAATATGGTGGAGCTTTATAAATGCATGTTATAAATTATAATAAATACAAGAGTGTTCTGTGCATCCCTATAAACAGGCTCATTATTGTACATCACTGTAGTCTCCCTGTGATCCTTGCCTTTTGACTACATGATGGACCTTATTGCAGGATTTTATTGTGCTACTTTAGCCAGTACTGTATATCTCTGTTGTAATTAATGATCAGGGTCCAGCAGAAGTGGAGGAAACTAAGATCTCATGCTAGACTTGTAATTTCCAAACATTAAAATTTTAAAATACTCAAATCTAAACGTCAGATTTATCAACATGTGAGATTAGAGCTCACCACAAAAAAAATCACCCATTTCTATTAATTTCTATGGGATTTATCAATGGATGAACGTTAGAGTTCGCCATTTAATAAATACGTTTCTAAAAATCCCATAGGAATGAATAGAAAGTGGGAGTTTTTTTTTTTTTTGGTGAGCTCTAATCTTACATTTTGATAAATTTGCCCCCAAATCTTTCTGTATGTTGGACCTAAATGTTCTGTGTCCTAGAGAGTTTAACAATACTAAGATGTAGGACTTTTATTGGTTTATTGTCACAGTAACAACTTACAGACAAATACCAATTCTCTTATTCCACAAACTGTGTGGTTTATGATTATGGACAATGTTTCATAAAGTACAATCTGCCTTCATATTCCCTACAATGCACTGATCACACTGCTTACTTTGTAGTGTTATAGAGTTTGATAAAGCTTTAAGGAATAGGTCACCTTCAAGTTAACGTTTAGAATGTTATAGCCTAATTCTAAGCAACTTTTCAGTTGGCTTTCATTTTTCCCTTTTTTAAAGTTTTTGCATTAATTGCCTTCTTTTTCTGACTCCAGCTTTCAAATGGGGGTCACTGACCCCACCTAAAAACAAGTGCTCTGTATGGCTACAAATATATATCTATTGCTATTTTGTAATTATCACCTCTCTATTCAGGTCCTCTCTTCTTCATATTCCAGTTCTTATTCAAATCAATGCATTGTTGCTAGGGTTATTTGGAACCTAGCAACCAGATTGCTGAAATTGCAAACTGGAGAACTGCTAAGTAAAAAGCTAAATAATTCAAAAATCAAAAAAAATGAAAACCAATTATAAATTATTATTATATCAATCTCTACATCATTCGAAAAGTTAATATAAAGGTAAACAACAGGTAAAGAAATTGTAAATAAAAAAATACATTACAAACAATGAATTAACCATAGCAACTAACCAAAGTCTTTGTGAGGGCCAGGTTACATGCTCTAGGCCCTCTGACAAAGTTATCTCATGGTTTATCACATGAAAACTCATGGGGGCAGATTTACTAAAGGGTGAAGTGGCTAATGCTTGCAACTTTTCAACATAAATCACATCCACAGGGACATCGCCAATTCACTAAGGATCGCTTACCCTGGTGGTCTAGTGGCCAGCGGGGATGCCCGCCGCATGCTTCCTTCTGTCTTTGTTGGCAGTTCTCCTATGGCGTGCGGCGCGCACTTCCTGGTTTCACAAGCCGGCGTGATGACGTCTTTGCACATTGGCGCGAAATTCAAAGGTATTTAAAGGGACTTTGAATGAGTTGCCCATTGTTAGGTCTAACTTGTTTAGTTCCTGGGTGATTATGTCTACATGAATCCTTTTGTGTATCCTTTTTTGGGTTAACATTTTCCCCCAGAAATGTGGGGGCCATGGAACATTAATTTTACAGTGGGCTCATGTCTAGGGCAATATATGATCTCTTTTTATTAAGGTTCCTTGGACATTTGTAATAAAAAGTGGCCACTTTAGAGAGTTGGAGAATACAACACTTTAAGCTTATTCATTTAGGATATGGGAAAATGTTTGCTAAAAGTACCTCTAATAGTCCTATATCATTTTGTCCTAAATGTGACGAGACTAATGTGTCAATTTTTCATTATTTATGGTCCTGTCCAAAAATTAACCTTTTTTGGCGGGAAGTTACTAATTTTTTGAATTCTAGACTGAAGATAAAAATTAAACAATCTCCGTGTATTGCTTTACTGCATCTAGATATTAATATGCTTTCTGCAAATCCTAAGTCAAATATCCCATGAAAGTAAATTATTGACTTCCTTTTTTCTAGCTGCTTCTAGGAAAGCTTTATTTAATTTCTGGTTACAAAAGGAACCCCCCTCATTATCGGACATCATCTCTTATATGAATCAGCTTACTTGGCAAGAAGCCTTAATAACTAAAACTAAAGGAAGTATTTCCAAAGATTCTTTTAGGCTGGTTTGGTCTCCTTATTTTGAAATCTGTAACTCCAATACTGGCGATCAAATAATGCGCTTTCTTCAATAGTTACATGACCTATCTGACACTCCAGATGATAAATGGGCTTTTTCTTTTTTTTATTACTTGTGCATCCACTGGCTTAGTTAATTTTTAGTTTGTTTTTTGTTATTTTTCATGAATGATATAGTTTTGATACTATCATGCCATTGTCTCCTTTACAACATATTTTCTTCATCTGCATAACTTTTGTTGTCATTTTGATTTCATTTGTTTAATATGAAAATCAAATAAAATATTTTAAACAAGAAAAAGTGGCCACATCAAGCATTTGCACCAACATCTTTAATAAAGATGTCCATACAACTTTAATGTACCTGCACTATTCAAATTGACCTAAGCATAAGATCACTAGCGACTTTTTGGCAGACATAAACGAACGCTAGCGAATCTTTGCTATGAAATGCTTGCACTGAAGAAGTATTGCTAGCGAAAATTCGCCAGCATTCAGCGCCCAGGACGCAACTTCGCATTTTAGTGAATTAGCATAGTGGTAGCGAATTTGTGCCTGGCAAAGTGGTGTGAAGTGTGTGAATCGGTCGCTGGCGACAATTCGCCTTTTAGTAAAGCTGCCCCATGGACGAGATTCAATTTGAGGAGAAATAACTTTTCTCCAAATTCCGTTCCAGTTTGTTTCCATAGACTTCAATAGAGATTTCACATGATAAACAATGAGATAAGGTTTTTTGAATTGAAATGCATCAAATTGAATCCCATGATAAACCTTTTTCTCATTGAATTGAATCTGACCCAATGACTGCAGATTACAAAGAAATAGCATCTTAAAACATTAGTGGGTGAATGTAATATGTTACAATAGCTCAAAAAACCTGCACATAGACACTTGCCAACGTTAGCGACCATGTTTGCATCCTTTTTGACTGATTACAGACCTCAACGACTTCATCACAAAGTTTGCGACCAAATGGCTTTTGCGAATATTCACAGTGTATGTAATAAAATGTTGTCATCGCAAAGCGTATTTTAAGACAAAATATTTAATGAAACTCCAGAGCAGGTACTAACGGTAAACCTTTGCTTAGCGATAATAATGCCAGCTTATTGTTTTAAATTGCGAGCAGTACTAAATTTTCACAAAGACGCCATTTAAAATAATGCTTGCGACTTTTAATTACATTCCTCCTTAAGGGGCCTATTTATGAAGCCTTGATTTTTTCTGGTCGAGTTTTATAGGGGGAAAAAATTTTTTTATTATACCCAAAAGCTGCTAAAAATCTGAATCTAAAAATACTCCATCTAAAACCTGGCGAGGTCAAGTAAAAGTCAATGGCAGATTTACATTGTGATGTACGCTGGTTTACGTACGATAATCTGAAAAAATTGGGGTTTTCAGACGACAACTTGAAAAATTCAAGACTTTTCCCGCAGTAATTTTTTCAAGCAGATTTTTTGATAAATAAATTAAATTCATTCGACTTAGTTTTTATAAAAAAATGCGATAAATGTTGAGTTTTAGTAAGTACCCCCCTAAGTATTAGGTGTATTAGTGCAACGGGTCTCTTACATCACAAAAAAAATTCAGAATCAAGTGCATAGTTACTGAGACTACTTTCCACATTGCTCAAATCAGCAATGCTTATTTTTTGGAATAAAACTTTTAAAAATTGAAAAGTATATAATATAATTCTGCTTTCAGTAGGCATGATAAATTGTTGACAATGAATCGATTTATTTTTTCATTCTTAAGAAATATTTAAAATGTTTGGCATTATTGCATAGTTATTGCTTAAGCGTAATTGCAGTGCAGAAATGTTTCTATGCATTCTGCCATCTGTGGCTGTCTGTGAGGATCAAAATGTTGCTGCCTGTTGTCACTTTGATGGTGATTGATGGGCACTTGTGCTGCACATACAAAAGAAACATTGTGGCTCTACTGCAACGTGTTGTCATCATTCAGAGCACTACAGTTTCCTTTGGTTTTCTTAATGTCTACAGTAGGCCTGGTCAGTCCACTTGAGGCCAAACAACAAACCTGCACTGCCCAATATTAGTCAACATTTTTCACAGTCCTTTATACACAGGGGTTTGTTTTTGTTAGTCCTTTCCAACACCCCGTAGAGAGACTTGCAGCTCACCGGCTGCAGGCACGATCAACACCTCAATTGCACCTGTGACTCCTCTTTATGCAGGGTATCCCTCTGCTCCAGTAAAAGCCAGGTGTGTACCTGGGTGGAATGGAAAGGAGCACCCTGTACCTTCCCTCCTATTCCAGAGTCCGGGCCCTGAAAAACTAAGAAAACACAACAACTGGTGTTGCTGCCAAATAACCCCCAGACTCCTTCCCTGACACACACACTGCTTAACGGGACCACAGCCCATATAATGGGGAAATATACATCCCATCAAGGACTCAACCTTGGTGTCCTCTACAATATATATATTAAATAATAATATTAAATAAAAACAGATGTAAAAGCAGGTTGCTGCCATTGATACATCATACATATGAATGTGCCATGATAGTGGGAGACCTATTGTTGTAATTGTAGAACCCTGGGCAAAAAGTCAATTGGTTAGCCCCCTGCATCAACTATGCAGTTTTAAAGGGTTAATATTGTACTGGCTTTCTCTGCATTGCTGGCAATTTGTACTCAAGGATAACCAGGTGCCTTCAAGGATGACTCATAATCAGGTAGCTATATACCCATTTTATGGACATGGTATAGAGAGCTAATAATTGATGAAAATGAATTGACATTGACATTAATTGATGGTAGGCTCCCATTAATGATGGTACCTGATCAAATTAAACTTTTATCCATTAATGTTAGAGGCCCTGCTATGAGCCCCTTTCCAACAACAATTAAGACCTCCACTGTCAGTTTGTCAAAATAGCATGTTACATTGTACTCAAAATAAAAAAGGAAACAGGGCAAAACAAAATGGCTATTGATGCATAGACACCTCAGGCCCCCCCATCATGCGTACATTCTTCCTGCTTGCAGTCGCCACCAGGGCCAGGGAGGGAGGTTGGGGGCAGCGACAGTAGCGGATCCACCAGGTTTTTTCCTGGTTGTCCTGCCGGCCCAGTGTGACCGAGTGCTTGATCCAAAAGGGTGGACAGGGGATGGCATGTAGGCTGGCAGTACAGAGGCAGAGTACAGTTTATCCTGGGACGCGGGTGTTTCTTACGGGAACACTTGCGCCCAGGTGTATAGTAAATTACCTCTACTGTTTTTATATAGTTACATAGTTAAATCGGATTGAAAAAAGACAAAGTCCATCAAGTTCAACCCCTCTAAATAAAAACCCAGCATCCATACACACACCCCTCCCTACTTTCACATAAATTATATATACCCATATCTATACTAACTATAGAGTTTAGTATAGCCTAGTAAAGACTTTTATCACACACAGTAATTTATCTACATCTGACCTGAGTAGGAACAATAAAACAAGCTGAAGGTGCAGTAAATCTAAAGATAATATCACAGTATATGCTGAGATACAGGCACATAATAGTGTTTGTCCGTCTGTAGAGAGCACAGGATTATCTACTTTTTTGGTAATCCTAAACATTGCACTTGTTATTAAATGGTATTAACTTTATGTTAATCTGTCTTCAATTGATTCTGCTATATTTATCTTTGGAATAATACAAGGTTGCTCTTGCTGAAAACATTAGCAGGATTATGTAAAAATATGTTAAACCTTAGTAGAACATAAAGGAAAACACATCAATATAGTGCATATTACCCATCATAAGCGGAAAGTAGTCTGGAGTCCCTAAAATTATAAATTATAAGGACAATTGCCTTTTTCATTCATGAGTTCCAAACTTTTGCTTATTTCCATGGTTCTCTACAAGAGCACTTTATTTTTTTAAAGAAAGCACTTATTTTTCCCATAAATTGACAGGTATGATGTTGTGCAGTACAAATATTCTTTTTGTGACTATTAATTTGCATGTACACATATGAGTGGAAACAGACACATTGCTAACATAGGCAGAGACATTCTCCATAGGCTCCATTCAAAATATATTGCAATTAAAGCAATAGCAACAAACAAATGAACCCGTTTTAAAGTAAATAAAATAAAACTTTGTGTTGTTCTGCACTGGTAAAACTGGTTTGTTTCAGAAATACTACGATAGGCTTTTAGATTTGGGGGCAGATTTACCTAGGGTCGAATATCGAGGGTTAATTAACCCTCAATATTCGACTGTCGAAGTTAAATCGAATATCGAAGTCAAAGGATTTACTGCAATTCATTCGATTGATTTTAATCCATAGATCGCACGATTATTCGACCAAAAAAAATTGCAAAGTCTATGGGAACCTTCCCCATAGGCTAACATTGACTTTGGTAGGTTCTAGGTGGCGAACTAGGGGGTCAAAGTTTTTTTTAAAGAGACAGTACTTTGAATATCGAATGGTCGAATAGTCGAAAGATTTTAGGTTCGAATCTTAGATTCAAAGTCGAAGGTCAAAGTAGCCAATTCGATTGTCGAAGTAGCCAAAAAAAACCATTTGAAATTCGAAGTTTTTTCTATTCTATTCCTTCACTCGAACTAAGTAAATGGGCCCCTTACTGTTGGACTGTGAAAAGCAAGTCTTAACAATAAACTCATATAACATGAATAATAAATTACTGTAATTTATCTACAGTACTTTTTATGGGCCTCAATAATTAGCACGATTCTGTGGCATTTGTGAATGGAATAAAACACATCATACGTTCCAGTCTTTTATATACAATAAAAATACATTGCATAAAATGTCCCCTATGTAAAACCCTGCTTTGTTTGAATAAATTCATTTCATAAAATATACTTTTTTAGCAGTGTGTGCCATTGGGTTATCTTAAATAGAAAATTGGCATTTTAAGGGCAGCCCCCTGGGATCATATGCGTTACTGTGCACACAAAGTAAACAAACTATGAAATATATTTAGGATAATTGGATGCTGTTTCTTTTACCATTTATTTCATTGTAAACCTTTGTCTGTTCACTATAAAATTATTTGGCATCTATGTCATCAGCTGTTTTGGCATACAGTGTTTCTGCACTGAATCACTAGCAATGCTCAGCGATTTATTTCAAGATGAACAGGCAATGTGATTCATAATATCATCAGCATAAATGTATGTTCTACAAATACATCTCTCTCTCTTTAAACTACGTGAACTAAAACTGTGACTGTAGGTTTAAGCCAAAGACAAGATGGTCTGTGTCCATTAGATACTCCCTACTAGGCTAAGCATTAATTTAATAAAGACAATTTTTGCCAAGAGAATATTTGGAGGTTTGAAACTATCCTTACACATGACCTCTTAAAGCAGAAACAATCCCCTTATTATAAAAACCCTACCCACATAGACCCCCCCCTCCTCCACCCCCAGCCTAGCTGCTACCCTGGGCAAATGTCTCTAACTTACTCCTTGGTGCAGATTCAGGGATCAGAGTTCACAGCAGCATCTTCCTGGTTTTTGGTAATCTAACAACGAGACCGTCATGGCGTCGCATGCCCAGTTGTAGCAATTTCCCGGTTCACAACAAATGCACATGTGCAAAAATTGGTGGAAATAGCTGAAGCGCAGTAGAAGACATGAACACCCGGAATATGGCTGCCATGAAAAAATCCGAATATTAGTAAATCGGCCCCTTAGTGAGACCTGGCTGATATTATTTACATGAATTAAATTTCAATCAAACATTAGTACCACATTGTATAATTATAAGCAAGTTGATAAAGTTGATCAAATCAAATTAACTTTGTTTCTTCCCATACTCCAAAAGCATACAGGTAGGTTTATTGGGTCATGATCATAGACTGAAAGCACAAATGGATGAGGGACTTAAGTGATATAATATATAATGATGCATAATCTCTGTAAAGTACTACTTTATTTGTTGGTGCTATTTAATTAAAAGGACAAAAATAATTACAAAACAATATTGTTTGTACCGGACTATTTTAAATTATAATTCGTTATTCAAAGACTGTTCATCATTAGTGGAACTTAAATTCTAAGATCCCTGTATACACACACAATAAGGTCAGTTTAATCAGGACTGGCTTGACATGGAGAAAGCTTTCAAACTTGTCATATAAAGGGCAAGACACCATTGCTGGAGGTGCCACCATGTTGCTACATGTATGGCAAGCTGTTACACAGTGGAAATATTGAAAAGAAGCACTGCTTTAAAATGTTATTAGCTATGAAGATCTGTTAGTTCCTAGTAGAAATACAGTGAGATCCACAACTGCCACCTATAAATCCAAGCTCTGGTAAAATGAATTCTAGAAAAAACAAATACTGCTCTTATCCCAGAAGTGACCAATACTAACATAATTTTACGAAGATACCAATAGACACTATAGATAGATTGCAGCATAGGTGGCTATGCCATTTCCAGCTGGATCAGAACTGTTCAGAAACAGATAAAAGTCAGTTACATCCATTCTGTAAAACCTCTGAACATGCCAGTGATTAGGGGTTCATCAAAATCTAAATTTTTGGATTTTGCCAAATATTTCCAATTAACGGGGGAATGTAATAATAATCGCTAACAGAAAAACTATTCGATATGCGAAAAGTTATGCCTTTGCGCGAACAAATTTTGCTTTGGGCGAATTTAATATAGCTTTTGCGAGCCCAGAAACTGTTTAGCGACCACTTCCAACAGTGACAGACCGTTTGCGAATTTTATAGTTTGCGCCAATGCGCAGTCAATGTAATAAAACTTCTTACTGAAAAAGTCGTTATGTTTGCTCCAAAAGATTACAACACCTTCAAGCACTTCTTATGAGTGCGCAATTAAAATTCGCAAAATGCGCAATTAAAAGTCGCAATGCGCAATTAAAATTTGCAATGCAATAACAGTTTAAGGAACAATATTACTTTGCGAGATGTGGACATTTAGTCTTATTGGTGCGAATTGTTTTGCTCTTTGCGACTTTTATTACATTCCCCTGTAAATGTGATAAAAATTGCATCAATTGCAGACAACAAAATGTCACTTTCAGTCCTTCAGTATTCAGCAAAATCCAAATCCAGAAATGTGCTATGATTGAATTACTAATTACTAAACAAATGCTGGATTAGCTGAATCCCCATTAGTAATACACCTGCTCCCCAGTTTGTAACAGTTTCTGTTCAAGTTGGTGGCACCCTAGACAGGTGGCTCTGCTGCCTACAACAGGTTCTAACCCTGCCTCTTTTTAATTATTTGCCCTGCTTAACCATGTTCACTATACAATATTACATTTTATATTGAGTTTTGCTTGCATCATGTTGTTGGCATCTGTCAATGTGTGTATTCCTGGTCCAAAAAGGTGTTTAAATGTTTTCTTTATTCTTGACCCCATTCCCCACCCAACACTCTTATGGTCATTTATTCAGTGAAATGCTGATTTGAAAACATTATCTCTTCCAAACTGTGTTTATCCTTCTGTATAATATCCACAACAGCTGTGCAGAATTGCACCTGCTCTCGAAAAAACAGGAAGGGGGGCTGATTGTCACCTAATAGATGCTCTTTATCCAAATACATCTGTAATCTGACTTTCAGTTATACTTGTAACTTATGTCTTTCCAGATTCACTTCTGGTTACTAGTCATATAGAGTTAGAAATGTATGAGATGACATTCCAGTTAAAACCTTTACCAAATGTATTGGCTACAGAATTGTTTGGGATTGCTTTATTTTTGTTCATCCCAATACTGCTTATATTCCCAATTGTGAACAGGTTTAGAAGGGGCCCTGATACGGGTAGTCAGAACATACAGATAAGGTAGATGATTGTCAGATTCTTGAAATTAACCAAATTGTAGTGCTATCTAAATAATACATATTGCCAAAAACTGAAAAACTGACAGACTTAAGCACAGGGTTGAACTGGGCAGAAGGGATACAGGATAAAACCAGATGGGCCCCTGAGGCCTAGACCTGATTCCCATGGCTGCTTGAGCAACTCCCTGACCCTGAAACCCGGGGGCGGAAGGGGGTTGTAGTTGGTGGTCGTTTTGCTGGCAGGGCACCCAGGGGTGTCTGTGGGCCCCTTAGTCCAACACTGCTTAAGCATCTCCCTTCAAAGGGTGCAGAGCGTACTATTGCTAAGTGCAGGGCAGCCCTGTCTTTCCTGACTGCCATAGTAAGTACAGTAGTATGTACAGGACCCCATTGCTGACACTCCCTAATTTCTGAATGACTACGGAACAAGTCAAGTCAAGTGGATTTTATTATCATTTCAGCCATATTCAGTAATACAGTACATAGTGGAAACAAAATAGCGTTTCTCCAGAACCCATGGATGCTACACATAAGATTATATGAGGGTATATCAAATGTGAGTTCTTAAGGTGAACACTAAACAGTCCTGGTGGGCAAGGTAAACATACATTTGTGTAAAGTATTTCAGAGGTTTATGCAGTTCTTTATGAATATATTCATTTCAGTCCTTGGGAGTTGAGATGCCTGATGGCTTGTGGAAAAAAACTGTTGCACATTCTGGAAGTCAGCGCCCTAATACTGCAGTATCTTGTGTACAGGGTGGGTGCTATCCCAGACAATGCTGGTAGCCTTCTGAAAACAGCGGGTGTGGTAAATAACCATAATGGCTGGAAGTGAGACCCCAATGATCTTTTCTGCTGTCCTCACCACCTGCTGCAGGATCTTGTGATCCTATACAGAACAGTTTCCATACCAGGTAGTGATGCAGCTACATAAGATGCTTTCAATAGACCCTCTGTAAAAGATAGTGAGGATAGATGGTGGAAGATGGTCTTTTTTCAGTTTTCACAGAAAGTAGAGACGTTGCTGTGCCTTCTTCACTATAGAGCTGGTGTCAATGGTCCAGGAGAGGTTCTCCGCCAGATGTACCCCAAGGAATTTAGTACTCTTGACAATTTCCACTGGAGATGCGTCAATGTACAGGGGAGAGTGATCACAACGTGGTCTCCTGAAGTCAACAACTATTTCCTTTGTTTTGTTCGTATTCATAGAAAGATTGTTAACTTTGAACCAGTCTGTTAGCCATTTCACCTCTTGTCTGTATGCTGATTCGTTGCTGATAAGACACACCACGGTTGTATCGTCAGCAAACTTGATGATGTGATTAGACACATGACTTGCCACACAGTCATGGGTCAGCAGTGTGAACAGCAGTGGACTGAGCACTAGCATTAGCACTGGGGCGGATATGTACCCCGATGATGAAAACTGGAGGCCTGGTTCCCGCTGTAGGCCGCGAGTGTGTAGTGTCAGCTGCATATCATAACGCAGGTTAGTCACCATCAGATCCCTGCATCGCAGCAATGCCTCGCATCAGAAGATGCGCACACTGTCCGCTCCGGAGTCCATCACGCAGGACAAATGCAGTCAGCAAGGTCTACCATCTAGGGTCTGGAGACGCCGCTGCTGCTACTGCTACCGATGCATCGCTATCTTGGATCATTATACCACAGCAGTCACAGGGGTCTAGTACCTAGGGTCCTGGAGAGGCTGCTGCTGCTACTGCTGCGCTGGCATCTGGGATCCTCGTCGATCTTGCAGCCTTGACTCCTGAACGGAAGGCTGCAAGAAGAAATGCAAAAGCAGCCCCCCGTGTTCCTGCTGGGATCTGCTGCTCTAACCACCACAGGCAGCGGCAGCAACAGCCCATTCGGCCGAGCCGAAACAATGTATCAGTTCCCCCAGCAGCTTAGATATATTGGTGACAGTGTATCAGTTCCCCAGCAACTCCAACTGCCAAGTCTGAGAGCCAGACCCAGTCTGTAATTAGGTTGATTACTCTCTTGCAGACAGGCTCACCCAGCCCTAAATTGTGCAGTTCCTTATCATATCAGGCCAACAGGGTTGCAACAGATCCTGTGGCAATTCACACAGCATGAAAGGCAGGGTGCAAAACAAAGTCAGATTGCGCCTTTTTTTGGCACTTTGCCTTCCGTGTATGGGTGGGCAGTTCCCCTCTATATGGAAGGTAAGCTGTAATCTGCAAAGGGTAGTTTTGTATGTGAACTTTTGTATAAGAACAAATGCATGTGGCCTTTTTTACTCTATATTCTTGACGCAATCATACAATATATAAATGCACAATAAGATAATGGATAGATATAATTAATATATATTACGTGTTGTTTTCTGACACATTTAGGGGTTATTTACTAACCTCTTTCTAAACCTTTTTCTGGCAGGGTTTTCGGAGCAAAAAATTGACTTTATATTGAAAAAAAATAGATTTTTTTTTGATTTATTATACCCTGAAGCTGCTAAAAGTCTGAATTCAAAAATCTGCCATCTCAAACCTGGCAAGGTCATGTCGAAGTCAATGGCAGATGTCCATTTTACAATTTGAAGATATCATTATCTGCACTGGGTTTAGTCCGATAACTCGAAAAAATCTAGCAATTCGGGTGTCAAATCTGTACGATTCGAGTTTTCACTCAATTTTATTGAGTTTTTTTCCGACCCAACATTGTGGTTGGGAGTTTGGTTGAGTTTGGTTTTTACCAGAATTTTAGAAAATAACCCCATTAATATTTAGATGTTAATTAAATACCTTTTATGTATTTTAAAATGTGATTAGTTTCCTTGCTGTGCTTTTCTAGACTTAGGACAAATGGCACAATAAAGATTTTGCTGATTACTGTTGTGTCCCATTACAAAGAATAGGAAGTGAAATAAGAAGCTGCAGCCATAGCCCTAATAAATGAATACTGAAGCAATGTACTGAAGACATCTGAACCCAGTGTTGTACTATTCTCCTCAGTGTAATTAGTGTAGTTCTGCTTTTTCGTAAGGTTAGTACTGATGCTTAAGAACAGCTGCAGTCTGTATGTTAAATATTAAGAATGCTATGCACTGACAGTAATGTGTTATAGCAATCAGATTCCCCTTTGCTACCTCTGCACAAATACAGCTGCAATGAAGAATCCCTTTGCCAAGCTTTTGTTAACTTGTGAGATGCTACTTTTATTAAATAGTATATTCATTGTCCTAAAAAACATCTCTGTTCTCGCTCTGCGCGGTTTATACATATATAAATACAAGTCAGTCATGTGTATAAATATGCCCTGAAACTTGCCTCTACAAGAACTGTATGGCTATATTATGCTGAGTTAATCTTTACTACATCACCAATTACTTATTAACCGTGATAACGTTTATTTGGAGAAAACATTTCTGGACTGCCATGGAAGCAAGTGTAATGTTAGAACCCACAGACTTCTCTTGGCTTCACTTCAACACATTTTGAAAGGATTTAAACATCATGGTCGGAATCCATTGTGTTGAGACGGCAACATTAATCTGCCTATCCTGAGTGATAAAATTCTTTCCACTAACCAATCCCTCATTTGGTATTTAGCTAAATGCCCAGGAATAGATTTACAAATGCATACTATTAGAAATATTCGGAAAGGACCATATATAAAGATCCACCCCCTTAACTGACCTTTTAACTCAGAGAGCATTTCACTTAGGGTACGTGGCTTGAAAAAGATGTGTCATGGATTGAGTCATGCACTACAGTATAACTGCCATTTAGCCCCATAGTTTCACCACTATGATTATGCTACAAAATTATAGGAAAGATTTCCTACAATATGTAATTGCGTTGTTACTGCTTTCATATTGCAGGGCTGCCTTAACGTTGCCAATGTTAGTATGTGGACTGCAATGCCAATTAAAGGGTTCTCTGTGTATATGTCAAGTCAGCCCTATGGTCCTCTTCATTTATTACAAGGATGGGATCTGTTACTTGGAAACCCATTAAACAGACAGCTCCGAATTACGGGAAAGCCTCTCCCATAGACTCCATTTAAATCAAATGATTATATTTTTTAAAAATGAATTCCTTTTTTCTGTAAAATAGTACCTTGTATTTGATCCTAAGGTATAATTCCTTACTGGAAGCACAACAACAGAAAGACCCTTTATTTGGAAACCCTAGGTCCCGTTCATTCTGGATAACAGGTCCCATACCTGTATATATAACAGTATAATACATATATAAAAGAATTTATGCAATATAGAATATAATAGAATGCTTCAATTGCCTTTCTTGAAGGGCCATATAAAACATAAGCACGTTGCTGTCATTGGCCTTACTGCATTTGACTTATAAAGCTCACTGCTGAATGGTAACTACCCCAGAGTAAAATTACAGCTGTCATGTATCAGTAAATGATTAAATGACCCAAGGGCACAATAACATGTGACCAGGTGACTGTGACAGTAAGTCATGCTCTGAGGAGCATCATTATACCACTGATATTTGCTCTGCTTATCAGGATGCCTGACATGTGCAATATGACTATGACTTCAGTCCAATTGCTGCATCCTGAACTCATTTTGTACAGTAAGAAATAATGACTCTGTCAATTAATGGGGGACTATATTAATCTGCTTTAGCACAAAAATAGGGGGGGTGTAAAATTACATTATACACATGTTGATTGGATCTTTGACCTTGCTACACCTGTAAAATCAAAGCACACAATTGACAGTTGGTCAATACATATATAAAAGTGGTGTAGTCAACTTTTCATAACCACAATCCATACATTTCCTCCAATATTCTAACCACACTAGATCAATAAAATATAATTGCTAATTAGTCAAGGTAATGGGCAAAGGCAAAGTTTGTTACTACATAATCCTCCTCATAATCTCATTGAAGTGGTTCCCTAATGCAGATCCTATCTTAAAGAGCAAGACTTCTTCTATATACACCTTTGGTCAGTATAAGTACAAAATACATTGTCTGTTCTTTCAATTGAAAGGGAAAGTATATCCAATTTTACCACATTAATTCAATGAAAAGGACTTGGATTGAATACATTTTGCATAGCCTATTGTTTTAGTTAGGAAATATGTATGGTTTACAATGGTTACTCCAAGCTGAAACCTGTTGGATTTATAATTTAAAGACCTTAAGTCCCTGCGGTCTGAAAGAAGAGTGGGGTGTTGGATTTTTTTGTAGTTAACAACTATATTAGAAATGCTATGACCTACAGTATGTATTACTGTATACGTTTTTTGTTTCTTTTTTTATTTAGTTTACTTCATTATTGTTGTTGAACTTTATAATTTCACCTGGGGTGGGTGGAGATGTAGAAGGGTAACTGTGACCCGCAATGAATTCTGGGTAGCGAGAAAGAAGCCCCATAGTAGGGTCAAAACTAACGTAGACAGGTTGTACATTGTGTGAGCTGATTGTATCTCCATGCATACCACATCAGAATGTTGCCTGCAATTATTTCACACCAATCACAAAATGCTGCACACAGAGAAAAAAATGTGCCTGGTGGAGTGCAGCGAATGTGTTGGTCACAAAACACAGGATTGCTTCAACTAAGTTGGTGTTGACCTCCACCTTTTTGGAACATTTCGGGAATTATTTGGTTTAGGTCTGTATACAATTGCTCTGTGAGCAATACAACATTATGCCAGTGCCTGCTATAAATGAATATCAATTGACTTTTGGAATTGATTAGCCAGCAAGTGCTGGGTTTGTTTATAAGCATTGGCCCTATACAATAATTCAACAGGTGGAAAAGTGCAGCAAATGTGTGGGTCAGTGAGTATAATGAAAACATAGGTTGGTGTTGAACTCACATTGTTTTTAACACCTTTTTGGAACATTTCGGGAGTTTTCCCTGGAAGGTCTATAAACAATCGCTTTTTGAGGAATATAACAATATGCAATTGGCTTTGGGACCAATAGAAGCTTAACTGCTAAAAATGAATACCAATCGACTGTTGGACCTTATTAGCTTGCAAGTGCTGGGTGTAGTTATCAGTAGTGGTATTGAACTTTCATAAAAGTTCATTAGGTGGAAAAGTCAAATTCAACAGAATTTAAAACAATGTGTACTGTGTTTTTTTACAAAGATTTCAGATCACATGTAGTACGCTTGGGAGCTCCCAATATACAGTAATATTTTTAAGGCATTGTATGTGTTTTAAATTGTAAATGTGTGTGTTCAAAAGCACTTTACAAATAAAAAGACATTTTTAATTATATCCTGATGATTGCTGTATATATGGCTTTTATCTGGTCATCTGTAACCCCCGCAATAATTATAGCCACCCCAATCGTAGGTTAATCAGGCTGTTTGCTTAACGGGCACCTAGCCTATTCTGTCAATTAGAATCATCTGTATAAATGTAAAGGCAAAAAAATAAAACCCCATTTTTACATTCTTTAATGAAAAAGAAACCTCCAATATACTATAATTAAAAAATGTATACCGTTTTTATGAGAAACTGTATGCAGTGAAATTCTCCCTTCATTTACTGCTGTGGATAGGAATTGTCAGATGGTCCCTAACTGCTGAGCAGGGAAACAATCATACTTATGAACAGCAGGGGGAGCCCCCACCTTACTTCCCAGCCATGCAGAACTCAAGCAGCTTTGTTTATGACGATCCCTAAGCAGCTCAGACCACACTGAGCATGTGCACAGTCTTAGTCTTGCAAAAATGTTTAACAAAGTTACAAGATGGTGACCCCCTGTAGCCAACTTTGAAAGCATACATTATTTCTTTGATTAGGCTTGTGGTGCAGTAAGTTCATGTTTATATTTAGTATACAAAATACAGCATTTCTAGCCTTATTCTATTTTAGACTTTACATGCCCTTCAAACAGAGGGTTTTTCAGTGGGCAGTTGATTTATTTTCACTGTGCTCATACAAACCAGGAAGTGGAATGTTACTTTACTTCCTCATATTTTGCCTTGTTTAGTGCAAGAAATAACAAACACCATAAACATTTCCTTATGTAAACAAAAAAAAGATGTATTTTTTAAACTCATGTTGACAAGGGAGTATAGTGTCCCTTTAATAGGGATGTAGCGAACGTCGGAAAAAAAGTTCGCGAACATATTCGCGAACTTGCGCAAAAATGCGAGCGGTTCGCGAACGGTTCGCGAACCCCATAGACTTCAATGGGAAGGCGAACTTTAACATCTAAAAAAGACATTTCTGGCCAGAAAAATGATTTTAAAGTTGTTTAAAGGGTGCAACGACCTGGACAGTGGCATGCCAGAGGGGGATCAAGGGCAAAAATGTATCTGAAAAATCTGCCTGTGTGTGCTTGGAAGAGATAGTGTAGGGGGAGAGCTGTTAGTGATTTCAGGGACAGATGATAGTAAGTTTGCTGGCTAGTAATCTGCTTGATACTGCTCTGTATTGGAACAAAAAAATAAATAAAAGCAGTCCTTACAAGGACTATTGCTATTGCAGCAGTCAGCAGATGAGATCAGAAGCAGGACAGCTGCCCACTGCAGCTACATACAGAGCACTGCAGTAGAAGGTAGATTACTAGCCAGCAAAGCTACCTAAGCTTAAATGTCCCTCAAACCCCTGCAGACTTCTGTCCCTCCAATAACAGAGCAGTATCAAAACGATTACTAGCCAGCAAACTTTCAACTGTCCCTGAAATCACTAACAGGCAGCAGCTCTCTCCCTACACTATCTCTTCAGCACACACAGGCAGAGTGAAAAAAACGCTGCAGGGCTTCGGTTTTTATAGGGAAGGGGAGTGGTCCAGGGGAGAGCTTCCTGATTGGCTGCCATGTACCTGCTGGTCTGGGGTGAGAGGGCAAAAAAAAGCGCCAACAATGGCGAACCCAAAATGGCGAACGTCGCGCGACGTTCGCGAACTTCCGGCGAGCGCGAACACCCGATGTTCGCGCGAACAAGTTCGCCGGCGAACAGTTCGCGCCATCTCTACCCTTTAACAGCTGAATAAATGTAGCAAAGTCAAGGGCAGACTCAAATAACAGTCAACCATTTCCACAGTTAGTTACAGGCGGTTAATCATGTAGATAAAATGTTACTCTAATAATCCACCACTATAAGTAAAATGGTGAAAATATATGTAACTCTTCTGGCCTCCGTTGCCAAATTTAGATTATAGGGTTCTTATTATGTCCGCTTAATAACTGGTCTTCCTAAATAAGTATTAAGGTATTAATAAAATGTGTTGCTGATGACAGATGGTACTTTCTGTCTAGAATAAATTAAAATTAGTAATTTAATAACTGACCACTAAAACATGGGTTTTAGCGCAATTACATGGAAAATCTAATTTTATTTATTTATAAAATAGGGCTGATCCTGGGCTTGGCCTTGGTGAGATTAAAGGAACAGTAACACCAAAAAATTAAAGTGTTTTAAAGTAATGAAAATATCATGTGATGTTGCCCTGCACTGGTAAAACTTATCTGTTTGCTTCAGAAACACTACGGGGCAGATTCACTAAGGGTCGAATTTCGAAGTTAAAAATACTTCGAAATTCGACCCTCGAATTGAAATCCTTCGACTTCGATATTCGAAGTCGAAGGATTTAGCGCTAAACATTCGATCGAACGATTCGAAGGATTTTAATCAAACGATCGAAGGAAAATCCTTCGATCAAAAAAAGCTGAGCAAGCCTATGGGGACCTTCCCCATAGGCTAACATTGACTTCGGTAGGTTTTATCTGCCGAAGTAGGGGGTCGAATTTAACCAATTCGATGGTCGAAGTACCCAAAAAAAACTTCGAAATTCGAAGTTTTTTTTATTCTAACCCTTCACCCGAATTTAGTGAATCGGCCCCTACATATAAACAAGCTGCTGTATAGCAATGGCAGAAATTGAAAAAAAGGCTATATGGCACAGGTTAAATCGTGGATAACAGATAGCACTACTATGTTCTACAGAGCTTATGTGTTATCTGCTGTGTAACCTGAGCCTTTTCTTCTTTGAATGGCTGCCCCCATCGCTACACAGCAGCTTATTTATATAAACAATAGTAGTGTTTCTGAAGCAAAGACACCAGTTTTGCCAGTGCAGGACAACATTGAATTATTACATTTCCTTTAATCCTTTAACAAATCCGTGTCTGATAAATGCTGATCAGATAGTGGTGTTTTGGCTTGATAGTCCTTGAATGGTCAGGGGCAATGAAGGCTGATTGCAGCTGCAACTTGCATGTCTCCAGCTACTCAGAATGTATAAAACTTTTATTTAGACTATGGCAGCAACAAACTGGAGCCATTTATATTTTTGAATAGAAACCTATATAATTCCTATAGAAAGTTAGCTCAGTTGCGCTTTCACTGCAAATCCAGTTCCCAACTGTTACATTAGGGTGACTAGAGCTAATGTTCTGTTGTGTCACCACAATTTTTGCTCCTGACCCTAGAGTAAATGCAGTATGGAGCTCATGTCAGTTATATAAAGCACAGTAACAAAATGTACTGACAAAATCACATATTCTTCTCCAACACATTTATCTTGACCACCATACACCTGTCCATGGTAATTCATGGTAATTATTAACATACAAAAGATAGGAGTATCTATGTGAGTCCAAGTTCCTTAGCACCCCCACATGTTTCTAAATAAAGTGATCTCAGCAAACCTCAGAACAGGATGTTGTTGGATGGTCGGTAGAGCATGCGCCTAATCAGCTGCCACTACTTAGTAGGCAATGAGTTACATAATGAGAGACATGAGTGTACATGTAGACTCACACTGTCTCAGCTCCTAATAATGAACCCCAGTGCTTAAAATAACTTATTATAAATGACTGGAACAAACAGCAGATATGCACAAGATATGGAAAAGGGGTGTGGAACAGTGGTTAAGCAACATGTGTACTGTTTTGTGTACAGCACTTCATATTATTAGTAAAACTTTAGAAGAGTAAAGGTAAGAACAAAAATAAAGTACTGTAAATACACCCCAGACCGATATAACAATTGCCCTATTGGGTTTATTATGTGACCAACTAACCTAAGCAACTTCTACCATAGTTATTTGGTCCCTGTAAACTAAAAGGGTACTCCTACTAGTGAGAATAGTAACTCATACTACACATACTACTAAGCACTGAAATACTCCACTGCTTTTTTGTATGCTGGAAATCCTTGGGCTGTGGACACATTCCCTGTCCCTGATTGTTTTGTTTATGTAAATATCTGTGATCCAGATTATATTAAAATCATGTCTTTAAGAAAAAACTCTATGGAGTTGATGGCTGGGCAAAAAATCACATATGGGCTATGTAAGAAAAGACGATAAGTGTCTAGTCACAGTGCAATATTCAACGCACTGGCTTCTAGTTGGACAGACCATTACGGTATGGGGCGTTACAGAAACCTGTTATGCAGAAAGTTTCAAATTACAGGAAGGCCATCTCACATAGACTCACATTTTAAAAATCTGATGCTTTACCTTTACCTGATCCAAACTAGGATATAATTAATCCTTATTAGAGGTATTTTTGCAGAGCTGGGCCGGGCCAGCCAGGAGCCCTAGGCAACTTGTCCGGCCACGGCTGAGCGCGCGCAGACGAATTGGCGCTCGTGTGCGCACATGCCTATTAGAGCTCGTGCATGCATGTGCGCAATGGAGCACTCTTGTGCGCAATAACAGAGTGTGTGCATGCGCAGGAGCACAAAAGATGAAGAAAATACCAGCGGCAGTCGGGGAGAGAGGGGACAGGACATGGGGTAGGCGCCCTAGGCATCTGCCTACTCTGCCTACCCCTAGTTCCGTCCCTGCTGCCTTTGTTTTGTATTGTCCTTTTTGTATTCTCTGTATCAGATTAGATCAGATGGAATATAATTGTACAATTCTCAGTGGTAACAGGCTCCTTCATTGATCCATACATTACATATGAGTGTATAGTATATGGCACAACAGCAACATTCTGAAATATATAATGCTCCCGTTCTGTTTTATTTTTCTGTATTGGTATCCTTATTTTAAAGCATTCCAGTGTAATGAGATATAAAGAAACACACAGTCCACACACAAGCATATACACAGGGTAATTAGTGTATATATACAATATATATATATATATATATATATATATATATATATATATATATATATATATATATAGCCATTTATATACACTCTAATATCTGTTACATGAACTTGAGTACTAAAAGGATTTTTGAAGGGGAATTTTTCTTTTGTCTCCCCCCCCCCCCGCCTGAATCCTCCAGGGAGAATCCCTTCTTTTTCAAATGTAAAAAAAAGTTTTGATGTCAGGCAACAGCTAAATAGTGGATCAGATTTCGTGAATGTTTTCTATATTTATCTGCGTGATTTAATGCTGGGCAGAGGGTTTAAATGGCATCAAACAGTTGGTGTGAAGAATAGAAGTGCAGTTGCTGTGTAGTTGTCGAAAGGAAACACTTCTAGACAGTCCTTTATAATGGAGCTTTTTGAAACCAGCCCTTATTTCTTTCCAGACCAAAGGTTTTATGACAACGATAACTATTTCTCTGCAAGGTTCCCCACATATGAGCAAACTGGGTTTCAAGATCGTGGCACGGTGGGGATATGTGCTGATGGAGTTTTACTGCAGGGCTCAGGGATTGAAGAGAAGGTTTCTCCGCATCCCACTGTAAACCAACAAGAACATTGCCCTGGACAATGCCTGCCATGGGCCTGCAAGGTATGCAAGAGGAAGACTGTTTCCATGGACAGAAGGAGGGCTGCTACCTTGCGGGAAAAGCGCAGGTTAAAAAAAGTCAATGAGGCATTTGAAGCCCTGAAAAGAAGCACTCTACTGAACCCTAACCAAAGGCTTCCCAAGGTTGAAATCTTAAGGAGCGCCATCCAGTATATAGAACGTTTACAGACACTATTGGCTTCCCTTAACCAGCAGGAGAGGGACCAGAGAGATTTATTGTTCATCAGTAATGGATCCCAGCGGGTGGTAGGTAAAACCTTGTATAGTGTTTATCAATGTGTTTCATTTAGGAATCTCAATTGTTTTCCACAAGCTTGTCTACACATAACAACCTTCTCAGAGCCCCACTACACTGAACATAAATCATCATGCTATCTGTTTGAGTGTAATGTTTTATGTGCTGCTAAAATTGCTCATATACCTTGCCTTCAGTTTTACACTCACCAGGAGCTACAAGAAGCCAATGTGTCATAAAGCTACAAGGGAAGAGGTTTTTTTTTGGGAGAGGGCTCAGTTGTTGTAAGTGAAATGAGGTAATTTTCATTATATAATATAATTTTTCTGTATTTATAATTTAACCCTCTATAATCGTATGATAATATATATGGGCTTTTAACAAAATGAGCAGAAATAATTTTGCTGATATAAATGAGAAGAGGAGCCAAATCATGTGAAAGAGCAGGTGTCTCTGAAATGATATAAAAGAGAAATTGTCAAAACAATTGTGACATTTAAGGGAATTGATCTCGTTGTTTGGCTAAGAAATATAAATCTTTGTGAATTTAACCTTAAGAGGGGGAATCAATGATAATAATGAATGTACTGAAGTTCAATATAATCAAAGACACCAAATCTCAGATCTTTTATTTGCATGCTAAAGGTTACAAAAGCTATTAATATTACTACATTGTTGTACTTTCATGTAAGTATTGAGATTAAATTAGTGTTTCCCACTATAGCTGCTGTAGAACTACAATGTTCGAAATCTCATCCTTCACCAACATGTCCTGCTTCAATCGGTACATCAATAATGTGCAATGTGGTCTATCCATTTTGTTTATTTTGCTAAGGTACAGATGCAAAACTGTTGTTTCAAATTCTATCCAGGCAAAAAATCAAGTACGATATGGGGGTGGGTTTAAACCAGGGAGCAGGGAGAATAGAGAGAAAGATTTTAGGTTTAGACAGAACATGTTTTGCTGAATTATGTTTTTAGTATGTTTCGTTAATGTACAGTATGTCAGTTTACAGTATATTTGTCATTATTCTTTGACTAAAACACTTGTAAGGTCTTTACATTTAGGGACACCTGTCTAAATGTGTGTTTGCTCTGACTATGCTCACTGAATTTAAAGAGGGTTTCTGCCTTTAGTAATACTACAGCAAGAAAATAGCATGTGCTCAGTTCCATTGCATATATAGTCATCAGTATCACCATGCAAAATTGTAACAGATATGTGGTCCGGTATACGGAAACCTGTTATCCAGAAAGCTATAAAAAACACAGACAAGCCATCTCTGATAGACACTTTTGTAATCAAATAATTCACATTTTTAAAAATTATTTCCTTTTTCTCTGGAATAATAAAACAGATTGACTTGATCCCAATTAAGATATAATTAATCCTATTGGAGGCAAGTCAGTCTTACTGGGTTTAAATAATGTGTAAAGGTTGTAGACTTAAGGGATACCTTATCTGGAAAACCCCAGGTCCCAAGCATTCTGGATAACCGGTCCCATGCCTGTAGTTAAAAACTCAAAATACCAAAATATTGCTCCCTGCATAATAGACAGGATTTTACTGAATACATTTCAGTGTCTTTGGAACTTGTTTCTTTTCTGTAACTGGTAGAATTTTTGTGATTCAATGGAAATTTTCATCTGGATGAACTTGATTTTCTTCTATTCTTTAAACAAACACACGCACACATGAGAACTGTTCAATTTAGCAATTCATGTGTATCTGGAAATGTCCCCCTATCTCATCATTCAGCCAATGGGCAGACCCATTAGCATAGAATTTCCCCATGTTTGGCCAGCTTAAAGTATATTTAAAGTCAAGAAATCAAAACTATCTTAGACTTGGACATTGCAATGCCCAGAAAATAGTGAAAAGGCTGCTTATATGATCTGAAAGTGAATAAAACACACACACTGTTAACAAATACTAGAACATGATCTCCATCTCTTTTCCTGTCCTAAAGCCTTTCATTGGGATATCTGAACTTTAGCCTGGAATAATAGAGGACTCAGCTGACTATATGATCTTAAACCACTAGAATCATATTGATCCTGCTATAATAACTGCGTTGGTAGCTGAAGACGCTCATTTTCTCCCAGTTTGCTGGGTACAAATGTAAGATTGTATCCCTATAAAATACTCAACACTGTTTCTATTGACTGAAGATTTAATTTAAAATTTAAGATGTGGCTTCCATCAGCTGTGGTTCCCTCAAAAGAATGACATCTGACATATTTACAAAAACATTGCATAGCCTCTATAACAGCACCACCCTTGATCATTCAGCCATACATGTACCGAAAACATTCATTAGTCATCCATTATTTATAAAATATGTGTGCAATCATAGCATGTGTCTGTTTTTCCCATATATTGCTTTGGACTGTTTAGCTGACCTATTGATTTGGGGCTTAAATTAGGACACTTCAGACAGCCATCAGAAAAATATTTCATTGTGTTACATAAATAACTATCATTCCTTTTTTGCTGTCACCCTTGAACCCTTGATGTCAATGTCACAAGGTCATTATATTACATAGCACTGACCCTTAATACACCTAACATTGTGTAGTTATTTCCTAACTGCTTTTTAGAAGCAATATTCTTACAATACACTATTATAAGAAATGCATCTTTTGTAAAAAGACATATAGGTTTATAGTGCAGTAGCAGAGCCTTTTATTAACAGCCGATGCAGGTGTACGTCTCTGTTCCACCACTAGTGTGTAATGGTATTGTCTTGGTTGATCTCCAGTAAATTAATATCTTTCTCTCAAGAAATGCAAATGTATTATGATATCTACGATATATTGTGTAGTACAGTGCCAACCTGTAATAAGTAGCTGCAGAAATTCTGCACATGTAGCAATTTCAAACATTTTTCTTTTTTGTCTTATAAGAGGAATTAATAATGAATTTTGTTCTTAGTAAAGAGTCTGACTATCAAATTGAAATGTTGGTACATCATAGGCAGAGTTAGTATACCTGTGTGGATGTCTCCTTAGTTATTTGCTATACAGATACTAGTGTCCTAATTTGCTACAAGTAACTTCTGTATGTAACACATCAATGTATCTTCCTAATCTAACACTTGGCTTGTGCTTTTTGGCCAATTGACACTTTTAAGGTGACTTTTCCTTATTATCCAGTCACCTTTGGAAAGTATAATGGCAATATATTATATTAAGAGAAAAAAGGAAGACAAACAATTAAAACATAGCATATGAGTAGCATATGGGCAATCTTTGTACCTTGTACTTGATCCCAACTAAGATATAATTAATCCTTATTGGAAGCAAAACCAGCCTGTTGGTTTAATTTAGCGTTGACATGATTTTCTAGTAGACAATGGAAAGACCACAGGCCCAGAGGATTCTGGATAACATGCAATGTAACAATTACTATATATTGCAGGTAAGAAGTGAATGTGGATCAAGCTCTTCTTCTTGTAGTCCTGAATGGAATGACTCTGACTTTAGTGGCAGCCAAAGTGGTAAGTAATTTAACCTTAAACCTTTTCAAGACTGGAAACAGTTCCGTTTTACATAGAGATTAATCTGTCCAACTGCTGCTTTTTATGAAATTTTACATTGACAAAGAAAAAATATACAAAGTGTTAATGCCTAATAAAAACATGCAATATTATTTACTTGAAAAATGTGGATTCCACTGCTGTTCACACATTCCCATTTTAACCCTGTGTTGTTTTTAGAATAAATAATAGAGGAAACAGTGTTCAACTTTGATCTATCGTAGGTAGAACAAAGAAAAGGCTGTGCTGTTATTTGCATTCTGATACACACAAAAGAGAAGAAATTCAGCCCTGTCCAAATGTAACTATCATTTAAGATACCAATACATCATTTCTTACATTACTTTTATGCAGATTATATTAAAATAGGACTACAGAAATGATTATATTTTCATTAAAATAAAAAGTGAATCAGAAAATTGTTTTCCTAGAAAGGTCAAACTGCGTTCTGGATGTTAATGGATAAAACTGGGACAGAAATCCCTTTAGGGCTTCAAATTGTGCATTAAAGATTATGTGCACCATTAAAAAAAAATCACATGTTCACAATAATGCATTTAAATGTAAATAAGTAACTGGCTGAAATGGCAATATTTCATAGAACAAACCAAAGCTGGTAGTTCTATACAAAGCAGGCCAAGTGGCAGAATAAGGTGACCTGTGAAATCATGGAATGAAGAATTAGACATAAAGTTATTTAGTCAGCTAGTTGTTTTCTTCTGAATATGGGACTCTGGTTAATTGGAATGCATTCTGTAATGGTTTATAGAAAAAACAGAATTATAATACGCAACAATTATATTCTGATCCAATGAAACGTACTAATATGCTAATTATGTCAGGTGGAAGAGAACTAAATTGAGCTGAATTGGAGTTTTTTTATGCACGTTACATACTGTAACACATACAAGTGATTTTTAATATCTTTATACATTTTAGTAAGGGGGCACATTATTTATTATTAGCTACTACTCAGTGTACAGTTAACTCAAAATATACTGAGATCTTTGTTTCTTAACTGTATTTAATTTGATTGCCATTACTTTCATTCTTCATTTCTCCATTTCCCTTGACTTTTATCCTCTCCCCATCTTGATCCTTCTCCTACATCACCTATTCTCCTGCCTCTATACCTGTCTGTGGACACCATTACTTTATTTTGATGTATTCTGCACTGTGCATATACTGTCAGCATGAATCACAGCAAGATCAAGATTCGCTTGTACACAAAGGGTTAAACAGAGCAGAAAAGAATGGCAATATCCCTAATCTTATTTATATATAGTATATAGTCTAAAACATACGTGGCTGAAAAAAAATATATGCAATAAAAAATCGACAGCATCTGCAACTGCTTTGCAATGATAAAAGCAGTTCAGATATAAATAAAAGCCTTTCGTTTTTTAAGCAGAATTTCACCTAACAAATAGCATTATTTTGTTGACAGTGACAATATATCTTGCTTTTCCATCCCTCACCTTTCTGCTACTCCAGCTGTGTCCTGTCAATGGAGTGTAAACTTCCTGAAAGGGGTTTGAACACCAGGCAGGAGCATAAATTGAGAGCAGAGTGAGAAGTTACAACAGACAAGTGAAAAATTCAGCCTGACATTCCATTAATTCTCTGGCCGAGGTCAATGACTCCAGAAACGAAACAATACTTTAAATTCCACACCACAGGGGTCACAATAGAAAGTTACACATTAAGGGGCCTATTTATTAAAGCTCGATATTTTGTGGTCAAGTTTTATGTCAACATACATACTCAATTATTTATTTAAGATTATATTATCCTGTGATTGTGAAATATTGAGAAGCCTACTGAGTTCTACCAAACACTCAAGCAATCTTTAAGGAAACCCCAAGTGAGTTAATGAACCCACTAACCTTGCCAATATCTGTTTTTTCTGCAAGCATTACAAAAAAATTATTAACTTGGCAGCTTTAAGAACTTTTCAGAAAAAAAACGTTCACTGAAAAAACTAATGTTGACAAGGTTATCAGGCCCAAAACCCAGAGTGAGCTCATTAACTCCTGTAAAAGCCCAAAATCTCGAGCAATCTTAATCGGACCCCTTAGGGCTTTAGTTATTTAGGGGCCCATTTACTTAGCTCGAGTGAAGGAATAGAGGAAAAAAACTTTGAATTTCGAATTTTGTTTTGGCTACTTTGACCATCGAATGGGCTACTTCGACCTTCGACTTCTAATGATTCGAACTAAAAATCGTTCAACTATTTGATAGTCGAAGTACTGTCTCTTTAAGAAAAAACTACGACCCCCTAGTTCGCCACCTAAAAGCTACTGAAGTCAATGTTAGCCTATGGGGAAGGTCCCCATAGGCTTTGGTAGCTTTTTTTGGTCGAACAAAAATCATTTGATCGATGGATTAAAATCCTTTGAATCGAACGAATAGCACTAAATCCTTCGACTTCGATATTTGAGTCGAAGGATTTAAGTCGAAGGATTTAACTTCGACAGTCGAATATCGAGGGTTAATTAACCAATAGTGCTGCTCCAGCAGAATTCTGCACTGAAATCCATTTCTCAAAAGAACAAACAGATTTTTTTATATTCAATTTTGAGATCTGACATGGGGCTAGACATATTGTTAATTTCCCAACTGTCCCAAGTCATGTGAGTTGTGCTCTGATAAACTTCAATCACTCTTTACTGCTGTACTGCAAGTTGGAGTGATATCACCCCCCTCCCTTTTCCCCCCAGCAGCCAAACAAAAGAACAAGAAGGTAACCAGATAGCAGCTCCCTAACACAAGAAAACAGCTGCCTGGTAGATATAAGAACAACACTCAATAGTAAAAACCCATGTCTCACTGAGACACATTCAGTTACATTGAGAAGGAAAAACAGCAACCTGCCAGAAAGCATTTCTCTCCTAAAGTGCAGACACAAATCACATGACTTGGGGCAGCTGGGAAATTGACAAAATGTCTAGCCCCATGTCAGATTTCAAAATTGAATATAAAAAAATCTGTTTTGAGAAATGGATTTCAGTGCAGAATTTTGCTGGAGTAGCACTGTTAACGGATGTGTTTTGAAAAAAAACATGTTTTCAAATGACAGAATCCCTTTAAGGCTAGTTGCTTACATATAGACTGATGGATAAGGCATTTTTCTTTTTAAACAACTAAGGCATTTTTCTTTTTAGACAACTTCAGACAAGCTATGGGGTGACCTAATGTGCCTGGATTTGTTGAAAGGCCACCTAGGCCCGGGCCTAGGGAGGCAGGATTTTAGGGGTGAAGCATGCTGCCCAATCACACCCACATGGGTTCACAAACACTGGAGATGAGCTGCAGATACAATAATTTTTTAAATTTCCCATGCACCAATCCCCATTGCTACGGTCCAGATGATGAAAATTTGCACGAATAAAGGGGATGGGACAGGGGCGACAAACAGCAGTGGGCCTAGGGGCACCCACTATGTAAATCCGGCCCTGACAAAAGATGAGGAGCTTAACACATCTGAAAAATGCAGTAGATCCCTCCACCTCGCATGACTAGAAAGTCCTGGCAATAACTTAAGTGAATAATCATTTGTTTAGGTCAATGTGCTCATAATATACAGCATAGTGCCCTTTGTAATGCCTTGACTATAACGTGCCGTTCTTCTATTACCTAGATCATCTCTTGAGTGAAGACTCTTCCGAGCAACGTGACATCAATTCCTTGTCATCGATTGTCGACAGCATCACATCTGGGGAGGTGTCTATAACTTATACCGAGCAACATATTCAGAATTAAGCACTCTGCACTATTGGTGTGGTTTATTTTTGGACCTATATGTAAGCATACAAGGCTTCGGAAATATAATAACAAGGACTCGTAGTGCTATTCCATAAAATGCCTTCTGCCCCCCACCCCAAACAGATTTTATTTCCTATTGATGTGAATAGGTTATACTTCCTGGCACTGAAAATTCCCACCCATCATAGACAAATATGCATTTATTAACCCAGAATGACTAAATCGCCTTCAAAGGCCGTTATTTAATTAAATTATTAAATCAAATTGTTAAAACCTTAATTAAATTTAAATAAATAATTTAAAGAAGAGCAATACTATATTTATTCACTTAAATAATCAATAATCTTATTAAAAGTCCCAGTATTGTTAAAGATTTAGGGGCTGATTCACAAAATTCGGGTGAAGAATTCGAATGAAAAAAATTCGAATTTCGAAGTATTTTTTGGGTACTTCGACCATCGAATTGGTTAAATTCGTTCGAATTCGAACGAAATCGAACGATTCGAAGTAAAAATCGTTCGACTATTCGACCATTCGATAGTCAAAGTACTTGCCCTTTAAAAAAAACTTCGACCTCCTACTTCGGCAGATAAAACCTACCGAAGTCAATGTTAGCCTATGGGGAAGGTCCCCATAGGCTTGCTAAGCTTTTTTTGATCGAAGGATTTTCCTTCGATCGTTTGATTAAAATCGTTCGAATCGTTTGATTCGAACAATTTAATCGTTCGATCGAACGAAAAATCCTTTGATCGTTCGATCGAACGATTAGCGCTAAATCCTTTGACTTCGATATTCGAAGTCGAAGGATTTCAATTCGAGGGTCGAATTTCGAAGTAATTTTAACTTTGAAATTCGACCCTTAATGAATCTGCCCCATAGTGTCTGAAAATTCTAAAAAAAACTTCAGAAAAATTCCATGTTTTGGTATGAACTTTTTAATATATTTTCATAGTGATTTTTATTTGTGTGTGTTTCTTTACAATTTTTTTTTTACTCTGGGGCCAATATTTTTTATTTTACTGCAATGCTGTTTGACCAACTTATGGCCTTTTTTTAAATGTGTGGATTTGCTACTCTTGTTTTTTATTTTTTCTAACTTATTTTGATATTTTTAAATAAAAGATATGTTGTTTGATTATCTTTGTGTACGTTGATTTTAATAGCAGGGCTAGTTCACTCATGGTTTTATTAGCATGTCTATTTGTAAAAACTATTAAAGACTGAGATTTTAGTGCTTCTAGTTGCATAAAAATGTGCAGTGTTTACAACAGGTGTTAGAGGAAGCTCAGTACATAAGATCTGTGCAGATGTTCCGTTGTGCTCTGTCTTATCGCAACTTGTTTTTATTCATAGTACCCTTGCTACCCTGAAATACTTCAGGAATCTCTCTGTTAAAATAGTCTAAAAGAAAATAAATGTGCAGGGTGCAAATGCAACTAAGGGAGGGTTATTAAAGTCCGATAAGTAAAATATTGAAAAAAAATAGTTTTTTTTTGGGGGGGTTAGCCCAAAAATCTGACTTTTTTGGGGTTACAGGCAAAATTAAGTTTTCAATATCACATTTTTACATAAGATAAGGTCAGATCGAGCATGGGAATAAGAGATAAATTTGGATTTCAGTAAATAACCCCCTATGTGTTCTGACAGTAATCACAACACATAATACAATTATAGACTGTCTACACAGTAATACAATTATAGAATGTCTATAATAAGCAAAAATGTGGCAACCCCACCACCATCCTTCACCAGTTTTCCTCATATTGAAAGTGCAAAACCCCCTAGAAAAACACATAAATGCATGTCCAAAACATCCATGGGCATATCTTATACTGGTACCAGTTGGTAGAAAATGTTTGGGGAGCAGACCTGATTTATAACAGCCAGTGTTGAAGAAGTGGAATGTTAAGATATGGTACAGGTATCATTATCCAGAAGCCTGTTACCCAGAAGGCCATCTCCCATAGGATTTTAATTAAATAATTCACATTTTTAAAAACGATTTCTATGTATGTTAAAATAGTACAGGTATGGGATCCATTACCCAGGAACTTGTTATCCAAAAGCTCGAAATTATGCCATCCACTAATGATTTAATTTTAATAAAATAATTCTACTTGTACTTGATCCCAATTAAGATATAATTATTTTTTACTGAAAGCAAAACCAGCCTATTGGGTTTATTTAATGTTTAAATGATTTTAAGCAGACTTAAGGCATGGAGATCCAAATAATGGAAAAATATCCGGAAAACCCCAGGGCCCAAGCATTCTGAACCAGAAGCTAGTGATAATAGTATCATCAAACCTGGGGCTGGGGTTCAGTTACTGAATGAAATTATCATGTGTTCTGACAACTCACAGGGGCAAATTCACTAAAGGCAAATTTTCACCAGCGATCGATTCCCACACTTCACGCTAATTCACCAAATGTTAACACATTTTTAATAGTTCGGACTTTTGAAGGCAATCCCGCTTTAAAAAAGTAAGAGTTGTAAGCATTTCTTACAACTTACCGGCATACAGGATATGATGTCACTGACATAAGATTGAGGAAGATGTAGCTTTGTTTTATCTGTTCGCCCGGTCTGAGGTGGTGAAGTAAACTCTGGCAAAAAAGGTAACATTCATAAAAATTTACATCTTAGAGAATTTGCTGAGTTACGACCGTTCACCAGAGCGCAAAGTCGTCTGGTGATAGGGTGCGAATAAAAAGCTAGCGACGTTCTCATTCGCTAGTGAATTGTCCTCTACGCCTGTTTGAATTGGTGATGTCCCTGCAATGGGATTTCTGGCGAATTGTCGATAGCAACGACCACTTTTATCCTTTTGTAACCTGCCCCACAGTCTCAGAGAAAGCCCTCCTGAATAGTTCAGCCAACTCAGCCACATAAGAGATTCAGAAAGATATTTCAATGAAAGAGAATTGTAATAGTTGAATCACTGCATGTTCGACGGCATCTTTTTGTTCATTGAAAAGAGTAAAAAACACTTTAGGTGGGTACAGTAGTTATATTGTTATGCAAATATCGATTTACATAGCACCACAAGTCTATACAGTAATTTAAAAGTCATAAACACAAACAGGGGCACAGTTGTTTTTATATATTAGGCATCGGGAATAAATGCTTCAGTTCATAGTAGGAATGAGGTCTCTGCCCTAAAGATCGAACAGTCAGAAAGCTCAATTGCAAATGAATGCTAAATCAGGCAAGAGCTCTAACAACCATATACTGTAGTTTACGCTGTAAACAGCACAGAGGTAGAGCTGCCCCTCCTATTCACACTGGCTTATTAATAAACATTGGGCAAACCTACATCTGGGCAGTGACCAATACCAACCAATGCCCACTGTTTATAAATGACCCCCAATGCCTGCCTGTGTTCTGCATTCACACACCTTTGTTTAATGATTTTACAACAAAAATATGAAGCAGATGCAGTGCAATTGCATCCAATTCAACACCCACATCGCGCCTGAAGTGACGCCTTCATTGTGGGAAGAATCGGTTAAGTCTGAAATTGCTCTTTGCTCACTACGTCAGGGTACGTGAAAAAGCCCTGAAGACTCCTTGGCAGAAACCAAATTATATATTTGGTTTTATTAACTTTAGCAACAAAAAAGCTGGATAGTGGACAGAAGAAGCCCACTATGGAAGGCTCTTTACAGTATTTATACCACTGCAAGAACAATTAACTATTTAATAAATGTCACATTCACAAGGAGATGTTGTTTTCTCCAGTGTCTCATGATATGCAAGAACATGAAAGTGAGCGAAAATTGGTGTGCATGAAAACAAAGAAAAGGACAGGGATAAAGGCAGATTATACAGATTTATTAGGTAACTTTGCACAAAGCAAATATAATTATTAGAAATATGTTTTGAAGTTAGTCTGAACTGCAACCTCTTTGGAAAAGGCAGCATTTTATATTAAGATGTTTAACCTGCACATTTAGGGGGTTATCCGAATAGAATTTTTTTTTATGGAGTTTTTCTGCAATCCGATTAATTCGGGGTATTTTATTAATAAATAAGAGCATGGAAGTTTGGTCATGGATTTTTAAATAAAATTAGATAAATTAAGATTTTAGTAAATAACCCCCTTAAACTCAGATGACCATGTCTCCCAACTTCTCCTTACAGATTTCACCTTTTATAAGGTGCTGGCAGAGGTACTTCCAGGTCAGAATTTCCCTTGAGGGCACCTGGAGGCCAGCGTCCCTGCTCCATCCTATAGCATCCTTTCCATACCAAAGCAATTAGGGCTCTAGAAACAGGCAAACTACCCATACAGCTGGGCGGCGCCGGCATGCCACCCTAGGTTTGGGCCTTTGTGGCCTCACCGCAAATTTGGGCCTGGGCACTTTAGCTCAAACATTTATCAGTAAAAACAAGAAACTGTAGCACATGATTTAGGGTGGTGGCACATACTGCTTCTTGGGGAGATTAGTGCCCAGTGACTCTTCTTTGGCGACTAATCTCCCTGAAATGAATAGAATGTGAATCAGCAGCAGGCTGGCACTCGGATCACTTCGGCTTTCCGAAGTCCCCTGAAGTTTCCTTCAAACAGCATGTACTTCTTGTTTGTAATATTGATGGGAAACGTTACTCAAAAACTACATTCAAGTCCCATTCATATGCATGTAATCTAATCAACACATAAAAAGTGTAAATATTTTGCACATTTGGTTTCAATAGTTTCAATAAATATTGGTAAAACAAGTTATCCGCTAAACATTTGGGGGCCTGTTGTGGGGCCCAGTAATATCTAGTTACGCCACTGTCTAGACCCGCAATTTTTATTAAAAAATGTAAAAGCAGCATACTTTGATGCTAAAGGTATAAAAGTATAAATTGTGATGTGCTTTATAAAGTGTAGTTTACTCTGTATATTAACTGATTCTATGTTGTACTGTACTTGTATACCGAAAAGTTGCTATATCAGGTTTTAGTGGAAAACTATATCAATAGGTAAGTGCTTATTTTTATTGCCTAATAAGCCATGCATCAGTACTATGTACAGTACATGCTAGTATAGTGCTTTATTTATTACACTCTCCTGTTCTATAAATCTATCAATCGCTTAATGTATTGCCTGAAAATATCATTCTTGACTATCCAGCGGAAAAAGATTAAATACTCTGCTTGTTTAAAATGCATTAGCTTGGTCCTCTGATTAACAAGCTGACATATACTTTTATGTAAGGATGATTGAGCCAGTTGAGCACATACTGACAATCACTCCAAGCAAAACCATCCCTTTGTGGCATAGTCAGAGCCACCCGCAGAAACCACACCATTCAATTAGCCTAATTGCTAGCAGCTAAAATCACTTTAGTATATTTTAAAGCTTGGGGCAAAACTGTTTATATTATATAATATTTGCAGTTATAGGGCTCTTACAGACAAGCGTTTGAAGCTGCACTCTCCTGCGTTCCGTTTTTATGCGCTCACCCGCAGGGGAGCACAGGAGTAGACACATTCAGTTTTTTTTCAATGGGGCTGTGCTCACACAGGCGCATGTAGGCGGCAAACGCAGGAAAAATGCAGCATGTTGCGTCTCAACCTGCGTTCAGCGCCTACATGCGCCTGTGTGAGTACAGCCCCATTGAAAAAAACTGAATGTGTCTACTCCTGCGCTCCCTTGCGGCTGAACGCATAAAAACGGAACGCAGCTTCAAACGCTTGTCTGTAAGAGCCCTTAGTGAAAATAAAATAAATGCAATGGCTTTGATACTCTTTAACAAAAGAAATGCATGATGGTTTGTGTATGTTTAATAAGCAAAGTGATGGATTTCTGAAGCTGACCATAGGAGAGATGGAAATAATACACTAAACAAAGCTACCCAGCGTGAATATAATCAAATGCTTTTGTTTTAAAGGTTTTGTTCTAATGCCACTAACTAACAGTTGACTTTAGGAGAATTTAGTTTGGCTAATTTGCATTGTAAAAGTCACAAACATGTTAAAGGAATATCAATTTTGAGTTACAGGTACAGAAAGACCTTATATTATATTATTGTCTTTCCATCATAATATCCTTCCTCTTATTATTACCCTTTTACTGTATATCACACCAACATAATAGCCAGAGCTTTTTGGGCAATGTTCACTCATTCACATAAGTCCCTGTGCCAGTAGAGCTTTTAATCAAACTAGAATCAATTTAATTGGGAGCCACTTAACATGCTTGGATCTCAAAATCCTCCATAATAATTTGGAATCTAAATGTTATTTAATAGTGATGGGTGAATTTGCGCCGGCGAAGTGGCAAAGTGAAATTTTTTTTGACGCCGGTGTCCATTTTTTTTACGCCAGCGTCCGTTTTTTTACGCCGGCGGCAAATCGCGCAAATTCGCCGCGAGTTCACCCTGCCAAATAAATTCGGCCATCACTATTATTTAACAAATCTGATTGAAATAAAATTGATTAAGAACGAATTGTTCCTAAATATTCTAATTCAGATCTGCATTTATATACAGTCAATATACAGTAGATACAGATTGAATAAATAAGGAAAAAAATGTAAACCAAATGTTTTTGGTTGAATTAATTAAACTGCTAATAGGCTGATTCTATCAAATTTCCAGCACACATTGAAGTTAAGCAACCTATGCCATTCTCCATTCGATTAGATATTCTTTGTCTTTAATGGCAGTTTCCCACTTCAGTAGCAGTTTTATACGCACTCTTGTAGCATCAAAGTGCCATAATATCACAGTCCACATTTTACATAATTTATACAGTGATTCCTGTCTGGGATAAAACTGGACTGCTATTACAAAAACTTACTAAAGCACACTGAAGAATTAATTCTCCCTTAAGATCTGGACATGTCTTTTGGATGGAAATGTACTGTACTAGGACAAAAAGGGGAGTCATATAGATTATGCAGTCCATACAAATGTGCTTTTTTGATAAAATATTTTTTTAGTTTCTACACCCTGAGGCTCACATTCAGAACCCTACCTCTCACCCAAGACACAGGATTCAAAAAAAGAGAGCATGGTCAATGGTGACTTGCAACCACTTTTGCAATAGTATGCTTTCTGTAAGTAATGAGTAGTTATGGGCGAATTTGCGCCGTTTTGCTGAAAAATGTGCGAATTTCCCGCAAAATGGCAGTTTTTTTACGGCGATGTCCGTTTTTGACACAACGCCCGTTTTTGATGCAGACGCCCATTTTTTTGGACGCTGGCAACAATTTTTTTTGACGCAGGCGAACTTTCGGCAGCAAATTTCCGCGCAATTTTGCGCCTGGCGAATAAATTCGCCCATCACTAGTACTGAGTATTAGGTGTCTCTACTGGGACTTCATTGGAGTGATTAACATTCTGGTGCTGCGACAATGGGAAGACTGTAAAAGTGGCCAGCAGGATATTCCTTGTTAGCATATCTAGTCATCAAGCAGTAGAATTTCAAGTACTCCAAGATGGTCCCAATGCATACATCTAGGGGGGTTATTTACTAAAATCTGATTTTGTCTCATTCTTTTAATAAAGTAAGCTTGACCAAACTCCTATCCATGATTTTACCTTATTTATCATCCAAATAACTTGAATAAAAATTGATAAAAGCGAACGAAAACCCAAAACATTTGTTTTGGATAGTCTGAAAACCCTAAATTTTTCAGATTATCGGGCTAAACCCAGTGCAGACCACGATATCTTCAAATTGGGATAGGGACATCTGCCATTGAGTTATACATTGAGATGGCAGATTTTTTTGCAGCATCTGGAAAACTTTTTTTCACTAAAAATTTCAAAAATTTGACCAGAAAAAAAAATTGAGTTTAGTAAATAACCCCACTGCATTAAACGAAAACAAAAAGGGAAGAAGGGGGAAAGATAACAAGAAAAGAGAGAAGGAGAATCCAGAAGACTAGGGAAGGTAGGTGAAAGACGAAAATAAAGGGTTGAATAGAAGAATGGAAGAAGTTGAGATGAAAGCGGAGATGAAAATTGGAAAAAAAAATTGGAAAGTGGGGACAGTAAAAGAGAAAAAAGAGGAGCAGTATAAACAAGAAAAAAGTGAAATTAAGATGACTAAGTGGAATAGTGATGGCAAGTGAAATAGTAACAGGGACACTGAATGGGAAGACAAAGAAAGGAGCAGTTGGAGAATAAGCAGAATTCAATGTTTATGTATGTAAATGAGCCAAATTACATAGGGCTTGTATCTGGAGGTAGTACGTACTGGGCACATGTTGCCCCTTGCATCCACAAACACTACTTCTTCTGATGTTGGCAGGTGGGAATATGGGGGGCAGGTACATTGCAGGCAGAACTCATGGTGATTTACACCTATTGTTTGTATATTTTATCCACTGCAACAATGCAATATTTGGTTACCAATAAAAGAAGCACACCAAGAAACTTTTGTTGCCATCAAAATTTATTTTGTCAAAACAGAGGTTTCCATGTAGGCATTATCTTTACTCAAGAAAGGAAGACAGAAAAAAGCCAAGACAAACTAAGTGAAGGGAAGGTGACAAAAAGTGTAATTAGTAAAGAATAATGCTACAAGATAATAACTTCAGCAAATGAAAAACCAGCTAAAATTTAAACATAATGTAAATATCGTTCTGTGTCCCATGTGCCACCATCAATCAAAAGGGAAGAATGTTAATTCCTGCTCTCTGCATGTGCCTGCGATTACAGAAAGAAAGCAAACAGCTGCTGTTGAATGTAAAGTCTGGCAGTTTCCATTCCTCAATGTCAACGTGCCATTTGTGCGATTCCTTTTGATTCATAGGATGATTAGGAACCAGGGGGCAAATTTACTAAAGGGCGTGACTAACGCTGGCAAAAATTCGCCAAAGTGACGTCATTTCAGAAATTAATTAGCTCTAGCGGTACTTCGCTCCCTAACGCCCTAACGTGAATGGACAAAACTACACAAATTCACTAAGATACAGATTTTACTGAACGTTACCTCTTGCGCCAGACTTGCCTTCGCCACCTCAGACCCGGGAAGTGCAATAGAGTAAATAGGAGTTCCTGAAAATATAGTTGAAAATATTTCTAAGTCCATACAGCACCTAATACAACAACTAGAATTTAGAGAGCTTATGGAGAGAATGAATGCAGGGTCACTAGAGGCTAAAACAAAATGTGGTCAAATATAGGACTCTTGGCATCCTATACAAGTCATGTAATGTTATGTCTTGCATCACCTTTACTTCTAGTGGTAAAAGAAGATATGGGTACCGGGTTAACTTCTCTAAAATCTTACCTACTTTGCCATATATGCCATGTACAACCTCTGTTCTACTATTATTCAGCAATGTTTTTATTTTAACCTTTACATTCTCTTTATTTTCTTTTCCTTTAATTTCGCTTTTCTTTCTCACATCTGATAGCAAGCAGAATAAGCAATGTTTATGTTTGTATGTGCTTTAATTATGTAAACTTAAGTCAAATTTGTATCTTGAATAAGTTTAATACATAATAAACATACAAGTTTAAAAAGAAATATTTCTAAGTCCCAAAAGACGCTGGCGTCTTTCCTTTTTCAGGGCTGCAAAAGAGCATAACATTTTTTTTGGGGTCACCGGCTTCCCCCCTAACATTTCCTAACATATGGCACATAAACTATACACTGGGCTCATGTGTAGGGCGATATAACAGCATTATGTTCTTTTTTTACTGTTTCCCGCGCATGTATTTGCTGCTACATATTCGTCCATTGAACTTTAACTTCCCGCCGTAAGCAAATTAGACAACACTAGCGCAACTTTGCTTTGCTTGGCGCAGTAACGCTAGTGCAACTTCGCCAGCGTTCAGAGCCCTGGAAGCACCTTCGGATTTTAGTGAATTAGCGAAGTTTTTCGCTATGAGCGAAGCTGTCGCTGGCGAATTTTCGGAAGTTAGTGAATTTGCCCCCATAATGATAAGAGAAGTAGTATCCTGGAAGGAACTAACTCTTTCATTTGATTAAACAAGGTGATCCTAGCTGTGTGCAAAGCAGATTGAAGTGCATAACATGACCAAAAGTTATTTTGGGAATTTAGATTTTTTTTTCACTGATTTCATAGAATTTCACTTGAATTTAAGTATTAATCCCTAGTGGTACAATTTACAGGTTGAGAAATCAGTTGCATTATTAGGTAAGTAGGCAATATTTTTTCATATATTTAGAGATAGTAACAGAAATGTAGACCCCCTTATTCATTATTATGAAGCACCAATCCCAATGAATGCAACAGACCACACAGAATTGTGAATAGGCTCAATGACAGGAGGATGTCCTGAGTTGTACAGAGAGAGACTTTCTCAGCATCACAAAGCCAGTTATCATAGGCAGCTAAAGTAACCATTTCATCTTAAAGAGACACTGACACCAGAAATGATTTTTTTTAAAAAAAATCTATCATAATGTATTTACATGCTATAAATAATTTTACATTACCTATAAGATCCCCTATGCCGCTCCATGAAGGGGCTGCCATTTTTGTGCAGCAGTAGTCTGTTAGCATTGGAAGCTGTAACTGACAGGTTGATTAGGGACAGAAAGGTTGGCAAAAGGGTTGGGTTTAGCAACTTCAAGTAACAATTACTTACAAAAGAAGCCCTATCAGTGAAAAACCATCCTAAAAGCAGTGTTTCTTTGTCACAAACATACAAAGATTGCCAAGCATTTTTCGGCACAAAACCCTACGTGATTCGTAAACTCACGCTGGATTTTCTTTAATTGCCTGAGCACGAAATCTCCACTAATCAGAAATTGACCTCTTAGAGGCACATTTATTAAAGGTCGCATTTTGAATTCATTTGAGTTTTTTAAAACTCCCATAAACTCAAAATGCTACCAATCGAAATTTATGAATAAAATCAAATTTTCTCAGCTTGGACAAATTGAATCAAGCAAAAAACTCGAATCAAATGCGATTTGAATTAGAAAAACTCGAATTGAATTAAAAAAGGCTGCAAACATCGCCACATTGATCCCTGGATCTCTCCCGTTGACTTATACACCAATTCGGCAGGTTTAAGGTGGCGAAAAGTCGAATTTGAGCTCTTAAAGGGCCAGAGTATTATAAATCTTGAAATCTGTATTCAAATTAAAACTCGAATCGAGTTTGGATAATTTACAATTTGAATTTGAGAGTTTTGACAAAAAAACAAATTTGAATTCTTACTTCAACCATTAATAAATCTGCCCCATAGTATCAGTATCATTTTAATGCAGTTGTTAACTACAGGGCTCCCTGCTTATTCTTTAGTGGCATACCCATCTTGAGAAACCCTTGTTTACGTAATGTAGAAATGTATCTTCATTAGAAGCAGCTTTTTTCATGTTTGGTAAATAGTATAAATAAAGGAAATTACGTATAAAATAGCCACCAGGGCTATCAAATAAAATAGCAAAGCTGTCAACTCCCTGCACCTAAATTTGAATAAGCATGACTAATATAATGAAATTTTAATTCGAAAATGTATAGTATACTGTATAACTGTCAATGGCCATCTACCAAAAGTAAAGCATTTTTAATTCTGATGATATAAGTCAAAAGACAAAAGTGCCACCATTGATCGCACAGAAAAGAAGGGGTGTAGGTATAGCGGAAACAGACCTGCTGTAACTGCTATGGGCTCATGAACTATTGGGGGCCCAATGGGACTTATAAGTAGCTGCAATATATGTTCCTGGAAAATGTTTTGTCCCAAAGGTTTAGGAGCCCAATGATCTTGCTGTGGGGCCCCATGACAGTCCGTAGTATTTCATAAAATAGTAAAAATAATTAAAGTACTAACATGTCATTCAGTTCATTGGGAGGACATGGAATTTACAAGTTCAACCCAACCCACCTACCTGCCCCTGCCCTTTTACTGTCTGCTACACAAGTTACTTACGTTTCTTACATAAAGTATGTTTTTGCATATGTTAAGGGGCACATTTACCTAGGGTCGAATATTGAGGGTTAATTAACCCTCGATATTCGACTGCCGAATTGAAATCCTTCAACATTGAATATCGAAGTCAAAGGATTTAGCGCGATTCGCCCATCCCTAGCTGTGGGGCCAATAAACTAGTTATTACACTGCTGAAATGTTCATGTAGGAGACACTCATATAATTCAGTAAATGGATCCCAATATAAATAGCTGATGTTACGCTATAATAAGCTGTTTTTAAAAAAAAAAAAAAAAAAAAAAATAGCACAATAATGAATTAGTGGGGGCAGTGTAATTTTTTGTGACAATTACTAGTAAAAAAAAAATCCAAAAAACTCTAAGGGGGTTATTTATCAAAATCCGGATCGGGAAAAAACACAAATTTTTTTGATTGTTGCGCTGAAAACCCCGAATTTTTTTGAAAAACAAGACAAATTTGAGTTTTTGCCAAAAAAAACAGTGTCAAACCCCAAAAACTCAGAACATTCTGTGAGGTTTAAAACATCTTCAAATGGTTAAGAGGCATCTGCAATTGACTTTTATATGAATTCGGCAGGTTTTAGATGGTGTATTTTGGATTCAGACTTGGAACAGCTTTGGGGCATAATAAATTGCAAAAGAAATTGCGTCTTTTTTTACCACAACCTTTTCTGTTATTTGATGTTAAACCAGACACCGTGAAAAAATTGGGCATTAATAAATAACCCCAGGCCCGGACTGGCCATCTGTGAGATCGGGCAATTGCCCGTTGGGCTGCCCTCTTCCTAAAATAAATGGGCCGCTGGGACGTTTCCATTATACAAATAGAGATAAAGAAGACTGATGTAATGTGACCGCATGTAAAAAGAATCGGAACATCAGTACTGACTTGAGCCTGTGCAGCAGGAATCGTGTGTGTGTAGGAGCCGATTGCAGACTGAGAAGAATTCCCTCCCCCTTCCTGGGTCCTGAACTGCTGCACATTTACATAATCACTACGCAGTCAGCCCAGCCAATGCTTTCTATAGGTCAGTTGTCTTACTCACTGACCTATAGGAGATGATACAAAAGGCGCGCCTCCCTGTTTGAGAGCCTGCAGCCAACATCGGGACTGGTGCTGTGTGACCATACACTGATCGATTAACCCTCTCAGCCTGGATCTGCACAATGAGGGATCAGTAAAGCAGCTGAGCATAGCAGGCAGGTTGAAGAATGACAAAACTATAAGAACTTTTACCTGTAATTGGCAGCAAGGGGAAAATGCTCAAAATAGGAGATGTCTGCCTGATTTTTTATAATATAACTCTGTCATTAAAATGGAAAGAAATGTACAAGCGTCCATTGAATTGCCCTCATTTTAATTGAATTGTTACCTAATTCAGCACATGCTAGCAGTGATTGTGTACATCATCCTGTTAAATGTGGTAGAACTACAGCTTTCAGATTTTGCGGGTATTCTAGCCTCTAATTCATTATTTAATCATTCTGCTTCCAACCACAATGAATTATCTGTAAAACCATTTGGAGGAACTGGAATATCGGTTAATGTTGGCCACCCATAATTAGAGAGTTGTAGTTCAACCATATAAGGTATACCTTATTACTTCCTCATTAGGTATGATGTGTTGGTCAGACGCAGCCAGAGGGTCTTTAGGGAGAGTGTATTGCCTGCAGATAGAGATTTTTAGTTGTTTTGACTTCACTGTAATCGTTGTTGAATTTCAACTCACAGCATTTTATAGCAGCATCCAGTAGCGTAACTAGAGGGGGACGGGCCCTGGTGCGTGACGTGCAGCCCGCATTTTCAGTGGCGCGCGGGCTGCCGGGGGGCCCTAAGAGGGTGCAGGCCCAGGCCCACTCGCACCCCTTGCTCCCTCGGTAGATCCGCCACTGGCAGCATCTGAGGACCTGATGCTGTATAGCTAATCTATTTACTGCACTTGATAGCCCACTTTTCAAAGAATGTTTACAATAATGTCTTCTGTTTATATAGCCACTTATGCAGGGTGTTGATAAAGGCTTAATGGTTCAAAGGATGCAGCAGGTAATAATACTATTACTCACAATGCCTGTTATTTTAGGTGGTTTCAAACTCTCTTGGTTTTTGGTGAACTTATGCTTTATGGTGACCTTGTTATATTCAGAGAAATTCCACTGTGACTGTGGGATAGCAGGTATAGTAGGGAGAGATGGTGCCTATAGTAACAGTGGATAATAGTCTCTGGGAAGTGAGTGTGACTGTGGGATAGCAGGTATAGTAGGGAGAGATGGTGTCTATAGTAACAATGGATAATAGTCTCTGGGAAGGGAGTGTGACTGTGGGATAGCAGGTATAGTAGGGAGAGATGGTGCCTATAGTAACAGTGGGATAATAGTCTCTGGGAAGGGAGTGTGACTGTGGGATAGCAGGTATAGTAGGGAGAGATGGTGCCTATAGTAACAGTGGATAATAGTCTCTGGGAAGGGAGTGTGACTGTGGGATAGCAGGTATAATAGGGAGAGATGGTGTCTATAGTAACAGTGGATAATAATCTCTGGGAAGGGAGTGTGACTGTGGGATAGCAGGTATAGTAGGGAGAGATGGTGCCTATAGTAACAGTGGGATAATAGTCTCTGGGAAGGGAGTGTGACTGTGGGATAGCAGGTATAGTAGGGAGAGATGGTGTCTATAGTAACAGTGGGATAATAGTCTCTGGGAAGGGAGTGTGACTGTGGGATAGCAGGTATAGTAGGGAGAGATGGTGTCTATAGTAACAGTGGGATAATAGTCTCTGGGAAGGGAGTGTGACTGTGGGATAGCAGGTATAGTAGGGAGAGATGGTGCCTATAGTAACAGTGGATAATAGTCTCTGGGAAGTGAGTGTGACTGTGGGATAGCAGGTATAGTAGGGAGAGATGGTGTCTATAGTAACAATGGATAATAGTCTCTGGGAAGGGAGTGTGACTGTGGGATAGCAGGTATAGTAGGGAGAGATGGTGCCTATAGTAACAGTGGGATAATAGTCTCTGGGAAGGGAGTGTGACTGTGGGATAGCAGGTATAGTAGGGAGAGATGGTGCCTATAGTAACAGTGGATAATAGTCTCTGGGAAGGGAGTGTGACGGTGGGATAGCAGGTATAGTAGGGAGAGATGGTGCCTATAGTAACAGTGGATAATAGTCTCTGGGAAGGGAGTGTGACTGTGGGATAGCAGGTATAGTAGGGAGAGATGGTGCCTATCGTAACAGTGGATAATAATCTCTGGGAAGGGAGTGTGACTGTAGGATAGCAGGTATAGTAGGGAGAGATGGTGCCTATAGTAACAGTGAGATAATAGTCTCTGGGAAGGGAGTGTGACTGTGGGATAGCAGGTATAGTAGGGAGAGATGGTGCCTATAGTAACAGTGGATAATAGTCTCTGGGAAGGCAGTGTGACTGTGGGATAGCAGGTATAGTAGGGAGAGATGGTGCCTATAGTAACAGTGGATAATAGTCTCTGGGAAGGGAGTGTGACTGTGGGATAGCAGGTATAGTAGTGAAAGATGGTGCCTATAGTAACAGATACCCTACAGTAAATAATAAGGATATTAGAAGGGGTTCTGGACCATATAAAGACACAAGGCTGCAGAATATTTAACATATTTTACATGAATTACACAAGCGAGAAAGACAGGTCTTTATGCACATAATTCTTTGCAGTTTTATCCCAATAAATGAGTGGATGTGTAGAAGATGATCATAAGTTTACATGTGGGCTGCTTTGATGTTTTTGCCCGGGCTGCTTTTTACTCCCAGTCCGGCCCTGAATAACCCCCTAAATCTGAATGGCTACAAATAGGTCCAATAGGCACCCCCATTGACTTCTATAGGACCTTGAGTTTTAGAGAAATAGAAACAATTCGATTAGTAAAAAAATAGAAATTTGAATGTTAATAAATAGGCCCCATAGTGTGATGTTTCAGGGTTGTGTTTGGTAAAGCTAGATTCTTGGCATTCTCTTTTAAACACAGAAATGAATGGAATGTGTTTAATTTCACTAGACAGCCAGTATCACACCTGATCTGGCACCAAAATGTTAAAAACAATATTGGGAAATGGAAATATTCAGGAACACTGATTGGTAGGAAACATAATTTGACATTGTTAGCAGGAGTGCTTTTAAGGTATAGAGCTATTTCAAAAGTGGAAAAAGCCCTGATTCATCCAGAGAAACAACTAAGTCTAAGAAAAGAGGAAGCTACTCTTCTAAGTGTGTATTTCAACCTGTAAAGTATTGAGCAACATGGTAACATCTATCTGAATCTAAGGGCTAGATGGCTTACCCATGTAACTGGGGCCTCTGCATTAATGGAGTTTGTCCAAAACCCAATATACAGCACTTTACAACTATATATAAAATCCAGTGGCATAGTTTTTTTATTTCCAGAGGATGAAGTGATGAAGCTTTTTGCACTGATATGACTGAGCTCTGGACTCCAGCAATTGAACAGCTCTAGCACAATACAAATCTATTATATGTAATAAATGCAATCTAGGAATGAATCCGTGAGAAATACACAAAATGTTTGCGAGCATTGAATACAGCCACAGTTGTTTGCATCATGATTTCTACAAAACAAAACATTTTTGAGTCACACAATGCATTGATGATTTTACTGATGGACAGAATGAGTGGTTTTAAAAACTCACAACTCCACAAGTACAGTGAGCAATTTCAAGCAAAACTGCTATGTTTTTTCCCATAATTCAAAGATTTTGCACCTGAAGCAATCAAGCCACAGCAGATAACAGATAACGTGCCAGATTCAATTTAATGAGGAAAGAGGTTTATCACTTGAAAACTCATGGACAAGATTCAATTTGAGATGCAATTCAGTTCAGAAAAACGTCTTTATCACGAGAAAACTCTATTGAAGTCTATAGAAAAAATGGAACTGAATTTGGAGAAAAGACTTTTCTCCTCGAATTGAACCACATCCATGAGTTTTAATGTGAGACCATGAGATAACTTTGTTTTACTGAATTGAATCTGATACCATCTCTGTAAAATAACGTACAGTAGGTTTTTATTTTACACAGGGAGATAAACGGGTCTACAGAACTATAGATGTTTCTCATATAAAATAGGATATTTGTTGCCAGGAAATTGTTAATTTTGTAGATGTTTGAAGAGATTTAAACTAATGAGCCTTTTTACCAGGTCTGGACTGAGAATCAAAATAGGCCCTGGCATTTCAGGTACATACACTCAGCCCACACAGAGGCCCAAACAGCCCCCACCAGCCCACTGACTTTCTATGGGACCTTATAGCAGCTCCTCTGGCATTTGCTAGAACCCACAGATTGCCAGTCCGGGCCTGCTTCTTACTAACATTTGTGGGCATATTTATCAAATGTCGAATTTAGTTTATTGAAGTTTATAAAAACTCCCATAAACCTGAATTTCTGAAGAAAAACGATGATTCAGGTGAATACGAACGACCCACAAACTCAAATCGAATTTGATTAAAAGAAATTAGAATTTTCATGTATAAATATTATCAAAAACTTCTCCATGTAAAAGCAGTCGAGGATCCATAGAGGTCAATGTGAGCTGCACTGATCCTATTGGATTTTTTTTTTAACCGTTCAAATGAGGTTTTAGAGATATTATATACACATTTTTTTTCAGATTGTTTAGTAGGTTCTTCCATTAGTACCTTTTATATCTGGATCTTTTAATAACTTTCCTGGCATTTGTGGTTTAGAGAAAGAGTTAAATCGTGGTTTCAAAAACCTCTAAAATTCAACCTTTTAAAAAATGTTTAAAAATCACTTTCTGGCATCACTGGTCCTTTAAAATTCTATTGCCACTAAAAATGAAATATATGAATTCAGGTTTGTCTATCAAGGATTGGATTCTTTAAATACAAAGGGGTCATTTTCTTTCCTGGGGTGCAAGTGCTAGAGCACTAAGGTGCACAAGAACACTTTCCTTATACTCATTTAAAGGAAAACTATACCCCCCAAACAATGTAGGTCTCTATAAAAAGATATTGCATAAAACAACTCATATGTTAAATCCTGCTTCATGTAAATAAACCATTTTCATAATAATATACTTTTCTAGTAGTATGTGCCATTGGGTAATCATAAATAGAAAATTGCCATTTTAAAAAATAAGGGCTGCCCCCTGGGATCGTAGGATTCACTGTACTCACAAACATACCAACAAACCATACATGTTAGGTCACATGAGCCAATTAACAGACAGAGTTGTGTCTTTTGCTTCCACACTTCTTCCTGTTACAGTTAGAGTTGAAGTATTTCTGGTCAGGTGATCTCTGAGGCAGCACACAGACCATCACGAAATGGTGGCTCATGACAAGAGATGTAAAAGGGCAATATTTACTTAAATATATATTCCAAATTGGTAAGATTCTTTAATATGCCACTTAATATGATATGAACTATCTGTTCATTTTGGGGGTATAGTTTTCCTTTAAGAAGCACTTGTACTCTGGGGAATATTGCACTTTTCATTGTGTACACGATTGAGCACAGAGACCTGAGGCACTGTGGAAAGAGCATAAGGAAATGTGCCAAGTGCAAAAAAGCGCAATTATGGCCCTTTGCACTATGCACACTGCCTTCTGCTAAGTCATTGTCTAGTAAAATTTTCTTATACACAGTGCCTTGCAAAATGATTCCAATTCTTGAATAATACTACATAACAAATCCTACACTGGAATTTTTCTTTGTAATATTTTCATATTAAGATGAACACAGGAGATTGAAATGACTTGTATATTAATACACTTTCTACCGCATTCTGCCTCATTTATAATTGTTTTGCTCTGTACTTCTCAGAACCTCCTGTTGTTTTACAAGACACCTTAAAGTGCAATCTGAATTCTTAGCAACAATGCCAAAGAGAAAATACACTGAAATGATACTAGCAATAGTAGTTAAGCTTGTCCAAGTTGTCATAAACAACTTAGTTAAAAGGAATTGCAGAGCCAACACTCTGAAGTTGCATAGTGTATCATTTGAGTTTCCTTACCTGTGTGATACTAAATGAGAACTAGTCCAGAATTCCAATATTGTTTTAATCACTAGACATTTCATAATTGTAATATTGGGTCTTACAGCTATATCCAGAGTTTAGAGTATACTGTAATCCAAATAATATTTGGAAATATTGTCAATTTACGTGAATGTTACACATATTTAGTCATAATGTCACCTCTGTCCTTAACAGGTCCAAAATGGTGCCAAAGAACATGTTCCAAGTTGCTTTCTGTATTGTTCGAGTTCTGCGAGTTTGGTTGTCAAAACTCCTATTATGTGAGCTATTTTTGGTGACAAATATAACCTATGCAAGAGACTAAGGGCCATGTCCTTGAAATACTTGGCCAACAGTGCTTTTGCTCTTTTCACATCTGCTGTAGTGATTTGACTTGTATGTGATGTCTTGGAGGGTAGATGGCTATATAACTAATTTCCCTAGGGTCGTAAGAAATTTTCTTGGACTTGTTTTTACCAATATATCAGGTTGGCCACCAGCAATGCTATCAGACCTTTCTGATCCACATCTTAAAGCAGGGATCTGCTTGTCTTATATGAAATCATTTATTGCTGAGAAGTGGTATAAATAATGAGATTTTATTTACATTTGTTACAAATTATCTGCTTTAAACATGGAGCTAAGGGGTTGTCATCAGTGAACTGGTTTGTCTGACTTTGTGGCATGCAGTTAGTAAGCCAATAAAAGCTGTAGAGGGAAATTCTGGTCTCCATTAAAGGTAAAGGTGGCCATACATGGTGAACATACTGCCGATATTGGTCCTTCAGACCGTTTCGGCAGCTTATCTGCCTGTATGTGGGGGCTACCGATGGGTCCTCCGGATCTTTATCAGGTCAGAAATCGGGCAAGTTTGATTTCTTTCCGCGATCCAAGACTGCATCGGCTAGTTCATGGGGACCTGCGACCCGTCGGCGGCCATTCACAGCATTGTAATCCGATCGTTCAGCCCCAGGGTCGAACCTTTTGATCCACCCAATATCACCCATCTGTTAGTGGGCATATCGGGTTAAAATCCGCTTGTAAGGCAATCTCCCCAAATGAGCGGACCTAATAGTTTATGGTCACCGTAAGTCCTTTGGAAATCTTAGTAGACTAGCTAAATGTCATGACAATGTGAGAGATTTACTGCTGCATTATTTCTAGATTGGGAAACCTCTTGGTAGGAGCTTTTAGTTTTCCAAATAAAGTATAGTTTTAAGCAAATAGTCAAAATGTTTAAAAGTTATTTTTACATATATTATAAAATATACTTTTATATAATAATAAACCTGTAGCTTGGTGGGAAAGCAATTCCACTGGCTTTATTTAATCTTAATGTTTTAGCACAGGGGTCCCCAAAAGTGGGCCGCGGACACTCCCGCACTGGGCCGCCGAGCCCAGTGCCCCAAAACGAGGTGCACCCCGACCCTGCTGACCCCCGCCCTGCTGGCAAAACTTAGCCAGTGTTTGTTTGCTGAGACATAACTTTGCATTTTGATGAATAAGCGTATGCGCTGTGAATTAACATTTAACAAAGTTGCATGAAGTATGGCGGAGCCTTCCAAGGCAAAAATTTGCCCTTTAGTAAATTTCCCCCAGGTCTGACACATGTGCTAGTTCTACCCGTTAAATGAAAATGAGAAGTTTACACCTTCACTTATAATACGTATTATTCTTGGAAACATTTCTCCTTTCTGTCCTTGTGGTCAAATATACATTCAAAACACCGGTTTAAAGGAGCATATATAGTCTTAAAACTTATAGCCAAAACTTGCAGACAGTGTCTTTCTAGGAGCATTTTCCATTTTTCCACCCAGTGTGGGGGGGGGGGTAGATTCATTTAGCTTTTTCTACATTATATTATTTGTGTGTTGTGCAATCTTCAAGGCTGAAGGAACATCGGTCATTCTCTTCTAAGGCATTTTACAGCCAGTATTTTTCAGAAAGCCCCACTGATGGTTTACAACCTGACAACAGTTCAATCCAGGGCTTTTTTATCCCAAAACCATCAGTTCTGGTGCTTTCATGTGTACTTCAACCAGGGTAGATGAGTTACTAAAAATACAATGGCACTAACATGGAACAGTCTGCCTTACTATTAGCCTTCATCACCACTGAATCATTCAAATAACTACCGTATTGATAAAAAGCCTCACAGTTAAATAGTATCTTATGAGATTATATATTTCAAGAGCAGCTTTGAAAATGAAGACTAAAGAACACTTCAAGTGTTTGTATACAGAAGACAGTACCTAGAAATTTTGTTCCTAAAAACTCCCTGCTAGTTAAAACAAGAAGGGAACATATGCATTGTATTTATAGTAATAAGTCAAATCAACTGATATTGCTTTATTTTTTTTCTCTTGAAGCCAGTCGCCCAACTGGCTTTCTCAATTCAGAATGACTTGTACAAATATCTTTCTGGAGCAGATATGGAGTCTGCCAGAAAGCATGTGAATTAATGATCTGCAATAAATGAAATGGTTTTGTGTTCAGATGAGACCAATATAGAACTTTCTGACTGAAGATCAATGCAGAAATGTACAGGTAAACATTGCCCTCAGCACACCAAAAAAACACTATACGTACAGTGAAGCTTGGTGGTGATAGCATCAGCTGTTTCTGGTTTTCAACAGCAGGGCTTGTGCAGTTCATTAAAACTGAAGCAATGGAGTAGCTGAAGAACAAAGAGTCATTTAGTGGCCCACCTAAAACCCATGATCTCAGTTTCATTGACAATCTGTGTCATTATTTGAAAACTGATGTGTACAAGCCTGGAATGAACCAAAGCCATTCCTAAAGTGTGCAAACTTCAAATGTGGATTTAGGATTAAAAAGGATACAGCATATTTCTTATTTTGTATAATGCTACATATTGTAAACTATATCTTTAAGGGGCACATTTACTAAGGGTCGAATTTCGAAGTGGTAAAAGTTCGACCACCGAATTGTAGAAATTCAATAGTGAAAGTTTTTTTTTGAGTGAATTTAGCAGTTTTTGATCTATTTCAAATCGAGTGATTTGAACAATTTAATCAATCGATCGAACGATTTTCAAAACAAAAACTTTGACTTCTAAAACCTTAGCCAAATACAGGCTATAGGTTCTAGAAGGTCCCCATAAGCTATCATAGCAATTCGGCAGGTTTAAGGTGGCGAAGTCGAAGTTTTTTTAAAGAGACAGTACTTCGATTTTCGAATAGTCGAATATTCAAAGTTTTTCCAATTCAAATCTAATTTTGGCCTATTCGATGGTTGAAGTACCCAAAAATTACTTCGAAATTCGAAAATTCACTTAAAATTCACTTCAACCCTTAGTAAATGTGCCCCTGTGTTTAGAAGTAAAAATATCACAGAAAAAAAAACAGTTATGGGTCTAAACACTTCAAGAAGGCCCATCATCTATTATATTTCCTTGCAAACACTAACCAGTCAGAAATGCTTAATCTAGGATACAATGGGCCTTGGGAGGGGAAAATATTGGTTCTATGTTAAGAAGAAATAAGTTTAGTGTACTGATAAAATCAAAAACTTTGACCGTAGACCATAGATTTACTTTGACCTTAGACCATAGGTTTATTGCATGTCTCTTTAGAGTCTATAAGCAAACATTTGATGCTTCATCACCCGCTGTGTCATTTATAACAGAACCCTACATTCAACTCAACTCTCAATATAGTGATTTAACACAAATGGAAAACTAAAAAAGGCAGCTTGGTGCCCTTTAATTTGAGAAAATTACCCATGTTGAAAAAAATCCCTGCTCAATGTAAGTGTAAGTGAAAAATACATCAATATTAAACCCAAACAAAATTTTTTTTGGGATAACCTGTATGAATAGAAGTAGTAAATGTGACTGAAAACGATCTCAGCATGTTTTAACCAGACAATTGGGGATTTCAGTATCTGCTTCCCTTGATTTCCTTTCAAAGCAAATTCATCCTTCTGTCTATTCTCATACAAATGATCTTTCTGCTTTATTAACAACACAGCCTTGCCAGATATGTCACTTGCCTTCAGGCTTGATAATGTGAATCATTCCTCTGTGTGTGCCTTATTGCATAAATGCGTGAAGCCAAGTTATTACTTGGCAAATACAGCATAAGTGTTGTCTAAAATAATCTCGGCACTGTCTACCTGGCAAAACCTACAGGTTCTAAGTGGATATAAACCAGAAACAGTTGTGTGTGATAAGTACCCAAAACCTGTACCAGTATTTTTAGAAGCATGAGTGCAAGAGGTGATAGGACCCATGATAGGTATAGGATGTGTTAAGCGGTACTCTGTTATCCAGAAAGCTCCGAAGTACAGGATGGCCATCTTCCATAGACTACATTTTAATCAACTAATTCTCAGTAATACCATTATAGTACCTTGTACTTGATCCCAACTAAACAATCCTATTAGGTTCATTCACGATATACAGGGAGTCCACAACTTACAAACATCTGACATTATTATTATTATTTTTAACATGTATATATATCGCCAACATATTTCGTAGCTCTGACTTACAGATCACACAAGCATTATTATTATTAGCATTTAGCTTTAACAAACCACCTGCCCCATCCCTCACTGGCATATATTGTCTACTGCCGAGCACAGAAAGGTAAAAATAAATTATATGTTAGGACAAACATCTGTCTAAGTTGTATTTAAAAGATAAATGTACCTGTTTCAATTTACATACAAATGAAACTTAAGAACAAACCTACAGAACCTATCTTGTATGTAACCTGGAGACTGCCTGTATGATTTTAACATTATGGTATGGAGATCCAAATTATGGAATGATCCCTTATCCGGCAAACCCCATATCCCGAGCATTCTGGATAACAGATCCCATAACCTGTAACACTATACCTCAATTCCTGAACACAAAGGAGTAGCAAAATATTTTACATTTTCCTTTTCTCAATCACCTCCTCCCTTGGTGCAATGGTACTAAGTCTCAAGTTGCAAATAAAATCACATGGCAAGGTTTTTGCCCTTTTTTTGTCTCCCCACCAACTTCGAAATTATTGCTTTGCCATTTACCGTGGCCATTTAAATGGGACTCAAAGGCCATGTAGATCAGTTGGTATGGGACCCGTAATTCCAGATAATGGATCTTGCAGTTATTTGGATCTTCATACCTTAAGTCTACTAGAAAACCATTTAAACATTAAATAAATAGAATAGACTTGTTTTGCTTCCAAAAAGGATTAATTATATCTTAGTTAGGATCAAATACTAGGTACTGTTTTATTATTACCAAGAAAAAGCAAATAATTTTCAAATATGTGGATTATTTGGATAAAATGGAGTCTAGGGGAGACGGCCTTGCTGTAATTCGGAGGGTTCTGGATAATAGCCTTCCGGCTAAAGTGTCCTATACCAGTATGGCAGTGATAGGGACATTAACAAATAGGAGATCTAAGATATGAATGAATCACTTGACATACACTGAATTTGACATGCAGCTGGGCACTTATTTGTGCTTGTGGATAAACTTGATTTTTGATGGCCACTTTTGAGGTATATAATACAGTAGTAGGGGCATCACACAGGACTTATTCCTCTATAGAGCACTGATGTCTATTTGCTGTAGTTTTCTAATCATTAATTCTACTTTGTTTGTTACATCAATATCAGGACCGCATATGAATAGCAATATGTATAGACAGATTTGTTGATTCCCAAATCCTCTTCTAACACATAATTTACATTTTCTAAATATATAACAGATGGCATCAGCACTAAGAGAAATGCACCACTCCAAATATGGAAAGATACATAATTTTTAAGCAGATTTTTTGGTAATTAATCTGATGAATGTGGTTATAATAAGCACATACTAAGCCATAATAAACACAAGCTAAAGAAACAACAGATTGAGGGAAATAATGCACCCCAGTAAGTTCCTTATATAGCGTATATGATTTTTAACAGCTGTTTCATGATAATCAACTAGTGGATTTGTTGTTAAAAGCCTCATAACCCAAATTATATAGAGAGGACTAAAAATATGAGAACTGTCAAGAAAAGTAAGTTACTTTGAGGTTAATTCAATGCAATTTTTTTTCTCAATAATACTTTTTCTAAAGAGAAAATATCTCAGCACCTAAAAACTGGTGAAGCACTGCAAAATGGGTTCTCAAAAATCAATAAATCATGTCCCTTTTAAATGTGATAATAAAAAGGAATGTATTCAAGTTTAATATTTGCCATTTAGCATTTATAAAGGGAGACAATGGCAAATTACATGGTGACATGCAACAAATGTACACAAAAAACAGCTTTCTCAATTTAAAGGCACCAATGAGAATAAAATGTTGTTAAAGGGAAACTAAAGTCTAAAATAGAATAATGCTAAAAATGCTGTATTTTGTATACTAAATATAAACATGAACTTACTGCACCAGAAGCCTAATTAAACAAATGATTTATGCTTTCAAAGTTGGCCACAGGGGGTCACCATCTTGTAACCTTGTTAAACATTTTGCAAGACCAAGACCATGCATATGCTCAGTGTGGTCTGTGCTACTGCTTAGGGATCATAATAAATTATCAAAGCAGCACAAGTCAAATAATATCTGCCATAGTTACATAGTTAAATTGGGTTGAAAAAAGTCCATCAAGTCCAAACCCTCCAAATGAAAACCCAGCATCCATACACACACCCCTCCCTACTTTTAATTAAATTCTATATACCCATACCTATACTAACTATAGAGCTTAGTATCACAATAGCCTTTGATATTATGTCTGTCCATAAAATCATCCAAGCCATTCTTAAAGGCATTAACTGAATCAGCCATCACAACATCACCTGGCAGTGCATTCCACAACCTCACTGTCTTGACTATGAAGAACCCCCTACGTTGCTTCAAATATAAGTTATTTTCCTCTAGTCTGAAGAGATGGCCTCTGGTACGGTGATCCTCTTTATGGGTAAAAAGGTCCCCTGCTATTTGTCTATAATGTCCTCTAATGTACTTGTAAAGTATAATCATGTCCCCTCACAAGCACCTTTTTTCCAGATAAAACAACCCCAACCGTGACATTTTACCCTCATAATTTAAGTCTTCCACACCTCTAACCAGTTTAGTTGCACGTCTCTGCATTCTCTCCAGCTCATTTACCGGTATATCCCTCTTACGGACTGGAGTCCAAAACTGCACTTCATAGTCCATATGAGGTCTTACCAGGGACATATAAAGAGGCATAATTATGTTTTCATCCCTTGAGTTAATGCCCTTTTTTATGCAAGACAGAACTTTATTTGCTTTAGTAGCCACAGAATGACACTGCCCAGAATTAGACAACTTATCTACAAAAAACCTTAGATCCTTCTCATTTAAGGAAACTCCCAACACACTGCCATTTAGTGTATAACTTGCATTTATATTATTTATACCAAAGTGCATAACCTTGCATTTACCGTATATACCCGAGTATAAGCCGAGTTTTTCAGCATCCAAAATGTGCTGAAAAAGTCTACCTCGGCTTATACTCGGGTCAGCGAAAGAATAACAGTGACTGCAATATCACACAGCGCCATCTGTTGGTTATATGGAAGAATAACAGTGACTGCAATATCACGCAGTGCCCTCTGTTGGTTATATGAAAGATTAAAAGTGACTGCAATATCACACAGCGCCCTCTGTTGGTTATACGAAAGATTAACAGTGATGGCAATATCAAACAGCACCCTCTGCACATGGTAGTGGGACAGTGGGACAATGCACACAGTAATCCGTTTGGCAATTCTCTGTCACCATAAACTTTGCAAAGAAGTCCGGTTGATCGCTAGGGGGGTCACTTTGGCAGAATGTGCGCTGCTGGGAGACAGGGCTGTAGTTGTGTCTAGGCTTATACTAGGTTTTCCCAGTTTTCGTAGGTAAAATTAGGTACCTCGGCTTATACTCGGGTCGGCTTATACTCGAGTATATACGGTATCAACATTGAACCTCTTTTTCCAGTTTAGACAAATCACTCTGCAAAGTGGCAGCATCCTGCATGGAACCTATAGCTCTGCACAATAGCATCTGCAAAAATTGAAACCGTACTTTCAATGCCCACCTCCAGGTCATTAATAAACAAGTTGAAAAGCAAGGGTCCTAGTACAGAGCCCTGTGGTACTCCACTAACAACACTGGTCCAATTAGAAAATGTTCCATTTACCCCCACTCTTTGTAGTCTTTCTTTTAGACAGTTCTCTATCCAGGTACAAATACTATGTTCCAGGCCAACATTCCTTAATTCAACCAGTAACCTTCTGTGTGGCACTGTATAAAATGCTTTAGCAAAGTCTAAGTAAATCATATCCATCCCAGAATCGAGGTCCCTGCTTACCTTCTCATAAAAAGAAATTAAGTTAGTCTAGCAAGCTCTATTATGCATAAAACCATGCTGGCATACACTCATAGTATGATGATTTGCTATAAAGTCCAGTACAGATGCAGCCACTTTGGTTCAAACAGACAAACCAAACACAGATATCCCATTTATCTCATTTAACACAGAAAACTGCGTCACAACATCCCATCTAATTAAAGCATTCACCATTGTGAACAATGGAGCTTTGGTATGCTAATGAAAAGGTTAAATGCATTAAATGAGTTAAGATGACTTAAGATAACACAGTTTCTTCAATTACCCCTGAGTCATGACGCATTTAACTCACAAATCCAAGTGGCTTCATCTGTATCTTATCCTTTAATAACCCTTCAAAAAGCTTTCCTACCACTGACGTCAGACTAACTGGCCTATAATTTGGAGTCTGAGAACGGGATCCTTTTTTGAATAGAGGCACCACATTACCAATCGCCAGTCTCTCGGCACAATGCCAGACCTCAATGAATCCTGAAAAATTATGTAAAGAGGTTTGTCACAGAGCTAAGCTCGCTAAGTACCCTGGGATGAATACCATCTGGCCCGGACCTTTGTTTATCTTAACATGTTCTAGTCTCTTTTGAATTTCCTCATGTGTGAACCATGCATCATTAGTTGTATTACTAAAATTGGGACTATTAACAAGGAAACCTTCAATAACCAGTTCCTCATTTGTGTAGACAGACAAAAAATATGAATTCAGAATCTGCGAAATTTGTTTTCGTCAACCAGCTGACCCCCCTCTGAAACTAAAGGTCCCACCCCTTCCTGCTTAATTTTTTTACTATTAACATATTTAAAAAATAATTTTGGATTCTTTTTACTGCTTGCTGCAATATCCTTTTCCATATCAATTTTAGCTTGCCTTATAGCTTCTTTGCATGATTTATTGGCCTCCTTGTACCTTATAAATGATTCGACTGTACCAGCTAACTTGAAAGCCTTAAAAGCACGTCTTTTCTTACCCACCTCAACATCAACACTTCTATTGAACCAAAAAGGTTTTGCTTTGCAACGTCGTTCCTTGTTTACAAGGGGAATATACTGACATGTATATTTTTTAAGCAGCATTTTAAAGACTTCCCATTTTTGTTCTGTGTTTAGCCCTGTGAAAAGCATTTATCACTTAATATGTTGCAGAGATGCCCTTATACTGTCAAAGTTTGCACGTCTGAAATTTTGTGTTTTAGTTACTCCCTTATAGAATTTCTTCTGCAACAGAATCTCAAAGGAGACCGTGTTATGATCACTATTCCCTAAATGCTCACCCACACAAATGCTAGAGATGAGTTCAGTATTATTAGTTATTACAAGGTCCAAAAGAGAGTTATTCCTAGTAGGTTCTTGAACGAGCTGGAATAAAAAGTTGTCATTCAGCATATTTACAAACCTACTGGCTTTTTCTTGGCAACCCCATTACTCCAGTCAATGTCTGGATAATTTAAGTCACCCATAGCAACAACTTGACCCAGCTCTGAAGCCGCTTGTATCTGCAAAAGTAGCTGGGCTTCATACTCGTCACCTATACAAGGTGGTTTATAGCATACACCAATGATAAGTCTCTTTGTAACTGTTTACCCAGTCAAAATCTCTACCCAGAGGGATTCTACACCCTCACCAGTGCCAGCTATGGTTATTTCTTTAGTGCATGGCTTTAATTCAGGCTTTAAATACAAACACACTCCTCCACCCTTTTTTATCCCTCTGTCCCTCCTAAAAAGGGTGTAACCATTTAAATTCACAGTCCAGTCACATGTTTCATCCCACCAGGTCTCAGTGATACCAATTATATCATAATTTTTAGAGCATGCAATTTATTCTAGGTCTCCGATTTTACCTGACAGACTCCGTGCATTTGCCAGCCATAGAAGCAGATACAAGACTGATTAATAATCAGAATATGCAGACTGTCCTGGGCCCTGTGTTGTCAAGTAATCTAAAGTGGATTTTATAGTTTTTGTATTGTTTAATACATACTTTCTCCAATCACCAGTGGCTGCAGCAAAAAAATCCTCCAAATAGAATCACAGTTTATCTGTTTAAATCTGGCTCCATGATCTTTGTCCCTGTAGCTGGAGTTGGAAACATTAAAGAGGATGTATTGTAAATGCAAATAGAAACAGCATTCATTTAAAAAAAAAAATCTGTTCAGTTTTTATAACAAATCTGACTATATGCAGTGAAATTCCACCTTCATTTACTTGCTCTGACTGTTGCAGATATGAATCTCTACATGGTTTTCGGCTGTTCTACAGGGAAACAAACAAAGCTGCTTGAGTTCTGGGAAGTCCCTCCTCCCTGCCGTTTGAAAGTAAGATTGTTTCCCTACAGAGCAGTTAGGGCCGTCTGAAGCTTCCTATCTGCAGCAGTCAGAGCAAGTAAATGAAGGGAGATTCTTACTGCATTCATTCAGGTTTCTTATAAAAATGGAAGACATTTTTTAATTAAAGTATATTGGAGATATGTTTCTTTGTCATTAAAGAAAGTAAAAATGGGATTTAATTTTTTTTGCCTTTACATCCCCTTTAAAGAAACTTTTAATAATCTAATTTAAATTCTAATAGTGCTGTTTTCTAAGACATGCTATGATTTTAAAATTTCAGAATAAAGAAGTGACTTATATATATATATATATAAAGCTCTGAATTACTGCACTCGATTCAGAATGGGAGGCAGGAAGAACTGAGCGGAAATATAAACTATACGGGATTTTGACAACGCAGGAACCTTAAACAAATGAGGTTGAACACACGACTGACTGCAGGGAAATTTGCAGGAACACAACTTTGGTTATAGACATAAATGACTCCAATAATGTGTTTTACGGGTACAATAATTGATCCCATTAGGAGATTTATAATGCCAGCCCAAGAGAAGACATGATCAAAGCTGCCCTTTCTGCATATTGTGGCACTTACTAGCCTATTTACAGTATGCAAATTGCTACTTTGAATGTTATGATTTATGGCATTAATAGCTTCCAGCAGATTTTGAGAGGCTTATGCAACATTTGAAAGCCTGAGTTATGGATGGATCCCCATCTTTACTGGAGTCAGTTTGTAGTCAGGAAATATGATATGATAATGATAGATGATATATAGATAGATGCAAATGGGTTTTTATGATATCAGATACCTTATGAACCTACCTAAACAGATCATAAAAAAATATTATACAAAAATGAGGTGCTCACGTAGCTCAGTTATTTTCTCAAACCCCACCTTTTCATACTAAAAGGAGACCTTAACTCATCCTGAAAACAACTCTTCCCCAAATGTCCAAAAGTGTATACCAGGGTTAAAGGTTTACTCCTTGCCACTGTCTACCAGCCAGTGCCACCTGGCTACTTACTAACCCTTGAATGCTATAGAGCACGTCAAAAGCCCCCCAGGAAGTACAAAGATTCCCTGTTGCAACGGTGGTTAGGCTCGCTGAGTCTTAGCAGTTGAGACAATAAGTTCAGAAACAGGCTATTGGTCAAGGCTGGCAGGTTCACTAATAGTAGGTTAAATAGACATCTTCTATTTGGAGATGATCATACACAGGCTAGTGGTGGATGGTACATCAGCAGGGTAATACATGGCATGCCGATAAACAGAAAAAACTGTGACTGTAAAACTGGGGCACATATGCAGGCTTAAATGTTCTGTCTAAAACAGGGGTGTCCAAACTGCGGCCCGAGGGCCACATGCGGCCCAGGTTGCATATAAATGCGGCCCAGCTTGGTTCCCGAGGAAACGTCATGTCGCAAAGGATATAGGAGGGAGGACTCTGCCCATTGCCCAGTTAGTAATAATAATATAATAATAAGTCTATTTAATATCCAGGTGTCCTATATTTCAGCATATAGCTCCATCTTGTAATCAAACTGGCTTTGTAGTTCTTTTCTGTGTATTTCCTTTACTTTTACAAAAACGTGTTTGTGTATTTCATGTGTGGCCCCAGACAATTTTTCTTTTTCCAATGTGGCCCTGCGAGACAAAAGTTTGGACACCCCTGGTCTAAAATAATACATAAAAGGATGAGGATGATGTGCCAGTATTCATAAAAGACTTGTTGCCAAAATCAAAGATGACCATCATGTGATGATGTCACCAAAACTGAAAATGTCCAGCATGAAACACAAATGGCGAATATAAATGATTATTCATTAATTCATAGTCATTTATAGTAAACATTTACCAACCAAAACCTTTGGAATAATGTAAAGACTGCCCCAATTACAGTGGTCATTTTTGCAAAAAACACAGCCTACATTTGCATTGCAGACTGCATCTTGCTCCATCCCGACTCCTCAAATATTAAACTTCTCATGCCGAGCCGATCTGCCTAATGCCTGAATTCATTACTATTTTTAATTTTGCTACTTTACATATAAATCACTTCACTATGTCAGATTTGCTTTCTTTGTTTAATATTTGCACAGAAAATAGATCTTCCTGAATGTCTCTCCTTTTTTGTACCATATTCATTATGCACTGTGTCTCACTTTACACTGCTTATAATCTCCTTGACATCTGATGCTCTATTTCAGAAAATGCATTTGTGTGGTAGTGTTCAATCAACAGTGTTTAAATGAAGCAAGGAAATCTATCCAAATATATCAGTGGCAGCTGAAAGATATATAAAAATGCTAAAGATATATATATCTGTTTACTTGCTGACATACACACTCTGCAGTAATGGTGGCTTTTACGACCTTTGGGTCAATCTTTTTCAATTTATAGGGAAATAACACATACAAGAGACATACATTTATCTGATAGTACTATACACCAGTATACTCCCCATTAAAAACGGGGGAATATACAATGATAACAGGACTATCTATTACCAAGAAATGCTGGAGAGCAAATGATTTATTGATGAGTAATTTAACCAGCATAATGCTCTGTCATGTGATTTTTTTTCTTGGAAATAATATGTTATTGGCCTATCGTTGTTCCTTGCATAATATGTTTCCTATACGTTGGATTGTAAAGTCATTCTTTTAAATGAGTGTCCCATGGAGTGACAGATGGAACTGGTTAGTGGAACAGAAGCTAAAATCCTTGCTAAAAGAAACATATCTTTTGGCATATTTTAGTCTCTTTCACCACTGACATTCCCATTGGTGGGAGGTCATCAATCAGTTAAAATGTAAGAGACTGCAGTATCAATTTGGTACTAATGTGAAATATAATTTGTTCATGGTTCTATAAAACTTGCTCTGCACAGTATTTTAATGGACTAAAATTGCAGTAGCATGGTCCAGAACACACTATTGATAAATAAGCAGAGACATTCCATGTGAATGGTTTGGGGTTTATTTCTGGCCTCTATCCCCATATATTATAAACCTTAGTTCAAATTCTGGTTTAGAAGGAGTACTTCATTATCCAGGTTCAGATTCTGTACAATCTTACATAAAGGGGCACATTTACTTAGTTCGAGTGAAGGATTAGAATAAAAAATACTTCAATTTCGAAGTATTTTTTTGACTACTTCGACTATGACTTTGAATCTAACGATTCAAACTAAAAATCGTTCGACTATTCAACCATTCGATAGTCAAAGTATTGTCTCTTTAAAAAAAACTTCGACCCCCTACTTCGCCACCTAAAACCTACCGAGCACCAATGTTAGCCAATGGGGAAGGTCCCCATAGGCTTTCCTAACTTTTTTTGATCAAAGGAAAATCGTTCGATCGATGGATTAAAATAGAACGATTTTTCCTTCGATTGTTTGATCAAAGGAAATTTGGTAAATCCTTCGACTTCGATATTCAAAGTCCAAGGATTTTACTTCGACCAATAGTAAATGTGCCCCAAAATTAGTACAAAAAATATTTTAGATTCTATTGCTTTTTACATGGCAATTAAAGGGGTTGATCAGCAATAAATGATCTTTTAGTATGATGTAGAGAGTGATATTCTGAGAGAATTTGCAATTGTTTTTCATTTTTTAGTATTTATGGTTTTTGGGTTATTTAGCTTTTTATTAAGCAGCTCTCCAGTTTGCAATTTTAGCAATCTGGTTGCTAGGGTCCAAATTACCCTACCAACCATGCATTGATTTGAATGAGACTGGAATATGAATAGGAGTGGATCTGAATAGAAAGTAGTAATAACAATAAAGGGGATTAATTATTAAAGTCTAAATGACAAAAACTCAAAAAATGTGAGTTGTTTTTACTATACAATCTGAATTTTTAGGGGGAAAAAACTTGGATTTTTTTGAATTTTTATTATACCTGGAAGATGGAAAAAGTCAGAATCCTAAAATCTGACATCTCAGACCTACCGAGGTTGTATATAAGTCAATGGGAGAGGTCCCTATCCTATTTTGAAGCACAAAAAAAATATTTTTGGATACTCAGCAGCACAGGTGATAAATCAATAGCAGAGGTTAGGTGTCGGTATTATGAATATGTATAAAATATATACCACTGCTGGCTCCTAACAAGCAGTTCATATGTTACTAGCATGGGCAATATATGAAATTAAACAAGCTGGATCTTGAATAAACATATAGCTCACCATGATGTGCCCTTTGAAAATGCCCTTAATATTCATTTCCTTACGTGAGTAGTTACTGTATATCCCAACACAAAGTAGGTATCAATACTATAGTCATAACAAAGAGAAATAACCCAAGTTCTAAATGTTTGGATACCATTAATTTGCTACTGTGCACAAGGTAAACAGCACCCAAACTCACCAACAGTGAATGATCCAGTCTTTGAAAACAGTCTTAGGAATCACTGACTTACAATATCTCTCATTTACTGTCAATTAGTGGAATCTAAGACTATTACACTTGGTCAATATTTGAGTGGGTGGCAGAACTGTAAGATTTTAATCCAAGTCTGATTTGTTTATCTATACACCAGGGGATATATTTATTAACAAATGAATATAAATCTACCCCAGTCTTTCCAAATGTTGGCATTAAGGCGGCCTGCGACCCCCTTGTGTGGCACCCCACATGAAAGTCTGCCTGCTGTGTCTGCTTACCATGTGTAAGATTTAAAAGCCCACATTGTTCACCTGTTCAAACCTGATGGGGCACCAGCACTGTATGTAGTACATCTTAGAGTGGCCCCAATAGGTTTCCCTGTCTGCTGCTCTATTCTACCTGCCCCTTGCTCCCTGTGTGTGCCATACTCTGTCTGCACTATGCTCCCTGTGTGTGCCATACTCTGTCTGCCCTATGCTCCCTGTGTGTGCCATTCTCTGTCTGCCCTATGCTCTGTGCGTGCCATACTCTGTGTTCCCTATGCTCTCTGTGTGTGCCATATTATGCCTGCCCTAGGCTCTCTGGGGAAAATTTACTAAAGGGCGAAGTGACTAACACTTACTGACGTAACTTCGCTAGTGAAGGAGATAAAACTCTAGCGGTACTTCGCTCCGTAACGCCAGGCGAATTTGAGCTCTGGCGAATGGACGTAACTACACAAATTCACTAAGATGCGGATTTTACTGAACTTTCCCTCTTGCGTCAGACTTGCCTTCGCCACCTCAAACCAGGCGAAGTGGAATAGAGTAGATAGGAGTTCCTCAAAAAATAGTTGAAAACGCTAGCGTCTTTTCCTTTTTTCAGGGTGATAGGCTGCAAAAGAGCGTAACTTTTTTTGGAGTAACTGGCTTCCCCCCTACATTTCCTAACATATGGCACATAAACTATTATTAAGGCTTCCCGGGCTTGTGTAGTGTAATGTATTTGCTGCAACATATACGTCCATTGAACTTTAACTTCCTGCCGTATGCAAATTAGGCTACACTAGCGCAACTTCGCTTTGTTTGGCACAGTAACCCTAGCACAACTTCGACAGCATTCGGCGCCCTGGACGCAACTTTGGATTTTAGTGAATTAGCGTTGTCCTGGCAAATTGTTGGCGAAGTGTTGTGCTGTGAGCGAAGCCGTCGCTGGCGAATATTCGGAGGTTAGTGAATTTGCCCCTTGGTGTGTCATACTTTGCCTGTCCTACTCTGCCTGTGTGTGGCATAATCAGTCTGCCCCATGCTACCTGTGTGTGCCATACTCTGCCTGTGTGTGCCCTGCTCTGCCTGTGGAACATAAGCCTGGTATTTGTTCTAGGGGGGTTGTTAGCATTTGAAAATGATAGTTTGGGGTCCCTAAGATGTTTTATCATGTGCTGTGGGCGTAATGTGTTATCCACAGGGCAGGAGGAAGCATATGGATTTAAAGGTATGTCTGAATATGACTTAACTTTTTTCACATACAGTATGAGTGATAAGTGATATCCCTTCACATATGAGTGATTAGTGATATCCCCGCAGTGAGCACCACCATTTGTTTTTTTGGTGTGCTACCATTACTGTGGACATGGTCTTGTGGTAACATGGGTGTGGTTTAAAGTGGGTGTGGTTTAAAATCAGGGCGTGGCTAATAATTGCTTCCATTATCGACCCTCCACCATGTAGGCCAGAAAAATTCCAGCCTTCGGTACCACAGAAGTTGGACAGCACTGGTTTATAATATAGGTCTCAGAGGGCATACCCCACCCAGTTAATAAAAATCATTATGACTACAAGTCCCCAACACACCTCTACGATGCCAAACCATAGGGGAATAAAGGTATGGGATTTGTGATCCAGAAAGCTCTGAATTAAGAGAATGCGGTCTCCCATAGACTCAATTTTAAACACCTAATTTTTAAAAATCATTTCCTTTTTCTCTGTAATAATAAAACAGTACCTTGTACTTGATTCCAGCTAAGATAAAATTAATCCTTACTGGAGGCAAAACAATTCTATTGGGTTTATTTAATGTTTACATGATTTATTAGTATCTTATTATACAGTAGTCCGAATACCAAACACTGTAATATATAATATTTACTATTAAATCAGAATTTTTTGTGAAAAAAGCTCAAATTTTTCGAAATTCATTATACCCAGGGATGGAAAAACTCATAATCCAAAAATCCAGCATCTCAGACCTGCTACAGTTTAATCTAAGTCAATGGGAGAGGTCCCTATACTATTTGGAAGTTTCTGTGGTCTGCACTGGAATTAGCATGAAAATATGACTATTTCAGACTTTTTGGGCAAAAATCCAAAAAAGCCTGAAAAAAATCAGGCAATTTGGAGAAAAACTCCAAAAATTGTATGTTTCGGCTTTTCACTTGATTTTTTTTATTAATAAATAAGGTCACATCGTGGATTCTAGTTTGGTCTCACTTTTTTAATATGGTGGTCCAAATTACGAAAAGATCCCTTAGGAAAGATTACGGAAAGATCCCCAGGCCCTGAGCATTCTGGATAATAACGCTTAGGCTGCAGGGAAAGAAACAATATCATGCATCCGGACAGGTCCAGTGGTAGGGTCAGCTTGGTTCAATGCTGTTATAACTGAAACCCAGGAAAGGACTGATTCCAGTAGCTGAATACAAATCAGTGAAGCCATTCGCAGGATTTTATAGAAGTGTCTACAATGATCCAGTAGCTGCAGTGTTTATTGCACCCCCTATTATAAAATAATGTCTTCAGTAATAGAAGGTTCCTTATAGATTGTATGTCTCATTAAAGCCATAGCATTGGCTTCAGTAAGGTTCATTCTGCCCTTGCAGCACAATTGCTTCCTTACTGATCGCTGTCATGTACTGTTGGAGAAACCTGTGCAATCAATTTGAAATGTGTAATTTCCTTTTAAGTGAGAAGTGATGCTGCTTCTGAGCAATTAAGTTACATAAAATGCATTTTTCCATAGTGGCTTTCATTTATCCATATATTCCACTTGCCTTCCCTAAAGGAATACTCATGTGGCTGAACAAGTCAAGTTAAATTAAAGTTAATAAAAAATTGCCAACAACCACAATTTAATTTTTCAACAAACTGATTTGATCATCTCTCTAACTTAAATTATGAAGCACATTTTAAGCCTTTAGAGACCAAGCAATTCATAAGCTACATTTTTAGTTTTTACTTTGTCTCCCAAATGTTATTAAATAACTGACCTTTAAACCCACATGATGGTAGGAACTTTTATGTCTGAAATTAAATTTGCAAACTGTACTTACAGTGATTCATATAATTAAGATCTTCATTAAACTTGCCAATGACAGAACCCATGTTGCATATAATATTTACAGACCCCGTACCTCATCTGCGCTGTATACAAGAGTCTGCACGACAGACAAATTGCAGTGAGTGAATCTGATTTAGGGGCATGTTTACTAACATTGGAGATAAATATCTGGAGAGATTTCTGGAGATGTTGCCCATAGCAACCAATCAGATCTTTGCTTTTGTTTTCTAACTTGGCTGTGGCTGTTTAAATCTAATTGCTGATTGGTTGCCATGGGCAACATCTCCAGAAATCTCTCCAGATATTTATCTCCAATGTTAGTAAACATGCCCCTATATCAGAGTTCCGCTTCATACTTTACTGTACCAGATGCTTCTGGAAGTCTTCAGTGTTTTTTTCATGGTGTGGAAAAGCTTTGGAAAGGATCATTGGCGCATGGTAAAATTAAATAATAACAGACAAGCAGTTTATGTATTAAGGTAAAATAGCATTTCTAACTAAAATATCTTTAAGAAATACTGTTAGCCAATTTGACAAGCAATCAGTACCATGATTATCATGATTGCCATGGTTATTACAGGATGGGATCCGTTATCCAGAAATCCATTATCCAGAAAGCTCTGAAGATTTCTCTCATAGGGGCAGATTTACTAAAGGCCAAAGTGGCAAACGACAATTTGCCAGCGTTACCACCCACAGGGACATCGCCAATTTACTAACGGGCGCAGGCGCCAATTCGCTAGCAAAAGAGACAGACACTAGCGGTGATTCTCAATCTATCGCCAGGCAACAATTCCATCTGGCTAATGGACGTTACTCCACAAATTCACTCAAATGCGAATTTTACGGAACGTTACCTCTTTCGCCAGACTTGCCTTCGCCAGCTCAGACCAGGCGAAGTGCAATGGAGTGCATAGATCTTCTATTACTTAGATCATATTCTTAGTGGAAAAAGTATAAAAGTTAAAAAAAAAACATTGACGTCTTTTCCTTTTTTCAGATTGATAGCCTGCAAAAGTCCTAAAAATTTTTTTTGGGTAACCAGTTTCCCCCATACATTTTCTAACATATGGAACATTAACTAGCTCATCTTCTTTGAATTGCTCGATTTGCCAAAGTAACGATAGTGAAAATTCGCCAGTGTCCGGCGCCCAGGACGAAAATTAGCATTTTAGTAAATTTGCATTGCCTGAACAAATTTTCACCTGGAGAAGTGTTGTGATGGGTGCGAAGCAGAGACTAGCGAATTTTCGCCGGTAAATAAATCTGCCCCATAGACTTAATTTTATCCAAATTTTTAAAAATTATTATTTTTATGTGCAGATAGCAGCCAAAACTGATTTCATTTACCTCTCAAGCAAGGTGCCATCATTAACCATGCCTTAACAAAGAAGATAAGAGTTATTAACCATGCCTTAATAAAGAAGATAAGAGTATCCAGAGGACACAGTACCACAGAATTTTTCATGTGAGCAATGTTGGTAAGAATTACAGACAAAGGAGAGCACACCTATACTAATCAAATGCCCTGCTTGTAAAGAAATGAATAAAGTATACTGCACTCACAGGTCTCAGCAACAAAACAAAAGTGTTTTTATTGAAAAGCCAACATTTCCTCAGGGACAAACAACCAGAACTGCAAATGACACACTCAGTTAAAAATACTTAATTTTGATGCTGAAATAACAAACAAAAGAAAATATATGAGCAAAAAGAAAAAAAAAATTACAAAAAAAATGAACAGCACATAAGTGAGTTATACTGTACATCATGAAAGGGGGTATATGACGTTTAACAGCTTAGCATAAAATCTAGTGGTACTTCACCAAGATACTGTTCATCACCAGAATTTTGCATATTCAACACAGGGGTTACGCTGTCTAAAACAAAATTCCTCCTAAAAAAAAAAAGCTATGTAAAATAAATGGCGAATTTATCAAGCTGCGTTTTATTTTACGGCATGTGAATGCCAGATTTGCCACCATTATTTTATATTGCTTCTGGAGGAAGTCACTCCAAGAAAATACGCTTTAAAAAAAATTACGCCTATTTTTACATGGCGAAGCCTGATGATGTGTGGTATTTTTAATTAGAAAGATTAAATACTTCGAATTGAACGATTCGAAGGATTTTAATCCAACGATCGAAGGAATATCCTTCGATCAAAAAAACTTAGGAAAGCCTATGGGGACCTTCCCCATAGGCTAACATTGAGTTTGGTAGCTTTTAGATGGCGAACTAGGGGGTCTAAGTTTTTTCTTAAAGAGACAGTACTTCGACTATCGAATGGTCGAATGATTTTTAGTTCGGATCCTTCGATTCAAAGTCGTAGTCGAAGTAGCCCATTCGATGGTCGAAGTAGCCCAAAAAGCACTTCGAAATATGAAGTTTTTTACTTCGAATCCTTCACTCGAAGTTAGTGAATCGGCCCCAAAGAGTTACATAGACTGGTAGTAATCATTATTTGCATAGCAGTCCAAGAGCTTTATGAGTCCCTTGGCAAACAATGCATTGACCTTCAATACAAGGGCATGGGGAAGAGTGGTACTGTGCAAAACTGTCTCAAGAATGGGTGCCTTGTCCATACTATGCTTACCCAGGAGCTTAACCAAACAAGGCATACTGTATTTCTGTGATTGATATAGCTCATTGCAGGAGATCAAACCACCGCATCCAAATGGCAACACCAAAGGGTACACTCAGAGCATAAACTGCTACTCTCAAAATTGTGTAAAGAAGCAAAAGTGGTCAATAACCAAGAAAAGACCTCCCACACCAAGGGTCTCTGGAATGCCAAGCAGTGTCTGAGGACCAAAAATATAAAATAGGGACAAAGTCAATGGTTATGAAGCTAGCAGAAGCAAACGGGAGAGAACCACAAAGTTCACTATAAAACTTGAAAAACCAAATAGCATTGTATATAAAAATCAAATGGTACATATGGATAAGGCAAAAAAAAACCTCCGAAATACTTAATGAGAAAGCATGGTTAACAAGAAACAGTTGAAGCGAATAAAATCAAGCTACTGATTAAAGGTATTGGTGAAGAATGATTAATAGATAAATCATAACCTGAAGGGTTATCGTTCAATGGTCAAAAACAAGATGTATAGAAACTGGTAGTAACAGTTATTGACAAAGCAGTCTGATTAGGGATTATTTACTAAACTCCGCTCGGCTTATTTGGGCCAAATTAATTAAAGCCCCATACAGGAAAAAGACAGAATCCAAAAAGCCGCCATCTCAGACCTGCCGAGGTTGTATATAAGTCAATAGCAGAGGTCCCTATCCTATTTTAAAGTTTCTGTGGTCTGCACTGGAATTTGCCCGAAAATCTGACCATTTCGGACTTTTCAGGCAAAAATCTGAAAAATACAAGCTTTTCGGGGGAAAAGCCTGAAAATTGTGCGATTCGGGGAAAACCCAAACCATTCGGATTTTCGTTTGATTCTATTGAGTTTTTAACCGAAAAGATTAAATCAAGCGTTTTTATTAATAAATAAGGTAAAATTGGTTATGGGAGTTGGTAGTGTTTTTTTTATTTAAATAAGATAAATTTGGATTTTAGTAAATAACTCTCTTAAAGTTGTACTGCACTGCAAAACATATATTCAAGTGGCCTACTCCAACAGAGTGATGAGCATATCATGTGCCCTCATAACAGCTACCATATCTGTCAACTCCCTTTGAACTTGAGCACACTCTCAATCAACTTGAGGATATCTGAGTGGATTTTCTGCAAGTACTTTTGATAATCACTCTACAACTATTAATCCCATTAAATTTCCCTATTAAATATGTTAACATAAGACATTCATATTTTATTGGATATGTATTTAAATTATTTTAAGCATTTTTTCTACAAATATAATCAAGAACCAGATGGCATAAATAGTAATTACATAAAGTTAAGTAGTGCCACATGTAACATTGCATGAGATTAGCTTGCCCATCTGATGAATCTTAAGCAAATGGCTTAAGCCCTGCACTTTTCAAATATGATATCCAATTCAGGCTTGTCTACGATAACGATAATTTTGACAATTTATTCCAGCTGTGCTCTATGTCCTTGATTATTTCACACAAATTTAGTAAATTCAGTTAATCTGTAGTGCTTAAATCTCTAGCAGAGTGATTTAGTGTTTTGTTTCTCAAACCATGTTCAGAAATTGGGGAATGCTAAACCTTCATTTCCTTCCGTTAATTTCCTTTTACCAATGTTTTCTTCAATAATGTATTAAATGCAATGAGTTTTACCAAATTACTTATACTTATCGATATAAATACAAAAAAACTTGTGCACAGGCAGGTTCAGGTTGTCACAGCAAATAAAAAAAAAAATATATATATATATATATATATATATATATATATATATATATAGCTTTGCAAAGTAGCAGCACTCACAGGGTCTTTTTAATGCAAATAAAAGGTTTTTATTGAACTCGACGTTTCGAGCCCACACAGGGCTCTTCGTCAGGAGAAAACAAATGAACAAACAGAGTTCCCACAAACCCATACATTTTAAACCCTATTTGGCGCCAAACATGGTTGCCATGGCAACCCAAGTGCTCACCAGTGCTCAGTATACGTAGTGCAAACATATATGTGGTAAAAACAACAGAACCCATTGGCATATATAGGCTAAGGCAGCCCTAGTGCTTTAGTACGCCAAAAGATCAGGTAGAAAAAAGAAAGAACGGCTCATTGTGTCAAATTAAATCCACCAATACAGCCCATAATGAACTGGCCAATCAGAGGGGCGAGTCCGCCTACCCAATCCATATGCGGTATAGAGGTGGGTGTGTCCAGGGACAGCACTGGACTTCAGTGCATGGTCTCCTACGCCAGGGTGTCCTAGCAACAGTGGGGCACAGCGGCGAAAATGTACACCGCAATCCAAACGCCATAGGTAAATGTGTTCACGGGCAGCTGTCTCCTGTGCTAGGAGAAACATATTAGATTGCTGCAAAACGCCCAGAAGTCTGGTCCGCGCTGTTAGACAGCGTGTTAGCTTGCCACAAATAGTGGGCTACAGGCGACTCGCCCACGTACAATTTTTGTAGCGATAAGCAGAGACAATAATGTACTTCTGTCCACCCCCACATATAGCCGTCAACAGGGTAATTCTAGCCTGTCATGCCAGGTTGCCAGGGCTAGTGGTAATTGACATGGTCGATGAGCCATATGAGAAATAGAGATTAGGTAAGTCAGGAAAAGAGGAGCATAAGGGGAAGGAGACACAATCTATGCCAAAGGATAAATTACATTGCATCGTGGCACCATGAGTTGTGTGCAACTAGTATGTTATGCATCAGTGACATTGTAAGAGTCCATAGACATATGAGCATGACAGCGCACAGTGATCACAATGTTCATAAACATATGGAATGGAGACTCCACAACCCTTAAAGATTTCTTCAATATGCTCAATCACCTGGATTCACCAATCAGGTTTACCCTATACTTTGATGAACAGAGTATTGAATTTTTGGATCTGCAGATCTACAGAACAGATGGTGGTCTAGGCACTACCCTGTATAGAAAACCTACTGATCGCAACACGATCCTGCATGCCGGCAGTGATCACCCACCTTCTACTATTCGGGCAATCCCCTATTCCCAATTCCTGCGGACAATACGCAATAATAGCAATCCAGAAAAAGCCCAACTCCAATTGAGAGGGACCTTCGATCGATTCTTAGAAAGGGGCTATAAGGAACAACTGCTGAAACAGCTCCAGAGAGCTCTTACATCCTCCCAAGTGGATCTTCTGAGCAGCAAACACAAGAAAGATCAATCACTGACTAAGATGATCTTCACAACCAAATCTTCACATGTATCCAAGGACCTAAAGAGATGCACATATAAGAACTGGCCAATTATTGCTATGGATAATACTTTATCATTACACCAAGCCCCTTCTCCTATGTTCGGTCATGGCCAAAATCAGAATCTAAAGGATATCCTGATGAATAATGATTTTTTCAGTAAGACAACCAAAGCAACTAATTGGCTAACCACACAACAGAAACTTGGTTGCTACCGCTGTCCAGACTGCACTACATGTAGGTCCATGCTAACTGGCAAGGACTTCCCTCACCCACATATGGGTAAAAGATACAAGATATTACACAGACTTTCTTGCACTTCATCATTTGTGGTTTACATCATAACGTGCCCATGTGGTTTGTACTATGTGGGCAAAGCCACCACACAACTGAGGGACAGGATCGCTAACCATCGGTCGGCTATCAGTAAGGCCCTTAAAGAAAAGACAGCTAAACAGCCGGTGGCAAGGCATTTTTTGGAAAAGGGACATGGACTTCCAACCTTCAGATGTATGGTGATTGATTTTCAAGCACCCCTGTCTAGGGGTGGCAACAGAGACCTGGCACTCCTGAAACGTGAGTCCAAGTGGATATATCATCTAGACACTGTTGCCCCCCGTGGCCTGAATGAGACCCTTCCCCTGGGTTGTTTCTTATATTTATTCCCAATTCTAATGGACATATATGTTTATGAACATTGTGATCACTGTGCGCTGTCATGCTCATATGTCTATGGACGCTTACAATGTCACTGATGCATAACATACTAGTTGCACACAACTCATGGTGCCACGATGCAATGTAATTTATCCTTTGGCATAGATTGTGTCTCATCGACCATGTCAATTACCACTAGCCCTGGCAACCTGGCATGACAGGCTAGAATTACCCTGTTGACGGCTATATGGTGGGGGTGGACAGAAGTACATTACTGTCTCTGCTTATCGCTACAAAAATTGTACGTGGGCGAGTCGCCTGTAGCCCACTATTTGTGGCAAGCTAACACGTCTGTCTAACAGCGCGGACCAGACTTCTGGGCGTTTTGCAGCAATCTAATATGTTTCTCCTAGCACAGGAGACAGCTGCCCGTGAACACATTTACCTATGGCGTTTGGATTGCGGTGTACATTTTCGCCACTGTGCCCCACTGTTGCTAGGACACCCTGGCGTAGGAGACCATGTACTGAAGTCCGGTGCCGTCCCTGGACACACCCACCTCTATACCGCATATGGATTGGGTAGGCGGACACGACTCGCCCCTCTGATTGGCCTGTTCATTATGGGCTGTATTGGTGGATTTAATTTGACACGATGAGCCGTTCTTTCTCTTTTCTACCTGATCTTTTGGCGTACTAAAACACTAGGGCTGCCTTAGCCTATATATGCCAATGGGTTCTGTTGTTTTTACCACATATATGTTTGCACTACGTATACTGAGCACTGGTGAGCACTTGGGTTGCCATGGCAACCATGTTTGGCGCCAAATAGGGTTTAAAATGTATGGGTTTGTGGGAACTCTGTTTGTTCATTTGTTTTCTCCTGACGAAGAGCCCTGTGTGGGCTCGAAACGTCGAGTTCAATAAAAACCTTTTATTTGCATTAAAAAGACCCTGTGAGTGCTGCTATTTTGCAAAGCTTCATCTACCCTAATTGCTGAGCACCCAGGTACTGCCTTTGTCTACGGAGTGCACCTTTGGACTATATATATATATATATATACATACACATAACCTTTTTTTTGCCAAAAAATTGCCTCAGTTTTAGATATGCTGACAACACAAATGTATGGATAATAAAGCTGATATGAGCATATGGTGATTGTACAAGAAGAACAAAGGGTTTAGGGCAACACTAGAAAACCACATGTAGATCAGACAAAAAAGTTGTTAGGTAAAAAGTACAAAATTTTTATTTATACAGTCATCTCAAGCCTTACGCGATTTGTGTCCTTCAGACAGTTCAACATAATTTCAGTATTTATAGGCCCAAATACCATTAGGAAAAAAGAGGAGGGGAAACTGACAATTCCAATCAAAAATTTAAAGACATCAAGAACCCAAATAAGAAAATAAACATATGCACCAGAATAGAATGACATAAGTACAAATATTGAATTCAAAGACACATCAAGATCCTAAAATCATAGAGAGATTGTTGAAAGATGTTTCACATAAACAAATAATATATATCTATATCTATTTATATCTATCTATCTATATATATATAAAAGACAGCAACAAATAGCAGCACTCCAAGGAATTTTATAACCAGACGAGATTGGTCAAAGCAAAAAGGTTTATTATTCCAACGTTTCAGTTCCTCATGGAACTTTCATCAGGGAAGAAAAACGAGTGAGTGCTCAGAGAACGCTTAAATCCACCTTTTGGCGCCCAAAGAACGTTGCTAGGCAACCAAAACAACTGTGGTGCAAAACCTTCTGTCCACCATCTACTATATTACACTATATACAGTGTATCTATATTTTCAGGGCACTTGCCTGGGCACCTTGACCTTTCATGCACCTGGTCCTGTTACGTGGGCTATGAGAGCAGGTGGGACGAATATCGGTTTGTGTCTAAGTCTCATCAGCCTGTTAACCCTATGTATACCTGCTATATGGACGGTGTGCGACACAAGACGGCCAGTTTCCAGTAGTATGGAGATTGTCCTCAGTGCCGTTTGGTCCAGCTAACCTCTAGCATGAGCTCGCCGTATGGCGTTGCTATGCTAGCGATGTAGTGATACAGGTAGGTGTGGCAAATTTGAGCATGACACTCCGGACCGTCCCACTGATCCTCTGAGCCGGATTGGCTGTCTCCACCTCTGCAGGACCTTGGACGGGGAGCTAGCCATGCCCACGCCCTGCCCCTTATTTGGCGATGCGCTTACCTGATAACTTTTGTCTTTAAGACGAGTGGACTTTGGTAATAATATGAGGAGGTCCGTTGCATTTTATGAAAACCCCCCCTTTTTTCAATCACATCTCCCAACACCATTGTATTGTGTTTTTGCACCACAGGTGTTTTGGTTGCCTAGCAACGTTCTTTGGGCGCCAAAAGGTGGATTTAAGTGTTCTCTGAGCACTCACTCGTTTTTCTTCCCTGATGAAAGTTCCATGAGGAACTGAAACGTTGGAATAATAAACCTTTTTGCTTTGACCAATCTCGTCTGGTTATAAAATTCCTTGGAGTGCTGCTATTTGTTGCTGTCTTTTATATTACTATTTGGACTAGCACCCAGGTTATAAACATTGGCTTAAGGTGTGCGTTCCTATCTGCTGCACTATCTATATATATATATATATCAATAGTTTCCAGACCAGTACTCCCTTTTGTGAAAAAATATTATCTATTTATTGTTGCATAGTATAAATTCCATGGGCATGGGCATTGATACTATGCAACAATAAAAATATAATATTTTTACACAAAAGGGAGTGCTGGTCTGGCAACTATTGATGTATACATAATTACCGTGCACCCCTCCTTCTACTAAAATTGGCTTTGAAGTGCGGATACTCGTTCAAAAGTTTAAACTTTATTAAGTAAGAGGAGAGATTTTTTACAGAGTCTTTACAAATAAGAGTAGATGGATTATATGCAAATCAGTAGTTATAGCAGGGCACATCGAAATCTGAAGTCATTCCCTTCGGTAACCTGGTATCAAGAGTGAATATCCAAAACACATCACGTTTAAGTATTATTTACGTTAAATCACCCCCTCTATAAGGAGTTATGACCCTTTCTATTGCTTGTATCTGAAAAAAGCCTAAATTGGCCATAGTGCAAAGTAAAAAGTGTTTGTACATTGGTAATCATTTTGTTCCCGAATATCAGACATATGTTCTCTGATGTGGTCCCTCGGGCTGCGTGCAGTTTGTCCCACATATTGCATGCCACATTTTTACATGTAATTAGATATGAAATTTTTGTGTCACAGTTGATTTATTGCCCTATTTTATAGGACTTTTTAGTAGAAACAAAATAATCTCTTTGGTGTATGTAGGTTCAGAGTTTGCAGCGTGTCGAAACACATCCAAAGGAACCCTGATGGGGAAGCCAGGTAGGTGCTGTTTTCTCTTTATTAAAAATTGCACTTGGGGATAACTTTTTCCCATTATGTTACACTTTCTGGTTACAAATTTGCATCCTGAGCATAAAATTGCCTTAAGTTTAAAATCTGTGTGTGACTCAGGAAGATGTTTGTTAATGATGCGTTTGATACAAGGCAATGAGGACTATATGTAAGAATGCATGATGGTAGTCCTTAAGACCCTCCGTTTTGATCTGTAGAAGTTACTAGAAGGACGTTTTTTCAAAGGTAAGTCATAACCCCTAGAATGTAGCCTATCTCTCAAACTGCATGACTCTTGAACAAAATCATGAAATTCAGAGCATAAGCATCTATATAGGATGCAAAAAGTGACCCGAATATTTTGAATGAGGTGCTTGGGATGGGACAAGGAGTCCTGTAAGATGGTACTGGCAGTAAAATCCTTCCGATAGAATGAAGCTAAAACCTTATCATTCTGACTCTTTAGTAGAATGTCCAAAAAGTTGATTTGTGTGTGATGAAACTCAAAAGTAAAATGAAGATTGAAATCATTATCATTCAAATTATGATTCATAATTTGAATATCACCTGTCCAAATGAATAGCAAATCATCTATATAGCATCTATAGAAATGTATGGACTTTCTGAAGGTATTGTCATTATAGATATATCTATATTCCCACCATGCCATATAGAGATTGGCATAAGATGGGGAAAACTTTGCTCCCATAGCCGTGCCCTGTTTCTGAAGGTAATAGTTTTCATGTGTTGTGTCAATAGGAAGTTAGTTGCATGAAGAAGAAAGGTTTTTAAAAGCTCATTGTAAGTGCTGTAGTGGTCAAGATGATAGAACATGACTTCCATGCCCAAATGATGAGTATAAGGCGGTTACATCTACTGTGGCCCATTTAAATGCTGTTGCCAATTCATATTTTTCATGGTGCTATTTGTTTACTATCTTTGATATAGCTGGGTGAGTGTAATACTAAAGGTTGAAGATAGAAATGTACAAGTTCTGATGTCAACTGTTTCTAATAAATTGGATTTTACAACTTTTAAATTGGTTTCTAAGGCTTCATGTGCCACTTCTTTCTCTATGATTAGTAGATTCCTAGCAAATATCTGAATGGTTGCAGTGGATGTGCTGTAATCTTTCACATTGTATAGTGATACCCCTAAGCATTATTCCCAAAATATCAGTAATATCCGCAATATGTCATATTGCTTTCAAATACAAACACAAAGTTTATTTTAAAATGATAGTGTAACCTGTGACATGTTTCTGTTTTCTATAAGACAAACAATTTCAAACCTTGGTTGCTAGAAAATAAAGGTCCCATTGACTTGTGCTTTGTTACCAAACGGCATGCTTCATTTTACATGTTTTGTACACTCCATGGGTAATTTATTGATTGCAATTTTCTCAACAATCATTGTCATGGTTCTGAGTACCCGATTAGGGATCTCTTCACAATAGGTTTTGTTTTTGGCATTATGGTAGGTGGAATAAGGGCTGTCTCCATCTAGAGAAAATACAGGCACGCACTTCTTAGGTCCCCTGAAATTTACTTTAATTTGATTAACACTGTCCTGGCAAAAAACAGTCATGTTTCAAAACTAGTTTTCAATCAATACTATGGGGCAGATTTATCAAGGGTCAAATTGAAAATTCGAATAAGGGTCAAATTGAAAATTAAAAAAATTTTATGGTCAAAACTGTTAAATTCGACTAGGGGGTTATTCAAATTCGATTACATTTTTTTTATAAATTTGAATTACATTTTCGAGATTTATCATATTCTGGCTTTTTAAGAACTCAAATTTGACTATTCCTCACTTAAAACCTGCCGAATTGCTGTTTAAGTCAACGGGAGATGTCCAGGGATCAATTTGGAGTTGTTTGCAGCCTTGCTGACATTCAAGTTTTTTCAGAGAAATTTTATTTGAGTTTTTGGATCACATTTCATTCAAGTTTGAAAAATTTGGCATTTTAAATAAATTTTCAATGGTCGAATTTCAAATTTATGGGAGTTTAGGGGAGTTTTTAAAAACCCATATTAATTTGAAATTCGACCTTTGATAAATGTGCCTCCCCGTGTTTTATAACACCGTAAATTGAATATAAAGTTAATGCTATAACTTTCAAAATCATTAATTAATCTATTTATCACAATGGTTACACTCCATGGAGAGTTCTTAAAACCCTACAGGTATGGGATCTGTTATCAGGAAACCTATTATTCCAAATAACAGAAAGGCCATCTGCCATAGACTCCATTTTATCCAAATTCTAAAAAAATATTTCCTTTTTTCTCTGTAATAATAAAATAGTACCTTGTAGGCAGACTTAAGGTATGAAGATCCAACCTACGGAAATATCTATTATCTAAAAAACCCCAGGTACCGAGCATACTGGATAACAGGTTCCGTATCTGTAATGTGTTATTTTCAATGTCATAATCAAAAGCCAATGAAGATGTATGTTATAGTTCAGATGAACATGGTACATGAGTTTACAGCATTAAACATAAAAAATAAACAAAACAGAGGCAATATAAGTTGGGCTAGGATGCACTTGATATGTCGCACAAGGACAGTAAAGGTTATGGTTTTTGCGCTTGATACATTATCCAAGGGCATAATGCATTAGAAAGGCACAATTTTGCATTATTTATCAACACTGCCAAACTGCCAACACTTGCACTTCAGCAGTACACCAGTAGCAAAATATTTTATTGGTTGCCATAGGTTACTGTGCATCTGCAAATTTGCCCAGTGTTAATAATGTTCAGTTGTGCCTTTCTGTTGCATTTTGCCCTTGTTTGTAGGACTTTTTCAGTTCACTTGGGAGGTCCATCCTTTAGTTAGGGCCCCCATTAACTCATAACAAGTTTACTGATCCAAGACAAAATAGTGTATCAGGCATTCAGTTACAGTCAAATGAAAAAGTTTGGGAACCCCTCTTAATTCTTTGGAGTTTTGTTTATCATTGGCTGTGCTTTCAAAGTAGCAGCTTCCTTTTAATATATAACATGCCTTATGGAAACAGTAGTATCATCAGTGACATAAAGTTTATCGTATTAACAGAAAATTAGCAATATGCATCATAACAAAATTAGACAGGTGCAGAAATTTGGGCACCCCAACAGAGATATTACATCAATACTTAGTTGAGCCTCCTTTTGCAAATGTAAAAGCCTCTAGACGCCTCCTATAGCCTTTGATGAGTGTGTGGATTCTGGATGGAGGTATTTTTGACCATTCGTTCATACAAAATCTCTCCGGTTCAGTTAAATTTGATGGCTGCCAAGAATGGACAACCTGCTCCAAATCATCCCATAGTTTTTCCATGATATTCAAGTCGGGGGACTGTGACGGCTATTCCAGAATATTCTACTTCTCCCTCTGCATAAATGCCTTTGTAGATTACAGAGTATGTCTAGGGTCATTGTCTTGTTGGAATATCCAACCCCTGCATAACTTCAACTTTGTGACTGATGCTTGAACATTATCCTGAAGAATTTGTTAATATTGGGTTGAATTCCTCCAACCTTCGACTTTAAGAAGGGCCCCAGTCCCTGACGTAACCACACAGCCCCACAGCCCCACAGCATGGAACCTCCACCAAATTTGACAGTAGGTAGCAGGTGTTTGTCTTGGAATGCAGTGTTCTTCTTCCACCATGCAACACGCTTTTTGTGATGACCAAATAACTCAATTATTGTCTCCTCAGTCCTAAGCATTTTGTTCCAAAATGACTGTGGCTTGTCTAAATGAGCTTTTGCATACAACAAGCAACTCTGTTTGTGGTGTCAGTGCAGAAAGGGCTTCTTTCTGATCACCCTGCCATACAGATGTTCTTTGTGCAAATTGCACTGAATTGTAGAACGATGTACAGATACACCCATCTGCAGCAAGATATTCTTGCAGGTCTTTGGAGGTAATCTTTGGGTTGTCTGTAACCAGAATCCTCCTCATATGCCATTCCTGTATTTTTCTTGGCCTGCCAAACCTGGGTTTTACATTAACTGTGCCCGTGGCCTTCCATTTCCTGATAACATTCCTTACAGTTGAAACTTACAGTTTAAAATGAAATAGCTTCTTGTAGCCTTCTCCTAAACAATCTTTGTTTACAGATCTTTTGAGATTTGCTTTGAGGATCCCATGCTGTCACTCTTCAAAGGAGAGTCAAACAGAAGCACAACTTGGCAATTGCCTTTGAAGTTCAAGGCTTAATGAGCTAATCCAACTAATTTAGGGGCATATTTATCAAAGAGTGAAGTTAGAGATCACCACTGTCCACTGTGAAATTCCGCCACTCTCCATTCATTTCTATGGGATTTTTAAAAGAATATTTATCAATAGGTGAAAGTGAAAGTTCACCCTTTGATAAATAAGCCTTTCAAAATCCCATAAAAATGAATGGAGAGTGGCAGAATTTCACTCTAGAGGACTGTGGTGATCTCCAACTTCACTCTTTGATAAATATACCCCTTGGTGTTGCCAGTAATCAGTATTGAGCAGTTACATGAATTCAAATTAGCAAAATTACAAGGGTACCCACATTTTTGCAAAACCAGTTTTCACATTTGATTTCATTTCATACAATTGAATACTGCTTCACTAAAATCTTTGTTCAAAAAACACCCCAGTACTAAAATGTTTCTGGGAAATGAAAGACATACCACTGTTATCTTTTTTGTTGCAAGTGAAGTAAATTATTATGCAGGCTGAGAGGGGTTCCCAAACTTTTCATATGACTATAATCCCAAGAATATCTAGCAAGCTATAGCAAGGAGCATTTCCTGTTCACCTGTTTAAAGGGGAAGGAAACCTAGTTGGCGCAAAAACCCTCCCCCCCTCCCGTGTGTTGCCCACCCTCCCTCCTCCCCCCTGGCCTACCCGTCCCGCTGGGCAAATGCCCCTAACTTGTTACTTACCCTTCTGCGCAGGTCCAGTCCAGGGAGTTCACAGACGACATCATCTTCCACGCGATGTTCTTCCTGCATTGACTGGCGCATGCGCAGTAGGAGCGTTTCCCCGCTACGATCTACTGTGCATGCGACAAAAGTACTTTGTGACTTTTTGCGCATGCGCAGTAGATTCGTACCGGCGAAATGCTCCTACTGCGCATGCGCCAAAACGCCGGTTAAAGCAGGAAGAAGATCGCGTGGAAGAAGATGTCGTCTGTGAACTCCCTGGACTGGACCTGCGCAGAAGGGTAAGTAACAAGTTAGGGGCATTTGCCCAGCGGAACAGGTAGGCCAGGGGGGAGGAGGGAGGGTGGGCAACACACGGGAGGGGGGGAGGGTTTTTGCGCCAACTAGGTTTCCTTCCCCTTTAAAATCATTTTGTTGGTTGCAAGGGTTTACTGCACCTTGAAAAACTTAATGCTTTAGGTTTAGGCTGGAAATTACACATTTTGAACCATTTGGCAGCTTGAAGAACCTTGGAGCTGGACAATATAATTTTTCCTCCTCCAGATAGATTTAAAATTCTGCAATCATGCCCCAAGGTCCACAAAACACATATTTATTCAAACAAGATGATATTTACACATCTATATAATAGCAAATTTGTGGAATTTATTTATAGTAATAGACATGTACACATTATTACCTGATAGACAGAATACTTGAAACCTGTAATAAATTGTGTAAATTCTGATGTTACCTTTCATATAATCCAGGTCTGACAGAGTGGAAAAATCAAAAATTTCCACTTATACATTGAAAACAAAATGTATACAGGTATGGGACCTGTTATCCAGAATGCTCAGGACCTGAGGTTTTCTGGATTACAAATCTTTCCTTAATTTGGATTGACATACCTAAAAGATTGCATAAACATTAAATAAACCCAATAGGATTGTTTTGCCTCCAATTAGAAATAATTATATATTAGTTAGTTTTTTGATTTTTTGCTAGTAGAATTGTGTTTATTTTATAACAATACCCAGCATATTACCCAAACATGATTTTCAAGATAAGAAAAATATTATCAAAGCAGTTTATATATTTTCTCATTTCGTGTTTTGATTTCTCTGACTTTAACACAAAGCATTCCATTTTATCTGTTGATCACCTGATTTATTTTATTAGACACAGTTTCATTTTCTACTAGGAAAACATTCTCAACAAGTTGCATACATTGCTCACTATGCAAGTGTAATATCTGCTTATTATACTCAAGCTCAGAGTGCTAACACAATTATGAATAAGAATATTTCATTTTAATTCTAGAAGAAATCTCATTTGGTATTAAATTATTTATGCTAACTGGTTCATCCAAAATAAATGCTTATTTATGAAGCAGTGTGAAGTCCTGAAAAATTATTGAGCTATATTACACAATCACCTAGGTGTCAACTATAAAACTGGGGTGAAAACAATATGCAAAGGTATATGACCCTTTGGTCACTTCATTAAATTTTTTTAATTTGATTCTTATTTATAGATGAAACAACGTTTATTTCCAAACAAGCTGAGCGGGCACAGGCATTTGATTTGTGAGAAGAAATTAGACTCCTCATAATTAAAACAATCACTCAATACTATGTATAGACCAGTTCCTGTGCAGGAGACATAAGCCGATAGATGGGGGAAAAAAGATATTATATACAGAAAGGGACTCATTATAGTAAAATATCAAGTTCCAATTAATTCTTGTAAAAAGTGAGAATACTGTTAATCATTCTTTTGCTACTCAATATTGTTTTATTTTATTTTATTAGAGAATGTTAGGTACTTTGTAAACATTTATAGGAGAAACCATTACCCTTAGGTGTCACATGGTTTTGGAGATATGTAGGATGTGTGTCAGTTTTGAAGTTAAAATGGAAGATGAAGAATGCTTACAAAGAAAAAAAAAAAGAAAGAATTACAATAAACTGAAGCCTCACAGCCAATCTGTTGTTTGGTTTCAACTCAGCATTATTAGCTGTAGACTGGGAAAAGCAAGAACATGAACATTTTAAAAAATACAGCTACTTTATAACATTTTCAATATTGGCTATATGTTAGGGTAGTCCAAATGAGTGGGCACACTTTTGTGAAATTTAGTATCCCTTCAATTCTTTCTAGGTATGATTACTCATATGTAAAATAAGCTTCTGTTCCGTCCTGCTAAATCTTCCTACACACCAAATCACTCCGGGAGACCTGAGTCATCAAATAGAATTATTCTCTAATATAACACTTTTCTTTAACGTTCTCGTCTTCAAAAAGATCTGTCTGGAAGCAGATATGAAAATTATACAAACAAACTTAAAAATGAGATATAACAATGGCAGAGATAATTTTGCAATAAAAAGAAAGGTGCCCTTTATAAATTAAAACTCATTTTTTATGAGATGATGTGAAATCAGTAACCAGAGGGCTGCATCAAACCAGCATAAATTCTGGAAAAGTTCAAGGGGGGGGGGGTAAATGTCACTTGCTTGTATGGGACTGCAAAAACAGCATAAATTCTGTGGATATTAAATTGGGGTTCTAGATACAAAAGAACCTTTGGACCTTTAAGTCTACATGGCCTTCAGAAATGTTTTGCACCATTGTGAAAAATAAGTCACAGCCATCTTGTTTTCTAAGCAAATGGTTGGGTGTCAGGCTTACCGGTGTGATCCAGGCGGAGAAGGAGCTGGAGCTGAAGATCTTGAACTCACAAGCGCCTCACACAACCACTACCCACCTGGAATGGAACAGGGAGCAGGGTTGTGGAGAGTAGCCAATGAGACTATCAAAACGTGGTACAGAGGATGAGACAAGGCCGTAGTCAAGAAGTCCGAGGTCAGGGCAGGCAGCAAGGTTCGTAACGATAAGACAGGCAGAAGAGTCGAGGCAGGCAGCAGAAATCGTAGTCCAGGTTCAGGCAGGGTCACAACAGGCAATTCAAGAAGTAAGAGATGCTAGGGTTTCAGTAATAAACCTAATAACCAGGCAATGCATGTCAGTCTGGATCTGGTTTAAATGCATATCTTTTGGCGCCAAACTAGCGTCCTCACGCTGACGTTGCGGAACTGACGCCAGCGCGTCCGTCACAGGCGTTTCCGCCTACGTTCCTGCGCCCGCGACCATCGCCGTCGCCACCGCGTTCGCGTCACGCGCCGGCGCGCATTACCACGCCCGCGCCTGCGCAGAACGGAACGCATGCGTGTGTTCTTACATTGCCCCCCATCAAGGAGCGGCCTCAGGACGCGACAACCAGCAGGCTTACCAGTATAGGTTCCATGAAATCTGTCCAACAACTCAGGAGCGTGGATGTTGGATGCCGGTTCCCAAGAATTTTCTTCCGGACCATAACCCTTCCACCTCACCAGGTACTGGAGCCGTTTGCCTCTTAATCTGGAATCCAGAATCTCTTCCACCTCAAATTCCTCTTGACCGCCAACCACCACAGGAAGCGGTGGGGGAGCCGAACGTCCAGGAAATCGGAACATCGAGACCGGTTTTAAAAGAGCAGCATGAAATACAGGATGTATTTTCCAGGATGCTGGAAGTTTAAGCTGGAAGGCCACAGGATTGACTTGGCGGATGATAGAAAAAGGACCCAGGAAACGTTGACCCAACTTCCTACTGGGACAAGACAGCTTAAGGTTAACAGTCGATAACCACACACGGTCACCCACCTTGAACTCTGGGTCGCCTCTCCGCCTCTGATCAGCGTAAGTCTTGAAATTTTGTTGCGCCACCCTCATGTTTTCTTGGAGCCTTTGGAAATTATGCGATAGAAAAGTTAATCTGTCCTTGACAGCAGGAACTAAAATATCTGAAACAATGGCAGAGGGAAAAGTTACTGGATGAAGACCATAATTTGCGAAAAAAGGGGACTGATTAATTGATGAGTGATGGGAATTATTATAAGCAAACTCCGCCAAAGGAAGAAGATTGACCCAATCATCTTGGAGGTAAGAAGAATAACATCTCAGGTATTGCTCGAGAGTTTGATTAGTTCGCTCGGTCTGGCCATTGGACTGAGGATGAAACGCAGAAAAAAGAGACACCGAAATCTTGAGTGCTTTGCATAATGATTTCCAGAACTGTGATGTAAATTGTGGTCCCCGATCCGACACTACTTCATCTGGAAGGCCATGGAGTCTTACCACTTCCTTAATGAAGATATCGGCAGTCTCGGAGGCGGAGGGAAGTTTTGGTAGAGATTTAAAATGTGCCATCTTGGTTAACCGATCAACAAAAACAACAATGGTGGAACAATCACAGGACAATGGTAAATCGGAAATGAAGTCCATAGAAACTGATCCCCAAGGACGGGAAGGCACTGGCAGAGGTTGAAGAAGACCAATAGGCCTAGAGTGAGAGTCTTTAGATCTGGAACATATTTCACATGAAGTAACAAATTTAAAACAGTCCTTAGCCATCCCAGGCCACCAGAATACTCTCTTAGCCAAGACAATAGTTTTCTTTATACCTGGATGACCTGCCAATTTAGAATCATGACTATTTTTAAGAACCTCCAGACGCATTGATTCTGGGACAAAAATTTTGCCTTGATGGAAAAGAAGACCTTCCTTAGGCAGTAACGATGGTTCAGAAATGTTTAAAGAAGCGTCCTTAATTCTATCCACCAGGGTTGGTTGGAGCAGAAGAAAGTTATTAGAATTTAGAATTGTCTCAGGGGCCAAGGAAACCTCGTTTTCAGAAGAAAACATTCGAGATAAGGCATCTGCTTTAACGTTTTTTGATCCAGGTCGGTAAGTAAGATGAAAATTGAATCTCATAAAAAATAACGCCCATCTTGCTTGTCTGGGTCTAAGTCGTTTAGCTGAACGTAAATATTCCAGATTCCTGTGATCAGTAAAAATGAGAATCGGATGTTTAGACCCTTCGAGGAGGTACCTCCATTCTTCAAGTGCCAGCTTGATAGCAAGTAATTCACGGTCAGCCACATCGTAATTACACTCACTCTTGGCCAGTTTATGAGAAAAGAAGGCAACAGGATGAAGGTCCTCTTGAAACCCAGTTCTCTGAGACAACACAGCACCTACCGCAATTTCCGAAGCATCTACCTCCAAAATGAAGGGAAGGGAAACATCAGGATGGTGAAGAATTGGACCTGAAGTGAAGAGTGTTTTCAATTTCTCAAAAGCCTCCTGAGCATAAGTAGACCAAACAAACTTTTGATTATTGCGCGTCAGTTCAGTGATTGGAAGAATGACTTGAGAAAAATTTTTTATAAATTTTCTATAGAAATTTGCAAAGCCGATAAAATGTTGAACGGCCTTCTTAGAGGATGGAATTGGCCAATTAAGAATTGCAGAAATCTTCCTCGAATCCATTTGAATACCCTGAGGAGAAATACAGAACCCCAAAAAATCTACAGATGATTGTTCGAACACACATTTCTCAACTTTAGCATATAACTGATGCGTGCGTAGACGGGCCAGAACGTTCTTCACGTGAACTCTGTGTTCTTCCAAAGAATTAGAAAAAACAAGAATATCATCTAAATAAATCATGACAAATATATCAAGGAAGTCCCTGAAGACGTCATTAACAAAATGTTGAAAAGTTGCAGGAGCGTTGCAGAGACCAAAGGGCATGACCAGGTATTCAAAATGCCCGTAACGAGTACGAAAGGCTGTCTGCCACTCATCGCCTTCTCTTATTCGGACCAAATTGTAAGCGCCCCGAAGATCCAATTTAGAAAAGATCTTAGCCTCCGCCAATCGTTGAAATAATTCAGGAATGAGAGGAAGTGGGTAACGATTCTTAACTGTGATCTTGTTCAAATCCCGGTAGTCTATACACGGCCTTAATGAATGGTCCTTCTTCTCGACAAAGAAAATCCCAGCTCCTGCTGGAGAAGAAGACTGTCTAATAAACCCTTTAGCCAAATTTTCATCTAAATAAGAACGAAGTTCCACAAGTTCTGACTCGGATAAAGGGTAGACTCGACCAAACGGAATCTGGGCCCCAGGAAGAAGATTAATAGGACAATCATAAATGCGATGAGGGGGTAACTTGTCAGCCCCTTTCTTATTGAAAATGTCCAGAAACTCCCAATAAGCTTGAGGAAGAAGTTCATGAATTTCCGAAGTAGGGGATAAAAAACAGACCTTTTTTGCAGAAGAAATACAACGAGAAGAGCAGAAATTTGAAAGAAATTTTACTTCACCGGTCGCCCAATTGATGGATGGGTTGTGCTTCTGTAACCAAGGTAATCCCAGAATAACGGGGAACAAAGGAGAAGACACCACATCAAAGTTCATCATTTCAGCGTGCCCTTTATTCAACAACACAAAAAGAGAGACGGTCTCTTGCACCACAGGGCCTGAGGTAATCAGAGACCCGTCAGCCACCCGGAGAGCTACAGGATTCTTCTTGGCTTGGAGCAGAATCTGGAACCGTAGTGCTACTCTATTGTCCAGAAAGCATCCGCTGGCCCCAGAGTCAAGGATTGCTTGGAGTTCTACCCGTTGGTCTCCCCACTGTACAGACAAAGAGACTGTCAGGAGCGGCACAGGAACATGGCAGGGGGTAAAGTCTTGTTCAAGCAACTTCTTACCCGCTGGGCGGACCGGGCAACCCCGAAGCAAATGGCCCGCTTGACCACAGTAAAGACAGAGATTCAGTCTGCGGCGTCTGATGCGTTCCTCCAGAGATAAAGCAGACTTAATAGCACCGATCTGCATAGGCTCTGGGGCTGTACTGAAGACAGGCGGAGGCATGGCTGGAGAAAAGGTGGACGGCATCCGAACCGGAGGAGGAGCAGATGGTAACATCCAGGTCTGAGATGAAAGCCCCGCTTTTTCTGCCTTTTCTTCCTCTCTACGCTCTCGGAGTCTCTGATCGAGTTGGATAGCGAGGAGGTCTTCCAAGCTGTCCGGAATGCCAGTACGGGCCAATTCATTCTTCAACTCAGAAGAAAGTCCGAAGCGGTATTGGTTTTTTAGTGCGGCAGGGTTCCATTCTGTGTCATCTGCCCACTGCCGGAACTCCAACGTATAATCCTCAGCAGGACGGACCCCTTGCTTCAGGGCACGTAAGGCAGCCTCAGCAGTACGATTCTGTGGGGATCATCGAAAATGACCGCCATTGCGTCAAAAAAGGAATCCACCGAAGCCAAGACTGGACTGTGGCGGTCCATGAGACGAAAGGCCCAGGTATGTGGTTCTCCCGTGAGAAAAGAGATAATAACCCCGACCCGGGTTTGCTCAGAAGGATAAGTGTGGGGCTTTAAGGAGAACAGCAGCTTGCAGTTACTCCTGAAATTCCGAAACAGCTTCCGGTCTCCGGCAAACTTCTCTGGAAAAGCCACCTTGGGTTCAGAGATCTCCGACGTGATAACTTGAACCTCTGTTGGCGCAGGAGGAGTGGCAGCAGAAGTGGAAGGGAGAGCCGCTGGCGGATGAGATCTGATATGCTCCTGTAGCTGAGCATATCCGCTTTGCAGCTCCCGGACCGCTTGCGTCAGAGAGGACAGCTGCTGGGTTAGGACAGCAAACGGAGAGGCCCCTTCAGCTGGATCCATTCTTTGGCCTGGTTATACTGTCAGGCTTACCGGTGTGATCCAGGCGGAGAAGGAGCTGGAGCTGAAGATCTTGAACTCACAAGCGCCTCACACTACCACTACCCACCTGGAATGGAACAGGGAGCAGGGTTGTGGAGAGTAGCTAATGAGACTATCAAAACGTGGTACAGAGGATGAGACAAGGCCGTAGTCAAGAAGTCCGAGGTCAGGGCAGGCAGCAAGGTTCGTAACGATAAGACAGGCAGAAGAGTCGAGGCAGGCAGCAGAAATCGTAGTCCAGGTTCAGGCAGGGTCACAATAGGCAATTCAAGAAGTAAGAGATGCTAGGGTTTCAGTAATAAACCTAATAACTAGGCAATGCATGTCAGTCTGGATCTGGTTTAAATGCATATCTTTTGGCGCCAAACTAGCGTCCTCACGCTGACGTCGCGGAACTGACACCAGCGCGTCCGTCACAGGCGTTTCCGCCTATGTTCCTGCGCCCGCGACCGTCGCCACCGCGTCCGCGACCGTCGCCGGCGTCCACGTCACGCGCCGGCGCGCATTACCGCGCCCGCGCCGAACGGAACGCATGCGTGTGTTCTTACAGTTGGGATTCAGTAGGAGTGACACAGGAAACCCAACTGCGGTGTGGGAAGCCAAATACTGAGGCCGGGAAGGCAAGTCCATCAAAGCAACAAAAAGTGCAGGAACACAGCAAAAAATATGTTAGCCGGAATAATAGTAGTGTATCAAAATAAAGAGTAGTCAATAACCTGAAACGTTTCATACTACACAGGGCACTGTGTAGCCCGCAAAGGAGGACTCCAGCTAGAAAAATAAAAGGCACTGAGAAATTTAAGTAAGAAGGAAAATTAAAGATCACAATCACTGACCATAATTCTGACCAGTCTGTAAACATAGGCCAATTATGTGATTACAGGTACAGTGGAGGTCCTGAGTGATTGGTAAATTCAGTATGTGTGCAAAGCAGATCAATTCCCTTCTCGCTTAATGTAAGTTGTTTCAATACCCCCACCTACAAACTTTTTTGGACATCACACATTAAGGGGCAAATTTACTTAAGGAGGGTTAATTAACCCTCGATATTCGACTGTCGAAGTTAAATCCTTCGACTTCGAATATCGAAGTCGAAGGATTTAGCGCTATTCGTCCGATCGTTCTATTCGAAGGATTTTAATCCATCGATCGAACGATTTTTGTTCGACCTAAAAAACATTAGAAAGCCTATGGGGACCTTCGGTAGCTTTTAGGAGGCGAACTAGGGGGTCGAAGTTTTTTCTTAAAGAGACAGTACTTTGACTTCGAATGGTCGAATAGTCAAACGATTTTTAGTTCGAATCGTTCGAATCGAAGGTCGAAGTAGCCCATTCAATGGTCGAAGTAGCCAAAAAAAACATTCGAAATTCAACGTTTTTTTCCTCTATTCCTTCACTCAAGCTAAGTATCTTTGTAGGTTTTACAAATAACCTTGTTGCAAATGTAATGAAGTTTTTTTTCCTCTTTTTCCTCTTTTCCTCTATTCCTTCACTCAAGCTAAGTAAATGGGCCCCTAAGTTTTATATTTTTTTTCATTAAAAAAACAAGTAGATCAGGTAGAGGGATCTTTGTAGGTTTTACAAATAACCTTGTTGCAAATGTAATGAAGTACCTGCAATAAGGGCATATATTTTATACTCCTTCATCTGGATGTTTGCTCTGGAAATGCTACTAATTTAGTTCTTTACAAAGGCTTAACATGAAAGTAGACTCTGCTGGAGATGAGGCCGGGCTGTAATTTAAAAGCTGTTGATTAGATGAAAGCAATGCAGATTTTAAGCTTTTATCCATCCTCCACTTATAGCTTTGTAATTAGCTGGTTTAAAATAAAGTATTGCACGGAAGAATCATGACTCAAACATAAAGTAGAAACACAAACAGAAGAGGAAAATATTGACTTGGAATGATTGCTATACTTGTCTGTTCATCTTACTGTTCATGTTACTATGGCAGTTGTTTTTGTAGTTGGTTTACTGAGCCCCATGTGAAATACGAATGGAAATTGGAGGGTTTTTAGTAGTAAAATACGATAACCGTACACATCTTGAAACTGTGCTATGTAATATTTTGGCATACATTGCAGTGTTTCTCAAACTGTTAGACTTGTAAGGCCTTCTCAGATTTCTGAGACACAGGTGGACTTTCTCTTCCCTAAAATTGAAGGAGTTGGGAGGGACCAAACATTCCATTCCAACTGCACTTGATACTGTATACAATTGGCAAACTGTTTTTCAAATTAGCATGGTTTGGGTGATTTACACTGGAAAACATATTGAACAAAGACTTATGTATTTTGAAATCATACTGGCACCTCTAATCTAACAGCAGCACTGGATTCTTGCTGTGTAAATGGGGTTACCTTACTTTTAGGGACTTTTGTTATGCATAAAATGCAGACAGCATGACTTTTATTTGTAGGGAATTAAGTGTCAGCCAAGACAAATAAAATAGCAACAGGGGCAACCACTCAAGGACCAGTTTCCAATAGTGACAAAACAACGGGGGAGGCAGGCCAAAAAGAAAAGACAAAGAAAAAGGTCCCTATGTCAGACATGGCGAAAGGTCATGCATATGTCTGCTTTGAGGTCCCACTTGGGGCTCACCTTAAGCCGGAAAAGATATGGAATATTGAATATGTGGAGATTTTCACTCTTTTACCACTGGATAGGTTTAAAAAAGATAAGTATGTGAAAGAGAAAGAACAGAAAAGAGGAAGATGAGGACAGGAGAAAATTCAGGCTTATACTTAGAACCTTTGGCAACTGGATACAGGCATTTTGCATCCTTCCGAGCATTATTGGGGAAAAACAGCCGGAGCAGTGCTCAGCGTTGTTTTGTTACTTGGATTGAATCTGTGAGGTGCACAGAGTATATGCAGGCTCAGCTTGGCTCAGATATGACGAGCAGTTGCGGCAGAGGATAGCCATATGGTCTTATCTGAGATGGGACCACAGGGACATAGGGCTGTGGATGCGGGTCATGAATAATAAAGGTTTCCAAGGCTATGCGGGCTCAGGGTCCGGGGTGTTGCAGCCCTTTACAGGGGGCTCAGGCAGGCGTAGCATGAGCTCATCAGTAGCGCAAAAGAAAGGGGTGCGCTGGTCCTACAATGACAGCTAATGCAAGTGGGGAGCGACATGTCGGTTCCGACACGAAAGTTCATTGTGTGCAGGATCACACCCAATCAGCAGGTGCTACAAAAAGAACAGGTCAGGCAACGCAAAAGGTAGTTTTGGAAAAGGGGGTGACTCCAGTGAAGGTTGAAGCGGTGCTTTCGTGGCTAAATGAATATCCGGACAGGGAAAAAGCCATATTCTTGAAGGAGGGGTTTCAATGGGGTGGGCCAGTATCATTGAGGAATTTCAGTGAAAGATAATCCCAGTTTGGTGTTAGAAAAGTTGCAAAAGGAGATTTCATTGGGGCGCATGGCGGGTCCATTTTCAACTCCCCCGGTCCCAGATTTCAGGGTCTCGCCACTAGGCTCAGTAACAAAGAAATAACAGGGTAAATTTCGGTTTATCAGGATTCGGTACATCTACTCGGTTGCTACTTTGGGGGGGGGGGATATTATGCAGACTGCTGCCTGCCAATGGGCTGTTCTATTTCATGCACCTACTTTGAGGCATTCAGTTCATTCATTGAGTGGGTAGTTAGGAGAAAGGCAGGAGTGAATGCAGTTATAAACTACCTCAATGAGTTTTTCTGTGTGGGCCCAAGAAACTCAGGGCTTTGTGCAGTGCTCCTGCAGATGTAAGAGGAGGTAACAGAGTCGTTTGGGGTCCCACTGGCCCAAAACAGACAGGCCCATTACGTGCCTCAAGTTTTTGGGGATTGAAATTGATACACTTACACAGGAATGCAGGCTACACATTGACAAGGTTAGCCAATTGAAGGAGGATGTGGGTATGCCCTAAAAGGCAAGAAGGTGCAGTTGCAGTCATTGTTAGGCAAACTCAACTTTGCCTGTAGGATCATACCAATGGAGAGGGTGTTTGCAAGGAACTTAGCCTTAGCTACGGCGGGCATTCAACAGCCCATCATTTCATCAGGCTGAACAAAGTTCACAGAGAGGATTTGACAGTCTGTAATACTTTTCTTCAGGACTTTAATGGAAGACTATATTGGCTTGCTGAGCCGGGTACAAATGATGAGTTACACTTATTTACAGATGCAGCAGGCTCAGCTTTTCCCTATCATTGTGGCGGTGGAATTATGGTGGTATTTCACATGGATAACATGTCCGTGGTAATGTCGGTCAACAATCTCACTTCAGGGTCACTACCAGTGTTGAACTTGCTGAAGCACCTGGTTTTGCGGTGTTTGCAGCTTAACATTAAGTTTGGGGCGCAACATGTGCCAGGGTACGATACATTAACAAGACTGCTGATTCTCAGAAGCTGCATTTAACAAATATAAACACTATAATACATGTTGTAAAATGGGGGGCACTAGAGTGCAGCAACCAACCTGGCCTCACCATAGAAGAGTTCCACAACAGCCAGGCACCACTGCAGCGGATATCCATGACATCTTGCACTCCAGCTTACCTCTGCTTTCAGCATTAGCTGCACGAAGAGACCCAGAACCAACTAAATTGACTCGAGATGCCGATTCTCACTGCAACACAAACTTCTTGTAAGTGCATCACAAGGCCTACCACTTCACAGCACCAGCACTCTCTCTACCGGACCGGCACATCTCCATATGTAGTGGAAACCTTGCCAGTTTGACACTACCGAATTCCATCTTTCTGCTTTTGAACAGAGCAGGGGCACAACATACATTTTTATCAGGAAGGTCTCTTGGTCCTGTCATTGACAACACCCCAGGCAAGTATACTTGAAACACCATTGCCACACGACTGCTTGAACTATTATATATTGTCAACTTAACCAACTAATACGGTTTATTAGAGACAGACTTTACCCAGTTATATGGAAACAAACCAGCCCTATTTAACACCCTCAGCAGACATTTATTATTTTATATAATGGGTCAAGTTGGTTCACCTATAGTGATATATCTACCATTAAATACCAGCGAAATAACGCCCTGGACATATTGTAACCTACCTGCCTGAGATTCAACAACGCCTACTTCTAGTGTGATTACAAATTGAAAACTACACTGCCCTGTAGCCAAAGGCTTCATCTGCATCTCTCCAACCATATCACACAACCACCTTATGCCCAATTATAAAAAAAATGCTATATACCTTTAACATGACTCAGACTACATTGCAGCTCTTAAGTTTAAATACCACTATTACCCACCATTGTATACAGCCCGGCACAGCTAACATCCACTTTAAAAACCAAAGATTGCACCTACACAGTCTGAATGGGTAAACTACACAAACAACAATGCGGCCCACGCTCTAAGCATTCACAACAGCTAACCCAGTTGGACTCTTACCTTTCCAGGCCACCCGGACAACCTTCAGTGGACCTGGACATGGCCTCAGATACTGACCTTCCACAAAATCAAAGAGAAGAATTATCGCCATCTTCCCCAACTTCACACACTCAAAAGGACACGGATCTGTTACAATGATTTCACACTCTACTCCGTTCAGAACTTGAAATGTCTGTTACCGATGGGGGTTTCCTTTCTGCTTTATGTTCCCCTATAAAGGCAGACAATACTCCCCAGCCTCTTACAACAACGCCTGGGAAATCCTACAGAGATTACATCTTGCACTTCAAGACCAACAATCTCCTATCCCCTCTCAAAGGATTATCTCCAAAACCAGACTGAGGCTAAGATGACTATACACACATTATTATTCCTAACAAGATGACTTGGGGGGTTTTCCCCTTTCATTTACTTTTAACAACCATACAGTAGGTGCCTGGTTGTATTTGTGCTACCCCCACTCTTGGTCTAATGCTACATATTTGGAATGTTTGATACTTGTCATTTTAACGTTCCACTAGTTATAATATTAATACTCATCATTAGAGACCAACTTGTTGTAAGATGTAAAATTTTTCAATGTTGTAAAATTTTTCAATATCTTAGATATTCACGGTTATCTGACTTCAGTTTTTCCCACTCAAGCTATACAGTTCTGGGAGTATATAGCGACCCATGAGACCATAGGAGGTGTAAGTATTTTAAACAGTCTGAACCTACACTTTTCTGCATAGCTACACATCTACAAATGGTTTCACATAATGTACAAGGCCTTAATTCACCTCACATATGCTCTAAGGCGTTTGCATTTTACAAATCTACTCATGTCAACATAGTCTGCATCCAAGAAACACATTTCTCAATTATCTGCCCACAAATATCTCTCTCACCATTTTTGCTACCTTTTATATCTCTTCCAGTCCTAACAAGACTAAAGGGGTACTTATAGCATTCAAGAAAAACCTACCCCTAACAATCACTCAGCAAATCTCAGACAACCAAGGCAGATTTCTTATTTTAATTGGAGAACTATTTGATAACCCTGTTACGCTGGTAACCTACTATGCACCAAATACTCAACAATCCCCTTTTTTGAATATCTCCTAGAAAAAGTAATGAACCATCACATAGGCCCAATAACTATGGTTGGTGACTAACTAATGTCCCTCTTGATAAATACTGGGACAAATCGCATCTCATAAAAACATCATTATCCACCCAGACTCCCCACAGAATAAAGACAATGTTCCAGCATCTAACTTTAATAGATTCTTGGAGAAAAACACCCATATACCAAAGGATACACATATTTCTCCAACCCCCATAACACTTATTCTAGGATTGACTGTATATTCCTCTGACAGGTTTTACTTCCTAACATCCATCAAATGCAAATTCTGACTACTCCTTGGTCAGATCACTCACCCACCACCCTAACATTTACAAGCCTTTGGCAGAAATTCACAAAATGTAATTGGTGACTAAACGATTTTCTAGTAAAGATTAATGCCTCCCTAGCGCAAATTAAACAAGCTGTGTAGAACTACTTTAAAGAAAATCAGGGAACAGTCTCCTCCCCTATCACCTTATGGGAAACACACAAAACTGTAATCAGGGGAGAAACAATTATCTTCCCCCATAGAGAAATTAACTCTTCAAAAAATTATAGAACTAGAACATCAACTCCATAACAAAGTCCTACAAGACCACGTACAGATTTATACCTCCTCTTGTCCCAAGCCACAGAAAAAGAGTTGCAATGGACCAGACAGAAATTGTACACCCATAGCAGCAAAGTTGGAACATACTTAGCCAGAAAATTAAATCAACCAAACCACTCACACACCACCACCAACCACGATTCGGACCGCATATTATTCTTCTTTATATGCAAAACCGGAGTCCTTTCCCTTATCATTACCTACTAACACGCTCTCTACTTTACATCTCCCTAAACTATCCAAATCCCAATTAGAAACCTAAGATGCCCAAATCTCAACAGAAGTAGCAAAAGCTATAAAAGACTTGAAAATTTCAAAAACCCCAGGTTTCTATTAAAAGAAACTAGCTCTACTGCTCCCACACTTAACGAATATGTTCAATTCAAAGAGATCAGGAGAAATGTGCAATGACGAATCCATACCAAAACCACGGAAAGATCACCTTGAATGCACAAGTTATAAACCAATATCTATCATGTATATTGATGTTAAACTACTGTCAAACATTTTGGCAGATCGTTTAAGCAGATTTCTCCCGAGTCTGATCGACCAAGATCAAACAGGCTTCGTCCCAAAGAGACAAACTACAGATACTATCAGATGGACTCTAAAACCTATACACTACTTACATACAACGAAACAACAAGGGATGTTACTGTCAATTGACATCCACAAGGCATTTGATTCTATTTCATGGGACTACCTATATTATATCTTAGATGATTGGGGCATTGGCCCACATTTTCTTAAGATTCTGAAAATGCTATATTATTTTCCCAAAGCTATACAAATGGGGCTCATACACAGCAGACCCATCCCCGGTCTTATTTGATTTAGCCATAGAGCCCCTAGTCGCACTAATTAGATAAGATGAAAACATCAGACATTTGTATACGACGATAAACTCACAAACAATGCCTACATGCTAACAACATCCTCATGACCATAACTAAACCATTAACCTCATTGCCTAATTAAATTCACCTCCTATATATCTTTAGACAAAAAGGCCTTATGATAAACCATACCAAAGCAGAGGCCCTTAACATTACACTCCCACATCCTATGGTCAAACTGTTGCAACTGAATGACACAATTCTACTATACATTATCTAGGAGTGGACATCCCTTGTGATATATCCACTCTATATCAACATAAGTATCCCCACCTTTGGAAAATGTTGAGAGAGACCTTACAACATTGGTTAAAAATGGACATTTCTTGGTTTAGAAGAATAAATAACCCTCTTACCCAAACTGCTTTACTTATTTAGAACAATACCAACTTCCATTCTGGACCGAGACCTTAGCAGAGAGAAGTATTTCAGTTCATATGGGCAAATAAACAGCCCAGAATTCCTAGGAAAACGCTGTATAAAATTAGAAGTCAAGGTGGTTTAAGTGTACAAATGTAAATTTGTTACATTATTATATTGCAGCACAATTGGTTCCTCTTATTCATATGCATACTTCTATGCCCCTCAAGTGGGTAGACATATTGAAACACCAACTATTCCCAGTATCCCCATGTGCATTGCTCTGGTGCCCATCAGTACACCGTCCAGAATCCATTGATCCTCTTTTAACCCACTCAAGAATTATGGGACCAAAATAAATACAGAGCTAAGCTTCTCTCTTCAGCTCTTTCAGCAGGACCAATTTTGGAAAACCCACTATTTCTCCCAGGCTTATGCCAAAAATCATTCCAATGGTGGTCATCTAACAGGTTCCGCTGTACCATCTCTACTCTATATTAGGCCCCAAAAATTGGACCGCGATTTGACAAGCCCATAGCCCACCCCTTTCTTGTACTACCAGCAAATAAGTCACATAATACAAAAGTTCAATATAGATAAGGCTCCTTTGGCTTCTACCTTTTTTGAAATGTCTTGTATTAAATACCTTTACTCAAGGGGCCTAATATCATATCTGTACAGAATGATTCTTAATACTTTACCTACATCCTTTACCTTACTCTTTAGCCTGGGAAAAAGATCTTAACATCACTATCCCATAAGAAACCTGATCCCAGATATGGGAATCCACAGCTAAGTGCTCTAAAAATATATCATTATTGGAAACAGCATACAAGGTTCTTACACCGAAACAGCATACAAAGTTCTCTATATGGTCCAATCCCGCTTAAACAAGATCAATCCCCAACTTAGCAGAGATGGTTTTCCAACGCTGCGGCCAAACAGACATAGTGTTACATATTTGGTGGGATTGCACAAATGCTCAATTATTCTGGTAAAGAATCTATAACATTATATATTGAGTGACACAAATCAAGCTTAAGAAAGACCCTCAAAATGCTTTATTGAATGCAAAAATATGCAATAACAATAAACACACAATAGCTTTGATAATCTTTATTTTTCTAGTAGCCAAAATCACAATAGCAAAGTTTTAGAAAATAACCTTCATTCCAGTCTCCCATTTCAAGGATAAAATTAACTGGGTCATGATCAATGAAAAATTAACAAGTATTCTTACGGACTACCAAGGAAAACTTTGGAAAATCTGGAACCCATGGAATACTTACTTGTTCCCCAACGTCGGTACTCTTTCTATTCTCTCATCCTAGACGTGCTTCCGGCACAGCTAATAAATCTAACTTCAGGCTCACCAAAGCCTATGTTTTCTTTCTTATTTAAATGTTATGATCTAGTTGCATCCTCCCACAGATGACAGCCTTTGAAATAGACTTTTATTTATATAGGGAACCTCACAGGTAACAAGACAAGGCAAGTACAATTGGAGTTAAATTAATTGACATTCAGTAAACCTTTTGCAAGTTTAATATCAATTATTAACTGTTTTATTTTCTGTTTTCCTTTTCTTTGGCCCCATTGCCTGGTTGATCAAGGGCCAACTTTCTTCTTTTCTTCTCTTCTTTCTTTCCTTAGATATTTCAGATAAACACTTTGTAATTGTTCTTATCTGTTAATTCTATGTAAATCAAAATGGCAATAAAAACCATTGCAAAGAAATAAATGTTGTAAAACAGCAATCCAGAAGGCAAACATTGGAAATGAGAGGTGCATAGCAGCAGAGGCTTAGTTTGACCCCAAAAAGTTTTTTAAGTATATTAATAGTAAAAAGTTGCCGGTTGAGAGTGACTCCTTTAAATAATGGTACCAGGTACAGAAAAGGCAAATGTGTTAAATCAGGTGTTTTCTTCAGTATATACAACAGTGAAGGCAGAGTTCCCAAACCCACCTCATAGAGGCAGTGTTGGCTCAGATCAATCTAGTCAGTGGCTGACTCAGGATATGGTTCATAAAGCTTTACTAAAAATTGATGTGATCAAGGCACCAGAATCAGATGAAATACATCTTAGAGAGCTTACTTCAGTTTTAGACTGACCTCTATTTCTGATCTCAGACTAGCTTTCATCTGTAATGGTAACTTTGTATTGGAGGAAAGCTGAAAAACATAAAATGGTGTTCTACTGTATTCTTTTTCCTTTGGTAAATGATTGACAAAAGCCAATCAAACCACAAGGTGAAAACGAGAGCAATGCTGTATTCATTTAATTCTCAGGTGACCAATACAGTAGCTCATAGCTAAGAGCTCCATTTAACAGTATAAAAATAGAAAATCAAATTAAATTGCAAAAGTGCTATTATTTTATATGATTATATAATATTTCCATAACATTTAATTGCTGTGGAAAAGTAAACTACTTAGCAGTGGTCTAATGAAGAAGCAGAGTGAGATGAATCAAGCAAGCAAACCAAAGTACATGACATTTTTATGCAAATTGACTGGTCTATGTAGTTATAAAAATAATCTAAAATGAAAAAGAAAGAAATAAAATTTTAGGTCATCCACATTTAAGAATAAAGGCTGATGTTACAGAAGCAGATCACCTTCAAGTTAAGTTAACTTTAACCTTTAATCATATAGTTAGAGAAGTTACCTTTAACTTTTGCAAATTGTCTCAGAAAATCACTAATATAATTAAAAAATATAATTCAAGTTTATTTCTTTGTGATATATTGCATTTTGTGCCATTATGGGAACCCTGCAGCTATTGCCTTTGAGGTATTTACAATTGAAGGGGCTAATTTTTTTTTGATAGTAAACATTTTTATTGTTTTTCAAAAGCAAAAAGGAGGGGGGGGATACAGAAGGAAAAAAAGGGGGGGGAGGGTACAGAGACATCCGTAAGACAATTGCATACAAATGTAACAACAAGAGCAATAGCATCATTAAATCCTTATTAAGACAATTGAAGCAAATGTACATCTAACCAGGGTTGCCATACACTGCCAAACTTATCTGGGCATTTCCTAGCCTCATAGGTCAATTTTATTAAAGGAAGTAATCGGTTCACATAAACTATCCATTCACCTGTTGTAGGGGGAAGTGGTGCCATCCACTTCATAATTGTCATTTTCTTTGCATAGTATAGCAGTGACCTTACGAGTATCCTTGTTTTATTTGAGGGAAGGATGTCCTCCAACGAACCCAACAGACAAACCTCAGGGTAATGGATTGGGGGTAAATCTAGCATATCTACCATATACCTGGTAATTCCCGTCCAATATCGTTGAATGATAGGGCACACCCACACCATGTGCCAATATGACCCATCCAGTTCCCCACACCTTTTGCAAGTCGGGGAGGGAAGTTTTTGAAGGGGCTAATTACAGTCCAATTACCCCTTACTACCTTGTATATGAGCTGAGGTACCATACTTGATTTAAGATTCATCCTGGTTGTTTCTTAAAATGCTATTTGTAATTTTGTGTTTAGTGACCAGACCTGCACATCACTAATGAGAATCACCTAAGGGTATGTATTTGATTTAGCAAAAACAGTACATAAAAATGTATTTACTTTTTTGGGACAAGTTTCAGACATAGTACAACTTCCACTGAAATCTTTACAAGTTTAGGAGCTACCAGATACGGTTCACCTCAGTGACAAGTAGGGAGGGAGGGGTCATAGGACAGGGTGGTAGTGGTGGTCCCATCTTCTATGATACCCCAACCAGGTGCAAATTTGCAGCCCTGTGCTATGTTTTAAAGTATTCTCTACTCAGTGTACACATAACTCCTGTTTGTATTTTACCAACAATTTGTTTACTATATTTCACCTATTTAGAAATTGCCTTAAAAAAAAACACTTGAACTTGGAAAACATTTTGCTCATGCATGTGATTTGATTACATTTAGTAGTTTTGTAGATTTCATCCTTAAAACCCTAGAATTAGACTGTTAAAACTCTAGAATTGGATTTATGTCATCCTTCAGGAGGCTTAACCAATAAATATTTTACAATACATCCAAGCTTGCAAACTTTATATCCCTCTGGTATTGATTTCTATTACAGTAGAACCCACTTTACATTTCAGGGGATCAGAAAAAAATGGTGTAAAATCCATTAAAATGTAAAACCAGGGAAATTTATTATGCATAATATATAGAAAAGCCCACAAAACAACAATGAAAAGTGAGGGGAAACTTAAAATCAGGGGATGTAAAATTGAGGCTCCACTGTATTTAAGATAATGTTCTAGAGCTAATTCTGCATGTTCTTATCTTAGGGTCTTATTTATCAAAATTTGAATTTGTGAAATTGTCATATCCTTTGAATAAACTGTACATTTTATAAAAATTTAATGTCAGCTAACTTATTAAAAAATAAAAACAAAAAAGCAAAGGAATAAAGCAATAACAAAAAATTAAAAACATTGAATTGGTAGTCTATTTATCATTTTCAATCTACAAACTTTCAAAAACCACATATATTTTGCCATCACCAGCTTCAATTGACTACATGACTGTGCAAGCTTTTAGGTGCTGAAGCTTTACGTTTGAGTCTTTCATGCTTTTTGTGTTTAATAACAAACAAAAACTTGACCTATTGAATAAAATTGTTATTTTAAAAATGTAAATTCGCACATTGAAGTATGATAATTTTATATTAATTCACAATACACATCCCATTAATACACAAGACAAGAGACCAGTAGGTATATAAGAATTGGCATCTTTTATTATATACAGTATATACCCATGATAAAAACAGTCCCTTGTTTTCTGTATATTGTACACTGCAGAGTAGGGCCATCAGAATGTTGAGCTGGAACAGCAGGCATCAGAATGTTAACCTGGAACAGCAGGCATCAGAAAGTTGGGCTGGAACAGCAGGTTCAGTAACTTATAACAGTCAATAAAATACTTGGCTTCAGGAGCAGATAAAGAAATGGAACTTGCTGATGGGTTACAAACTAGAGAAAACATTGCACATATTATTAAAGCAGCTATTAAAGTTCATCTTTCCTTTAATAAGTAAAGTCAACTAAGCCTTCATAGATTATTAGGTTATTATCAGGGATACATCATGCCTCGTTTTTGTGCATGCATGGATCTAGGCTTGTTTTTTTTTTCTGACCACCAAAGTAGCTATGGGACCCTCTCTAGGTCAAAGATGGCTGCTGGAGAAACAATGCATCTTAAGTCTAGAATACCAGCAATTCCTTTAGGATTTGTTCACCACTTGTGAAACTCTCACAGGTGATGTCAATGAAACCTCCCGTCATTATCCTTGTTTTAGGATATAAAAGGTCATTAATAAGCATTATGAATGAAAAAAAGGCACTTTACAGAGATTAATAGGCACAGTAGGCAATACTAGCCTCTTACTGTATGCACAAAACATGGGCTTCATGGGCATTAGTTCTAATATTTCAACTGCAAGGCAATATATGTCACCAACTATAGAGATTTGTGCACTGTCCAGATCAGGATGTCTTCTTCCTAGGGGAAATATATTTCCATTCAGTTATAATCCCAACTGTATCCTTCTTTATAGACTGCATGTGATGGCATAAACCCTGCCTAGAATGCACATTGTTAGTACCCAACATCTTAATGATGCAAATGATACTATTAAAATGTCTGAGACTTAAGAGACTTGCTGATCCCAGTTAGGATAGACAGATAGTCTATCACAGTCAGGTAGATATGAGGACAAATAAAGTATTCTGCTAAAACAGTTCAGTGCTTTCAGTGTAAGCTTTACTTTCATTAATCTTGCAAGCCAAGGCCACGAAAATGAAAAGAGAATCATATCAACTGAGACTAATGCATTGTGACAGTAACATAAGTTCAGAACAGGCTGTTTCATATTTAAAATACACAGCAGACTAAGTTTTCCTTTTTTAGTTGAGTATATATTGGACTCAAATAGCATAAGTAGAATCAATACTATTTTATACTTAAAAAGAGCAATTTCTTTTTGTAGGATGGCTAAAATATTAACCTCTAAAATAATAAGATGAATGGCCAATACTGCAGATTCTTTGTAGACACAGGTATTGGTATTTTATTAGCAATGGTTTATAATAATGGACTTTGTTCTTGGAGACACCTGTTGGAGATGGAGCAAAAGGTGCAGTCTGCTGCCACCCAATCAGCATTGCTTATTTAGACTTTGTGCTGTGTTGGCCTCCATATATAAAGCTTTCTGAAAAATGTTATCAGTTGGTGATGCTGTCTGGTTTTTCATTCAGCAGAATGTCACATTTGTGCTGCAAACAGAAAGCCTTCTTGACTTAAAGGCGGAAGTGATCAGCTTCATTCTATCTTAGTACTACATCTCGGAACCACAGAGAATATAAAAATGTTACATGATAAGGGCAACGTCAATCGCAGAACCGTCCCCATCTCCATTAACACTTTAATAAAAAAGGTAGCAAAATTGTGTGGAAAAGGTTGCAACTACTTCACTGCAGAAAGATAAATAACAAATAACTATTTAAATATAAATAACACAGTGAAAAAACATTTACAAACACTTTGCGTCATGTATCGCTAGACAATAAGCCATGTGATTATATAAAAACCTAGATATATAGACCCATCATTTGTCATATCATAAAATACTATACCTGGGAAACATTATTGGCTACAGGTAAGGTTTTGTACAAATTCAGATGATTTAGTGACTGTAAAAACACAATTATTGGCAATTTTTCTCTAATCACAAGAACCTGGGGGCTTGATATATATAAATATATAGGGACAGAGAATAAGTCATCAACTGCTGAACATTGTATCTCATGTGGTTATTCTGCAGCACAACTTAGATCAATGGCAACTGAGAGCATTCATAAGCCAAAGCATGGGAGCGACAAGAAGAATACATTGAAAACTCAACTAATAATTAGGATAAATATTCTGCACCATGTCTAAAGCTCCTGTACTAGCCCACAGCCACTGGAGCCCATTAGCAGGGAAGATTTGTGTCTCCAAAGATAGCATTAGTAAATTCCTGTGTTCTTTTCTGTTGGTTGACAGCACATACTCCTGGATGTTGTGAGTTACCTGAGCTTAGGGAACCACATCACAAAATGCAGTGTGTATCCAATAGAAATCATTCAAAATACAAGACAGTAATTAATCTAATTCAAATTACCTGGCAGCGTAGACATCAGTGCATTCTGCATATGAATTAGTAAATAATCAGTTCTATGACATATATAACCTCAGTTTCAACAAATGTGTTGATTATTTCTGAATTGTGCCTGATTCAACTAAGCATACAACTGCAATGATGCTGGAATTGTGGGGTGCAAGCATCTGAAAACTGCGCTTTGGACACTGTGCTTGTTTTGTAAATGAGCCTTCAGGTTATTGATTGCTTTGATAACGGCAAAATGTAAAATTGGGGATTACTCTATGATTAAACGCTCAATTACAGTACGTACCTGTGGTTCCATGTTTGCTGTGTCTATCTTACACTTGATTGCACTGTGAAAAAACTGCTTTTGGAGAGGAATGAATAAAACACAAATGTACTGAATATCAACTGAAGTATTTCCTAGTTTTTTGAATGCCCCATGGAGAACATAATGAGAATAGAAGGACAATGTGGATTCAGGATTGCACCATTTACAGTGCATTAACATTCCCCACTGGTTTGAAGGTGCCATTAGCTCCAAAGTTCCCCTGCATCAATAGGGGCACTTGAACTTGATTCACAAGGATTGCGTTAAACACATTATTGCAGCACACTCAAAAATGCATATATTTGCAATGAGCAATGAATGTAACTTTTAGTAAATTGTAAGCCATCATACCAACATCAAGTAAAAACCTGTCTGTCTACCTCTAGTCATATTGCAATGCTTAGTTTCATTTCCTTGGGAATATTGTGTCCTGATAATCAGACATTAACAACAACAATTATGGCTTCAAGATGAAATATGAAGAACATTTTGTGATAGAATAAGAATATGGCAATCAATTCAGCACATTAATGGAAAACACATCAACATGACAAATCTGTATTAAAATTGCTTACAAGGAGAGGACAAGAAATCCATTCACCAATAAAGCTTGCATAGTAGCACATCATTCAACTGTGCCAAGTACTAATGCCCTATCATTTCTGCTTTCTTATCACTACAGTACTGATACAAACATCTAAAATATCAGACAGCAGTAGTAAAATATTTCATGCTTTAAGTGTAATTGACAATGCACTAATAAGCATAGCAGGAAAACAATGGGCACCCCTTCATCACTGCTTCAACAATGCACTAATTAAAGCGTGACTGTAGAATCACACATAAAACAGCAGCTAATAGTGGGATGGTTATGGAAACAATTATATGCAAGAAAGTATCCTTTAAATACTACAGAATACTGTAAGTTGCATAAACACATTCCCCTGAAAAATTTTTAAACAATTTTATTCTGGTCCCCCTGAAAAACAGCAAACGGGGGTTCTATTGCCAATTACTTGGAGAGGGACCAGAAGGCAGTTAAATGAATAACTCTTCATCCCATTACAAATGCCTTTAACAGGGCCAAGGTTACAAAGCCTTCTGAAGGTGTTGTGGCTGGTTTTATTCCAGGTACAGACTAGCAAAATTCTCTGAGACAATTTAGGTTCCTGTAAACCCACAAAACCTTTAATAAAAGCTTGCTGAAAGATAAAAAAAAAGTACTAAAGAACATAGCAGGAAGCTTTCCTAATGAACTGATTCAATCATCATCGTGAGACCACGATTATTTCGGAATGATTGTTTGAATTGTCCATCAACTTAAACGACCAATTTGCCAGGAAATCAAAGGGCTGCAAGCTTGGCCCTGTAAACATAGATAGATTGCACTGGGACCGACAAACATTTTTTAACCTGGCCAATCAATTTCCTGACAGATGTTGGCCAAAAAATTGTAAGATGTTCGATTGCTCGAATCCCACTAACCGCACAATAATTTCGAAGGATTGTTCGGACTTCGCTAAAATCGGTCGTTCGGCAAGAGAAATCTTTGTGTCTGTGGGAACCTTAAGCCTGTAATGGAGATAGATCAGTAAGGTATTTATTTTGTGGGCACACATGCCGAAAACCTGGTAATATCAGTCTAAAACTAATTTGAGCGATTTGAGTTTTTTTTCTGCCGGAATAGTGATTTCATTCAAGGTCTAAAAAACCTCACAAAGCTCTGAAATTCGACCTAAATAACCCCTAAATGTCTATATGCACTTCTTGTACAGTCAATTCTGAGGTTGCTAAATTTCAGAGAGGCGAAAGCCTGGCAAAAAAAAGCCTGGCATTAAAACTGACTAAAACTTCTATAACAGAAACCGATTAAAAAGCTATGTGAAATGCAAGTGCCATGGGGAAACCAATACATTTTTTTTCGGTTTAGATCCCCTTTATGGTCACTTGGTGTGTGTGTGTCATTAAGGGGGTTATTTACTAAAAATTAAAAATTTTCTGGTCTGGCTTTTGGGGCAAAACCTCAAATTTTTCATGAATAAAAACTCACATTTTTTGAGATTTATTATACCTCGATGCTGCAAAAAGCCTGAATCCGAAAATCTGCCATCTCAGACCTGCCGAGGGCATGTATAAGTCACTGGGAGATGTCTCTATGCCAGTTTGAAGATATCATAGTTTGCACTGGGTTTAGCCCAATAACCTGAAAAATTTAGGGTTTTCGGGCAAAAACCTGAAAGAATCAAGTGATTCGGGAGAAAGTCAGATCAGGGATTTCCCTAATCATACGATTAGGGATTTTCACTTAATTTTATCATATTTTTTTCCCTATCCAATGTATTCAAGTTATTTCAAAGGAGAAAGAAAGGCTTCATACACTTGGGGGTGGCAAATGTTAGGCGCCCCCAAGTGATTGTATTGACTTACTTAAAACCCTGTGCCGGTGCTCCTATCAGCAGAAAACTGCACCGGCCCGGGGTTATACCAGTGAGCACCACGGAGCGATACTTGATCCTCTTCCCTTTGCACTGCTGCGCATTCGCAGTAGCCAAACTTTAACTAAAAAGTCTGCTATTTCGTTCAACTGCGCATGCGTTTGCCCCGGGAAATTTGAAGAAAGAAGATGCCGGAAGATCGCTTCATGGTGCTCCCTGGTATAACCTCAGGCCGGTGCAGTTTTCTGCTGATAGGAGCACCGGCCCGGTGTTTCAGGTAAGTATATACAATCACTTGGGGGTTCCTAACATTTGGCACCCCCAAGTGTACGAAGCTTTTTCTTTAATGATAAATAAGGCAAAATCGTAGATGGGAGTTTGGTCCAGCTTTTTTAGATGGAGTTTGGTCAAGCTTTTTTTTTATTGAAATGAGATAAAATCAGATTTTTAATTAATTAATCTACCTGTATGTTTTTGGAGAGTGACAGAAAAATAGAGTATTGACTTGGTAAAAATATATTTACAATCTGTATATGATAAAGCTCTATAAGCTTTATCCCAGGCTGACCACAGATGTAAAGTACAGCCAGAAATCATGCATTACAATCAAAATTGTTACCTTACACCTTTTTTTTTACCAAAAATGTTATCTTGCTCATACTTTGTTATAGAGCAGTGGTTGTCAGATTTTTTAGTTCAAACCCATTTTGAAGGTCCAACCTTTGATCACTTTCCCTTTAGCTCTTAACAAGGTTACTATTATAGGAAGGTATTCAGTCATTCAGCTATAGTTTTATATGTAGGGCACCAAATAGATTTTCCCTCCATATCTCTTTCTACCTAACCTAGTTTCTTTAGGTGTATCTAGAGGTGCATCATAGTTCATGAGTTTTCATAGTTCAAAAATATGCAAAAAATAGCATCATTTTCACCTGCCCTCCTCCCCTTTCTATTACTCAAATTTTATGGAATTAAAATGTATCTGCATACAGTATACCTAGCAGTTTTCTGTACAGTGAAAGTGCTATGGGTTCAAACACTGTGCACCAGGCGTCTTTTGCTTATCATTGGGTCAGGTGATCTCAACCAGAACTGTTGGCCTTATATTCCATGTGCTGTGTTTGCAATGTCTTTGTGGAAACAATGCCCAAATCCAAACTATGGAAAATTGGAAACCATAATTTGAGAAATAAAATGCAGTAACTGTAATATGCAACCAATTTGCATGTAAGAGCATGAACAATTCAGTCCATTTTGATGCATCTGATGCAATTTAAAGTGTGGCTGAAATTATGGGGAAAACACTGCATTTATAGGTAAAACGCATGACATTTTGAGGCTAAAATTGCACACTGCACTTATGTTCACAGCGAAGAATACCTGTTTTTTTCATAGAATTCTCCAGGATATCTTTTTACAAATGTATATATTATCCATAGTTTTATGCCACATAAAATAAGCTTTTGTAAGGTGTTTTTCATATTTTAGGATCTCTACCTTGCTGACTGTAAAAACAGGGAGGGTTGTGGGAAGATTCCAAAGCAAATGACAGGAACTATGGAATGCAACTGATTTTGCTAAATGTACTACAAACATACACAAAACAAAGGTATTGATCAAAGCACATTCCCTGGTCCCATGAATAAATGTATTCTATGCAAGTGCATACAAGATACAAGTGTATAAAAAGAACAGAGGCGCCAAAAGAATAAAAGGATATAAACAAATTTCAAAACAAAAACTTGGTAATCAGAGGAGGCAGTAGTGGACTTACCTCCTCCAAGCAGACACAAAACGACTGTAATTAAGCAGTCAAAATTTATTAACGAACTCCAATCAGTGCAACGCGTTTCTCGGGCTCAGACCCGCATCTTCAGGCAATAAACATAGGAGTTACAGAATCTGGCAGTAGTATACACACTTAGCGCCTTTGTGTATACTATATAGTGTGTTTACTACTGCCAGATGCTGCAACGCCTATGTTTATTGCCTGAAGAAGCGGGTCTGAGACCATGAAACGCGTTGCACTGATTGGAGTTTGTTAATAAATTTTGACTGCTTAATTACAGGCGTTTTGTGTCTGCTTGGAGGAGGTAAGTCCACTACTGCCTCCTCTGATTACCAAGTTTTGGTTTTTAAACTTGTTTATATCCTTTTATACTTTTGGCGTCTCTGTTCTTTTTATACAATACTAAGTCCACCCTGGGTGGAGGGTTGATACCCTTTTTCTATCTACAGAGAGCGACTTCTTAATCCTGAGTGGGGTCAGGACAATCTCCCCACCTGCCTTTACAGTGGTTGCCTATTGGTAACCTTGGTTTGTGAGTATATGTTATCTACTCTTATTTCATTATCCCTTACCAATACATATTACACTATTGGGGCTCTTGGTGTTCCTTTTGTTTATACAAGATACAAGTGCATGGGTACAAGTTTACTATCATAAAATTGTCAAGCCACCATAGCATATTTCCTAGGTATCTCACTAGCTGAGGATTCGTCATGTGCAAATGAACCTGTTCTCAGTTTAATTATACACATTTCTCTACATTTCTGCATGCACTATATATCTAGAAGTGATTCAATGGTACATTTTTAGGTTTTAGGGATTCATAGATTTTAGAGGTAATTAAAAAATGGCAGACATTTTCTAAAGGTTTGCTTTCATGTGCTGAAATTTTTCCTTGTTAGAAAAACCTGCTTAGTAAAAATTACGGAAGTTACCAATCTTTTTTCAGATCAGAACTGGCATGAATTAAGGTATTTCACATCAGGTTTGTAGAAGATTGTTTGAGCCAAAAAGCTTGAGCAATCATAAATGGGGCCTCCAAATAAACCCAACACCCAACAGGATTATTTTCCCACCAGTATGGATTCATACAGCTGTTAGGATCAAGTAGAAGGTTTTGTGTGTTAGTTCCACCTAAAAAAAAAAAAAAAAAATTTACAGTTGATGAAATTATGAATAAATCATCAACTATATTAGCAATTGTAAAAAAAAGATAAATATTTGTAAAACACATTCAATAAACTTTTTACAACGGCAATACAGGTATGGGAACTTCATCCCTTAAGTCTACTAGAAAATCACATAAACATTAAACCCAAAAGGCTAGTTTTGCCTCTAATATGGATTAATTATATCTTAGTTTGGATCAAACACAAGGAGCTGTTTTAGTATTACAGAGAATAAGGAAATCATTTTTAAAAATCTGGATTATTTGGATAAAATTGAGTCTATGGCAGATGCCTTCCAGTAATTCTGAGCTTTCTGGATAATACGTTTCTGGATAACAGACCTGAACCTGTAGTTCCCTTTTAATAAACTAAGGCTTTTACTACATTCAGGAGATAATGTTTACACTGACACTCCAGCTTATTTTATGTCTAATAAAAGGGCAGCCAAGTTTGGGAGTTTTACTTTGAAAGCAGCTAGTAAGCTGCAGGTAAAACTTAGTCCCTTTGTAAAATGTATAATTAAGCAACTGAATTCTTAATGAATCAGATGAAAATTGAGCATAGGACTGGTCAGATATGGGATGACTTTGACGTAGTTGGCCAGCCTAAATATATTGCAATATATGGACAAACAATCCCTGTTTTGTTTAAAGGGTAAGGCATTTTTCAGTAGCAATATGCACAAAATGTCTCTGTCTTAAATATATTGATAATGGGTTGAGTGCAGAGGACTCTTGTTTTTGTCTCTCTCTCTCTCTCTCTATATATATATACAGTACAGTATTGGAACGTTTGGCTTTAGAGTCAGAAACCCAAGGGTTAACTGAATACAAGAAGTCAATAGACAGGGACACTGAGCCTTCAAAAAAACCTTTGATACAAAAGCCTGCTTTTATTAGTCTAACAAAACTGCTAACATCTCAGAAACCAGTATAAATAGAGCATTAATGCAATCTGCAAATGTGTTCAGAGGGCCACTTAATCACCTTTAATGGATGGCTACATAACAATATTTCTGTTTTTAACTATTCTTTGCAAAGACCTATATATCTATTCTACCTTTTACTGCACAGTAAACAAACAAAGCAAAGCAAACAAAATGTGCAAGGTCAGAAGGCCATTAATATTAAGGGTAAAAGTTTAGCATTTCTGAGTTAAGAGCTAATAACTACATTAGAACTCAGTGGTGCATTCTACAAAATAAATCAGACAGTGGAATGAGATACACTCGGATAACAGAAAATTTCCACAAGAAGCTATTTAAATGCATGTTTTAAAAAATCAGTCAAGTGTGAAGTGTTGCTTTGGGAGATACTGTTAATGGTTGACCATGGGTAATTAAATATTGCCAGTATAGGTATCGAATCTATTATCTGAATACTTGGAACGTAGAGTTTTCAGGATAATGGGTCTTTCCATTGTTTGGAGCACTATGCTTTCAGATGGTTTTTGAGGTTTGCAATCAACACAGTTGTATGTTAGATTACTTAACATAACAGTAAAGGCACTGTCTGCTTATTTCACAGAAAAGACAAATTCGTAAAAAAAAAAAAAAAATAAGAGTATACATTTAGATCAAAATGGGAAATAACACAGCCAGATTTTTTAACTTTCTGGGTAAACAGTTTTATAATAACAATAATAATAATAATAATAATAAAAATCCCATACTTAATGTGTTGATCCTATAAAGTATGGAACTTGCCATATTCTATAAAAAGATTTAAATAAATAAAGGCATTTCAAATCTTTTTGAAGATTGAAGATTTATTGGTACAGAGTGCTTCTATGCATATATTATTGTTGCCACATTAGGCTTGATTTAGTTATTACTTTGTGGAGTACACAGCTTCATTTTTCTCTCTGGTCTTAAATTCATGCCAGACTATACATTACTTTACCCTGAACAAAATCCATTTGCTGGAATCATGTTTAAAGATCTTATCAACAAATTTACTTTGTGTTCCTGTTAGTAAGCAGAATCTGCCATCTCCGTCCGCTTGTTAATTTGCATTTTATATTTGAAAAGGTTATATCTCAGCAACTGTTACTAGAAGAAATATGACCAGGTGCTATTTTTAAAGCTATTTTTATACATACAAGGTCAATAATGTGACTTTCACAAATCAAAAAAATTACAATTTTTTTTGAGGTTTTCAAACTGTGATTAAACTAATTTTATCACAGATTACAAATTATTTTGAACACTAGCATTTTTACAATTTTTTTTTTACTCAAAAAATTGTCTTTTTTATTGAATCACAGAAATTCATATTCTGATACATTTTACCCTTGGAGGCTGATTTATTAAATTTAAAGTTCCATTTTTTTTTGTTGCAAAACTCAATGATGGGTATCTAGACTTGGTTGAATTTTTTCCCTTGACCACCAGCACATTTTTTGAAAAAATTGAAACCGAAAAACCTTGATTGTGTTAAGTCAAGAAGAAAAACGTGATTACAATGCAACTTGCATTGTTCAGTTTATTTTTTATTTATTAATTAAAATGTATTTCTATATCAGTTTGCCAGGTTTTAGTTGCTACATTTTTAATTAAAATTTGTGAGACTTTTTTCAATTGATAAATCTTGAAAACTACAAAAAAATCATGTTTTTGCCTCAAATTGCAGAAAGTTTTTGACATTCAACTTTTGCCCACATTTTTTGTGCCTTTAAATACAGGCTTCGAAGCACCATGCACCACTAGTAGCTCCTTACTTGTGGCTTTTAAAAAGATGAAACATAGCAACACAGTTAGGGGCAGATTCGAGTGAATTTTCGAAGTACAAAAAGTTTGAATTTCAAAGTAATTTTTTGGATACTTCGACTATCGAATAGGATACTACGACTTCGAATTTACTTCGATTCGAAGTAAAAATCGTTTGAATATTCAACCTTTCGATAATCGAAGTACTGTCTCTTTAAAAAAACTTCGACTTCAATACTTCGCCAAATTAAACCTGCCGAATTGCCATGTTAGCCTATGGGGACCTTCTACAAGTCTTTACACATCAAATAAAAATCCTTCGATCGTACGATTAAATAGTTGGAATCGAACAATTTAATCGTTCAATCGAACGATTTTTATTCAATAGTAGGATTGCCAAATTCAGTGAAAAAACTTTGAATTCGAATTCGATATTCGACGTTTTTCAATTCGATGGTCGAATTTCGAAGATTTTTTGTACTACGAAATTCGACCCTTGATAAATCTGCCCCTTAAAGTGTTACTGACACTAAAAAAATACGTTTTAAAATATGAATGTACATTAAAAGTTACCTATAGGTCATGCTGATGTTTTATGCTAAGAGGTTTGTTTTTGTAAGTAATTGTTAGTTGAAGTTCCTAAACCTGACTGTTTTGCCACTCTGACTGTCCCATCTCAGCCTGTCAGTTTCTAATGCTAATGGACTGCTGCACAAATATGGCAGCCCCCTCATAGGTGATCACAGGGAGTCAGTTAGGTAACGTAAAAGCATTGGGCAAATATTTTTATGTCAAAGTTATAAGTAGCATGCAAAGGCAATTTTAAGGTAGATGTAAAAAAAAAGGTTAAATTTCTGGTGTCAGTATCTCGTTAAGTTGGGCTGAAAAAGCCCAAAGTCCATCAAGTTCAATCCTTCCAAATGAATCCCAGCGCACATATCTACACACAGCCACTGAAACTATATATAGCAATATCTTTATTAATTTTACATTTTAGTATCCCTATAGCCTTGCAAATTATGCTTGTCCAATAAATCATCCAAGCCCCTTTTAAAGGTGTTAACAGAATCCGTCATCACAACATCACCCAGCAGTGCACTGTCCTCACTGTGAAGAACCACCTACTCCTCTAGTCTAAATGAATGGCCTCTGGTCCGATGATCCATTTTATAGAAAAATAGATCTCCGCTAGCAGTCTATAATACCCACCCAAGTGCATTGCACCTTCAAAGCAGGTGCCAACTGTATCTATCAGTGTTGCTTTCTCTAACAGTTGGCACCCATAGTGGAGGCATAAAGTGTTTGCATCTGTTTTTGCACTTTACCTCCCATTAATAAAAAAGCCATTAAGACTTATTAGGCGGAACTTTTTTTGTTTCAATTTTAAACCTTCATCTTGTTTTGCTTGTTACCATTAAGCAATTTTGATGATCTTTCAGAGTGTGGCTAAAACTTGCCTCACAGAATTAAATCCATGTCTTTGCTGATCAGATCCAACAGAAATTGGAACAGTTCTACAAATTGTGCAGCGTAAAGCAGCAGTTAATTGATAGCACTTCTGGTTGGGTGCCATGTGTGACATTTTTGGATGGATCCCATAAAAGAATCTCCATTGCAAAAGATTCTGAAAAGACTGTAGATGGTAAAAGTTAGAGAGCGGCACACCTAGTAATTGATTTAATGGATGAAACCCTTACAGTATCCAATTGCTTAATCTACTTTCAAATTAAAATAATGCAGTGGCATATGTCTTGGCAGCAACTTGATATTATTTTGCCAGGAATTACATTACTGTTTGCTGAGCAAAGATTTTTCAACTACATTATCATTAAATCTGAAGAAAAATATGAAGCTGAAATGACCAATCAGTGAAAAACAAAGAAAGAAAAAAAACAAGAAATGAATGTGCATTAACACAAATTTTAAAGGGGTAGTTCATCTTTAAATAAACTTTTAGTATGATGTAAACATTGATATTCTGAGATCATTTGCATTTTTTCTTATTTTTTGTTGTATGTGGTTTTGCAGTCATTTTGCTGTTTGTTTGGTATTAGCTCTCCAGTTTAGCTTTAAAGCAGTTACCTTGATTCTTGGGTCTTATTTAACCTACCAACCAGGCTTTGGTCTAATTAAGAGACTGGAATAAGAACAGGAGAGGGACTGAATAGAAAATAGAAAGTAACAATATCAATAGAATTATATCTTCAATAAAAATAGTTTTTTAGAAAATGAATCAAAAATGCAATACTTTCTGAAGAGAAAATGAAATAATGCAAAAACAATATGGAATAAATAATGAAGACCAGTTGCAAAGTCGTAAGGAATATGACATTTTATAACATGCTATAACATAGCTTTGAGGTGAACCAGTCTCCAAGTTTGTTATTGTGTCAGGCAACAGTCTCTTTATTTATTGAGGAAATCTCATCCACGAAATAATGCCACCTAGACTTATGAGATAAAGAAATCAGATAAGGTTTATTCGTAAGCATTCCAAAAACAGTCCTCCAGTGTCAGTCCTTTTATACCCCTGTAAGGGGGTCTGCAAAGGCTTCAGTTTTGACCAATCAGAGGTTAAAGTCCTTGATAACTTTAGTCCATGTTCTGTGATGAATCCTCCAGGCCGTCTGGTCTCAGATGATAATCTTGTCTGGAACATTTTGGGGGACCCGAGACTAGGGATGGGCGAATTCGACCCATTTACAAATCTATGGGCGTCATTTCCGCAGTGAAAGATGGCAAAAAAATTCACCCATCCCTACCCGAGACACATGCAATGACAACATCCCAGCAAGTACACCACAAGCCAAACAGCTCCCCTCCAAAACCCAAGCACACAATCTCCACGATGCAAACAACCAGGATTTCACCACTCACAATTCAAACTATATACCCACATTTAATCAACCTCACTCTTATACACATGCAAAATCAAGATGGCACAACTTTATAATCTTTTTTAACACTTAAGACTTAAACATTTGCCAGACTACAATATATTAATATACTTTCGCATGTGAAATGTGAAAACAATTCAAAAGCAGCACAATCAAATCCTGTTATATTAATAAATTGGGGTTATTACTTGTATAACTTTGCACAAACAAAATGCATGACACCTTGGCAACTGACTGCCAAACTAGTTAATTTCAGGGTGGGCAAAAGCAGTGTATTTTTCTGTTTCTAGGCTTCCTGCTTTAAAGGGGTTGTTCGCCTTGTTAACTTTTAGTATGATTTAAAAATTGATATGACAATTTGCAATTGGTTTTCATTTTTCATCATTTGTGTTTTTTGAGTTTTACCACCACAGCCTGGTAGAAAAGTCTGGGATTGGTAGATGGCACAATAACACTACTTGACTTAATGCATAAAGTTTGGTGGAATAATGGTTGGAGCTATTTTGCATAGTTTGGAATAGGGCCCCTGGTTCCACATGAAACCATAAGGCTACAAAGTCGTTACAATACAATTCTGTGCTTCCTACTTTGCTTTCCAGTTTCAGCACAACTATTTCCTAATACAGAATGAGTCCAGTGAAATTATAGTGGAAGAATATGATTGCTCTATACATGGCTCTGCCCAAAACCCAACTGAACACCTATGGGCTGAATTGGCCTGACATCAGTGTCCAAAATCATGTATGCTCTTGTGGCTTAAAGGTCAAGGAAAGTTAAACGAAACAAGTAGGCTAGAAATGTTGTACATTATGTTTTCTGTCTTCTAGTTCTGTACCAGCCGAAAGCAACCACAGCCCTTTAGCAGCAAAGATCTGTCTCTCCAAAGATGTCCGAGTAGTTCCCCATCTTCTTTTCTGCTGATTTACTGCACATGCTCTGTGCTGCTGTCACTTACTGACTAAAAATATACAGTACGCATAGAATAAAAATGTCACAATATAAGACTGATTAGTAATTAATAAAGATAATTACTACATGGCAGCACAGAAAGCAGTGCAATTAGCATAAGAATTTAATATACCGCCCAATAGCATCAGCTTTTATTACAGACTAACCTCTGCTTGATAATTTGCAACAACCCCTAAGCTTAGCTTCTCAACAGCTGCTGAGAGCCCACTGAGCATGTGAGTGTCGCAGACACTTTCCAAGATGGTGACCCCCTGTTACAAGTTTGAAATCCTGGTTTGAATATCATTGCTGCTATTGACAAGCTGAAACTTTAGGCTGGTGCAATAAGTTCAGTATATAAAACATGGCATTTTTAGCCCTATTAGTTTTTAGGGTTTAGTTCTCCTTTAATATACTAAGATGCTGCAAAAAGCCTGAATCCTAAAATCTGCCATCTCAGACCTGTCGAGATCCTGTGTAAGTCAATGGGACAGGTACCTATCCCAAATTGAAGTTATTGTGGTCTGCACTGAGTTTAGCCTAAAAATCCGATTTTTGGGGGGGGTTTCGGGCAAAAACTTGACAGAATCAAGCTTTTCGTGAGAAAAGTCAGAATAAAATCGGGCGATTTGGGTTTTCGCTTGATTTTTGAGTTTCTTTAGCGGAGTTGATTTATTAATAAGGAAGGCAAAATCAGGCATGGGTGTTTAGTGAAGCTTTTTTTTAATGAGATAAATTTGGATTTTAAAAATAAACCCCATAGTCTTGGAATTCAAAATCACATAAAACAAGTAGGTGCATTTTGTGAACATTGTTATTCAGGCAAGCTTTTCATCATGCCAAAATCTTGTTTATACAACAGAATGGGGCAATTAGATGGTGAGTAGGGATGGGCGAGTTTGACCTGTTTCGTCAAAAATTCGCTGCCGGCGAAATGTCGCAGACGCCCATTAAAGTCTATGGGCGTCAAAAAAAATTGTCGCGCGGCAAAATTATTTTGTTGCGTGTCTTTTTTTTTTTGAAGCACGTCTCCATACAAGTCTATGGGCGTCATTTTTTCGGCGAAAAAATTCGCCCATCCCTAATGGTGAGGAATGTGAGGAGTGCAGTGACATCAAGAAAGTGTACAATGGAAAGTGAAAGTAATTGCCTACTCCACCTCTATGGCATAGAGGAAGGGCAGACAAAATATGATTGACAATTGAGATTTTTTAAATGAGTTTATAATGGGTATTTTTGATTAAAAAAATATTTGCGTTTCATGCTTAATTGAAAGAGTACTTTTATTATAGATTTTTTTATGCCTGGGTGACAGGACCCTTTAAACAATAACAATAATTATTCTTTGTAATCTGACATATTCTCAAAATGCTGGCTTCTTATACTGAGCAAAAATAAATGGAAAGACAATACCTTGTCTGCTACAAACGGGTGAATCCCAAACTTTATTCCATGGTGTTCACAACACTTCAATGTATGAACATTGAAGTGTTGTGAGCACCATGGAATAAGTGGCTAGGCCAGAGCCTCTACCCAATTCCCCTATCTGGACTTTAATTCTTATACTGTGCCACTATATTACTGTATTGCAACACAAACGTGTTTGCCTACTAAATATGGAAAATATAATTGGTCTTTGTAAGACAAAAGTAACATGCATATTAATAATTTAAATCATGCCATCCTGAAATGAATGAAACCAAAAACATTCTGTTTGCTAAATAATTAGTAGAAATAACAGATTTTTATTATTAGAAACGTGCTAAAGATTCCATTTATAGGAGTGTTTTGCTCAAAACAGCATTAATAATGAATTGGGACAAAAATGTGCTGCAGCCGTGATCACTGAATATAAACCAGAAATCAGACGAAACTCTTACATTCAAGCAGTCTTGACTAAGATAAGTTTTAACTAAATAAGACCCAGTTTGACCAGCACTGTTACTAGTCATAGTAGTTGTAATGCCTCACACATGGGGAAAAACAATGCCACATTTCCACTTTATTATTTTATCATTAACATGTATTTTTAGAGCTCCAACATATTGCACAGCGCTATAAAATAAATGTGCTTATACAAGAAATCCCATGAATTACATACATAGAGTTACATATATAACAACGAGGGTACAAATGGTGAGGAAGGCCCTGTGCAAAAGAGCTTACAATCTTAAGGGGAAGGGAATGAGACACAAGGGTGCAGGAGTGGGTAAGATAAAAAATAAGCAGGTGAGAGATGTAGCATATGGTATTGTATTTGGTAGCTTAACAGAGTGAGGGTAGGCTTCTCTAAATAAGTGTATTTTAAGAGATCTCTTGAAAGCAGGAAGGTTGGAAGAAAGTTGGACAGACTGTGGGAGAGAATTGCAAAGGAGGGGTGCAGCCCTTGCAAAGTTTTGAATGGAAGCGTGTGAGGAGAGTTGTGGAGCAGGTCAGTAGAGGATCGTAGTAAGCGGTTGTATAAAAATCTAGAGATGAGTTCAGAGATGTAGGGAAGGGCAGAGTTATGAAGTGCTTTAAATGTCAGAGTCATTAATTTGAATTTTATTCTGAAGGGTAGTGGAAGCCAGTGCAGTGATTGACAGAGCTGCATGGCAGAGGAGGAGTGATTGCTGAGGTGTATAAGCCTGGCGGCAGTGTTCATTATGGACTGGAGAGGAGGGGAAGGCCAATTAATAGAGTTACAGTGTAGACATGATATGATGAGAGAGTGAAAAAGAATTTTGGCACCATTTTGGGTGATAAATGATCGTATTTTGGATATGTTTCTTAGGTGAAATTGACATGATTTAATACGTGGCTGGATATGAGGATTGATGGACAGGGCAGAATGTAGGATAAACCTAAGGCACCGTGGCCTGGGGAGATGGGGTGAAAGTGGAATTTTAAACTATGATAGATACTTCTGGTTTGTTATGGGTGTTACCATTTCCATTTTAGAGAGGTTTAATTTAAGGTAGAGTTAGTGGGCGGGCAGGAGGAGATCCGAGTTAAGAGCTCTGGATTGAGATTAGGAGAGGAGAAATGGATCTGAGATCCACTTGTATGAGACCTCATAAAAAAGTTGAAACAGCAGAGCAACAGGATGTTTTTCTCCATCCCAACAGATGATTTGTGACTAAAGTTGTAGCAAGCCCTTTGGCTATCTTAATCTGTAAACCTAGGGAGGGTTTCATGATACCAAACATCTATATCCCATCGCTACACTTTAAAAATTAAAACGTAACTAAAGAATTCAATTAGTTAGGCAGTTCATTATTTATTTTTTATTTAGCTTTTTGTTCAGCAGCTCTCCAGTTTGGTATTTTAGCAGCTATCTGGTTGCTAGGGTCTTAATTTGCCTAGCAACTATGCAGTGGTTTGAATGAGAGACAGAAATATGTAAAGGAAGGAGAATGAATAGGAAGCTAATAAAAAATAATAGTAACATAAAATTGCAGCTTCACAGAGCAATCGTTTGTTGCCTGCCAGGGTCAGTGACTTTTGGAAAGCTGGAAAAAGGTTGTAGAGGCAGGCAAATAACTAAAAAACTATAAAAAAAAAAAATAAATAGTGAAAGCCATTTTCAACATACTAAAAGGGTTATTTATTAAGGTCCGAATGCCCAAAGCTCGAAAAAAAATTTTACTATCAAATCCAAATTTTTAGCAAGAAAAACCTCAAATTTTCTGTGATTCATTATACCCTGAGGATAAAAAAAGTCAGAATCGGAAAATCCGGCATCTCAGACTTGCCAATGTTGCATATAAGTCAATGGGAGACGTCCCGAAGATATACTGATCTATGCTGGGTTTTGTGCACAAATCCATAGATCTGAGTTTTCAGGCAGATAATCCAAAGAATTTGTACGATTCAAATTTTGTAAAATTTTCAAGATATTTACACATTTTTTGCCACAAAAATGTATTGATAAATAAAGGGAAATAACCCATGAAGATTTAGTCTGAGTATATTTCAGAAAAAAATTACATAAATTTGGATTTTGATAAATAACCCCCTAAATGTTAACTTGAAGTTGAACCACCCCTTTAATACCCCTTTGTTTAAAATACACCTGAAAACCTGACCTCCAGTGCCAATAAAACATCAGTTACATATTACACTGTAAAAAGATCTCCATTCTTTTGTTATAACTATGATAATGAAAGGATGAACATCTTTGAGAAGAAAACAAGCCATTTGCAACATCATAATGTCTATAATAAATTAATATTTCATGTCATATTATGAAACATTATTGCTGGAATATTGGTTGAAAAACTGAAATGCAGAAACATTCACAAATCAGTTAAATGAGGGGCCTTGGTATGGCACGTGAGCTTACATCTTTTGGCTTCAATTTTTAAAAGAAAATGTATTTAAAGGGATTCAGACAGTCTGAATTTGAAAGCTGACAATATTTTTTTCTCTTTTGTGTGTGCAAATAATGGTTGTATATTGTTTGTAACAGCTGGTCAACTCCAGAATGTGGGTTAGTCTGAGCACTGAAAAAATAGCAGATAATTAACCCTACAGAGTGGCTTTGACCAATTGCTCATAATTTCTCTTTAATTTATAAATCATTGCATAGCTATAAAGCCACAAAATACTAAAGCATAACATTTTAACAACTTTTTAAACCTTAATGCAAAATATCTGACCTTCAAGAAATTTAAAAAATATTATCTGAAATATGATTAACATGCAGAACCAAAAACTAAAGGTTATATTTCCTTAAGGACAGATGAGGAGGGGGTTGTAACTTTTTGAAGAACCAGAATTGTAGCAGGAAATGGGACAAAATACATTGAATAAGTTATTAGGGTTAACACGCCACATGTATTTTATTCCTAATGTGTTTCAGTCATACCTTAAAGGTAATAGCCTAAATAAAAGCTAGGACAACAGCAAAATCTTTTTAGATTTTTCCATTTTTACCACATTGGTTAATAGGACCTGTTCTGAAAGTTTTGAATATTGATAACCCACTATTATTAGATATTCCTGTATTTATATGGTTGGGAGAAAAAAAATAAAAATGAATAAACATTCTAAATAGTACGATTGCACCTCTACTGCTTCAGTTCTTTAAACCAATGTGTGGTTGGATTTAACTTTCGATTGGGCTACAGTAAACACAGAGGAGCTGTAGGTATGGCAATACTTCTGAGCGTATATCCTTGCTGCAGCTGTACTGACAGTTATTGGATAGATAATGAGCTCTGCCTTCAGGATCACAAATACCTTCAGGATAAGCGCTGGTGAGCAGGACATAAAAGGCTTGTATAAACTGTTTATATGGTAGCAGCTGCATCCTCTGCTATTATTACCTCTAATAGTATTGTTTCCTCTATGAAAGATGTCATACTCTGTTTTGCTGTCCAGCTGTATTAAGAGATTGCAAGAATAATCCCATAAATAATATGTGCATATATGTATATATGCAATGCACAGGAAGAATTTATCATAGACTCTTCTTCTTATAAACAAAAAAATGATGGCATCTGTCTTCGACTCTTACATTGTATTGTTTTAAGACTAGTTTATCCCTTTTTAAGTAGGTTATTTACTAAAACTTAAATTTTTCTGGTCAGCTTTTTGTGGCAAAAACTCTTTTCCGAGATTTTTTATACCCCGATGCTTAAAAAGCCAAAATCCTAAAACCCGGGTTCTCAAATTTGACGAGGTCACGTATAAGTCAGTGGCAGATGTCCCTATCCCAATTTCCAATTTGAAGATATAGTCTGCGCTGCGTTTAGCCGGAGAATCCAAAATGTGGGGTTTTCAAGCCATAACCCAAAAAAATCAAGTGATTCCAGGAGTAAAGTCTGAAAAATTCATATGATTCCAGTTTTCGCTATTTTATCTTGTTTTTTCCGGACCCGAATTATTGATAAATAATTTAAAATTACGGGATTGGTTGAGCTTTGTTTAATAAAAACATTTGATAAATTTAGATATTAGGAAATAACCCCCTTAATATCCAATACAATTATATCATTATAACATGAGTACAATTTGTAAGATGATGTGTATCCAGATAATATACAATATATGAAAGATGTATATTAAAATACCTTAAAGGGGACCTGTCACCCAGACTTAAAAAGCTGTATAAAAATTCTCCTTTTTAAATTATAAACAAACCCCAAATTCTTTTATTTATTAAAACATCCATACCTGTTATGAATGTATTTAAATATCTCAGCTGTCAATTATATATTGCCTGCCCCACATATAGAGGCTGGGAAGGCAATTACTTTCACTTTCCATTCTGTACTTCCTAGGTATCACTGCACTCCTCACATTCCCCCTGTACTCAGTGAATGGGAATGGGCATCAGTTCCATCATTCTGGCATTCTGGCACATAAACAAGATTTTAGTATGATGCAAAGCTTGCCTTGACAACATTGTTCACAAATTCCGACTGTCATGTTGCTATGGTTGTGAATTGTAAGACTGAAGGTAAAAAAATATAAATAATTTATATAGTGTAAAGTTTATTTTGTGTGACAACCACAGTAGAAAATATTTTAGTATTATTTATTAGGGGGACACGTCCCCTTTAATTATGGTACCTAGTATACACAATATAAGCTCTGTACATCGCATATTCCAATAATACATAGGGAAAATAATTGGGTAAATTCGCCATAAAGCAATGATGCAGCTGGGATATTAGCATGAAGGAAATTTAAAAAAATTATGCAAACATTTATAGTGGTAGTTTCCCAGCCTAATTTGTTTGAAATTTGTGCTGGCGCTCTTATGTTATAAAAATTTTGCAGAGGTGAAAAGATGTAAATGTGCAACAATGCACTCCAAAACTTGTACTTGTGTTTTAGTAAACTACAAATGTCACTGATAAACTGAAAACACACCAAGGGGCAGATTTACTAAGGGTCGAATTTCGAAGTTAAAAAAACTTCGAAATTCGACCCTTAGAATTGAAATCCTTCGAATATCGAAGTCGAAGGATTTTTAGCGAACGATTAAATCGATTCGAACGATTTTTATCAATCGATCGAACAATTTCTATTCGACCAAAAAAAACTTAGTAAAGTGCTGTGAAAGGTCCCCATAGGCTAACATTGCACTTCAGTAGCTTTAATTTGGCGAAGTATGAAGTCGAAGTTTTTTTTGAACAGACAGTACTTCGATTATCGAATGGTCGAATAGTCAAACGATTTTGTTCGAATCGTTCGAATCGAAGTCGAATGGTCGAATATAGCCTATTCGATGGTCAAAGTACCCAAAAATGTACTTCGAAATTCGAACTTTTTGACATTCGAACCATTCACTCGAGCTTAGTAAATCTGCCCCCAAATGTTTACTTTCATCCCGTAGTAAATATTCCATAACTGTGCTGACTAGTGATGAGGTAAAGTGGCCTGTTTCACTTTGTTGAAACTGCTGAAAATTTCTGCAAACTGCAAAATTTTGCAGAAATTTAAATTTTGCAGAAGGCGTTGGAGTCAATGGCCATTTTTTTTTTTTTTGCGTTTTTTTTTTTTTCTTGTGCCAAATGCATTGAAGCCAAGGGGTGTTATTTCTTGTGCCAAATCCTTTGGTGTAATGGGCATTTTTTTCTCACAAAAAAAAAATGTGCTCATCCATAGTGCTCTCAGAATTCTAGTACCATGTCCAAACACACCATATAAAGAACCGTATTGTGTTACCAGTCTATAAATGTTTCTAATTTTTCCACAATGCTATTATTGCTTCCAAGTCCATGTACATTACAGAGTTTTGCTGTGTAAGTAAATTAAAAATAATAGCGAATGTTTGTGCTTTTTCAATAAAAAATGTGCCAGAAATATGCCCTTTTGTCCATAACTACTGACAAGGTACCACTGGAGACCCTAAGTCAAAAAGGCTGAATGTCCCTGTTACAATAGCTTCATAGTTGTAAGTCTTTATACTCCAGACTGGACATTTGCTCCTCCCATGAATACAACATCGACACATGTTGATAGTGCTGCATTCATAGTGCTCTGAAACAGACCTGCAGCAATTCAAGTAGCAAGGAAAGCAGTGTGCAAAGTGCAAAAGTGCTGCTTTTTTGCACATTGGACACTACAGTTGCAGGCATGGATGACTCCCTAAAGCCTTTTAGATTTCTGTGTGAAATTTTCTAATGAAAATTCAGGTGGTCAATGGTTTTATAATAAGAAATATAAGAATAAGGCTGCAGACATAACAACAATTACAGTACATCCAGTAATAAGTACCGGGCCATAAGATGATTTTGCAGAGGAAATGGCATATATGTTTCACAGAATTTCTGTACCAAACATTTAATGATCTTAGAATTTGGAAAGAGGCACAGTACTGCTGTTTATATTTTGAATGCTAGGAGAGTGACATGGATCGGCATTAAATCAACTTGACTTGGGTTATAAAAGCTTCTTTCAACCTTTGCAGAGTTGCCCAGATAAGAGAAGATTTGCAGCTGTTCTTTTTAATGAAAGTCGAGAGCCTGCCTAATTTGAATGGGGCATGGCAGCTGGCGCAGCTGTTTTGGTAAGAAGAGATTTCTAACACACGGCAAGCGTTTGCTTGTAATTCAATCCTAAAACATAAGAACAGCACTCCAAACATTTGCCATTGACTAATGATTTTAAGTTATTTATCTGCTTTGAAAATCCAGTAATGTATTTTTACATTCAGTCTAACTTTTAATGCTGCAAAAACATCATTTTGTGTTTTAATTTTCCAGACACCCTCCTCCTAAAGCCATCATAGGCTGCAATGACATTTTAGACGTTAAAGGAAATTACATTTAGCATTCATAATCCTGTGTAGCTTTTAAAGGCAATTTAGTTTTCTTTGGAATTAGAGAAACAGAAACAGACAAAGCCGAAAGCCTGGTATTCAGAATGCAATTATACTGAATGCTATTAATTCATTAGTTGGGTGCTGGATTCTATTTGTCACAAATATATAATTTATGTGTTTAGTAAATATGAGTTAAGCAAGCTGTGCAGTGATTGAAAGTCTCCTGCTTACTGCAGTTTACAAATGACTGGTATGTGTAACTTGCTTTCCCTGTCTTTATTCATGTTCATACAGGAGGCAGTAATTGTCTCCACTACCCCCCCCCCCATGAAAACATGGCACCTGGGTTGCTGACTGTTGAGTTTGTACCAACAGAAAGACAAATATGAAAGACCATTCATCATTTATGTGATTCCAATACTTTAATGAGACAGTACATCAGGGACAAAAATCATAACATTATTTCCCAATAACAACCACTTCACATTGGTTTAAATGTGTAATATGACGCCCATGTAGCTGTGCTCAGAATATCTGAAGCAAAAGATCCACATCTAACAGTGCCAGCTTATGCTATAAGAAATTATGCTCTGTTCCTGAGAGTACTGAGACAGTCAAAGCCGCCATGTGCTTTATGTAACCAAGGTTTGAGTCCCTAGATCAACCTAATGATAATTGAGGGCTACAGAGATAATAACCATTATATGATTTAATGGTTAATTTTTTATGTGGGGCACAAGTTCTATGCAGGCAATGGAATAAAGGATCAAGCAAGTTATATTATAATTGTGGCATTGTATATACAGGAGCAGACCTGGTTCACATCTATATCAGAGATAAATCAGAGTACTTGGAAACTTGTAAGTCTACTGGCCATTGTATAAGCCTAAAACAACACCTTCACTAATCAATAATTCATAGGAGCTTATCCAGATATCAGGATGGAAACTGCTATCTGTTGAGTACCGATCTCCGTCGGACAAAAAATGTCGGGACTCTCCACACACGGTTCGAAAATCGAGCTACAAATGATGTCTGCATGGACCTGCTCTACACATGAACAAATTGTTAGCCAAAGTAAGCTGGCCATAGACGCAAAGATCTGATCGTACGAATCGAGGATTCGTACGATTTTCGAACCGTGTGTGGAGAGTCCCGACATTTTTTGTCCGGCGGAGATCGGTCGTTTGGTCGATCGGACATGTTAGAAAATTTCTGTCGGCTGCCGATAATATCTCTGCGTGTATTGCCGAGCGTACGATTTTCAGTGGGAGACTGCCACTAGCTTTGGTTGGACATAGATATCGTACCATTGCTGTCAGGGGCAGAACATTGCTGATCTGTTCTTTAACTAATCTAACTGGTAAGACTTTGATCTGAATGGTTAGTGGCGGGTCGGGAGATGGGAAAGTCCGATCGTACGATGATTGTTACGATCGGATCTTTGCATCTATGGCCAGCTTTACAAACAGTTGGTTCAGCCTAATTTGGCCCCCTAATTGATTCCAGGAGGTCTTTCCAAGGAAGTTCAACTTTTGTCAGTGGTGTTTTGTATGCATTGTGGCGTTTAGTATAAAGTAGAAAACGCTTGCATCAAGGGATTAGGCAAAAATGTAATTGTAAGGTAATAAAATAGCTGGTTTGTTAAAAAAAAAATCTTATCAGATGCACTAGATCTATATAAAGTAAGAAGCAGCCCCTGTATATTTCTGTTTGTGCTGTATAAATAAAAAGCCATTGCCCCTCGGCAATACATGGAATTTAATGTAACTATAATGAAATACGGAATTACACACAAGCTTAACCTGGAGTGCGAAAGTAATTGATGATCTCTCAGTGGGTGTCTGTAAACTTCACACACACACACACACACTATAATGGTTTATCTTCAGTTAATACAAAACGTAACATCGGTGTTATGATCTAAACAATACAATACATGTCACTTGTAGTTTTTGGCCACCGTGTAATACAGAGTAGCTCAAGGCAGACCCGAGAGCCATTTACAAAGTAGTTAAATGTGATGCATTAAACAGGCCACTTTACAAAGCATTACCATGAGAAACAAGACATGATTAACTGGTACAAGTAGTATAGTTCATTATTCCCCCGATGATGGATGTTTGATGATTTTTCTTTAGTGGTTTCCTAGGGAAACAAAATCATTTGATTTGTATGCTATTATTTCAAATACTTCATTAAACTCTACATTCATGGTAAAAACAAGGGGAAAATCAATTCAGATATTGATTTCATCCATGGTTACTATAGGCACGTATGTCAGAATATTGACAGTGTACATTACAAAATATAAGGATCCTTCTGAGAAAAGGTCATGTAAAAAAAAACTAAATATTTTGCCAGTGTAACAAAGTAATGCACATCCTTTACTTCATACCAACAATGTAGAGACATACAACTGAATAAAGAGGGAGAATGCACAGTGAGTGAAATAAATTGGGCCTGCATTAAAATGTAGTTAGGATTATATTTATAAGGATTAACTATATCTTAGTTTGGATAAAGTACAAGGTATTGTTTTATTATTACAGAGAAAAGTAAATACTTTTTTAAAATTTTTTAATTATTTCATTTAAATGGAGTCTTTGGGAAAGGGCCTTCCTGTAATTTGGAGCTTATAGGTAGTGATGGGCAAATTTGCGCCGTTTTGCCGAAAAATTAAAACATTTCCTGTGAAATTTGCAAAACGGGGAAAATTTCACAAAACGTTCACAGCGAACTTGCGCAAATTCACCGCGAATTCGCACATGCCGAATAAGTTCCCCCATCACTACTTTTAGGGTAACGGGTTCCAGATACGGATTCCATACTGGAAAAATATAAAGTAAATATGACTTGGGGGCACATTTACTAAGGGCCGAATATCGAGGGTTAATTAACCCTCAAATTCGACCCTCGAAGTTAAATCCTTCGAATTCGAATGTCGAATTCGAAGGATTTTGCGCAAATACTTCGATTAGAACGATTCAAAGGATTTTAATCGATCAAACTATTTTTCTTTGATCAGAAAAAGCTTAGAAAACTTATGGGGAAGGTCCCCATAGGCTAACATTGCACCTCGGTAGGTTTAAAGTGGCGAAGTATGTAGTCGAAGTTTTTTTTAAAGAGACAGTACTACGACTATCAAATGGTCGAATAGTCGAACGATTTTTAGTTGGAATCGAAGTCGTAGTCGAAGGTCAAAGTAGCCTATTCGATGGATGAAGTACCCAGAAAAAAAACTTAGTAAATGTGCCCCTAGGTGTAACATGACATTTCTAGTGCTTCATTCTGTATGATCAAAATCACATTTAAAAAAAAAACAGAACCAGAATTGAAAAAATACAGTCAAACTGAATTCTATAAGATAAATGTATTGCCTATAGTACCCCATTCGCATGTGACAGATTTAATATTAGAATTTGTATGAATATGGTTGCCATTCATTTTCATTGCAAGTCATGTACCTTAGATCAGCTGTTTTTTTAGCCAAGAATGTAACACTTATTTAGTCATAAAAATGCAGTACAACCACTAGTAACTTAAATGTGTCATTGGCCTTGTTCTGGGTAGAAAGGTATGGGATCTGATAGCCAGAATGCTCGGGACCTGGAGGTTACAGATCTTTCTGAAATCATGTAAACATTAAATAAACCCAATAGGCTGGTTTTTGCCTCCAATAAGGATTAATTATATCTAAGTTAGGTTAAAGTACAAAGTACTGTTTTATTATTACAGAGAAAATGAAATTCATTTTGAATGATTTGTAATTGAAATATATTTCTGACCCGTTTAAGCACTTTTTATCCTTATGCATGGGACCTGTTATCCAGAATGCTCGGGACCTGGGGTTTTCCAGATAATGTATATTTCCATAATTTTGATCTGCATAGATTAAGTCTACTAGAAAATCATTTAAACATTAAATAAACACAATAAACTGGTATTACTTCCAATTAGGATTAATTATATCTGAGTTTGGATAAAGTACAATGTACTGTTTTATTATTACAAGAAAAAGGAAATCATTTTTAAAAAATTGGATTTGATTGTAATATAGTGTATGGGAGCCATTCCATAATTTGGAGCTTTCTGGATAACGGGTTTCCGGATAACGGATCCCATACCTGTACACCCATTTATAATGTTATTTTCACATAAAAATGTATGCATAATCCGTGCCTTAGCCTCAAATCTGTGATTGGAAACAGCTTGACAATATACCATATATATACAGGTATGGGACCTGTTATCCAAAATGTTCGTGACCTGAGGTTTTCCGGATAATGGATCTTTCTGTAATTTGGATCTTCATTCCTTACATCTACTAGAAAACCATAAAACATTAAATAAACCCAATCAGCTGATTTACTTCCAATAAGGATTAAATATATATTAGTTTGCATCAAGTACAAGGTACAATTTTATTATTACAGAGAAAAAGGAAATCATTTTAAAAAATTTGGATTATTTGGATAAAATGTAGTTTATGGGTAGGGATGGGCGAATTTTTTCGCCTTGTTTCACCACGGAAATGACACCCATAGACTTGTGTGGTGGTGTCAAAAAAGATTTCGCTGCGCGACAAAAAAAAAATTCGCGAATTTTTGGCGAAACGAAACGGCTCAGATTTGCCCATCCCTATTTATGGGAAATGGCCTTTCTATAATTAGGAGCTTTCTGGATTACAGGTCCCATACCTGTATTTGCCTTTCTTTTAATTAGGGCACATACAGACAAATAAAGTTTTATTTTGCATAGCATTTAAAAAAACATTCAATATGCAGTAGACGCAGGGCGACTACACTCCAATTAGCCACATAATTAATTATTGAAAATGTGTTAGCTGTAGATAGGCCCTTTTTATTTGTGCATTTTAACAAAATACACTCTATACCAGTTATTGGCCTCTGTCTACAGATCGCCGAAGGGCTCAACCCCTTTAAAGGAGAAGGAAACCCCCTGGGCGCAAAAACCCTCCCCCCCTCCCCTGTGTTGCTTCCCCTCCCTCCTCCCCCCTGGCCTACCTGTCCCGCTGGGCAAATGCCCCTAACTTGTTACTTACCCTTCTGCGCAGGTCCAGTCTACGGAGTTCACAAACACCATCTTCTTCCAAGCGATCTTCTTCCTGCTTTGACCGGCGCATGCGCAGTAGGAGCATTTCGCCGGTAAAAACGGAAAACTTTGTGACTTTTGGCGCATGCGTAGTAGATCCATACCGGCGAAATGCTCCTACTGCGCATGCGCCAAAACGCCGGTCAAAGCAGGAAGAAGATCGCGTGGAAGAAGATGGCGTCTGTGAACTCCGTGGACTGGACCTGCGCAGAGGGGTAAGTAACAAGTTAGGGGCATTTGCCCAGCGGGACAGGTAGGCCAGGGGGAAGGAGGGAGGGGAAGCAACACAGGGGAGGGTTTTTGTGCCCAGGGGGTTTCTTCTCCTTTAAGTGTTGCTCATACCACTTCTCTTTACATGTTCATAGAATAACTGTGTCAAACAGAAATATCATTAAGGGTTATATTATGAGGGCTGCACAATTTCAAAGGTACCTGTATGCACAATGGAAAAGGCCAGATTTTCACATCTAAAAGCAACATACACACAGCAGCTGGTCCTAGGTTTTCTTGCACCTAGTGTCGTTGTATCTATTGTGAGTTAGACAATAGGCCCAACTTGCAGCTGGGATGAAATAAAGTTCATATCTCTCTATATGCATTGCATCTGTATGCACTAATTAAACTGCATCCCTTGAAACAGTGAGTGTAAGTATATACCCACTGCCTTCCTGCATGCTGCCAGGCCTTATACCTTTATAGGGTCGTGGAGGCCTATTTATCAAAGATCAGATTTTAGTGGTTTTTGAGGTTTTTGAAAACCTCCAAAAACCACTTTAGCTAAAACTAAGAATGTCATGACATGAATTAAAAGATCCAAAAAAGTATAGAAAGTAATGCTGAACGATGAGCTAAAAATACAAATAACTGTAAATATTACTACCGAAAAAAAATCTGAAACCTCAAAGCCAAATTCATTTAAAACAATCCAATAGGATCAGTGCAGCTCCCAAATTTCTAGAGATTAGTGGAAAAAAAAAATCAACATTTCATTGTTACTAAATAGGCCTCTATGGTTTGGTTAAATGTAAATCATCCCTTTTCTGTGTAACCTAGGAAATACAATGGTCCAAAATGAATAAGTATTATTCCTGCAATTCAATTCTCGTCAGTGAATAAAAGCTTGCCTTTTCTGTAGAGTTTCTGTCTTCTGTTTTTTCTATTACTGCATATGACTCATACCTAGAGTGTCTAGCTAGCGCATATCACATTACCATACTTATCCCTTACACTTTTTGCAGCTTGCAGCTTTTCCTTGTTATAGTTAAATGCTATTTGTCTTGAAGTTTGCGAATATGTATTGACTTGACGATCGAATGTTAATTACATCTGTAGAAGTGGATTAAACCCCAAGCTGAAAATTGAGATAGCGTTTATTTCAGCAAAACAAATATAAGTGGTTAAATAAGTCTGACCTAAGAATGAAATGTATAGACTTTATTATCCAGGCTTTTACGAGATGGGTACTATATCTGCTAAATATAATTATACTCAGAGATGCTCTGGCACGAATGTTTATGATATAATAATTTCATTTATTGTGGCATACATTACAGTAGTGACGTACATTTATAGTTGAAAGCAATTTGCACAAATAATGGCTGGGAACAGAGGTGAGAGAACCATTAGCATAGTGTTTTGCTATATCATTTGGCTTTGGAACAAAATAATCTTGATTTTCTATAACGTTTTACACAAGGACCAGTTTTGTTGTTGTTTCACATTTGAACCTTCAAAGGGTTTAGTGTTTACGGGATAAAACTTAAAAAATACTGTTTCATAAGCAAGAAAAGCCTTTATAAACCTTAATGGAAATAAAATAAAAATAAGTTTTAACATGATACTGCTACTATTTGGATTTTGGGATCTACTGTAACCCAATGAACCATGAATCTATGATAGATTGTGCTCGACTATAATTCCTTTTTTTAGCAGTGTAAAATCTTCTAGATAAGAACTCTTGATTGATGTCATGATACGCTGGCACATCCCTGCTACTGATTTCAGTAGTTACAGTCATTGTGACATAGCCCATCTGTACATGCCAATAAAATTGGTTCTTTCTTTTAAAACTCTGAGAGGTTTGCACAACACAACATTTTTAGTGGAAGTTCCATTCACACACTGGGGGCAGTTTAATCAGGAGCCAGATAACCTTCCTAGTTAGGGAGGAAACCAGGGTACCTGGATAAAACCCACACAGACACAATTTTTTTTTTGTCAAAAAATGTGCCTGTTGTAGGTTCACAAGGTCTGGAGATACAGTAGATGACAAGATCCCAACACTGTAATTATCACATTTAAAATATGGTTCCTCCTATAATGCTGATACCAAGCATGAAAAGAGAACTTTATGAGTAGATCCATGCATTGTTGCTAGCAATGAGCAAATTTTTTCTCTGTTTTTCCGTGGAAATGACACCCATAAACTCCAATAGGTGAACAAAAATGTTGCGCATCATAACAAATTTGTCGCCGTTTAGCAAATTTTCAATGAAACAGGTCAGATTTGTCCATCAATAATTGTTGCCAATTACATATGTAGTTACCTTACTGCACCTTACAATGCTGTCCAAGGGGGTTATTTACTAAAAAGAATGCAGAAAATGAGAAAAAAATTTTTTTTAGTATAAAATCGGAATTTAAAAAAAAAAACTGAATTTATTATACCCTGAGTACGGAAAAAGTCCAAATCCAAATATACAGCATCTCGGACCTGCCGAGGTTGCAATGGGAGCAGTTCCAAAGATATTTTAATCTGCGCTGGGTTTCATGCAATAATCCAAAATTGTCTAGGTTTTCGGGCAACAATCTGAAAAAATTTTAGTTTCAGTGTGGAAATTCTGAAAAATTCTGTTTTTTTTCCCGCAAACAAGGTGTATTGATAAAAAAGCCTGTACGGATTTGTTCTGAGTTTTTTTCACATAATATTGTGATAAATTCGGACTTTGATAAATGGGCCTTCCCGTGTATAAGGATGAGCCCAGACAATAGACAAGTATGTGGTGCTTAAGCTGTAGTGCCCTCCACTGTTTCCAGATTCAAATCTTGAAATGATTCTTCAAATCTGGCACTGTCTAGCATGAAATAGTGAACACCCACTGATAAATACAATTCTACAATTTCATGGGAATGAATAGAAAGTGGGTGGCTTTTTCTGTGGTTAGCACTAAACTCACTTTCTATTCATTGCTATGAGATTTTTAGAAGCATATTATTAGAAGCCTATCAATGGGTGAAACTTAGGGGCACATTTACTTACCTCGAGTGAAGGAATAGAATAAAAAAAACTATGAATTTCAAACAATTTTTTTGGCTACTTCAACCTTCGACTACGACTTCGATTCAAACTAAAAATCGTTCGACTATTCGACCATTCGATAGTCGAAGTACTGTCTCTTTAAAAAAAACTTCGACCCCCTACTTCGCCACCTAAAACCTACCGAGGTGCCATGTTAGCCTATGGGGAAGGTCCCCATAGGTTTTCTACCAATTTTTAGGTCGAAGAAAAATCGAACGATTCGAAGGATTTAACCGTTCGATCGAAAGATTTTTCATTCGATCGTTCGATCAAACTATTTGCGGTAAATCCTTCGACTTCAAAGTCGAAGGATTTACATTCGGCAGTCAAATATCGAGGGTTAATTAACCCTCGATATTCGACCCTATGTAAATCTGCCCCTTAGAGTTTCCAATGTGATATCTTCTTCTAAAAATCCCATAGGAATGAATAGAAAGTGGATGAGTTCTTCTGTGGTGAGCTCTAATTTCACACTTTGATAAATCTGCCCCTAAAAGTGGTTTGATACATGGTATAAAAGAATAATGTAATGTAAGAGAGAGCCCTTCACAATAACCCACCATTTGGTTTTAATGGAGGAAATCATTTTTTATCAATGTGGTATAATAAATGCTTGTTTTAGATTATTGAAAAACTGAGGGAAAGTGTATTTGTATATTTAGTTAACAACTGAAAAAATCTGTGTAGAATTATTGTATGAGGCCTAACATTTTCAAGTTCTGGTGGATATTAATTGGGTACAGTGAATTTCATTTTTGAGATAACGTTGGAGTATATTTGTTTCAGGTGTTACATCTGGTGAGTTTTTTTCCCATTACTTTATTCATTCAAGTTTTTAATATTTGGATTTTTTTCTACTCAATTTGAAGGTGAAAAAAATCTAAAATTACACTAATCCGAATGTTGATAAATAGGCCTAAATTTAAGTAAAAAGGAGTTAAACAATATAAAAGGCAATAAATAAAACAATAAAAGTGTTAGGTCCACCACTGATCCTTGACCAGCCAGATGTTGGTAAGGCCTCCTGGGGATATTAACAAGTGGGGAAACAGGTAGGTAGTTTATGCTTAACATCTCACAGTATAATGACTTGAATTCATACCTGGATTATTAAATGCAAATTAAATTTGCCTACTTTGCAGTTACAATTAGTCCCACATTTCTCCAGTTTTGGATTTGGCCAGTGTAGTAATTGGTCACTGAGTTGTTATGCTGTTTGAATTCCTTCTTATTAGCAATAAGTTAAATTTGGTAAAAATACCTACATGAGAATGCCTGTGAGTTCAAGTGCTTTATCTGTGAACAGTGGCACATACTGAAACTGGACCTATAATAAGTGGAATATAGCCTACACCTGTGAGAATTGTTGTCTCTTTGTGTGGGTATATATATATGTATATAAAGGTAAAACTGGCACACTCAGTGTTTGTATATTGTGCAAAAAAGGAGAGTTTATTCAATAATAATAAACTCATTTTTTGCGTAATATGCAAACCCTGAGTGTGCCAGTCTTTAAGTTTTTTTTTTTTTAACTATAATATGCTATTCTGCTCTATGCAATTTATAGTAGATTTATAGTAGAGCATGGAGAGTAATCTTGCAAGATGTGTAATGTAAATATTTACACAGATATTTACACAGATTCACAGATTTGATATCAAGAACATGTAATGATCGGTGGTATGTAAAGGCAGGTACTTGAAAAAACAAGAATAATTTGTTTTTGGCAATCATTATTGTAACTATTAAAGGGTGCAGAGTGACCCATGGAGAATAGCAGCAACCGTAAACTGCTGCTGTAAGAATATGCAGTAGCATACCTAGTTGTGTAAAGTAAAAAGAGTAGGTGCACTCATTAGATGCAGCAGACATGAGATGATAGATTTGGAGGAGCAGAACTACATAACCTGTCATTTGTCTTGTACTTGCCAGGTTAGCATAGAGCTGACATCAGAGTCACAGATCTTAACAGCTGTTCTGTGAAGACACTGAAAAAAACAACACAGCCCATTAGTCTGCAAACAGTTTGCTGACAGAAGCACTTTGCTGAAAGAATGTATTCTTCACAGTACTGCTTCTATTAAAATGCCATGGTAACTCTGCTCATGGTGGGGTTGTCTCTCAAATCAATTTATTCTATTGCCTTTATTAAATCACTCGATGTTACAGGGTACATTTAAAAAAGAAGGCACAATTAGAGGAGAAAAAAATGATTTATTATGGTAAAGACTCCAGTTGCTTCTTTAGTCTAATAAATATTCACTTGTTGCATTCTTACAACGTTTTAATAATATAAAAAAGACTGTATGCAGGGCAACATCACAGAGGTACAGAAGGTGCTGTAGTAAGGGGCCCCATTAGACATAACAATGTGATCTGTGGATTGCCAAAGGGGTTAGGGCTTATGGGAGTGGCTGGGGCTTGGGTGGAGTGTGTGAAGGGGGTTTACATAATAGAGCATGGCTGGGGTGAACCAGGAACTTGGTTGTGCATGTACAGGATATTCTACTTTTTTGACAGAGATCAGGAAACCACTGGGTTAATAATTGGGGCCCCCAAGTGGAAATAACCCTGCTAGCATAGTAGTATGGTGGTCCTGTGATTCTTGATGGCAGTCCTGACTGTGTGTATAGACAAAGGAGATATTTAAAGGTGGAGATGGAGCAATTCTGGTGGAAAGTGATTACTCAGCACTTTAAAACATAGTCCATTCCACAATGTTATGTGCCTACAATGTGTTCCCGACCCCTACAGGAGTGGAGTCTGGTGTTTGGAGAAGGCTTAGAGAACAACTTGTACCTCCCTATGGGCACGGCAGAAGTACTTACAGTAGTTATAGACTCCTCATTAATGGATAAAGAATGTTCACTTTGCAACCTGCTTAAACTCCAGTTTTTTCATTTATATATACAATATAATATCAAAACTTGCTTTTATATGTATTCCAAATTAAGTTTTACATCTCAATTATTCCCACAGATTTCTATAGCAAACCTCAAAAAAATCAGAAAGAAAAACTACAATGATAACATCACCAGAATATTAAATGTTGTTGCTGGCACAGCAGTTAAAAAAAGAGTAAGAAGAGCTACCATGTAATGATAGTCTCTGCCCCACCAAAATTCATACAATTTAGGGCAGAAATAAAAGGCAGAGTTTCTGGTTTGGCACTTCTGCTATCAGTTACCCCAGTTTACCCAGTCTAGGTCTTTGTTTTAGTTCTTGAAATCTGGCCTTTCTTGATGTCTCTCTTTGACCTCCAATTGTTATGATCTCTGGTGTCACATGACATTTATTTTTTCTGGCTTGCCCTGTCCATGGATTGTCCTTTGACCCCAGCAAAGCACTATATGATAAAGGAAGTGTTAATATGTGTATACACTATGGGGGGTATTTATTAAAACTCAGGTTTATTTTAGCGTTTCATTAAAACAAAGTCAACCTAACTCACCATCCACAAATTGAACTCATTTATCAATAATTCTCGAAAAAGTCAGTGCAAAGAAAATACAATAAATTTGTGCCTCAATTTGATTTGTACGATTGACAATCTGAAAATCCGACTTCATCAGACAAAAACCAGTTCGGATTACAATTTTAAGAAGCATCTTCAGGAACATCTGCCATTGACTTTAAGGTGACCTTGACAGGTTTGAGATTCAGTATTTTTTTAGATTTTTAGCAGCTTTGGGTTATATTAAATCTCTAAAAATGTGAGTTTTCCCCTTTAAAAACTCGACCAGAAAAAAATGAGGTTTAATAAATGGGCCCCCATGTGTGTACAATCAGGGGATCAACCTGACAGAGAAATTATGGGGCAAATTCACTAAGATGCGAAGTTGCGCCAGGCGCAACTTCGCCGCACTTCGCCAGGCGTATTTTCGCCAGCGCTCCGCAAATTCACTAAAATCCGAAGTTGCGCACAGGGGTAGCGTAAGTTTTCAAAGTTGCGCTAGCGTTAATTCGCCAAGCGAAGCGAAGTTTCGTTACCGATGGTTCATTTGCACACGGCGCCAAATTCAAATTTCAATGGAGGAACACGTATTAGCACTACAAATGCCTAGAAAACCTTCAAAACATCAAATAAAAAATTTATTTTGCCCTACACATGTGCCCACTGTCTAGGTAAGTTGCCATGAGTCAGGAAATGTAGAAAACACGCCAGCGTTTTTTGGGACTTAGAAAAAATTTTGACTTTTTTTGAAACAATCCCTATCTACTCTATTGCGCTTCGCCAGGTCTGAGGTGGCGAAGGAAGTCTAGCGTAAAAGGTAGCGTTCAGTACACTGCGTCAGTTAGTGAATTTGCGTAGTTACGTCGCTAGCGAAAATTCGCCTGGCGTAAGGGTGCGAAGTAACACTAGCGAAACTAGGCCAGCGTTTGTTAGTGAATTTGCGCAGTAACGAAAAATGCCAAACGCTAGCGAATTAACACTAGTGTTCGGCGCTTAGTGAATTTGCGCCTATATGTTTCCTCTGACTGAGTAGCAAGTATTCAACATTTTTTTCTATGTTTTGTAGATACAGTATTTTGTGTAGAGGTTGGCAGTTTCAGACTGCTAATACCAGAATCTCTGCTCAACAGCTCTCTTTGAAAGTCAGTGACCCTGTCTGTGCCCCTTCTATGCACTTCTTGTAAAGTTAGATAAGCCTAGGGCTACTTACTCCCTGCATTTCCAAGATGAGGTGAAAAGTCTGGTCAAAAACAGCTAATATCTCATAAACCGCTAAAAATATAAAATAAATGTAAATTGTATAATTGCCCACGTTAAGTAAGTTTACATCAGTTCGTTTTTCTAGTTTAGATCCCCATTAAGACATAACCCTCATTACATTATAAGTGGGCCCAAACAAGTAAATGTATTCCAATGGGACATAGTCCCATAAAATACGTTTCAGCGCCTTTAATGTGGTGAAAAGTTTTTAGGGAAATAATTATTAAAACTGGCATGCAACAAACATTGCAGTTCCTTTATACATCGGATACACCCAATAGATATAACAACGGAGAATGTAACAAAACATCCTTGGATAAATTAATAAAATAGGTACAGGTAAGGGACCTGTTATCCAGAATGCTCGAACCTGGGGATTTCCAGATAATGGATCTTTCCATAATTTGGGTCTTCATACCTTAAAGCTACTAGAAAATCATGTAAACATTAAATAAACCCAATAGGCTGATTTTGCCTCCAATAAGGATTAATTAAATCTTAGTTTCGATCAAGTACAAGCTACTGTTTCTTAATACAGAGAAAAAGGAAATCATTATTTAAAATTTTGATTATTTGGATAAATTGGAGTCTATGGGTGATGGCCTTTCTGTAATTTGGAGCATTCTGCATAACATGTTTCGGGATAATGTATCCCATACCTGTATGGCCCTACATTTATTTATTTAATTAGACTGGATGCCACCTGATGCATGTCTACAATGACACTGGAATTCTGGGGAAAATGCTCCATTTTATGGATAAAACATTGTGATTTGTTTCCAAAAAGCACACTCACCAACATGCACAGCATTTGTAAATGATCCTTTATGATGGGACATAAATACATGTAAAGAATAAAGAAAATCAAATGAATCTCTACTTGTTTGTTTAAATAGGACACATATGGGGAGTTATGCTGTGTGTGGTTTAAGCTACCATAAAATTAATATTCCAAGGTCAAATTTAACATAATCCGTGAAACAGAAATCAATGGATCAGTTTTTATTGGCAGAAATAGCCCTGAAGAGTAACAGTTTATGCTTTTGAAGCAGGGGGAATCACAATGTCAGCATTATATGACCTTCATTTACTTGATCTGAATTAAATTATCAGCTGTTAAGGGTAGATATAAACTCCTGCTGTCACTAATATTTATGTAAACTAGTAGTGCAACAAGAGATAACCAGGGAGCAGAAACAAAGTATTACAGAAATTCTAATACTAGTTTCATTGACGTCAACCACAAACTAATTGTAGATATCCAGCGACACCTACAGGAAAAAAAATCAAACTACAAAAAAAAACAGTACTGCTGAGTATTCTATCTCTGCATTGACTGCAATCTGAATTTAATTTGACTTCAAGGTTTGTCTGTCTATAGTTTACAATGCAGTGTAAGTTTAAATATCCAGTGTAAAGTGCTGCATCTCACATAGAGGTGGGAAGGAAGCCACAAGTTCACCCTGATGGGTGATTTAAGAATTCAGGAAAAATGTGATATGATGATGTGCATAAAGTTTTTTCCCTCTCCCTCCTTCTGATTCAAGTCAGCAATGTTCCAATTGGCTGACGTCAGCACAGTGATGTAACAAGTTACATGCCAGCATGCAAGTAATACAACATATAAGCAACCAGCTAGGCACAGAAGTAATTCCAGTTGGCAAGCGGGACATGATCTTAATGGCTCATTGTTGCATCTGCTCCTTATCACTCACCCCCTTCCGATGTCACCTTGCCTGTGTGTCACTAATTCTTCCAGACAGAAAAACTAGTAGCTTCCACTGTATATTGGCAACTGCAGAGTTTTTCAGGTAACTTGGGAGACTTGGCATTTATTGCATGTACTGAAAATTTTGATAAAATTTATATCATTGAGACTGGGCTGTGGATTTAAATGGTTACACACTTTTAGCAGAGACAGAGGGATAAAAAGGGTGGAGATATTTTTTTCTTTATGTATAGCCAGAATTAAACCAATACACTAAAGAAATAACCAAGGATAGAACTGGTGAGTGTGGAATTGCTATCGGTAGAGATTTCAGCTGGGCCAAAGAAAATAATAATGGGTGTATGCTACAAACAACCTAGAATGACAACTAGGTCAAATTGTTATTATGGGTGACTTCAGTTAGGCAGACATTGACTGGGGTAATGGGGTTGCCAAGTAAGAAAAAGCTAGTAGGTTGTAAATATGCTAAATGACAGCTTTTTATTTCAAGTAGTTCAAGAACCTACTAGGAATAACTCTCTTTTGGACCTGGTAATAATTAATATTGCTAAAGCTCATCTCTAGCATTTGCATGTGTGAGTATTTAGGGAATAGTGATCACAACATGGTCTTCTTATGAGATTATGTTGCAAAGACAACTCTATATGGAAGTCACTAATACACAAAATTTTAGACATGCAAACTTTTGCAGTATAAGGGCATCTCTGCAATACATTAACTGGGAAAGGCTGGTTTAAACAGAGAATACAAATAAAATTTCTCTAAAATGTTACTTAGAGATACTGACACCAGAAATTAAATCATTTTTACATCTATCATAGCATTGGCTTTGTTGGTGACTTAGAATTTTAAAGTATTTGCTCAAAGATTTTACATTACCCATCTGACTCCCCATGCTCGTCTATGAGGGGGCTGTCATATTTGTGCAGCAGAAGTCAGTTAGCATTAGAAAAAGTCAGGTTGGCAAAACAATCAGGTTTAGGAACATCAACTAAAAATTATTTACAAAAACAGACCTCATGACCTACAGTATATGTAACTTTTAATGTACATTCATATTTCAAAAAGTAGTTTTTTAGCATCAGAATCACTTTAATATATTTATGTCATTATTTTACCATTGTAAGCAAGGAATGTCATTGCAAAGTTTTGGTGTTGAGGTTGGTAAGAAAAAAAAGTGCTTTTAAGGTACAGGCAGTCCCCGGGTTACGTACAAGGGTCTGTACGTTTGTTCTTAAAAATGTAAAGTTACAATAAAGTTCTGTATAGCTATATACAATAATACAATTAAGTTACAAAAGGGTTTGTCTTCTTCTAAATAGAGTACAGATATCCCCAAAACGATCTCACTTTTTCTGTCTAGGCCCTGGGTATACAACAAAGATGGAGAAGGCAGGAACCAAGGGCCTGCTGTCACAATTTTTACCTTGCCTGACACGGATGTTAAGAATATATCTAATCTGAAAAACAGCAAACCCCTAGGACCATGGAAACATATCAAGTTTAGAATAAGAGAGACAAAATAACTATGGTAGCTCAAGCTGTAATAAGTATAATCAAATGATAAAGAGAAAAGTTTCAGGATAGATTTGGGAAGTACTGGATAATATGGAATATCAACTGTAGAATGCAGGGAAAATCATTCATTTATGTGAGAAATTTTAAGAATTGTAATTTTTCTCCTTATTGTCTGGAATTTGTCTGACTACATCAGTTTTAGCTACTTCACATTTAATGGGAAGTTCTTTCTTCAGACCCAAGGAACGGATATGGGAACTGCATTAGCCCAAAAAAATTTCTAGGCCTATGGGAGGAAACAGTTGTGTTAGGTACACTTAGCTAGACTCATTCATCTAGCTCGCCGCTCAACATCAGCTGCTCCCATATGTATGTCCCTTCACTGGCTCCCAATCTCTTCTAGAATCAAATTCAAATTACTTACACTCACATTCAAGGCCCTTAATAATGAAACCCCTCCCTATATTTCATCTCTAATCTCCAAATACACTCCTTCACGAAACCTACGCTCTGCTTCTGATCTTCGCCTCACTTCTCCTCTCGTCACTTCTGCCCATTCTCGTCTACAAGACTTCTCTCGGGCTTCTGCTTTTCTCTGGAACTCTCTGCCACAAGCTGTCAGACTTTCTCCTTCCTTCCAAACTTTCAAGCGCTCCTTAAAGACCCATCTGTTATAAGAGGCCTATTCGATGTACCTTAATTAATCATTGCTGTATCAAAAATGACAAATTGTTTATACAATCCTAATGTCTCAATTGTACCCTAACCTTTTAGTTTGTAAACCCTATTGTATTCTGTAATCCTTGTCTGTTATCCACCATTTATTCCGTTTGCTATAACTGCAGTAAAGCACTGCGTATCTTGACAGCGCTATATAAATAAATGATGATGATGATGATGAGGTACAGAATTTCAAAAATACCATTAAAAAATATGTGTTTAAGATGCTATCTTAATAATCTGGCAGGGAACACAAATGGAATTCATGTCCTTTTTAGAAGCATTAAATATAAATTAATTGAAAATAAAATTAATTTCCCATGTCTCAGAAAGTGAAGTCTCCTATTTAGATTGAAACATCTCCCAAAGTAAAGAGGGTAAACTAATTTTAAGGGACTACATAGAAAGGGAACAATAAAAAACTCATTGTTTGCTCTAGTTTTTACCCAAAAGTGTGAAAAAAGCATTACTAGTGAATTTTTGATATTACGGAGAAACTGTGCTCTTCCTTTAATATCTTTATACAAGCTAAAGATCTAAAAGATAAAATAAAGGACTGAGTATATTAAAAAAAATAATTAAAAATATGTATCATACAGCACTCCGTATGGAAAGAAAATCTTTATTAACTAAGAAGGAAAAGGTGGAGAATGTAAATACCCTAAGGTTTATTAGTTTATTAGTACCTATAGTAGTAATAGTAGTGAGGTTTGCATTAGCTTTAATAAATACTGGAATCCATGAAGATGTGATTTTGAGGTCCTTTCTACGGGACAAGGTGGTTGTTTGCTAAAGGAGAAACCATAATTTAAGTCATTTTATGCCATAGCCACTTTGAATCCCAAATATGGAGAAATAAATAGGGATGGGCGAATTTGACCGGTTTCGCTTCGCCAAAAATTCGCTGCTGGCGAAATTTCGCAGACGCTCATTAAAGTCTATGTGCGTCAGAAAAATTTTGACACAGGGCTCCAATGGGTGAAGAAAATTGTCGTTCGTCAAAAAAATTTCGCCCATGGACTTCAATGCAATTCGTCTAATTTTTGCAGTTTCTCGAATTTTAGGCAAAGCGAAACAGGTCAGATTCGTCCATCACTTATTTTGTGTAATCAACTGATTAAAAAAACTGTTTCAGGAAAGATTTGGAAGAATTGGATAAGGAATTATATCAACTGTCGAATGCAGGGAGTCATTTATTGTATTGAATGTCTGTGAGAAAAAATATGTAGGAATGACTACTGAAAAGTTAACGAACAGCATTTAAAAAAACATAATTTAGATTCAACTAAAATGAATAAGTTATTGAAAAAGTAAACCTTGGAATCTAAGAAGAACCTCTAAGAAGGGACAGCTTTTGGATTTTTAATTTAAATACAGTACATCTGTATGGTATTAATGAAAAAAAATATTCACAACATTTATCTAATGATTTTCTCTGTGTCCCTGTTTTCAAGACAGCTATTAAATTCACTGTGTGGGACATTTATCAGGGATTCTAGAAATTAAATGTCAGCAAATTTTATCCTTTGGATAAACAATAAATATGCTTATTGCCCCAATACCACCTGAGTCCTCAGTACACTTTTGTGTTACAAAATATTGCTTGGCTATATAAGAATTTTTTGCTGCTCAGATTTAATCCCATGCACTGAATTGAGTATTTGTATTTCAATATCACATAATATGGCTCTATTTATGTTGGCGAATGGGATATAAACCTGCAATACTTTTATAAAATATATATGTTTGTGAAGTGGTCATATTTTTAATTGGTTTAGCTAATTGATTCTCTTATTCTAAACTTGATATTTTTCCATGGTCCTAGGGGTTTGTGGTTTTTAAGGTCAGGCAAGGTAAAAATTGTGACCACAGCCCCTTGGTTCCTGCCTTCTCTGTCTTTGTGATATTCCCAGGGCCTAGACAGAAAGAGTTAGATAAAAGCACTTTCTGGGGGTTCGCTCCACCATATTTTAGTTCTTTCCAAATTTACATTTCAATCAAGGTGAAACTTTAAAAAATCAACTTCAGTGAAAATTTTTAATTAATTCATTAGACCTTGCACATTACTTTACTTGAATCAAAAACTTTTAACATGGAAGTCATAAGAGTAGTAAACAATGTGGAGGTTTTTTAAAACCAATCAGGCACTTTAGTACTGGGCTCAAATTAATTATACTGTTAGGGGCAGATTCACTAACTTCGAGTGAAGGATTCGAATGAAAAAAACTTCGAATTTCGAAGTTTTTTTTGGGTACTTCGACCATCGAATTGGTTAAATTCGTTCGAATTCGATCGAAATCGAACGATTCGAAGTAAAAATCGTTCGACTATTCGATAGTCTAAGTACTTTCCCTTTAAAAAAAAACTTCGACCCCCTACTTCGGCAGATAAAACCTACCGAAGTCAATGTTAGCCTATGGGGAAGGTCCCCATAGGCTTGCTAAGCTTTTTTTGATCGAAGGATATTCATTCGATCGTTTGATTAAAATCCTTCGAATCGTTCGATCGAACGAAAATTCCTTCGATTGTTCGATCGAACGTTTAGCGCTAAATCCTTCGACTTCGATATTCGAAGGATTTCAATTCGAGGGTCGAATTTCGAAGTATTTTTAACTTCGAAATTCGACCCTTAGTGAATCTGCCCCCAAGTGTTGATGAATTTAGACACCTGATTGTGTGAAAATCATTACGAATTTAAAATTTTCTTCTTTTTGTCTGGAAATTGTCTGACTACGTCTAATTTACAAAAAAAAAAAAACTTTTTATTTGAACAACAGAGTGGTCTGATTCTGCAGTTCAACCACACCAAAAGTGGATATAGGGTTTTCAAGGGCATATGTTTTTGAAGTAAATTGTCAGTTGTGTAGTGAAAATTTATATCTTTTTCAAGCTTTTAAATTTTTCAGAGGAACCACAAAAAGAGGGTTGCCTTTCCTATACCTAATTCAATATATATACTAAATAAGGATGACTATATGTCTGAAGCTAATAGACAGCTATCAGACGAAACAACTTATACAAATTATCGATTGCAATTCTAAATGTGGGATATACCTTATTACATGTACTAAGTGTGGAAAGAAATATGTGGGACAGACTAAACGCACACAAAAAGAGAGAATAAGAGAACATATTAGCAATATATGTAATGTAAAATATTTAACTGCAGTAGCTAATCATGTTCAAGACTGTACTAACAGATTACTTCTTCATTTTTCAGTAATAGGTATAGAGAAGTTATTTACATACCCTAGAGGGGGACACATGGTTGCAGAATAATTGAGGGATTTTTTTTACCTTAGAATGAGACAACAATTAATCTGGACGTTTTGTGCTATATCTGAACACTCTATATTTATGTAATGATTAATAGCTATGCACACATTATTGAACAGTTCTTACTTAGAGTTATGTGCAACATGTATTCTGTACACATGTATAGAGTAATATTTATACTTGTGTATTTCTGTATTCCTTTTTGCTCGTTTGTGATTGCCCATCATTACAAGCATGTTTGTCTAATTCCAGGCAGTGCCATTCCATGATAAAGTACAGTCTTGCATAAAAAATGTAATTAACTCAAGGAATGAAAAGATAACTTTGCCTCTTTATAGGCCCCTGGGCCTCATCTTGAGTATGCAGAGCAGTTTTTGCTAAAGAGAGAGCAGATGTGTGCAACTAAACTTGTTAAAGGGATGGAGGATTTAAACTATGAGGGTAGACTGTCAGGATTGGGTTTTTTTCTCTGGAAAAAATACACTTGCGAGGGGACATGATAACTCTTTACAACTACATTAGAAGGCATTATAGCCAGATTATGGGGAATCTTTTTTCCCATAAAAAGTCAACAAACAAGTGTACATTAGAGGTACAGAACTTTCACTTGTTGTGATGGCAGATTTACTCCACTTTCAACAAAAAAAGATATCAGCGGTATGTCTTTCATTTCCCAGGAACATCTGAGTTCTTGGGTGTTTTTTGAACAAAGATTTTTTGTGAAGCAGTATTCAAACTGGCTGTGCAAAATTTTGGGTAGCCTTATAATTTTGCTAATTTGAATGCATGTAACTGCTTAATACTGATTACTGGCAACACCAAAATTTGTTGAATTAGCTCGTTAAGCCTTGAACTTCATAGGCAGGTGTGTCCAAACATGAGGAAATGTATTTAAGGTGGCCAATTGCAAGTTGTGCTTCTGTTTGACTCTGAAGAGTGACAGCATGGGATCCTCAAGGCAACTCTCAAAAGATTTAAAAACAAATTGTTCAGTATCATGGTTTAGGGGAAGGCTACAAAAATCTATCTCAGAGGTTTAAACTGTCAGTTTCAACTGTAAGGAATTTAATCAGAAAATCGAAGGCTACAGGCACAGTTGCTGTAAAACCCAGATCTGGCAGGCCAAGAAAAATACAGGAGCGGCATATGCGGAGGATTGTGAGAATGGTTACAGTCAACCCAAAGATCACCTCCAAAGACCTGCAAGAACATCTTGCTGCAGATGGTGTATCTGTACATCGTTCTACAATTCAGTGCAATTTGCACAAAGAACATCTGTATGGCAGGGTGATGAGAAAGAAGCCTTTTCTGCCCTCACGCCACAAACAGTCGCTTGTCGTATGCAAAAGCTCATTTAGACAAGCCACAATCATTTTGGAACAAATTACTTTAGACTGATGAGACAAAAAATGTGTTTTTTGGTCATAATAAAAAGCGCTTTGCATGGTGGAAGAAGAACACTGCATTCCAAGAAAAACACCTACTACCTACTGTCAAATTTGGTGGAGGTTCCATCATGCTGTGGAGCTGTGTGGCTAGTTCAGGGACTTGGGCCCTTGTTAAAGTCAAGGGCCGGATGAATTCAACTCAAAATCAACAAATTCTTCAGGATAATGTTCAAGTATCAGTCACAAAGTTGAAGTTACAAAGGGGTTGGATATTCCAACAAGACAATGACACTTCAAAATCTACAAAGGCATGTATGCAGAGGGTGAAGTACAATATTCTGGAATGGCCGTCACAGTCCCCCGACTTAAATATCATCGAAAATCTATGGGATGATTTGAAGCAAGTTGTCCATGCTCGCAGCCATCAAATTTAACTGAACTGAAGAGATTTTGTATGGCCGAATGGTCAAAAATACTGCAATCCAGACAAATATCAAAGGCTATAGGAGGCGTCTAGAAGCTAAGGAGGCTCAACTAAGTATTGATGTGATATATCTGTTGGGGTGCCCAAATGTATGCACCTGTCTACTAATTTTTTGATGATGCATATTGTATATTTTCTGTTTATCCAATAAACTTTATGTCACTGCTGAAATACTACTGTTTCCATAAGGCATGTTATATATTAAAAGGAAGTTACTACTTTGAAAGCTCAGCCAATAATAAACAAAACTCCAAAGAATTAAGAGGGGGTTCCCAAACTTTTTCATGACTGTATATGTGTGTTTATATCATTAAAAACATTTAGTGACTGTCCACAATTATGTGGAAAGGAATGACAATGTTGTATTTAAGATGTTTCTAAGGTTATGGAAGGCGTCTCAAAGAAAGCAGAAGGCTCACAGGGCAAGTGAACACACATAAAATATGTATTATTAGAGGTTGATTTGATTAATATGATTTATTTGACTAAATATTGGTTTTCTGTGCAAATGGGTTTGGTGACATCAACATCAGGTTACTTAGTGTACCAATGTTTTGCATTTTAATATGGCCATTTTTCGTCACTACAGGGCATGCCCATTTTATTCATGGAGGGGCAAATTCACTATGTGCCGAAAATGCGCTATCGATGCACTTCGCCAGTTTCGCCAGGGCTGCGCAAATTCACAAAGACCCGAAATTTCGCACAGGTTACCAAATGGTTGCGAAGTTGCGCTAGTGATAATATGATAAGCAGTCCGAAGTTACGCTAGTGATGCCTAATTAGCATACGGCGTGCACTTAAAGTACAATGGACGTGTATGCTGCAGCAAATACATTACACTACACAAGGCCAGGGAAACTTAATAAGATAAAATAGAGTTCTTATATTGCCCTACACATGTGCACACTGTATCGTTTAGGTGCCAAATGTAAGGGGGAAGGAGGGTACCCCCAAAAAATTTTTAGATCTTTTTAGCCTATCAACCAGTAAAAAGTAAAAAACGCCAGTGTTTTTTGGGACTTAGAAAAATCAACTCTATTGCACTTTGCCTGGTCTGAGCTGGCAAAGTAAAGTCTAGCGCAAGAGGTAACGTCCAGTAAAATCCGCATAGTTACGTCCCTTCGCCAGAGTGTAACTTCGCCTGGCGTAAGGGTGCGAAGTACCACTAGTCTGTCTTCTTGGCAAGCAATTTTACGCCAGGGAGCGTTAGTAAATCGGCGAAGTGCCAAAATGACATCACGCTGGCTAATTTACACTAGCGTTAGTCACTTTGCCCTTTAGTAAATTTGCTCCTGAGGGTGCAGGCTTATCAGACAGTCACCACTGTTTGCACTTAATCTGCAATGGGTAACGAATTGCATTGAGTTCAACCATTTTCACAACACAATACAAACTGATCCAGAGTTCACACAAACCCCATTAGGCAGGCCAAGACTGGGATTCAGGCCCTGGCATTTGAAGAACACAGAACCCCACTAACAAGTCACTGTCTATGGCATCTTACAGCAACCCCCTGGTATTGGCCAGATTCTGCAGATTGCCAGTCTGGGACTTATATACAGTATATCTACAAGAAGGTTAATGTTTGATAACAAGATACAGCACAGTGTGCAAATGTTGCCACAGATTGGTGATTACAAATAGCATTAATTAAAGTACTTGACCATGCCCTGCTGCTCCTGCTTTCCAGCCCTATAATGTATAATCGTCAGGAGAGAAATTCTAAATTTTCTTTTACATGTGAAACTGCAGTAGATACTCATGTTTGCTCTAACACACCACTAGATTCTTACAATTAGTACGCCGCACCCTTTTATTTATCGATAGCGCGTTTTTCCACTGCCACTAATCGAGTTAAAAGTTGTCTCACTAACTACATCACTACCGACGAGCTTTAGACTCGACCTTGTTACTCTAACTAAATATTTATGAGGTGTGATTGGAGTCTAGAACCGCTAATTCCATGCAGCTGCTACGAGCGGCCCCGCATGTACGTAACCCAACTAAGCAAGCACGCGTGGCTTTATCTCTGGTGGGAGGAGCTTGAGCGTTGATACGTCATTACGCTGTAGCAGGAAGCGTCATGTTTCCATGATGGCTGCAGATCCAGGTTGTGTTCATCTGTATTTTATTCTAGTTTTCTCTTTGCTGTGTGGGGTGTAGTCATGAGCACGACTGGCTTCCATTTGGTTAGATTCCACTTCATCTCCGACCCGCCTCCGCCACCATGCCTAAGAAAGGGAACAGAAAACGGCTGAAGTTCAAGGGAGACGACATGAGTTCCCACAGAGGTGAGACTGTGTTGGGAACTTAGTGCTGACTGTCCTTAGGGAGAGCGTCCCTCCAATTCATTCTGATCTCGTCAAACTACAACTCCCAGAGTCCCCTTTCTTCCCTTGACCGAGTGGGTGTTGCAAGATAAAAGCAACTACAAGTATTTATAGTATTGTAGCCTCATTTTCCATTTTAATTCCATGTTATTATAGTATTGTATTGCTTCAGGGAACACCTCTATTCCGGAGAATACTTTCAGCAACCCCTTAGATAGAGTCTCTGTTACTTCAGTGGCAGTTTAACACTGGTTCGAACACAGAATAAAAAAGAAAAATTTACTGTTTGCATTGCTCTGATCAGGTTTGGAGTCACATCAGTCTGTACTTGAATTGAATGGGGGTTGCCATATGTTAAAAATAGGCATAAGTAGGAAGAAAGTGCAAGTACCAATCCAAGTGGGCACTTGTTAAAAAAAAAAATTACTTTAACGGGCATCTGCGACATTTCGCCGGCGGTGAGTTTTTGACGAAACAGGTCAAATTCACCCATCCCTAACCATAAACCTAGTTGTCCTTTGCTGTTTTTCCACGCATCACAGTTACTCTCATGTGTGCTGTCCTGTGCTTCCAATTAGACATCAACAGTACGACTTTACAGTAACTCCAAAAAACGAAAGTGGTTTAAAGGAATGACAATATAATGTGCCATTGCCCTGCACTGGCATTTGCTTCAGAAACACTACTATAGTTTATATAAACAAGCTGCTGTGTTGCCATGGGGGCAGCCATTCAAAACTGAAAACGGATAAAAGGCACAGGATACACCGCAGATAAACTCTATATTACACAATGGGATTCTTCAGAACTCATCTGTTATCTACTGTGTATCATATGCTTGAATGGCTGCCCCCGTTGCTACACGGCAGCTTGTTTATATAAACTATAGTAGTGTTTCTGAAGCAAACACACCAGTTTTACCAGTGCAGGGCAACACTACACTAAAACACTAAATTCCTTTAAAACACTAAATTCCTTTAAAACACTGTTTCTTTAACTTCAAGTCCTCTGCAGCAGAATATAAAAGGTTATTGTCCCGTCCTTGCAGCAGAACCAGTTCTAAATTCAACACTTGCACCTCTCCAGCAGATTTCATGTTTATATTATTATGGTTGTAAAGACATTGACATTCATTGACAGACACATAGCATTACCACTTGAGAAATCACTCCTATTTGTCAAGCAGTGTAATGATTTTATTCAAATGTGTAGCAGAAATGTAATATTCTGTCACAAAATGCTTGAATTTGTCCCAGTGACTTTAATGTGTCACACCTGAGATGGTTTAAAAAAGTTTTCTGTTTTAGCCTGGGAGAAAATAGGCACCTTTAAAAATACACCAATTAGCCCTTTATATTATTGGATTACCTTACATTAACTTACACGTAAGAATCTCAAGGGAGCTTTATAAATACTCCGAACTGTACATCATTTTTGCGGCATGACATATTAGATACAGCTTTATAAAAGAGCCCCTGTGCCTCCCAGTATTATGCACTTTGCTTTCCACTCGTGATGTTAGATTAAATCACATAGTCACTATCTCTATCATAACCTGATGCTTCAGGAATGAAGCATCAGGTTGCATCTTTATCTAAGCCTCTTACAGTCATTTACACTGGTAGTGCATTGTTCCAGGTATTGCCTATCTCTAGAATATGTGCTCATAGGTCCAGGGATGGGATAAATTCTGCGTCCTGTTTTGTTATTTCTTTCATCTGCAACTGGAAATGCTTGACTTTTTATGCTTGGTAAAGATAAAAAAGAATACATACTTTACCTATGCATTTAGATGCCTGCTGATATACCTGTAGTTGTCAGAAGCACAACATTTCTAGGTTTAAAGGAATAGTTCAGTGTGAAACTAAAAACTGTATAAATAGATAGACTGTGCAAAATCAAAAATGTTTCTAATATAGTTAGTTAGCCAAAAATGTAATATATAAAGGCTGGAGTGAACAGATGTCTAATAAAACAGCCAGAATCCAACTTCCTGCTTTTCAGCTCTATAACTCTGAGCTAGTCAGCGACTTGAAGGGGGGCCACATGGCACATTTCTGTTCAGTGAGTTTGCAATTGATTCTCAGCATTCAGCTCAGATTCAAAAGCAACAGATATGACCCATGTGGCCCCCCTTCAAGTCTCTGATTGGTTACTGCCTGGTAGCCAGGGTAACCAGTCAGTGTAAACCAAGAGAGCTGAAAAGCAGGAAGTAGTGTTGTAGCTGTTATATTACATATCCAGTCACTCCAGTCTTTATACATTACATTTTGGCTAATTAACTATATTAGAAACATTTTTTATTTTGCACAGCCTATCTATTTACCCAGTTTTTATTTTTACACTGAACAATTCCTTTAAAATATTGCAGCAATTTTCCAGAAGCTGAGACAGGGTCAAACATACCCCTAGATTATGTAAAATAGTCACAGTGACATCAAATGAAGGTCATGAAATTTAAAGCAATTTTTCACAGATATGAAAATGTATTGTTTTAATATTGGCATTCCTTCGGGTAATTATCTGTTTTCACAGTTACTGTGGCAGACTATGCAAATTCTGATCCAGCTGTTGTGAAGTCTGGAAGAATCAGAAAGTCTGTAGCTAATGCAGTTCAGAAAGAAGGTAAGACGTTTACTGTGAAGTGCATGATGTACCCATGTCTACAGTTGGTCCATATGTGTTTAGTTAACCAAGAAATGACAGCCGCCACCTGTTTTTTTTAAGGAAATAGGTGAATTCACTCGGGGGGGGTGCCAAAAATTAAGCAGCCATGATTGAAATTTGTGTAGAGTAAACCAGCGCTGTAAGCTCAGGGTAGACAAAGAAAGGGTAATATATAGTATAGTATTTCTTACTTCATAATTACACCCGCAGTGATAGTAGGGTTAATTAGCAATGGGTGCAAGTGTCTGCTTTCCTTCACCTTTGGGATTAATTTGCCCTTTAACCAGAACACATTTAGATGACACCGTCGGTGTTTCCAGATTTTATAGTTACAGACGTTTATAAGTATTGCTTGCGTAGTATAAGATTGTTGCCCCTTGTTTCTAAGCGCTGTTGGCATCCATTAGTTTCTAAAAAGATGTGCTCAACATTGTGTAAAAAAAACTTCACTTGCCTGGTCCAGCGTGGGAAGCTGGCTGCACATTGCATGGAAGCAGCATTTCTTTATAGGCTGGACCAGGCAAGTGAAGTTTTTTTTACACGATGTTGAGCACATCTTTTTAGAAACTCATTTCAGAAACGGTACAGAATTTTTAATTGGTTATATTTAGAAAACTTCTTATTTCAGTGTGATGACGCTTGTATCAAATTTTCATTTTCACAATAGTTACCCTTTAACAGACTTGAAGATTGGAGCAGGCCCTTTTTTGAAATAGTATTTCAAAATATAATCTTGTTGCTAGGGTCAATGACTAGAAGATTTGTATTTTAAAAGACAACAGAAGGCAGAATCATGGAAAGAGCACCTCCAAGTAATTATTGTCACTTACTTTTGACCCTGGCCTGGTGCTACACTTCTTCAGAAAATGCACAGGCAACAAATGCTTTTCCTCTCAACCCCACACAGCCGTATTGTTTCAGTTTTCTAGCATCCCCTGGGCAAGTGGATGCAGAAATTCTGCGATTTCTGTACTGCGCATGTACAGGGAGTGTCTGACACACTGGAAATATATGGTGGCTTGGCGCTGAGAGAAAAAGTAACCCAGTGCATTTTTTTGAAGAGTGCTGGCCCAGTCTCAGAAGTAAGCCACTAGTGCTAGCTAGAGTGTCCTCCATCGTCTTGCTGACTGCTCAAATAATACTATTTATGTAGTACAGGGGTTCTTAATGTATGGGTCACCATATTTCAGTGTGGGGATACTAGTAGTCCCTTTAAAGGCATACACAATATGAGACTTACTACTTTCCCTAATACATTGCTGTCAAATGTATTGTATAATATTAATAATTTATTTGCATGTACCCTATGTTTCCTTTGGGTTATCCCCTCTGGAGAATGGGGTTCCTTCACCGTGTAAATGTAGAGATTAGCAGTAGATGGCAGTCTTCTGTAAAGGGCTGCAAAGCTGTATGCGCTACTGTGCATGCTTGGCCCCTACATCACTGTGCAAGCAGCTAGTTGGATTTCAGCTCTGCTAGTGAAGCCCAAAAATGTGCAGTATCGAATAGAGCCGTGCAGAAAAGCTCGACCCCCAAACCCGCAATCATCTGTACTCCGCTTCCCTCCTTTTATAGACCCGTGCCGACCTGCCCTGCTGATGACATCACAAAAGGGGCAGGTGTGCAACTATAAAGTCAGAAGCCAGCAGTCTGAGTTTGCGGGCAGGGAGAGCAGGCAGAACAGCTCAACCTGTACTCGCCCAGAACTGGTGCAGCGAGGTCAGCCTGAATATACAAGACCCATGGGTATCTGGCTGGCCCGCATATCACTACTATGCAGTCCTATACAGAAGATTATCAGCGGCCAATCTTTGCATCTGTGCATAGGATGAGCATCAACCTTTAAGGAGTAGTTATGTATAAAAATAAAAACTGGGTAAATAGCCTGTTCAAAATGGGGATGCACAGAATCCAGGATTCGGTTCGGCATTCATGCTTTTTCAGCATGATTCGATTTGCCCAAATCCTTCTGCCCTAATATGCAAATTAGGGGTGGGGAGGGAAATCACGTGATTTTTTTTTTTTGTGTCACAAAACAAGGAAGTAAAACGTTTTTACCCCTTCCCACCCCTAATTTGCATATGCAAATTAGGATTCGGTTCGCTATGCAGCCAAAATAGTGGATTCCGTGCATCCCTAGTGCAAAATAAAAAATGTTTCTAATATCGTTAGTCAAAAATGTAATCTATAAAGGCTGGAGAGACTGGATGTCTAACAGAAACCAACTTCCTGCTTTTCAGCTCTCTAACTCTGAGTTAGTCAGCGACTTGAAGGGTGGCCACATGGGAAATAACTGTTCAGTGAGTTTGCAATTGATCCTCCGCATGCAGCTCAGATTCAAAAGCAAACGGATATGACCCATGTGGCCCTCTCTCTCTAGTCACTGATTGGTAACCAATCGGTGGAAACAAAGAGAGCTGAAGAGCAGGAAGTAGTGTTCTGGCTATTATGTTACACATCCAGTCATGCCAGCCTTTATACATTACATTTTTGGCTAACTATATTAGAAATATTTTTTTATTGCCTATCTATTTACCCAGTTTTTATTTGTACAGGTATGGGAACTTTTATCCAGAATGCTCGGGACCTGGGTTTTTCTGGATAACTGACCTTATGTAAGTTGGATCTTCATACCTTAACTCTACTAGAAAATCATGTAAACATGAAATAAACCCAATAGGCTGGTCTTGCCTCCAATAAGGATTCATTAAATCTTAGTTGGAATCAAAGTACAAGCTACTGTTTATTATTACAGAGAAAAAGGAAATAATTTTTAAAAATCTGGATTCATTTATCATAATGCAGTCTATGGGTGATGGCCTTTCCGTAATTTGGAGCTTTCTGGATAACTGGTTTCTTGTTAACGGGTCCCATACCTGTATACTGAACAATACCTTTAACTGTTAATATTATGCAAATAACCATTCTACAGCAATATATTACCACTTTGGTAGTACTTTGAAAAGGTGAACATCCTCTTTTTATAACAAGGTGAAAATTCCTCTGCTATATAGTAATTATTGCAGGTTATAATAATAAATGGTGGTGGTTCATTAGCATCTACTTTAATATACAATGATCCTCAATTTTAGTAAAGGCACTTTGTGGTTTGGAGGCTTCCTCTGTTCCCACTGAAGATGGAGACTCTATTTTGTCAGAAAATGAGCAACACTCATGTGATGAATTTAGTGCTATTGAAAATCTCAGAGAATTATCATCAAAAAAAAAGAAAAGTAAAAGACCCAGAGGTAAGCCTTGCTGTCGTTATTTAAAGGGAAAATATTGCTCTTTAGGATATTCTCCCCAACAAAAGCTGGTTTGCTCTTTCAATTAAAAAAGGTATTTCATATTAGATGATTCAAAAGTTATTGCAGTTGTGAGGTAGAATAATGGCTTTGTCAACCAAAGTTACATGAAATACTAACTACTCACCACTTTGCCAGCAGAGGAGCATAAAATCAATGATTTTTTGCATCAGGCAAAACAATCATTGCTTGTAATGCAGTAGTTTTAACAAAGCATTTGTTTTTATAAAATGATTAGTCCTTTTTCTCATTTCAGTGGCACCTATCATAGGAAAATTGAGGTGTGGGCTGATAGAGCCCTAATAGGGAAATCAACAATATTTTGCCTAAAAATTGCTTGAAGCAAGCGCTATGCGACCAACACCAGGGGGGAGCTATAGTTTCATGACATGCATTATGCATATGAAATCACACGCGCGCTCTTGGAGTAATATGGCCACTGGGAGCAGCTCCTTCCCTGTGTGGGCTGCACTCACTAAAAGCATTTTTGAGCAAAATAGTATTGTTTCCCCTAATTAGAGTGTGGGCTCCAGTAGCCTGCACTTCTGGTGGCGGAAAATATTTTCATATGAGAGGTGCCCTTTTAACATATTGCAAAAAGGCATCCACCAAATCCACTTTTTGGAGACCGTATATTTCACAAAGGATTCGGTTGACTACCGAACTGATTCTGAAACTGAATTTACATATACAAATCAGTGTGAACTAGAGGGAGAAAAAAAGTCACATTATTTTAAGGGTTCAAATTTGGATCCACATCCAGGATTTGGTGGATCCCTAAAACACCCCATTGTCGCCAAAGTAAAACTAAAGGTGGTCATACATGAAAAGATAAGAGCAAACAAGCAAATCTTAAACCGATATGCCCACCAAAGGCAGGGCGATATCGTGTTACTCCAATCGTCCGACCATAGGGGCAAATGATCGGATTACAACAAAGGAAATGGGCGCCAACGGGTTGTAGTACCGCATAAACTTGCCGATGTGGTCCTCAATCTCAGGAAAAGTCAAACCTGCCCGATCCATACCTGGCTGACTTTTGGCCCATTTGAAGCCCCATACACAGGCAAAAATCAGTCTTTAATCTGCCAGTGTATGGCCACCTTAAGTCCTGATATGGATTGCCACCCACAAGCTAGCATTGGACCTCAAACCCATGAGCATTGTTCATGGCAAGGAAGGCAGTTTTATTGAACCTCCCTTAAAAGGGGTTGTCCACCTTTGAGTTTACTTTTAGTATGATGTAGAAAGTGATGTTGATGTTGTGAGACAATTTGCAATTGTGTATAATTTCTTATTTGCATTTTTTATTTATTTAGCTTTTTATTCAGCAGCTCTCAAGTTTGCATTTTCAGCAGGAGTAATGAAAAGTAACCATAACAATACATTTGTAGCATTACAGAGCATTTGTTTTTTAGATGGGGTCAGTGCCATTTGGAAGCTGACAAGACTCAGAAGGTGGTAAATTAAAAAACTATGTAAAATAAATAATGAAGACCAATAGAAAAGTCACTTAGAGCTGGTCTTTCTCTACCATACTAAAACTTAACTTAAAGGTGAACTACCCCTTTTAAACTTCACAGCCATTGCTAAGTTCCTACTAGTTCCTACTCTAATGCTGTAGTTAACCTCAGACTGATACGTATGGGTATATAAGTAAATAACAGTTCACCCAGCTCTGTTTATTTGTATATGATTTTTAGAGGCATATTTATCAAATGGTGAATATATCATCTGCTCTGTTACCATACTTAGATAGGAAACACCTGATCTCATTACTGGTGCTTTTCAACCTAAAAACACACTCAAGTATTTTTGGGGTGGTGAAAAACACTCACTGCTGCGGTCAGTCTTTTCCTATTTACATAAATGGGAGGCATCATGGGTAATTTCAGGTGTTTTTGTCCTGGTTTAAAAATGTTTGGTGGGATGAACCAAATACTCTATTCTGGGATTCGGCTGAATCCCAATGATTTAGTGAAGGATTTTTGCCTTCCTCTGGATCAGCTAGCAGTTAGGCAGGTTAAAATAGAGTTCAAAGGTTGCACTTGATGGACGTGTGTCTTTTTTCAACCTAATTTACTGTGTTACTATGATTTAGCCAAATCCCAAACCAAATTTGATCTCTAAACTGCATCCACAAATAAACCATGCAGGGGAAATAATGTGCAATTTTCTCGTGTGTGTGTGTGTGTGTCTGAGCAAAATGCATGTGTATTTAAGGGTTTACATTCGTTCCGGCCAGGCACTTGAAATTTTCCAAATTCTGTGGAAAAATCATTGGACTTGGCTGAAACACAGACCAAATCTTGGATTCAGTTCATTTTTTAGTATAAACAAAGTAGGAAATTGAAATGCAGACAACACATAATGGGCAATCCCATGCTTTCATTATATGTGCATTATACAGGCTTCTAGTGTATTCTATTTGATAATAACCTAGTGCTCACTTAAAGGGGTTCTTCACCTTTTGGACAATAAAGCTAATTTAACGGCCCATGTTAAAAAAAAAAAATTAATATATCTTTATTACTTAAAATGTTTACTTTCAGAGATGCATACCATAGAAGTGGATCATCTCTGCAAAAACTCTTCGTTCTCCCCTCTGTGATCGTGGGACATGCTCTGTGTAAGAGATGCAGGTTGCCAGTTCACGACTGAATCTGCACTGCGCATACTCTCTCGTTCTCCTGCTTCATTTACATATCTGATCCAATTGGCTGAATCTTGCCAGCCAATGGAATTGAAGATATGTAAATGAAGCAGGATAGCGAGAGAGTATGCGCAGTGCAGATTCAGTCGTGAACTGGCAACCTGCATCTCTTACAACACAGAACGTGTCGACAAACTCATAACAGAGAAGAAAACTGAGAGTTTTTGCAGAGATGAGCCATAGCTTCTGTGGTATGTATCTCTGAAAGCATACATTTTAGGTAAAAAAGTTTCACTTATTATTTAAATTAGCTTTATTGATCAAAAGGTGAGCAACCCCTTTAATTCCCACAACTTTTCTATAACTTTTTTGAATTTCGTGACACAAGTGCTTCTGTTGATAATTACTTTACATTCTTTTTTTTTTGTTTTTGTTTAGAAAATAGTGCAGTTGCAGAAAATGGAACTTCCATTCCAATTGACGTTTGGCTTTTGCTGGCCTCTTATATGGCCTGAAGATGTTATGAATTTTTCCCTTATTTGCAAGAATGCTTGGATTGTTTCATGCACGGCTGCCTTTTGGATAAGATTGTATAAAAGGTGGGAAAAGTAATATACACTGCTATGAAATTAAGTTTTGAAATGATTTAATTCACAACACTTCTTTATTATGTGTGATAGTTTACTTGGAGAGATATATATATATATATATATATATATATATATATATATATATATATATATATATATATATATATATATATATATATATATATATATATATATATATATATATATATATATATATATATATATATATATATATATATATATATATATATATATGTGTCCTTTTGTCTTTCAGATATTATAAAATAAATGTCTACCTTCCAGTACGTTTGCTGCCAGACTTTATGTACAAGCTGCGCTGTCTGCGTGCCTGTGTAATCCGTTCCTTGTACCACATGTATGAGCCATTTTGTTCTCGGGTATCTAAAAGCCCTCCAATTCCCGCACTTACCCCCAATACCTTGTCCAATTCAAAAGTAAGTAGTACATATTTCTCTTTTTCCCTGTTTTATATATCATATAGTATTTTTTTAAAGAAAGCTCAGAAGCAAAAGTTTTGTACTGTCATAAAAGAAACACTTTGTTTTCTGCGTAAATCATTTTGTGCTCTCTCACTTTAGGGACATTTAGTTTACCTAGGAAAACTGAGAACCTGAGCTTTCCAGATCTGCCAGATTTTTTGTGTATTTTGATTCTTGGAACAATATTTAGAACTCTAAATACAAATAAAATGAAAAATTGCCATTTTTCATGATATACGGATTTATACTAGAAAAGTATTTTATTTTAGGCACAAAAAGGTCCAGGAATGCAGCAGCACACGTATTTTGCACGTATTTGGTGCTGCCTTGGAGCCCCTGAACAATTCCTTCCTTCACTAAATAATGTAATCAAGAAATCCCCTCTAAATGTCATGTGCTTGTGTGTGATTTATAATACTTGTTAGCAGTTATGTGCTGTGCAATATATATCATTTTGAATAAAGCAATCTAGGAAAGTGTTACTAACCGCAAGATACATTACATCAGGTGTTCCACTTATTCTGAATTTAGATGTCTGAGAGTCTATTCCTTTAGTTTTGACCATGGATGGATTTTAATTTTAGAATTACTCTTTTACAGTGTTTACTTTTCTGGTACAGAAAAGCTGGAGAAAATCGTGCTGAAAACATGTGGGAATTCAACTTTAAATTTAAAAAACAGGTATTGGTTAAACAGGTTTATTGAACCATTTTAAGTTGTGCAAAAGAACATTTTATATATAGCTTTTAAAACTGTCATATGATCATACAAAAACCACACATTATAGTAGTATTTTTTTTTTTCTTAGCCTACAAAGCTGAAAAACCATTGTCTTAAAGAGCTGCAGCCACCTTCAGAATACAAGGAAGTTCACTTTAATCCAGATAATGACTGCTATCTTCTTCAGGTGTCCACACTAAATTTTATTTTCATACCTATTGTCATGGGTATGACACTATCTTATGTGAGTATGCCAAGTTTAATCCTTTCATGTTTGCAGTCTAGTTGAGCTGTATACATAATGAAATGAATATTTGTTTTGCAGTTCACAATAAATGTCAGCACTGATATGAGGCACCATAGGGTGAGGTTAGTCTTTCAAGATTCTCCAGTGTGGAATGGAAAAAAGCCTTGTGGTGATCAAGGAGTGCAGGTTGTTCTGGATCCTGTGCAAACTGTCCATCTCCTTGATTGGTGGCATCCAAGATATCCCTTCTCATCCAGTGCTTAAGAATCTGAGCAGAGAAGTCTGGCTTTTTTTTTTTTTTTGGTCCTTTTTTGTGCAGTTTCACAATCAACCAAAGAAAATGCATTCTAAAAATATAGAGCCAAACAACTGTGGCTTTCAGTGCCAAAGAACCAACAGCCACTGAATTTCATCTCCACAAGACTTCAAGTGCAACTGCGTTGGTGTGACCAGTGTTCAAAATGTTTATAATTACGAATTTTACAAAAGTTAATTGACATATACTGCCCAATAGATATTATGGTTTCAGTTCTGAAGAGTAACTGATTCTAGTGACATTTGGTTATGCTTTATATAAAATCGGTCTATATTTTTTTCAGTCCTTCAAAATGAAGGTAAAGTGTTTTAATAAATAATGCTGTACTATGTGCAGGAAGCCTAGAACTGGCTGATTAATGTTGCCTCTTGCAAAACACTGATAGATCTATAGTTCAATTAAATGGGGTCTGGGCATTGGCAGCTCAGAGCTACAGGTGTGGGTTTGAAAGAGAGCATAGAAGTTATTAGGATTTGTACAACCTCCTGGAGTGCCAGAACAGTAGATTGCCAGGTTTGAAATGGGCACTTGGCAGCTGTCTGTATGAAGTCCCTTAGAGCAAAGGATACCTCAGAAATAGCTAATGAGTTTCTGCTTGGGTAACTAGACTTTTTTACATCTGCCCACTGAGTATACACAAGGTTTGCTTAACACTTCTAATTAAGAGCTGCCCAGGGAAAAAAACATAATTAATGATATATTTTAATTATCAGATACTTTATCTGATTTATCTTTGTATAATTTAAAAAAACATGACTGAATTGATTTATCGAGAGTCTCATAAACTATATATTGTCCAGACACAGATCCAGAATGTCTCTTGTGCAGTTAATGTATAGTTTATTCTGATGCTTTAGAACATTTTTGCAGTTACTCGACAAGTGCTGCATTATGGGTCCCTGGCCTTCGATTTCTCTGGAAAATATCCAGTACAGGTATGGGATCTGTTATTCGGAAACTCATTATCCAGAAAGCCCTGAATTATGGAAAGGCCATCTCCTGTAGACTCTATTTAATCGAAATAATCAAAAAATAATTTTAATTATTTTTGTTTCTCTGTAATAATAAAACTTTACATTGTACTTGATTCCAACTAAGATATAATTAATCCTTATTGAAAGTAAAACCAGCCTATTGGGTTTAATTCATGTTTAAATGATTTTCTAGTAGACTTAAGGTATGAAGATCCAAAATAAGGAAAGATCCATTATCTGGAAAACCCTAGGCCCCGCTCATTCTGGATAACACATTCCATACCTGTAGATTTATTACATTTGGAATGATAAATAAAAATAAGTTATAATTGAAAAAAATTTGCTGAACTATAGTATTTCCAACTGTGTTAAATTGTATTAGGTAAAAATCACGAAAAGAAAAAAATCATTAAAGTGGACCCGTCACCCAAAAAAAGTATTTCAAATCCTATTTTATCATGTCAGTTAAGCAAAATAAACTTTAATTACACTGTATATATTATATAAACTTGTTTCCATCAGTCTGGGAACTCATAATTATAGCAAGCAGGCAGGAGCCATTTTGCGGACACTGTTACAAAGACAAGCCTTGCATCATCTCAGAATCTTGTTTGTGCACAAGATTCTGATGTCCATCCCCATGCCCTGGCTACACAATCAAATGTTTAAGAGAACTGGGGGAATGTGAGGAGAGCAGTGACATCTAGGAAGTGCTGAATGGAAAGTGAATGTAATTGCTAGCCCCACCTCTATGCCTAGGCATAGAGGACGGGCAGGCAATATTTGATTGATAGCTGAGATTTTTAAACGAGTTTACAAAAGCTATGAATGCTTTAATAAAAAAATGAATTTGGATTTCATGATTAATTTGAAAAGGACTTTTATTATACAGCTTTTTATGTCTGGGTGACAGGTCCACTTTAAACCCTCATTTGCCACTCCCTCCTGGCCTGTATTACAACATTGGTTGCTTCATCTGAGTAGGTGTCAGGAGGGTGGGACATATTCATGTCAGGCACACTGAGGTGATTTAGCTTGTGGTATATAATAATCATTATTCTGATAATCATTATTCTGATGATTATAATAATGTTTTATTCTGTGAAGTTCTAGCAAAACTGGAATTGGTAATAGAGAAAGAAAGCTCCAGTACAAGGAGGGGTGCCACATGTTAGGGCACCCTCCAAGGATTATAATGCCTTACAGTCATATGAAAAAGTTTGGGAACCCCTCTTAATTCTTTGGAGTTTTGTTTATCATTGGCTGAGCATTCAACATAGCAACTTCCTTTTAATATATAACATGCCTTATGGAAACAGTAGTATTTCAGCAGTGACATAAAGTTTATCGGATTAACAGAAAATATACAATATGCATCATAACAAAATTAGAGGGGTGCATAAATTTGGGCAGCCCAGCAGAGATATTACATCAATACTTAGTTGAGCCTCCTTTTGCAAATGTAACAGCCTCTAGACGCCTCCTATAGCCTTTGATGAGAGTTTGGATTGTGGTATTTTGGACCATTCGTCCATACAAAATCTCACCAGTTAAGTTAAATTTGATGGCTGCCGAGCATGGACAGGTAGCAAGTGTTTTTCTTTCTCATCACCCTGCCATACAGATGTACTTTGTGCAAATTCACTGAATTGTAGAACTATATACAGATACACCATCTGCAGCATGATGTTCTTGCAGGTCTTTTGAGGTGATGGGTTGTAACCGTTCTCACAATCCTCTGTGTATGCCACTCCTGTATTTTTCTTGGCCTGCCAGACCTGGATTTTACAGCAACTGTGCCTGTAGCCTTCCATTTCCTGATTAAAAAATGGGAAGTATGTGTTGATATACTAAGTGTACCAGCCTTGCTGGTACTTCTTTATAGCTGCTGTTCATTTGTGGTACTGAATTATTATGCAGGCAGTTGGCAAGCACTTACATTCCCGCTGTGTGTCTTATATTTTTTATGGGGGAGACCACAAGTAGTGAGCTCCATTGAGTTTATTCAGCGTGTGCATAGCAGCTAGTGCTTTTTTTTTTCTTTTAAAGGAGAAGGAAAGGCATGTTATACTTGGGGGAGCCAAAAGTTAGTCACCCCAAGTGATTGTATTTACTAACCTGACACCTCGGGCTGGTGCAACTGCAATTCTTCCAGCAAGAACATAATGCAGCATATTCCTGCTTCTTTCTTCAGCTCATGTCTGTGCGTGTGCATTAGAGTAAAAGGCCGAACTTTAACAAAAAAAAGCCAGCTAGTTACTGCGCATGAGTCTGCCCTGGGAAATGAAGAAAACAAAGGAGGAAGAGGATCGCTCCGTGGTGCTCGCTGGAATAACCCCGGGCTGGTGCTGTTTTCTGCTGATAGGAGCACCAGCCCAGGGAGTGAGGTAAGTAAATACAATCAATTTGGGGTGCCTAACTCTTGGCACCCCAAGTAAAATGGCTTTCCTTCTGCTTTAAAGGCATATTTTAAAAGCAGAGAACCTGGGCTTTGGAAAAGAGAATATAGCTGTTGAAGAAATCTTCAGCCTCTGATTTCAGATGGTGGCTGTGGACAAATATTTTTTTTTCTTTTAGTATAATCTGTCACCATCAACCAGCTTTGAGTTGTACATCCGATAACTGTACATTTCCAGCACTCATCCTGTGTACAAATGTTTTTTACGTAGCCAAGTGTGTTCACTAACACGTACCTCAAAGCTAACATACACAATACTGCAGTGCTCATGTGGCCTATCCTCAAACCACCTTGAGAAAAGACTGTTATCCAAAACATTATTGTGATCATGCAAATCATGTAGTTGGTTTTATGATATTGTAGGGGAGTGCTGCAGTATTGTATATGGGTTGCAAGCAAGACCACAAGATTATCTCAAAAGGACCAATATCTTCTTAAAACACGTATTATTTGCAGTATTTATTTTACAGTATTCTCTACATGCAGAAGTCTGAGTTTGATAGATCTAATACATAATTGGTGTGTGCTCTCTTTGCCTAGACAAGATATTTGAGCTAGCCCTTTCAAGTCAACAGACTTTGTCATAAAGCAGTATGTAGAGGGGACTGTAAAGTGTAATTTGATTATTAAAGAAATGCTGCTGAATTTGTATTTTATTATGTTTAGAGAGATTCTTCTTTCTATGAGGTGGAGCTTGCAGTACATGTTTGTGAGAGTTCCCCCTTTAAGAATATAACCTATCAATTACAAACCAGTTTGGAAATGTTGGTTATAAACCTCTGTTAATTGTAAATTAAAAATCCAGAAATGTTTAGCATTAACTTTTTTGTTATCTGAAGGGATTGTAATCCAAACTCACTAGGTATGTTTCAGTCAATAAAGATGTTCAGCTCTTTTTAAATTTGTTTTTTCTGTGCAACTACCAAAACTAGAACCATTATGGCTCTTTGTTTATTTATAAGCTGTGGCTATGATCCTTGTGAAAATGCAGCTGGATGAACCTTCACTTTGCTACAATCACTACAATGTTTTCTGTTATATAGAACTGGATTTATTTAGTAAGTGGACCTGGACCAACCAGTAATGCAAATGCATCCATTTTGGACATAAAATGGTTTATGCAGTGCACAGAAAAAGATTGTGTGCAACAGGGACAGAATTTTACTGTACTGAAGAGGAAATAGCCTTTTAATTTCCCCTTGTTTAGTGAATCTTTAGGGAAACGATACATCATTAATAAAGGGGATATCAAATGAAAATCTTAATTTGATATGCACCCAGTGCTCTCACAGGGAAACATAAGAAATAGCAAAACATATGCTTGGTGTTTTTATGAACTTATCTAGTGAAAGGGCATTTCTCCATATTTGTCTTACGCGTCACAAAACAAATGCATTTTTTTAAAAATAAATTTGGGATGTACTGAATCCAGGATTCAGTTTGGGGTTCAGCCTTTTTCATGAAGGATTCGAGGATTCAACGGAATCCCAAATATTGATTTTGATTCATCCCTAAATTAAATCCCTACTGGTCATTATAAAGATTCTTTTTCCCACCTAGGAGAAGAATATTTGACCTGGCTTTTAGAAAAAGGCTCCTTGGGGGAACTGGTGGTCTTACTAATGCAATATCACAGCCTTTGGTCTCTTACATAGAATGGGGATCTGATTCTTCAGTTATGGCAACAGCTATGAACATAAACAGAGATTCTACAGATCTTGTACAGGTATGGAATCCATTATCTGGAAACCGGTTATCCAGAAAGCTCTGAATTACAGAATGGCCGTCTCCCATAGACTCCATTTTATCCAAATAATCCTAATTTTTAAAAATGAGATTCTTTTTCTCTGTACAGGTATGGGATCCATTATCCGGAAACCCATTACACAGAATGCTCCGAATTACACAAAGGCTATCTCTCATAGACTCCATTTTATCCAAATAATATATAAAATATTTTCCTTTTTCTCTATAATAATAAAACAGTACCTTGTACCATGAACCTATTGGTTTTATTTAATGTTTACAAGATTTTTTTTATTAGAGTTAGGGATAGCGCTGCCCCCAGCCCATTGTGACTGAAACAACTCAGGAAGATGATTTAAAGGTGTCGTAGGGTCGCCTTTACTACGGTTTGCCATGCTGGGGGTGCCTTTGGGGGGCTTTTAGCTGCTTATATTTTGCGTGCAGCTTCTTTTCACTGATTTTCACCTATTTTTATAAGAACGTATCAGTACCACAAGCATTTTTTTTCTTCAAGTACTGAAAGCATATAAGCACAGTTTTGAAATACAATATTTAATGCTTTAATAACACGGGTTAAGCATTGCAGCATTCATTTTCTTTTATGGGGGGCATGTGCAAGGCCTCTGTCAGTCACATACACAACCTTAAGTGATAAGTGATGCGTGACTATATAAGGGGCAGACTAATTGGAATTGACTATTTACAGGCAGAACCAGGCAAAATATACATCTGGTTAGTATTTTAAACCTCTTTATTTCACTAATAATAACATTCACAGCGGACAAACAATTTTTGGGAACATCTATGTAAACTTTACTTAAAATCAGGAAAATGTATAGTTAATCAGTAGGACCACAAATAAAAAATGTGGCAAAACTTAAAATTGAGGTTTCACTTTAATTAATCCAATTTGATTGCGACCTGGTGGTTTCCAGTTTTTCAGCATTCTGGATAATAGGTCCCATACATGTACTGTACATCCATTGATACTAATACCGATAACCCCTTGTATTAACAGGCATATCTTACCTTTTAGATGCCATATTGAATTTCAATGTGAGAGAAACATACAAACTGATACTCTTTCCCCCTCCATTGGTAATTTCCAAGCAGATAGAATGTTCAAGCCTGTTACAGTTCTTTCCATGACGATGTAGTACAGCAAGTAATTTTACCCTAAGGAAACAAGATGCATGCAATTTAGTTACAATCATAGTTACATAACTGATAAAGATCCATATTTCTGGAGAAAAAATCTAGTAATTCTTGACTATGTCAGAAACCATGTGGCCCTTCTAATGTCCTTCCTATTCAAGGCTTTTACAGGTGACCACTTACTCATTGTGGACAAAGGTGTTTAGGAACAGTAATGACAAGGTGCTGAATGACATTTTGAACTTGTCAGGTAAATAGCACATGAATTAGGGTGATGTTGTGAGTCTATGAAACAGACTTGTATATAATTATAATGTAAGTAAGCCTGAATAAGGGAGCACCACCCCTAAATCAAAGAGAAACAGACAAATGGTGTGCAGGGTTATATGGATAAATAGTAACACAAAAGAGAAAAAGATTAACCCTTAAAGTTGCACCACCCCATATTTAAATCCGATGACTCAAGGAACAATAAACAATAAAACTTAACTTTTAATAAATTAATTAAAACCGTAAGTCCAGAGGAGCGTTTAAAATAAGGCTAGGGACAGGGAGGCAAAGAACCCGGATACAAATGGGCAAAGAAGTACACAGCATACAGTGGGTGTTTGGGATGTCAAAGAGTAACCCACGAGCCTACAAATGTAAATACTGGTAAGTCACATTCAATCATTTAACAGCCATTAGTCGGGGTCAACCTTGTATGATGGCTTTTAGGCCTTAAAATATCCACCACCCCTTCACCCTCAAGCACACCCTCCCATAGCCAAAGAGAGAGAAGCCAGTATATTATGGCTGTATGTCGATTAACCCTGTATTAAATCAGGCAAACTAAATACATAAACTGCCAACCCTGGCATGCGAGTGCTGGTAGGCAGCAGAGTTCAGTTAATAAGCCATAGACTGAGATAGGGATTAACACAAAGCGCAATCAGGTCTGGTGCACCACCCCTTCACCCTCAAGCGCCCCCGCCCCTTTTCCAAAGTAAACAACCAAAGTAGCCGTATTCAATTAGTTTTAAATGGAGGTTAAGATTCTATCCCAGCCACAAAATCACCGTCGAGAACCCACCCCTTCACCCACAGAGCTTCCCACCCGTTTCTGCTGTGAAGCAGTAGCCCAAAGATAAACAACCAAAGTAGCCGTATTCAATTAGTTTTAGATTTGAATGGAGGTTTAGATTCTATCCCAGCCACAAAATCACAGTCGAGAACCCACCCCTTCACCCACAGAGCTTCCCACCCATTTCTGCTGTGAAGCAGTAGCCCAAAGATTCTTTGTAGATTCAGCCCCCCTGCCTAACAATTCTAAAATGCGCCTGACGCGCGTTTCACCTGCATATCACAGGCTTTGTCAAAGGCGCATTTTAGAATTGTTAGGCAGGGGGGCTGAATCTACAAAGAATCTTTGGGCTACTGCTTCACAGCAGAAATGGGTGGGAAGCTCTGTGGGTGAAGGGGTGGGTTCTCGACTGTGATTTTGTGGCTGGGATAGAATCTAAACCTCCATTCAAATCTAAAACTAATTGAATACGGCTACTTTGGTTGTTTATCTTTGGGCTACCGCTTCACAGCAGAAACGGGTGGGAAGCTCTGTGGGTGAAGGGGTGGGTTCTCGACGGTGATTTTGTGGCTGGGATAGAATCTTAGGGGCATGTTTACTAACATTGGAGATAAATATCTGGAGAGATTTCTGGAGATGTTGCCCATAGCAACCAATCAGATCTTTGCTTTTGTTTTCTAACTTGGCTGTGGCTGTTTAAATCTAATTGCTGATTGGTTGCCATGGGCAACATCTCCAAAAATCTCTCCAGATATTTATCTCCAATGTTAGTAAACATGCCCCTTAACCTCCATTTAAAACTAATTGAATACGGCTACTTTGGTTGTTTACTTTGGAAAAGGGGAGGGGGCGCTTGAGGGTGAAGGGGTGGTGCACCAGACCTGATTGCGCTTTGTGTTAATCCCTATCTCAGTCTATGGCTTATTAACTGAACTCTGCTGCCTACCAGCACTCGTATGCCAGGGTTGGCAGTTTATGTATTTAGTTTGCCTGATTCAATACAGGGTTAATCGACATACAGCCATAATATACTGGCTTCTCTCTCTTTGGCTATGGGAGGGTGTGCTTGAGGGTGAAGGGGTGGTGGATATTTTAAGGCCTAAAAGCCATCATACAAGGTTGACCCCGACTTATGGCTGTTAAATGATTGAATGTGACTTACCAGTATTTACATTTGTAGGCTCGTGGGTTACTCTTTGACATCCCAAACACCCACTGTATGCTGTGTACTTCTTTGCCCATTTGAATCCGGGTTCTTTGCCTCCCTGTCCCTAACCTTATTTTAAACGCTCCTCTGGACTTACGGTTTTAATTAATTTATTAAAAGTTAAGTTTTATTGTTTATTGTTCCTTGAGTCATCGGATTTAAAGATGGGGTGGTGCAACTTTAAGGGTTAATCTTTTTCTCTTTTGTGTTACTATATAATTATAATTACTGATGCATGTAGAAGAAGGTTCACTGGAGAGCTGTATTTTCAAATGATTTTATTCAAGTTGCAAGCACAACATGTTTCAGACTTCAAGGGTCCAGAGGAAGGACCCTTGAGGTCCGAAACATGTTGTGCTTGGAACTTGAATAAAATCACTTGAAAATACAGCTCTCCAGTGAACCTTCTTCTACATGATACCTTTGCTCTGGATATGGCAAAACCAGATCGCTGTATGATAGAGCTACCAACTGATGTCTGAAACAGATTGTGGATTCAAAAATATTTGTTTTTGTCTGGTAATTACTGATGCACCAAATCCAGCATTCATTTGGGATTCAGCCAGGATTCTGCCTTTTTCAGCAGGATTCAGAATCGGCCGAATCCTTCTGTTAAAAACATTTAGCTGAAGGTGCAGAACACAGTGTCAGGGGGTGCAGGTCAACCCTGTCCTTACCCCCCACCATAGGGTAAGCGGAAAGTACATTGCCCCATAACGACCTGTGAACTTTGCTGCTCCCTAAATTGTTTGTCTGAATAATGTGCAAAAATTAAAAGGGAGGGAATGAACCAATATGCTTCTCCCTGTTGCACCTCATTTATGTAGCTTTACCTGAACGCAGAGGTCTTGCAGGTCTTAGAGCACAGGGACCTGTGGCAATTCTGCAACAGCAAAAGTCAGTTTACAAAGTGTGCCTGGTCCTAATATGTTTACCACTGAGTTGGCCCTTTCTAATTACTGTATGACCTTCATGCCGTAAGCCCAATGTGCCGTATAAGTGATGCACCACATGTTATAGGTGCATATTGCACTCTATATTCCCCCAATGCACAGGGATTCCCATTTATCAACATTCTCATTTTAGTGGTTTTAGAGGTTTTTAAAAAAAAAACGAATTGTGTCTAAAACCTTGAATGCCATGCAATTTATGAAAAGAAAGCACAAATAAAAAAAAAATCTTGAAGATTCAAATAAAAATACAAAAACCTCTAATTATTTGAGTTTTTCAGGCAATTACTAGCAAAAAAATCGGAAAACCTCTAAAAGTCTGAATTGATTTAAAATGGACAAATAGGATATGCGCAGCTCCCACTCACTTGTATAGGACCTCAACAGCTTTTACATGGCAACATTTTTTTGTGGTTTATACACATTATAAATCTTTCATTTTTAGAGTTTAATATAGTCCCCATAGTGTTCTTTTGTGACAGGTTTCATGTAACAAGTGGGCACTAAAACCTGGACGTGACTGTGCCAAACTCAGTCATTACCTGTGGGCATGGGCGTCCACAGATAGGGGCAAGGGGGGGCACTTGCCCCTCCCTGGATTTATACTTTATAATAAAGGATAGTCTCTTGCCATATGTATATATATTTACTGCCACACTCACCTCTCTGTCTCTAATAAACCTCTGCCTCACTCTATATATCTGTATAGATAGAAGTATCTATATTATAATATATATTTTTGTACCTCATCCCCATCTTTAGCTCCTGTCCTGTATCCTACTCATTGTTTCTTTTAGAATGACTCTTATGTTTTAACCGTTCTGCCACTCTGGGAACAAAGCAGCTTTCCCCTAGACTGAAACAGAATATATAAACATAGATTCTATGCTACTGGCATTTTGTTGTACACAACCTCTTCCTGCTGTTGTTACTCATGTACTGTAGAACCCCATTTTACATTTTTTAGGGGACCAGAAAAAATGGTGTACAAATCAGGGAAATGTATTATGCATTATATATATTGGCGGGACCACAAAAAATGGTATAAAATATGGAAAAACATTGAATTAATGTATGTAAAATGGAGGCTTCACTGTATGTATCAAGCTGTAACTAGAGCTCTAGAGGGAATAACAAGGCGTTTGTGCCACTAACAGAATGGCAATGCTATATACTATATACTATACAGCTGCTACTTTTTATATTTATAGAAAAGCTGTTTGGATATGGATACAAGTAATTTGTGTAATATGTTTTCTTCCTTGCCAGCCCCCCCCTGGAAAATATTTTGCGGATGCCCATGACTCTGGGATATCTAGTAGAATGGGCAGAACATAGGCAACATGAGACAACTGCAGGCCAGTTTGCTACACATTTGGATGGCCAATTTGCACTTATCCAACTGAACAACTAGTCATTGGGACACTTAGTTGTCTGTCTCACTCAGCTACAAATGTGAATGCATTGTTTTCATGAGATACATATATTATATGATTTTTTTTAGCTGTTTATACTATAGATTTAGTATTACTTTTGATTCTGACAACCAGGACTGGTCTGTAGCTGGTCATCATAGTTCCCAGTATTGGAAGAAACAGTACTTCTGCTGTTCTAGAATATATCATATAGTTTGTATATTAATTATTGATTCTTAATATGTTATTAATGTCGGTTTGCAACTGTTTCTGAAATTGATTGCATTTCTCTATATAATAAAGGATATACAGGACTGTATTCTATGTAGAACACTCTTATATGCAAAATAATTATTTCACCTTCGGCTCCCAATTCACCCAAACTTACTTTGTGCCACATATTTAAAAAAAAATAATAATTATGATGTTGAGGATTTTTCTATGTACAAGTCAGATATCTAGTGTACCTATCCCCTGTTTGTTTCAGTATGGTGGTCTCGTTAACTTATAATTTATTTGAGGTTTTACATATAGTATAAAGAAACAAAAAGGTGCGCTAGGAAATACCTATAGAGAGAGGGGAGACAATGCCTATATAGTGTAAAACCTTCTGTGTATTCGGGAATATACTAGACGATCGGTTCTACTCACATAAGGATGGATATGATATCGCGAATAGGATGCTGATCGTGTGTACCAGCGGTCAGAGGTCAGTTGGCGGCCGATGTCTATGATCCGTCTTGTGCCTATTAGATAAGGGTGCCAAATAGTGTGGTAACGCTAATTGAAGTAAGGCTATCCAGCAGTATTGCGCTTACCTCAGTTGTAGATTTTAAAGGCGCTGGTTCGATCGTATTCTGTTCATCCACTTCTTAGTCGGCTGGGCGGCACTTGTATGGATCGGTGCTCGGTCGCGGCCAGATATCCTTACGTTGGGATTGATATATCTTTCTTCCTGCGGGTGTAGATCTGTTGTCCGCCGCAGGATAAGATCTCGGCGTTCTCCTCTGCCACGTGGTTTTCCTAAGCGTGTTTTTAGCGATGCCGTCTCCTTCTCCACAGGATAGTTTCAGGGGATTTATTTTGAAAAGAAATTCTACGGCACTATTTTGCCTTACAAGTTTTTATTGAATACAATGATTAGAAATATAATACAATGCCCAACGCGTTTCGTATAAAGTTATACTTCCTCAGGGGCTAATTTCCCATGTTGCCTCACTGGGGTATTTTTATCCCTTCCGTGGGCAGTTCCCTCAATTAAAAATGCAAATTACATTCATTAAGACATGTCATATAAAATCTAAATAATTAATAAATATTAAACGAATAAAATAACTTTTAATCTTTTAAAAAGCATTTTATATCAATATCAATGTTTAGGCCTTTGGGAGTTAAAGTTTTTAATTTATGAATCCAGAAGGTTTCTTCCTGGGATATTATTTTAGTAATATCGCTCCCTCGCCAATGGTTCTTTTTCAGCTTGATTCCCATAAAGGTTAACTGTGTGGGGTCTGAATTATGGTGTGTTTTAAAGTGTGCAGGGACACTGTGGGTAGTTATTCCTTTTTGTATGTTTCTGACATGTTCACTTATCCTTGTTTTTAAACTTCTAGTGGTTCTGCCCACATATTGTAACATACACGGACACTGTAGCAGATATATTACATTTTTAGTGTTGCAAGTAATTATATCCTTTATGTCAAAGGTTTCTTTTGTTACATTTGACTCAAAGTTAAAAGAATTTCTTGTACTATTTTTACATGTGCTACATGCTTTGCAACTGCCACATGAATAAAACCCCTTTTTTCCACTGCTAAGAAATGTATTATTTTTTATTTTGTTTACAGGTAGACAGCTTGGCACTAACATTTGTCTGATAGTTTGTGGTCTCCTATAGATTACCTTTGGTTTCTCAGTCAGGAATCCGGACAGATCTTTATCATTTTTTAAAATATGCCAATGTTTCTTTATTATTTGTTCCAGGTTTTTATTTGAATTATTAAATGTTGTAATGAACGGAATACTATTATCTTGTGGATTTTTTTGTTTATTACGATTCTGTTTTAGCATATCTTTGCGATCTTTCGTGTCACAGATCATCTTTGCTTTGTCCACAGTTTCTTTTTTGTATCCTTTTTCTTTAAATTGATTACATAATATTTTACATTCATTTTCATAATCGCTTGCTTTGCTGCAATTTCTTTTCACCCTGTTGAATTGACCTAAAGGGATGTTTTCTAACCATTTTTTATGGTGGCAGCTGGAATTAAGGATGAAGCCATTGCAGTCAGTAGGTTTGCGATAAAGGCTCGTCACGAACTTGTTATTATCTATTGATATTGTTAAATCAAGAAAATGCACAGTGTGGGAACTATATTCACTAGTAAAAATCAGATTGGATGTGTTTTGATTAATAATATTTAAAAAGGTTTTTAATGATTGTTCAGGACCTTTCCAGATAAACAGGCAATCATCTATATAGCGTTTCCAGGCTATAAGTCCAGTGTTGGAGTTAAGAAGGGGAGTGATATTAGTTGATTCCCAATGGCCCATGAATAGATTAGCATAGCTAGGGGCGAAACGAGTTCCCATAGCTGTCCCTTTGGTTTGTAAGTAATAGTTTCCTTCAAACCAAAAATAATTTTTTTCCAGGATAAATCTGATTCCATTAAGTATAAGTTCTTTTTGTTCATTAGACATCGTTGAGTCCCCATCTAAGTAGTATTTTATTGCTTGTAGTCCATGATTGTGGTTTATAACAGTATATAGGGAGGTCACGTCACACGTCCCTATGATGAGACCTTCTGAGCATGGGGTATTATTGATAAAATCAATTGTTTGAATAGTGTCTTTGAGATAAGATGGAAGTTTCACTACATATTTTTGTAAAAATATATCTATGTATTCTGATAGATTGGAGGTAAGGGAATCACAACCAGATATTATCGGACGGCCAGGTGGATTAGTCAGATTTTTATGTATTTTTGGTAAAGTATAAATTACTGGAATTTTTGGATGTAGAACGTTGAGATAAGTGAACTCATTTTTTGTTAAAATTCCAGTTGTTCTGGCACTTTCTAGTAATCTTAATAATTCTGCTTTGTACTCAATAGTGGGATTATTTTTTAGCTTTATGTAAGTGGTAGTGTCCGATAATTGCCTATTGATTTCTACTATATAGTTATCTCTGGTCATAATAACTATTCCTCCTCCTTAAACAAAAGAACTCTGATATGAGATCAGATAGACCAGACAGATTTTATCCGAAAAAAACTTTTCAAAATCATCTAAGACCCCATTTCCCCAGATCCAACCAATACAGGGGAAACAATTGTTATTCAACAAATAATTACTCTTACAATAGCACTAACAGATACCAACCAAATGAAAACAGAAATAACCATTGGGATTTTACAGAAAGGAGGATGAGAGACAAAGAAAAGAGGACATATATAGACGAGAACTTAAGAATAGGAACACCAAACAAAAAACGAAAACGTCAACCAACGAAAACGAGGAAAAAGGGGGGGTAGAAAACTCAACAATTCTAGGAAAGACAGACAGAAGACAGATGTGGATTCCCATATAGGAATCTATAATCTAACGAATAAACCACTAGAACCCGACCACGTGAAAGTCCTGAACAAAGGATTGAAATTTGCACCAACTAATCAACTTAATAAATTTCAAACGTATATAGACACACATAAATTTATTCGGAAACTCAGTCTCAAAAAATTCTTTGCTAAAAATCCAATAGGTATTGAATCTACCAGTTCCACTTATATACACACAACCTTGAAACCTAAATCAGATTTTAATCCGACATTCGCAAATAGTCACTATATTAACACTTTCAGAGAACTAGTACTGAATGACTTGGATAAATTAGAACGAAAACCAAAACAACAGAATCTAACTAGGGCTGAACGAACAGCACTTAAAGACCTAAAAAATGATAAAACCATAGTAATTAAACCTGCCGACAAAGGAGGAGGAATAGTTATTATGACCAGAGATAACTATATAGGAGAAATCAATAGGCAATTATCGGACACTACCACCTACATAAAGCTAAAAAATAATCCCACTATTGAGTACAAAGCAGAATTATTAAGATTACTAGAAAGTGCCAGAACAACTGGAATTTTAACAAAAAATGAGTTCACTTATCTCAACGTTCTACATCCAAAAATTCCAGTAATTTATACTTTACCAAAAATACATAAAAATCTGACTAATCCACCTGGCCGTCCGATAATATCTGGTTGTGATTCCCTTACCTCCAATCTATCAGAATACATAGATATATTTTTACAAAAATATGTAGTGAAACTTCCATCTTATCTCAAAGACACTATTCAAACAATTGATTTTATCAATAATACCCCATGCTCAGAAGGTCTCATCATAGGGACGTGTGACGTGACCTCCCCATATACTGTTATAAACCACAATCATGTACTACAAGCAATAAAATACTACTTAGATGGGGACTCAACGATGTCTAATGAACAAAAAGAACTTATACTTAATGGAATCAGATTTATCCTGGAAAAAAATTATTTTTGGTTTGAAGGAAACTATTACTTACAAACCAAAGGGACAGCTATGGGAACTCGTTTCGCCCCTAGCTATGCTAATCTATTCATGGGCCATTGGGAATCAACTAATATCACTCCCCTTCTTAACTCCAACACTGGACTTATAGCCTGGAAACGCTATATAGATGATTGCCTGTTTATCTGGAAAGGTCCTGAACAATCATTAAAAACCTTTTTAAATATTATTAATCAAAACACATCCAATCTGATTTTTACTAGTGAATATAGTTCCCACACTGTGCATTTTCTTGATTTAACAATATCAATAGATAATAACAAGTTCGTGACGAGCCTTTATCGCAAACCTACTGACTGCAATGGCTTCATCCTTAATTCCAGCTGCCACCATAAAAAATGGTTAGAAAACATCCCTTTAGGTCAATTCAACAGGGTGAAAAGAAATTGCAGCAAAGCAAGCGATTATGAAAATGAATGTAAAATATTATGTAATCAATTTAAAGAAAAAGGATACAAAAAAGAAACTGTGGACAAAGCAAAGATGATCTGTGACACGAAAGATCGCAAAGATATGCTAAAACAGAATCGTAATAAACAAAAAAATCCACAAGATAATAGTATTCCGTTCATTACAACATTTAATAATTCAAATAAAAACCTGGAACAAATAATAAAGAAACATTGGCATATTTTAAAAAATGATAAAGATCTGTCCGGATTCCTGACTGAGAAACCAAAGGTAATCTATAGGAGACCACAAACTATCAGACAAATGTTAGTGCCAAGCTGTCTACCTGTAAACAAAATAAAAAATAATACATTTCTTAGCAGTGGAAAAAAGGGGTTTTATTCATGTGGCAGTTGCAAAGCATGTAGCACATGTAAAAATAATACAAGAAATTCTTTTAACTTTGAGTCAAATGTAACAAAAGAAACCTTTGACATAAAGGATATAATTACTTGCAACACTAAAAATGTAATATATCTGCTACAGTGTCCGTGTATGTTACAATATGTGGGCAGAACCACTAGAAGTTTAAAAACAAGGATAAGTGAACATGTCAGAAACATACAAAAAGGAATAACTACCCACAGTGTCCCTGCACACTTTAAAACACACCATAATTCAGACCCCACACAGTTAACCTTTATGGGAATCAAGCTGAAAAAGAACCATTGGCGAGGGAGCGATATTACTAAAATAATATCCCAGGAAGAAACCTTCTGGATTCATAAATTAAAAACTTTAACTCCCAAAGGCCTAAACATTGATATTGATATAAAATGCTTTTTAAAAGATTAAAAGTTATTTTATTCGTTTAATATTTATTAATTATTTAGATTTTATATGACATGTCTTAATGAATGTAATTTGCATTTTTAATTGAGGGAACTGCCCACGGAAGGGATAAAAATACCCCAGTGAGGCAACATGGGAAATTAGTCCCTGAGGAAGTATAACTTTATACGAAACACGTTGGGCATTGTATTATATTTCTAATCATTGTATTCAATAAAAACTTGTAAGGCAAAATAGTGCCGTAGAATTTCTTTTCAAAATAAATCCCCTGAAACTATCCTGTGGAGAAGGAGACGGCATCGCTAAAAACACGCTTAGGAAAACCACGTGGCAGAGGAGAACGCCGAGATCTTATCCTGCGGCGGACAACAGATCTACACCCGCAGGAAGAAAGATATATCAATCCCAACGTAAGGATATCTGGCCGCGACCGAGCACCGATCCATACAAGTGCCGCCCAGCCGACTAAGAAGTGGATGAACAGAATACGATCGAACCAGCGCCTTTAAAATCTACAACTGAGGTAAGCGCAATACTGCTGGATAGCCTTACTTCAATTAGCGTTACCACACTATTTGGCACCCTTATCTAATAGGCACAAGACGGATCATAGACATCGGCCGCCAACTGACCTCTGACCGCTGGTACACACGATCAGCATCCTATTCGCGATATCATATCCATCCTTATGTGAGTAGAACCGATCGTCTAGTATATTCCCGAATACACAGAAGGTTTTACACTATATAGGCATTGTCTCCCCTCTCTCTATAGGTATTTCCTAGCGCACCTTTTTGTTTCTTTCTTCTTTTCATTGAATCACATGTGGATAAGTGGATCCACGAATTGAACTTTGGTGCAGCTTTTTATTCATATCTTTTTGGACTAAGCGCAGTCTTCATTCCTTTGAATTATTGACTTTTCCGTACCACATATAGACTGCCGCTGTCTTACTACATTATGGAAGCATTCCGGGAATGGAGGAACAGAAATATAGACATTAATAATGTATTTCAATACAAAGACGATCGAAATATGAACGGTGATTATATGCTAAATGAATTATTTAAATTACTGAATACTGAAATGAAAATATGGTGGGATACGGTTACCTTAGAAAAATACCTTGAACAAGATATGGTCCCCCAAGGCCTTCTAATTCAAAAAGCTCCTTCCTTTAAAAGTACAGATCCAACCTTTATAGAACGTTGGAACTTTATACTAAAAAGGACATCATTTGATCTAATGAGTTTAATCATAATGGATCATAAATCCCAATTAGAAAAAATAGAAACTGATATATCAAATATCCAAGAAAAACTTGAACCAATTAAAAATATAAGAGAATACAAAGAACAAGCGAAAATTATGCAAGATAAACTAGTAAAAACAGAAAAAGAAATTCTAGAAAGAAAGAGATCTAAATTTTGGCGTGACAAAAATAGACCTAATAAAGAAAATTTAAAAAATGAAATTAAACAAAAGAACTCTGATATGAGATCAGATAGACCAGACAGATTTTATCCGAAAAAAACTTTTCAAAATCATCTAAGACCCCATTTCCCCAGATCCAACCAATACAGGGGAAACAATTGTTATTCAACAAATAATTACTCTTACAATAGCACTAACAGATACCAACCAAATGAAAACAGAAATAACCATTGGGATTTTACAGAAAGGAGGATGAGAGACAAAGAAAAGAGGACATATATAGACGAGAACTTAAGAATAGGAACACCAAACAAAAAACGAAAAACGTCAACCAACGAAAACGAGGAAAAAGGGGGGGTAGAAAACTCAACAATTCTAGGAAAGACAGACAGAAGACAGATGTGGATTCCCATATAGGAATCTATAATCTAACGAATAAACCACTAGAACCCGACCACGTGAAAGTCCTGAACAAAGGATTGAAATTTGCACCAACTAATCAACTTAATAAATTTCAAACGTATATAGACACACATAAATTTATTCGGAAACTCAGTCTCAAAAAATTCTTTGCTAAAAATCCAATAGGTATTGAATCTACCAGTTCCACTTATATACACACAACCTTGAAACCTAAATCAGATTTTAATCCGACATTCGCAAATAGTCACTATATTAACACTTTCAGAGAACTAGTACTGAATGACTTGGATAAATTAGAACGAAAACCAAAACAACAGAATCTAACTAGGGCTGAACGAACAGCACTTAAAGACCTAAAAAATGATAAAACCATAGTAATTAAACCTGCCGACAAAGGAGGAGGAATAGTTATTATGACCAGAGATAACTATATAGGAGAAATCAATAGGCAATTATCGGACACTACCACCTACATAAAGCTAAAAAATAATCCCACTATTGAGTACAAAGCAGAATTATTAAGATTACTAGAAAGTGCCAGAACAACTGGAATTTTAACAAAAAATGAGTTCACTTATCTCAACGTTCTACATCCAAAAATTCCAGTAATTTATACTTTACCAAAAATACATAAAAATCTGACTAATCCACCTGGCCGTCCGATAATATCTGGTTGTGATTCCCTTACCTCCAATCTATCAGAATACATAGATATATTTTTACAAAAATATGTAGTGAAACTTCCATCTTATCTCAAAGACACTATTCAAACAATTGATTTTATCAATAATACCCCATGCTCAGAAGGTCTCATCATAGGGACGTGTGACGTGACCTCCCTATATACTGTTATAAACCACAATCATGGACTACAAGCAATAAAATACTACTTAGATGGGGACTCAACGATGTCTAATGAACAAAAAGAACTTATACTTAATGGAATCAGATTTATCCTGGAAAAAAATTATTTTTGGTTTGAAGGAAACTATTACTTACAAACCAAAGGGACAGCTATGGGAACTCGTTTCGCCCCTAGCTATGCTAATCTATTCATGGGCCATTGGGAATCAACTAATATCACTCCCCTTCTTAACTCCAACACTGGACTTATAGCCTGGAAACGCTATATAGATGATTGCCTGTTTATCTGGAAAGGTCCTGAACAATCATTAAAAACCTTTTTAAATATTATTAATCAAAACACATCCAATCTGATTTTTACTAGTGAATATAGTTCCCACACTGTGCATTTTCTTGATTTAACAATATCAATAGATAATAACAAGTTCGTGACGAGCCTTTATCGCAAACCTACTGACTGCAATGGCTTCATCCTTAATTCCAGCTGCCACCATAAAAAATGGTTAGAAAACATCCCTTTAGGTCAATTCAACAGGGTGAAAAGAAATTGCAGCAAAGCAAGCGATTATGAAAATGAATGTAAAATATTATGTAATCAATTTAAAGAAAAAGGATACAAAAAAGAAACTGTGGACAAAGCAAAGATGATCTGTGACACGAAAGATCGCAAAGATATGCTAAAACAGAATCGTAATAAACAAAAAAATCCACAAGATAATAGTATATCTGCTACAGTGTCCGTGTATGTTACAATATGTGGGCAGAACCACTAGAAGTTTAAAAACAAGGATAAGTGAACATGTCAGAAACATACAAAAAGGAATAACTACCCACAGTGTCCCTGCACACTTTAAAACACACCATAATTCAGACCCCACACAGTTAACCTTTATGGGAATCAAGCTGAAAAAGAACCATTGGCGAGGGAGCGATATTACTAAAATAATATCCCAGGAAGAAACCTTCTGGATTCATAAATTAAAAACTTTAACTCCCAAAGGCCTAAACATTGATATTGATATAAAATGCTTTTTAAAAGATTAAAAGTTATTTTATTCGTTTAATATTTATTAATTATTTAGATTTTATATGACATGTCTTAATGAATGTAATTTGCATTTTTAATTGAGGGAACTGCCCACGGAAGGGATAAAAATACCCCAGTGAGGCAACATGGGAAATTAGCCCCTGAGGAAGTATAACTTTATACGAAACGCGTTGGGCATTGTATTATATTTCTAATCATTGTATTCAATAAAAACTTGTAAGGCAAAATAGTGCCGTAGAATTTCTTTTCAAAATAAATCCCCTGAAACTATCCTGTGGAGAAGGAGACGGCATCGCTAAAAACACGCTTAGGAAAACCACGTGGCAGAGGAGAACGCCGAGATCTTATCCTGCGGCGGACAACAGATCTACACCCGCAGGAAGAAAGATATATCAATCCCAACGTAAGGATATCTGGCCGCGACCGAGCACCGATCCATACAAGTGCCGCCCAGCCGACTAAGAAGTGGACGAACAGAATACGATCGAACCAGCGCCTTTAAAATCTACAACTGAGGTAAGCGCAATACTGCTGGATAGCCTTACTTCAATTAGCGTTACCACACTATTTGGCACCCTTATCTAATAGGCACAAGACGGATCATAGACATCGGCCGCCAACTGACCTCTGACCGCTGGTACACACGATCAGCATCCTATTCGCGATATCATATCCATCCTTATGTGAGTAGAACCGATCGTCTAGTATATTCCCGAATACACAGAAGGTTTTACACTATATAGGCATTGTCTCCCCTCTCTCTATAGGTATTTCCTAGCGCACCTTTTTGTTTCTTTTTTCTTTTCATATAGTATAAAGTTCAAGCGTAAAACAATTATAATGCATGTAATAGTTAAAACAAGAGTAAAGAGGAACTAAAAGAATTTTTTTTTACATTGTAGACAAAAAGGAACACTTTTCTAAAGTTTATTAATAATTAAACAAATAATTATTTGTTTTATTTTTTGTGATATAATAATTCAAAGTTCTGTGTATCTCTGCCCTCTTGTCCTAGTCACTGGCTATTATTATTATTATTATTATTATTATTAATAATAATAAACATACATGCAAGCTAACCAATCACAATCCTTTCTGTCTGATCCACATGAAACTACAGCCCTGCTAGGATGTTGTGGTTCTCATGGCTGCAATGCCTTGTGTGAGGCTTCAGACAAACTGTGTAACTCTTCTAATAAAAGGCACTAAGTTTGCCCAGGAGCAGTAACTGGTAGCAACCAATAAGATGTCTGCTTTTAAGTAGGTGACCAGTAAATGCTACTTGCTGATTGGTTTCTATGGGTTACTGCTCTTGGGCAGACTTAATGTCTTTTATTAAATAACCCCCTTCATTTCCTGAAGACAGTTGCAGTTTACATAAATTCAGAGTGAACTAACCCACATTGCAAAACAAAAGCATGTGGAAGTTACTTGCATAAGTAACAGTAAATTAGTACTAACTCACTCTTTTGGCTAAGATTAAATGTAGTATCTTCTGTGAGTTGGTTTTGGTGGTGAGGGCTCTGCCCTGATGTTCAGGGATAAGAGACTAGCAAAGGTCAGACAAAAGATTGGACACTGACAGAAAAATGTTGATTTTGTAGAATAAGACTCTTACAGTGGCAGCCATGCTTGAGCCATATACTGCAGTATTTTCTAAGGATGTTATATATTAAATTGCCAATGCTTTAAGCATTCTATTTTTAGGTTATTTTACATAAAACAAAGAAAAAGGTTTATTTTTAGAGAAATGTACATACAAAGCACATTGTAGCACATTGTTTTTTTTATTATTTTTAATTTCTACTACTAACTATCATTGGACCCCTAAACAGATGCAATTTACATAACTTGTGGAAAAATTGACATTTCTTTTATAGAAATTTTATGTAACTAGTGTATCGAGCACTTACAGGTAGATAAGTGTGGCAGAATGCACTGACCTCAATGAACTGTTAATCAGCACAATGGAACTCACTGTGTGAACTGCTTATACAAAGTTACATGTTTATATTGTATAGACAAGGGGCATGGCCAAAATGTTGGTACTGTGTGCTTGTGTTTCTGGGAGGACCAATATAAATAACTTGTGATGGGCCCCAAAGTTTCTGATGGCAGCCCTGTGTACAAGGAGCATCACAAAGGTGGAAAGGGCATTGTGCACAGTACAACCTTGCTGAGAGGATTCTTTATATGCAACTGTATCCCCAGAACCTTGTCTCATTTTTTCCTCCTTCCCATTTGGAGAACTATTGGGTAGGATGGTAGAGACATCTCCTACCCTTACAACTGGAACTCTCTATGGTTTTACACAATAAAACAAGAAATTAGACTCAATTCAAAACACTCAGGTGTAGTCTTAAAGGGAAAGTAAAGTTTAAAATAAAATGATGCTAATGTTTAATAGTATACACTAAACATAAACATGAACGTACTGCACCACAAACCTAATCAAACAAATGATTTATGCTTTCAAAGTTGGCCACAAGGGGTCGCCATATTGTAACTTTGTAAAACATCTTTGCAAGACCAAGACTGTGCACATGCTCAGTGTGGTCTGTGCTGCTTAGGGATCATAAAAAAGCACAAAGCACAAAATACAAATAATATCTGCCAGAAGCCGATACAGAAAGACTGATTAATAATAAGAATATACAGACTGTGCTGGGTCCTGTGTTGTCATGTAATCTGATGTGGATTTTATAGTTTTTGTACTGTTTAATACTTTCTCCAACTCTGCAGAACCAGTGGCTGCAGCAAAATAATCCTCCAAATAGAATCCCAGTTTATATATTTAAATATGACTCCTTGATCTTTGTCCCTGAAGCTGGCATTGGAAACAGTTAAGGGGATTTAAAGGCAACAATAAAATCCAATACAAAGCTCTACACAGTCACTGACTGCTCTACAGGGCAACAAACAAAGCTGCTTGAGTTCGGCATTGCTGGGAAGTAAGGCGGGGCTCCCCCTGCTGTTCATAAGTATTATTGTTTCCATGCCCAGCTGTTAGGGACCGTCTGACAAGTCATATCCACAGTAGTAAATGAAGGGGGGATTTCACTGCATACAGTCAATTTTTTAATTAAAGTATATTGGAGATAGGTTTCTTTTTCATTGAAGAAAGTAAAAATGGAAACAAGCCATTGACTAGATCTATTGGTTCCAAACATTAGGATTAGCATTAGTTCAAAGTGAGTTTCTCAGCAGTTCAGTAAAAAAATCTTTATTCTTTGCAATTTATATAAAATCATAAAGATTAAAATATGTAAGTGAGTTTATACTGTCAGACAAATTTCATGGCTTCTCGCCACTTCCTCAGAGACATTGTCTGACTCATAACTACTGAATTAATTTTTTCTGGGTGGAGGACCCCTTTATTTTTAAGTTCCCTGAAGACTAATGACCACTGTTCTTGGTTAAAAGGGTCTGGGTTTACTTTCCATTCCTATATTCCTCTATATCACATCAGTCAAGAAGCAGGTGCACAGGGTGGAAGTTTAGTGTCATTACAAACTCATGTGGTATATATCTGCATTACAAACACACAAACCTGTTAAAAAAAGAGCCTTTTGCCAACACTTCAGTTATGTAAATGACAACCCAACTGCAAAATGTGTTTACAGAAACCAGTTTTCAGTTTCTTAGTGTTATCTTCATTACTTGCCATCATCTTGTTTCTCTATTTCAGTGCATCTCCCACTAACCTTTAAGTGGTTAACCTTTAAGTTAACTTTCAGTATGTTATAGAATGACTAATTCCAAGTAGGGATAAATCAGCAGTTAGGCACGCACTCCACAGGACTCCAGGTAACGGTAAAAAGATTTTTACTTTATTGCACAAACAAATATCATCCTAACGCGTTTCGTATGTTGCCACACGTAATCATAGGAATTAATGACAATTACAATCACATGGTTTAAAAAGCATTGGAAGCCTACGTCACTTAGGACGTACTTCCTCCTTAAAAATTTCTTAACTCTTTCACAGCTATTGATTGTGTTCTAAAGTTTTAGTTTTCGATTACAAAAAATTTCTTACAAGCTGTTTTCTATTCAGTCTATATTTATTATATTTTTCTCAACTTCACCAACATTGTGTCATATAGTTTAATGTATCTCTTATATATTTATCTCTTTAAGATTAAGTTGTTTCAATCAATTCATTTACTTTGTTTCAATTATTAGTTTTTCACTTTACTATCTTATGTAACTTTAAATTTATAAGATCCAGACCTATTTGGTGATTTTGAAACTTTTTTATAGGGCGGAGGGTTATTATTTTCGCGTTAATATTTCTTTTACATTTTCTTAAAACTAATGAAAATCATTCTCTATTTTTTCTTTTTTCTTTATTTATTCAGATTATGTGTATATCACTGGTTTATGATTATTTATCTTTTTGCTGTATTGATCTATTCCTTCTGTTTCTTTTCTATTGTATATATTTACGTATGACAGCTTACATCCCATCTTACATTTAACCCCTTGGGTTCTCGTGTGTCCAATAGAAAAATCCATTTAACTTCTAATTCCAAAAGTTTTTTTTGTTTGTTTCCCCCTCTACTTCGATTTCTCACTTTGTCTATTCCCTGAATCCGTAAGTAGGTAACATTTCCTTGATTACATTGGGAAAAATGTCTAGATACTGTGGTAGCACTACTTTCTGCCCCTATCTGACTTATATGTTCTCGCATTCTATTTTTTAGGGGGCGAGTGGTACATCCTACATACTGGATGCCACAGTGTGTACATGTTAACAGATACACCACATGGCTTGTATTACAGTTAATAAAACAATTAATGTTGTATTCTTTTTGTGATGTTGTACTTACAAATGTTTTTGACTTGTGCATCTGTACACATGTAATACATCTTGATGCTCCGCAGCAATACGTGCCCTTCACTTCTAGCCAATTCCTTCTATTTTCTTTTCTTTTAAATTCACTTGGAGATAGAATTTGTCCCAATGTTGGTGCTTTTCTACTTACAAAATTATACCCCTGTATTAGTACCTCTCTCAATTTATTATCATTATAAAGCATTGGTATATGTTTATTAATAATATGCTTTATCTGAGTAAATTGCCTACTATATGAGGTGATGAATAGTGGTTTTTCCATTCTTTGATATTTATTGAAATTTTTCGTTTTTAACAGGTCCTCTCTAGTTTTTGAAATAGCTGTTTTAAATGCTTTTTCTAATTCTTGCATTTGATAGCCCCTTTGTAGGAATTGATCTCTTAAGTTACAAGCTTTACTTAAAAATTCTGCTTCTGTGCTACAGTTTCTCTTAAGCCTACAGAATTGTCCTATTGGTACCCCTCGAAATACATGTCTCGGATGACATGAGTCTGCATGCAATAACGAGTTTCCTGCACATTTTTTGCGATATACTGTAGTTTGTACCTCACAATTTTCATGGGACAATTCTAAGTCTAAAAACTGTATATTTGTGCTATTGAATGTGCCCGTTAGTTTTAAATTCAGATCATTGTCATTTAGTGTTTCCAAATATTTTAAATATGTTTTCCCATCCCCTTTCCATACAAAAATCAAATCATCTATATAGCGTTTATAGATAATAATTGCACCCGTGTCCTTTATGTTACCTTCATATATGTGTTTCTCTTCCCACCAACCCATGTATAGATTGGCGTATGTGGGCGCAAATTTCGCACCCATTGAGGTCCCACATATCTGAAGGTAATGTGTTTGGTCAAATTTAAAAAAGTTGTGTTTTAATAAATATTCAATAGCTTCTAGAATAAATTCCTTAGTGTCTGTGTCATAATTACTGTATCTTTCTAAATGGTATCGAATTGCATGCAGACCTTTTTCATGGGGTATACAGGAGTAAAGACTTGTTACATCGGCAGTTGCCCAAGTATATTCTGATTTCCATTGAAAATTTTCAAAAATTTGAATACCTGCTTTGTGTCCCTTAGGTACGAAGTGAGTCTTTTCACTAGAGGTTGTAAATATAAATCAATTAACTCTGAGAGTTTTTCGTTTAATGAGTTAATCCCTGACACTATAGGTCTCCCTTTGGGCGGAAATATTCCTTTATGGACTTTGGGGAGATGATAAAATATTGGTAGTATTGGATTATCTGGTACTAGCAGGGATTTAATATCCTGCCCAAATATTGCTAAATTTTGGCCCTTTTCTACAATCCTTACCAATTCTCTTTTGAACAGTATTGTAGGATCTCCCTTCAGTACCTGGTAGGATGTGTTGTCACTTAGTTGTCGTTCAGCCTCTTTCACATAATCCACTGTATTTAATACTACTACTAATCCCCCTTTGTCTGCTTTTTTAATAGTTATAGTCTCATCTTTTTTTAGAGATTGTAATGCCTTTAGTTCTATTTTATTTAAATTCGATGTCTTTATATTATTAGTATTATTAACTTCATTTGATAGTTTCGTGAGTTCTAGTTCTACTACTTCCTGAAAGGTTTCAACTGCACTTCCTCTGAAATGTACTGGATAAAATTCAGATTTCTTTTTTAGTTTTTCCAGATCTTGTTTGTTTATGCCCTTTTTAATAATTGAGTGTCCTTCTGTTTCATTCGCTAGGGACTCTAAGTGTGATATGGTTACCTCTTCCCTGAAACTCCATATTACATTTTGTACATTATCATCTTTATCAACTTCCAAAATTTCGGGAGATGCAACCTCTACTGCTATGTCTTTTTCTTTATCTAAAAAGAATTTTTTCAAAACTAATTTTCTTACAAAACGATTTACATCGAATAATGTTTCCAGTAGATTAAAGTTAGTTGTTGGACTAAAATTTAGACCTCTAGCTAGAAGTTGCATTTCCCCAATTGACAAATTTTTATCAGACAAATTCAGTACATAATCCTCCCAGTTCCCCGTTTTTTGCGCAACTGATAGTTGCGTTGATCTACTTCTCTTGCGTCTCCTCGGTCTCCTCTTTCCTGTTAAAAACGAAAAATTTCAATAAATATCAAAGAATGGAAAAACCACTATTCATCACCTCATATAGTAGGCAATTTACTCAGATAAAGCATATTATTAATAAACATATACCAATGCTTTATAATGATAATAAATTGAGAGAGGTACTAATACAGGGGTATAATTTTGTAAGTAGAAAAGCACCAACATTGGGACAAATTCTATCTCCAAGTGAATTTAAAAGAAAAGAAAATAGAAGGAATTGGCTAGAAGTGAAGGGCACGTATTGCTGCGGAGCATCAAGATGTATTACATGTGTACAGATGCACAAGTCAAAAACATTTGTAAGTACAACATCACAAAAAGAATACAACATTAATTGTTTTATTAACTGTAATACAAGCCATGTGGTGTATCTGTTAACATGTACACACTGTGGCATCCAGTATGTAGGATGTACCACTCGCCCCCTAAAAAATAGAATGCGAGAACATATAAGTCAGATAGGGGCAGAAAGTAGTGCTACCACAGTATCTAGACATTTTTCCCAATGTAATCAAGGAAATGTTACCTACTTACGGATTCAGGGAATAGACAAAGTGAGAAATCGAAGTAGAGGGGGAAACAAACAAAAAAAACTTTTGGAATTAGAAGTTAAATGGATTTTTCTATTGGACACACGAGAACCCAAGGGGTTAAATGTAAGATGGGATGTAAGCTGTCATACGTAAATATATACAATAGAAAAGAAACAGAAGGAATAGATCAATACAGCAAAAAGATAAATAATCATAAACCAGTGATATACACATAATCTGAATAAATAAAGAAAAAAGAAAAAATAGAGAATGATTTTCATTAGTTTTAAGAAAATGTAAAAGAAATATTAACGCGAAAATAATAACCCTCCGCCCTATAAAAAAGTTTCAAAATCACCAAATAGGTCTGGATCTTATAAATTTAAAGTTACATAAGATAGTAAAGTGAAAAACTAATAATTGAAACAAAGTAAATGAATTGATTGAAACAACTTAATCTTAAAGAGATAAATATATAAGAGATACATTAAACTATATGACACAATGTTGGTGAAGTTGAGAAAAATATAATAAATATAGACTGAATAGAAAACAGCTTGTAAGAAATTTTTTGTAATCGAAAACTAAAACTTTAGAACACAATCAATAGCTGTGAAAGAGTTAAGAAATTTTTAAGGAGGAAGTACGTCCTAAGTGACGTAGGCTTCCAATGCTTTTTAAACCATGTGATTGTAATTGTCATTAATTCCTATGATTACGTGTGGCAACATACGAAACGCGTTAGGATGATATTTGTTTGTGCAATAAAGTAAAAATCTTTTTACCGTTACCTGGAGTCCTGTGGAGTGCGTGCCTAACTGCTGATTTGTACCTTGATGTCTCCCCTATGCTGAGGGTTCGGGGCGCAGCACCCGGACCACCAAACAGGAGCGGTGAGTGACCCACAATTTTATTACATTGGGATATTTGAAGCGGAGGGCCCGGGGCATACGCACCCGAGCCAATTTCAGACAGCGGTGAGCGAACTTGGATTAAATGTAATAGTAGACCGCTAAGTAGAAGAGCGTTCCAATGTGCAATTTGAATGATACGGCGGGTGGTTAGAGTGCTCCAGTCTTTAATTTTGTGAAAGTACCAAGTAGGGATACACTGAATCCAGGATTCGGTTTGGCCACGCAGAAGGGTTCGGCCGAATCCAAATCCTGCTGAAAAAGGCTGAATCCTTCTGCCCGGCCAAACTGGATCCTAATTTGCATATGCAAATTAAGGGAGGGGAGGAAAATCGCGTGACTTGACTATGTAAAAAAGCAAGGAAGTAAAAAATGCTTTCCCCTTCCCACCCCTAATTTGCATATGCAAATAAGGATTCAGTTCGGTATTCGGCTGAATCTTTTGCGAACGATTTGTGATTCGGCTGAATCCAAAATAGTGGATTCGGTGCATCCCAAATTCTAAGCAGCTTTTAAGTGGGCCTTCATTTTTTCTTTTTCATAGTTTTTGAATTATTTGCCTTGTTCTTCTGACTTGTTCCAACTTTAAGATAAGGGTTATTGATCCCATCTAAAAAAACAAATGTTCTGTAAGGCTACATTTAATGTTATTGCTACTTTTTATTACTTATTTTTGTATTCAGACCTTCTCCTATTCACATTCCAGTCTCTTATTAAAATCAATAAATGGTTGCTAGGGTAATTTGGGCCATAGTAACCATTGCAAAAATTGCAAACTGGAGAGCTGCTGAATAAAAAGTTAAAAAAATCAAAAACCACAAATAATAAAAAATGTAATCCAAAAGCAAATTGTCAGAATATTATTTTGTACATTGTACTAAAATGTAACTCAAAGGTAAACAACCCTTTTAAATATCTTTACTCTTTGACAACTGTTTTCTGTGTTAAATAAATAGCCACCATATAAGGAGGCAACGTGCACATTTTGTAGGTGTTCTCAATATAAGTGAGTTTAGCACAATGACCACATTGAAAGGCTGAGAAAGCCGACATTAAAACAGTTTTTATTTATATAACAAACCACATACGTGTATGTGACTCAAGCTTTTGTCCCACAAGTGAAATATATGAACAGAACATAAAAGCACAAAGCAATGGGACTGTTTTGTTTTTTTAGAAACAATTTCTCAGAATGTAGCAATGATATTTTGAAGATGCATTTGTCATATATTTTAGCTTCTAATTTATCTAATGGAATACCTAAGTGCCTGCTTCTAATGAATACTGTGCTGCTACACACAGGCAGCGATGTCATTATAGGAAAGAGCAGTTCTTTGTACTTCATTCTGGAAACACAAAGAGTTAGCTTTTAGTTGCAAAACACTGGGCAGGGTGCAAAGGGCAAAAAAACATGGCACTCATTTACCTGCACTATGCCCTAGTCTTAGTAAATGAGGCTTCACACATTTAATTTAAGGCCTGTACTTGGATTTCTATTTCTGGTTTGCACTTGTTGTTGATTCTTAGAGAAAGATAGTACAGAGATCTTCTGCACTCAACCCATTATCAATATTAGGACATTGAGACATTTTGTGCATTAAGCTGCTACAAAATGCCCTGTTCAGTGGCAATCACACCCCTTGGGGCCTGCTGGAGCTGCGTTAAAGGAGAACTAAACCCCCCTCAGATGCAACAGCCCCCCTTTAACTGCCCTCCATCTGCACCCTTATCTCTCCCTCCCTGCACATTGGATTTTGTAGAAAGTCGCACTTGAGCTCAAAACGCAGAGTAGCGTAGCAAAGTTCCTCTGCGTCATCTTCTGTCCATTCATATTGCTTTGGGTATGTTAGCCGACACAGAGCCTGCAGGCACATGCACAGTTGAAGTTGATTCCTGACTAGCCCTAACTGCGCCTGTAGGCTCTGTGTCGGCAAACAGACCCGAAGAGATACGAATAGGTAGAAGATGTAACTGAGGAACTCCACTGTGCTACTCTGCGTTTTGAGCTCAATTTCCAAACAGTTGTGATGTTGTACAATAAAATATGCAGGGAAGGGAGAGATAAAGCGGCAGATGGAGGGGGGCTGTTGCATCCCAAGGGATTCAGTTCTCCTAAGCAGAGACATTTTTGCCCCTGTGTTTTGTAGCTGATTGAGGGGGAGACAAAATGCTTGAAATCACCCCTGCATTCATTTGAACAGGGGTAAGCTGAAAGCACTAAGTGCACTTTCGTGGCGATTACTGCTCAATAACACTTCCTGACATGAATAAAGGGGCCATATTGAGTGTGTCCCTCACTCAATAAGCTACAACAGGGGTCCCCAACCTTTTTTCCCCAGGGGCCGGTGTAAAGACCTAATTTTTTTTCAAGGATGGGGGGGTCAACTTAAATGTCACGCATCCCACGTCAAATTCAGATGTGCCAGCGTCAAATAGCATACACACCACATCAAATTCGGGCACTCTGCGTCAATTTCGGTGATGTGGTGTGTATGCTATTTGTGTGTAGATCTCTTTGGAGCAGGTATTTTAAATTGGTCCAGTCACACTGCAAATGTATTAATAGTTTGCTGTAAAAGATTTGAATTCTTTGTGCCCTCATGGTACCACAGGGGCCTGAAGCCAGTGTGGTTACAACTCCTGTACCCTCTATAGTTATACATCTGTCAAAATAGGACAAAAAGTCCTTATTAAATTATTCTGTTTATATAACAGAACAAACTGCCTTTCTGTATGCGGTATGTGCTACCATGGATAAATGATCATGTTTGTTTACTGTGCCATTCCAGTGTTTACTGATGATATGATTGAATGTGAGATAAGCGGCTCATGGATCTGCATGTATTGCTTACTGATGATATCCCTGGTGATTTTGTCTACTATTTGTTAGACATTACTTTCTATAATTGCCATCTGTCGATTAATGGCCAGAACATCTTCTGATTTGTTATTTTAGTACTTTATTTAATCTGAATGGTTAGTAGCAGGTCGGTCCATTGGAAGGAACATTGTGCATCGTTTGTGGGAACAAAATCTGCACCTCTACGGCCAGCTTTAAAGTGCATTTCACTGTAATATTAGTGTATAGGCAGCCATCTCAGTGATTTGAGAATGCTGAGGAATATGTTGGTGCTTTATAAATAAGGAATAATAATAATTATATTTATTTATTCAGGATGGAACTGCTTTGAGACAGCTATTGTTTCTCCCCTCCTCAATGTACTTCAATACGATCTGTTTGCTCTTTTAAATAAAATGGATTTCAGTGCAGAATTCTGCATAACTTTGCTGGTGCTGCTGGCAGTTATCAGACCCAGTTCATATGAAGGGTCATGGTGCCATTTGCATATGTTCATGTGAACTGTTTCAGGCTTGTGAAACTGTTACATCAGTTTTCTAAAGAATGAAACGAGTGGTATTGGTTTGCTGTCCACTTCCTCTTCTCGTTAAATGACTGGGATATTTCTTGTTTTACAGCGAATATAATAACTTTCATTATTTTCTGGAGAAGGGACTGTGGCGTTTCCCCATCTTGTTGCTGCTACATGATGGCAATCTCTGTGGCCGACACCATGGTAATAATACAGATTGTGATTATTGAAATGATACTTCAGTACCATACCCCAGAACCATTCTGGAGCAGAATCCCTTTGTGCATGATCCGTGATGAGTTGGCCTATGGAGCTTACAACTCATCAGTGTGGCTAGTGGTTTGCTTTACTATTGAACGCTTTGTTGCCATTAGAACATGCCACTTAAAGCCCAAGTTCTGTACTAGGAATTGTACATTGTGTATTATAGCACTGGTTTTTATCTGCAGTCATCTCTTGTCAGTACCTTACTTTTGGTCAAATGAATCCCAAGAAGTGAATAATACAGAAAGATATACCTGTGTGTATGATACTCACCCTCCCATAGGTTTCGAGCAGCCCTTGTCTACATGTGCCATATATTATTATTTTTATTATTATTATTTAGTGTGGAATACAACCAAACCACGACAGTTCCCCATCATTAAGAAAGCTTAGCAAACAGAAGACGAGATCTGTCATGCTCTTAGTCAACATATCAATGACCTTTGCTTATCTGTGCACAACCCGCTTTGTCACGCAAATCATGATCAAGACATTGTTTATAGTCAAGAGAGAAGAGACTACACAAAGGCAATTAATATTGCTGCTGACATTGGAACAATGCTGGATTTAAGCAACCCTGCAATCAATATGTACTTATATGCCTGCACCCAGGTGAGATTTCGGAAAGAGCTGCTGGAGGTGGGGAAAGCTGTAATTAACCTCTGCCATATTTTCCAGCAACCGAAACAAATGTCCATTGGCTTTCACTTGTGCTTTTAATAAGTGTGTTCAAAGCAGTGATGCAGGCGAATAGTAAATTATTTTGTTTTTGTAAACTCTTATCGCCCAATAACTAATTTTCCAATAAATTATTTTATGTCTTATGTGGCAACATTGACCATAGGTCTACTCAACAACTGGGCTAAATAGACAGCTCTGCTCAGATGTTATGCTGGACAATCAAGAGGAGGAAGCCACAGTAACTAATAGCTTAAAGGGGTAGGTCAGCTTTAAGTTAACTTTTAGTATATTATAGAATGGCTAAGCAGCTTTTCAATTGGACTACTTTTTTCTTTTTTTTATAGTTTTTGAATTATTTGCATTTGTCTTCTTACTCTTTCTAGCTTTCAAATAGGGGTCACTGACCCCAGCTAAAAAACGAATTCTCTGTAAAGCTACAAAATCATTATTGCTACTTTTTATTACTCATCTTTCTATTCAGATTCTCCTATTCACATTCCAGTCTCTTATTCAAATCAATGCATGATTGCTAGGGTAATTTGGACCCTAGCAACCAGATTGTTGAAATTGCAAACTGGAGAGCTGCTGAATAAAAAGCTAAATAATTTAAAAACCACAAATAATAAAACACGAAAGCCAATTGTAAATTGTCTCATAACATCACCATCTACATCATACTAAAAGTTAATTTAAAGGTGAAAAACCCCTTTAATACAACAGCTACAATGCTGTAGGAATATTCACTGTGAATCCTGAGCACTAATCCATCTACTTATAGTTGTATAGGTTTCACTATGTAAATATTCAACTTCATAAACTCATAAAAATAAGTCAACTTCATAAACTCAAATTTAAAAAAAAACTTGAATGTTTTCTCATTTATTAGTATGCCCATAAAAAAATAAATCAATCATTTTTTATTGAATCAATTGAATAAAAAAAAGGGCAACTTCCATTCCAGAAGTTTTGAATTCGAATTAGTGAGTTTTAGCTCAAAAAAACCTTGAATCGCAGCAACATTTTAATTTGAGTGTTAATAAATCACCTCCACAGTGTTGATTTCTATACCGAACATATGTATCTTTATTTTACATCACATATAAAGAATGTTTTGGCACATAATAAAGAACAGTATATCTATCTGTGCAGGATACGACAGTGCTTGTTTTTTCCACCATTGTTATTTTTATATATATATATATATATATATATATATATATATATATATATATATATATATATATATAGAGAGAGGTTGGAAGGATCAGCACACTACATTTTGTGATGAAAATAAGTGTTTCTTTATTAAACACACATAAGTTATGTGTGTTTAATAAAGAAACACTTATTTTCATCACAAAATGGAGTGTGCTGATCCTTCCAACCTCTATGTATGATTTATTGATCTTGCACCTCGAGTTCATAAGTTAAGGAGTGCGGACACCACAGACAATTCTATATATATATATATATATATATATATATATATATATATATATATATATATATATATATAATGACAATATATATCTTTATAATTTTATTAGTGTTCATAAAAGGCTGCAATAATAAAAAAAAAATGTTCATGAAAAAAGAATATCATTAACATTATTACTAATAATATGTATACATGTATGGTATATTTGGCTTTATGCAGGTTCAAATGAAAACTGAGTCATTGGACGTAGTTACATAAATCACTATAGTGTACCTTATGTGGTTGAGGAACAGTATGATTGGAAGCATTGTTAGCAGTTTATGTAAGGAGACCAAGAATAATCTTAATGCAAAGTACTATGCACAATCAAGAAGCATTTCATCTGTCGATAATGATGAAACAATATATATTTACCATGGCATTTTCCTTTTGACCCCACAGTGGAGCTGTGTTTGTTGGAGGAAAATTGTTTATAGAGATGCATCTTTAAATCTGAAACCAGTTTATTAGTCTTTCAAGTGCTTAATGTTGTCTGAAACAGATTCCACAAGGGTAGAAGCAATTACACAATTACAGCAAATGCAGCAGTTCAGAATTACTGTTCAGATGCTGTTGGTATCTACCCAACTGTTCACTGTTCTTTGTGGGAAAAAGCACAATATGCCAACTCCAGTCTTTTAACATTGGATCCCACACATGTTCGTCTTTCCTCATCAAAAGACATCAAAGTTTAATGAGAAACCAGCTTTTAAACTTTATACAATATGAAATAACGTCTTGAATCCAAAATAATTACTCTGCTTCTTTTTCTGGTGTACATTGTGCATCGGCGTTTTCATTTCTCACATTTTTAATGCGGTTTTGAGAAGTGTTTTTATAGTGAATTGTCCGTCTACGTTGCCATTGGCGTATTGAATTTTGTGCTTCTGCACTGAGTTGCCTGGACACCGTATTAAAGCTGCTGATGTGATAAAGGGCTCCAAACAGTGTAGTCAGATAATAACCACCTGAAACAACAAAGATCAACAAAAGTAAAACTACTGATGCTGAATCCACCAGAAAATATTCCTGACAGTTAGAAAAGCTGCCAAATTGACCCCTCAAAAGCCTCCAAATGGTCTGCTCAAACAATATATGCTTAAAAAACAGAAATTCAGCTCTTAAAGGTACCAGGAGTTTTTTTTTTCTGCCACCCCTGGTACCCTGCTCTGCGCTGCTGCCAGTGGCTAATTTCTCAACTCGCCTTATTGACGCAGCCCCCTGCAGATATGTAGCAGTCAGTTTAGAAAATTCTATTGGGTGAGGATTGCAATGGCCTGTTAATTCTGTTCTCCAACAACATAAACCCATATTAGAATGCAATCCTTGGTCTGGAGGCCAAAACTCAGCGCATAAGTGGCCAAACTGGGCAAAGATCTGCTTATCTGATGACCTCCTCATACAAACAGATCTATTTGTTTGTGGTCAGCTTTAGAGAGGAAGAATCCGCAAGCAGGGGTGCACAAGTCTCCAAATATTAGCACAGAACAGTAAACAAACTAGGATATGAAACAGAAACACTGGTATGAAACTCTTTTTTTGCTATTGTGTTACAAAAAACATTTAAAGATTCTCCTGGTTGGAATATGCAAAACTCATCACTAGAGAACAAACCAATGATTTTAAGGTAATGTTTCCTCACCTTCTCCCTGAAGCTGAGAAGGATCCACGAGTTCCATTATATACTCCACATCAAGCTGCAGAGACGTCAGGTCACAACTCAACAAAACATGGATTAAGACTGGTAAGAAGTCATCAGCACCAAAGGCTCCTGGGTAACAACATTAAATCAATTATACATATGCTGCTGCAGGTTTCATGTGATATTATATGTCTGAAATAAAAAATATATGGTCTGGAAATGCTTTGTTGGAAGCCATATTTATGTTTAACAGTGCTTTATCTGAGTAAAGGCATGCTAGAGTTCAGCTCTGGCAACTTTGATTAATAGTATGACTGTAGGCCATCTAAGTAAAATTCAGAAACCATGTTTATTTGTGTAACTGAGAAAAAAAACATATATTTAAATCCTCTTCCAAGAGAAGTGCTTCCTTTTCTATGCAGTGCTGGAAGCATTCAAAAACTTTTTTGCCATATACTGTGCTTTATTGGCCATATATTGTGCTAACAGCAGCACATTTTCTCTTTTACTTGAGTGAAGATGCTTCAAATCCAGTATATGAAATATAAATAAAAAGTAGAAAATATTGCATGTATTCATAGAGTCTACTTGAAATTAAACCTTTAAGTACCTTTCTTTCCACTTGCGGCTTCCATGGATTCATATATGTGTTTGCAAACCTTCAGCAACAGCCTGATCATCTTTTCTGGGGAGTAGGTCACGTGCATAAGGGAAAATTTATTTTGAATCTTCTCCATAATAGCAGGGCCTGGTACACCAGAACGAGGTTTTTGACTACTCATTCCCTTCATCTTCTCCTGGTTTTCTAATAACTTGGTTAATGACCCATCATTTCGATGAAAATCCAGAAGCAGAGAGTAAACCACATCTTGGGTAGGCTTCAGTATACATTTGTATAGAGAAGCCTCAACAATGGAAGCTTAGGAAAAGAAAATGATAACTGAGGTTAGGGAAATTGTAAAAGAAACATCAAAATTGTGGCCACTCCTAACGCCTATGAAAAGCAGATGAACATTGGCATGACTAATATATCTCTGGCATCACCGATTTGTTCATAGAAGTTTTGCAGTACAAAGTGCCTGTCCTATAAAGCTTACAATATGATATTTGCTGCATATGATACAGTGCATTCATTCTTCTGTCGAGGTTTGAAGGGAACACAGGAATCAGTCCCAAACTATATGAATCAGAAGGTTGGATCTACAGCTGGTCTGCAATATTAAAAACAATACCTTGTACCTGATGGTAACTAAGATGCATGAATCCATATTAATCCTATTCAGTTTATTTAATGGTTAAATGTTTTTAGAAACATTAAAGGAGAGTGAACCCATAAAAACAAATATGGTTACAAATGACATATTTTATATACCGGTACTAAATTTACTGCACCAGTCTAAAGTTGCAGACTCTTTATAACAGTAATGATTCAGGCCATCAAAAATGTGCACAGGGAGTCACCATCTTGGATATTGTTAGGAGTGTCAGTGACACTGCACATGCTCAGTTAGATCTTGGCAGCTGTTAAGAAGCTAAGCTTAGGGGTTGTAGCAAATCATCAAGCAGAAATTTGGGGTTTCCTGTCATAGAAGCTAATGCTACTACGGGACAATTATTACATTCTGATGCAAACTGAACTGGTTTCTGTATATACAGTATATTAGTCCATAAGCTCAGGGATCTGACAGCCGCACAGTGCATGTGCAGTGAATCAACAGAAAAGAAGATGGGGAGCTACTATGGCATCTTCGGAGGAACAGATCTTCACTGCTAAAGTGCTATTGTTGCCTTGGACTGGTATAGAATCCCAAAACATAATGTGCAACATTTCGACTTATTTTTAAGCTTTAGGTCCCCTTCAAGGAATGTGCTTCACATTATGGAAAGACATGGGGTTTAAAGGGCACAAACATTATTGCTGAGGTATCCACCGGGCTGCCATCAGAAATAACTGGGCCCCATACAACAAAATTTCCTGGGCCCCCTGGGCAGAGCATACTCCACGACATGCCCCACCCACAGGTCCGCCCACCCCACAGTAAAAAAAAAACATTGGTGGCTAGGGTCCCCCTCGTGTTAATATATAAGAACACTTGTGGTCAGGGCCCCCCATAAAAGTAATATTGGTGGCTAGGGCCCCCAATAATTAAAAAAAATTGTGGCCAGGGCCACAAATTAAAAAATATTGGTGGCTTGGACCCCCACACGGTAAAAAAAATTGGTGTCCAGGCCCACCCACATATTATAAAACATTGGTGGCCACACATTTGTTTAAAAAAAATTGTAGCCAACCCCAATACAGGGGTCACTGGGTTAACTTAAGGGGGGCCTGTCATTGCACTTACTTTATTAGCAGGGCCCCCTGCTGTCAGTGAGCTGCCAACTTCAGAAGGGAGGGGGAAGCACAAGTTGCTGCATCTTCTGTCTAGTAACAGCAATCTCTTCCCTTATTCAGTCACAGAATTTTAAGTCCCGCATGTTGATTGGATGAGCTTGAGTGGAAGTTCAAACCTAAGCTCAACCGGGACTTAAACTTTTGTGACCAATAAGGTAAGAGAATGGACAGAAGATGCAGTCATCTGTGCACCTGCCCTCCCTTCCAGCAGGTCTGTGACAGCAGGGGGGCCTGGCTAATCAAGTAAATGCAGCACAGCCAGGCCTGAGACAACACTCCCCCCGTCCCACACTGATGGCGGCCCTGGGTATCCATTCCACTTGCCACCACTAAAATGGGCACATGGTGACACCTTGTGATGCATTTGGCATGCAATTTCCTTTTTTAAAGACACCACTGTAGCCAATGCCTTTATCTTTCCTGACTCTCCTGAAAGCTGACTGCCCTGTCACATTTTGTCTTTTATATACATTTCAAACAAATAATAAAATTCTTTGCTACAGTATATATCTCCACACTGTCAAGACAATTACGCTTTGTAGATAAAGTAGTGTGAAAATTTAAACAAAGGCATTGCAGTATGAGAACAGGATGCATTGCAAGAGATCTTTTTTTTTTTTTTTTTTTGCTTTTCTCTGAAATGAGGTAACCAAGTTAAACGGATAAAGTAGAAAAAAAATGACTGTGAACGGAAGCCTCAGTTTGCATACTTAAAACCACAGCCATATACTCACACTGGGGGGGGGGGGTATCTATTATTACTTGAGCTTAGCAACTGTACCCAGTTTAGAAAACTATTAAAAGCCTGTAAAATAGTATTCACCACTAAACTAGCTCAAAGTGAAATGTATAGGAATCAACTGTGTAGTGTAGTGTGGTAAGCAAAAGCTATTGTGATCACTTCATTAGGGCCAGGGGGAGAGACAAAGAGAGGGATTTTAATAATGGAAGAATAATAAAGAAATTAACAGTACATGTGCAAATAGTGTTTTGGGTTTTTTGGTACCAACTATCCTACTTACCTAATTTATGTTCATCAATCTCTTGATGTTCCAGAATTTCCCAGATTTCATTGCTCTCGAGCAAATGGGACTTGAGGTTTGTAATCAGCTGACGCATGCTCTGCAGCATATCAATGCTAGATTTGTACTGGCCATATTCCTTGAACATGTGACAATGAAATCTTTGTACCGTACTACCAAGGTAACAGGATGGATCTGCTGCAAGTTGTTGAATCCTATTACTAAGATGTTTTTCTGGAGAGACAAGGCCTGACAATATGGTGCTGACAGCTAGAAGGCTGTGTCTCACCATGTCTCCAAGTCCATGAGCATGTTTTTTCCCACTATTTATAGAGTGACAATCCATTTCTTCTTCAATACTACTGATAGATACAGAGTCTAGCTCTGGGGGTGGAGGAAGAAGAAAGCTGTCTGAGGAACTAAGTGAAGTTTCTGAACTGCATTTCTTTAATATACATTCTGCTGAATGTTCCACTTCAACCCAAGAGACTCTGTGTCGTCTCAGATTATTTCTCCATTCACTTGCTTTATGTCCCAGAAGGGCATTCTCTTCCCGGGAACCTCTTAATGCCTCCTTTGCGTTTTCTGATGGATTGGTTTTCTGGTGGGTTATCACTTCTGAGTTCCAGCATGTATCTTTGTTTGTTGCCTCTGAATCTGATTCCCCTTCAGCTGCACAAATCCCTGTTGGGCTGTTTTCTGTCTGTATTGCTACTTCATTGTCTTTATCTATACTGAGCCTTTTAAAAACGTCTGACAGTCCTTCTGTCTCACTGGAATATTTTTTGTTCATATCTATGGAAAGCATGAAAAACAAAATAGATGTCTTAAAATGTGTATCTTTGTCTTATAGATTTATCCTGGCTAGGTGGAACTGCAGGGGACTAGTTCCACGTGGTTTTCCAGGGCTTGTGTGAACCCATTATATTTGGACCATCTGATTAATCAAGAACTTTGCTCCCCACTTTCTACTCTAACAGACTAGCTGTAACTTGAAGCATTAGTCATCATCACCTGAGCTGTAAACCTTTTTTTCTCCCATGTTTGAAAAGATTCAGTTTAACATAACTTGAATGATTTCAGGTCTCATTAACAAACACAAATACAAGTGCAAAATTACATGAATTACATGCATCCATATTTAATCCCTTGCAATTTGTGTGAGCCCCAATGCACCCACCAAGCCTGTTATAATGAACTGCACACACTTGAGCATGTGGACGCAAGAAATATCTGGAATTACCCGAGTCTACTGTAATTCCAGAGCTGCCTTACTGGGCTGCAGCCATATACTTCTCTTAACACCAATTGAATCAGAAGCATATCTCCACACATCAGAAGTTTCACCATTCTTTTAACAAAAATAAGCAAGTTGTGACAGATACCACTTAGCAGGGTCCATAATTACACTGAATTTCTGGGGGGAAACAATGCATTGTGAGCAAAAAAAACATGGTGAACTGTGTTTAAATATTGAACTTTGCACTTGTCTTTGTAAATGAAGTTTGATAGTTTAGGGGCAATGCGTAGTAAAACTTATGAGCTTTACATATATTGTCTAGTACCCAGATTTAAACTTCTGTCAATATTTACATACCTATATATAGTCTCTTTATGACTTTATATATTGATTAGATTGAACACAAGAACACATATAAGCTTTTTATAAGTTTATATATGCTCTGATTGTAACTAAAGATGAAGACTCTCTTGGGGGAGCTTACAGAAGCACTATAATCTGAGCCAGTTTAACTAACTATTTTTTGTGAAACACAGACTAAGTCAAATCTTGTGTAATCTTATCTATAAAGACAATTAAAGAAACACTTATTCATACCTTCTTTACCATGCCTTATATTTCCAGGCCTTTGTCCATAAATTGACATCCTCCTCCAATCCATGGATCCTCTGTTTCCACTTTGCCCATAGCACCATGGGACGCTCATCCTGTTTTCCATCTTATTTCGAGAGCTATCGGTTAGCCATGTATCACCATGCTCATGTAAGAAGAGGGGATTGATGATGCACAGAGCTCCATTTTCTGATGTCACTTGTATTCTACAAAATTGCGTTGATGTTGTTTTGCTTGGTGACATGTCCAGTTTCATTCTTTTTAGGATTTCTTTTCAGAATGTTAATAAATTCTACTGGAATAAAGAATATATGTTAGTGATTTTATTTTATTCATAAGTCTAGGGAGGAAAAAAATATAATGGGTGTGTAAAACTTTGACATCAGTACAATAAATACAGTATTCTCCTGCTTGCATATATTAATGTTCATTTTTGCATCAAATCTAGAATTAAACTCTGTATACATGATCAAATGCTACAAACATAAATCTAGCTTTATAGCTGTGGTTTTAAAGATGAATTAAAGAATATTAAAGTAAATATTTAGAAGTGCTAGCTCTTTCTGGAATCTGGAATCTGAGGATCTGGACCAGGAGTTAATTCTTATATAGGAAGTTTCACTAATCAGAAGCCTACTGCATTCCCACCCTGCCTCTTCTGTAATGCCAATATTTTTGGCTTTGAAGGGACTGTAGAGCAGTACCAGATTAAGTAACCCTTCATGCCAAGTCCATTCTCTGTTAGTGATCTGACAATGAAATGGTAGCAGGGCGGCTTCAGAAGGTGCAATAGCAGTGTAATAGGCTCAGGGATGCCGCTCCATTAATCCAAAGCCCAGCCCAATGCAACAAGTAGCCTATGTAGGTGGCTTCTGATTGGAAAGGCCACAAGCACAGGAAATTAAAGATGCGCCTATGATCCTTTGCGCAGGCACAAAGCAGTTATTTTGTGTCATAAAAATTCCCAATCAACATATTTTTAGGGGAAGATTTATCAAGGGTCGAAGTGAATTCGAGGGAATTTTCGAAGTAAAAAAATTCGAAATTCAAAGTAATTTTTGGATACTTCGACCATCAAATAGGATACTACGACTTCGAATTTGATTAGAAGTAAAATAGTTTGAATATTCAACCATTCGATAATTGAAGTACTGTCTCTTTAAAAAAACTTCTGAATTTAATACTTCGCCAAATTAAACCTGCCTAAGTGCTATGTTAGCCTATGGGGACCTTCTAGAGCAGTTTTCTAAGTTTTTTCAAGTCGAAGAAAAATCGTTCAATCGATCGCTGAAATCCTTCAAATCGTTCAAATTTTTCTTTGACCGCAAATGCCCAAATTCGATGCTAAAAAAACTTTGACTTCGATATTCGATTCAATTAAATGGTCGAATTTCGGAGTATTTTCAGCTTTGAAATTCGACCCTTGATAAATCTGCCCCTATATGTAACAAACTGCTCAATGCACATTACTACAGTGTGAAATCATTTTTTATTTACCTTTACAATATGTTTTACAGCCCACAATAAAATACCACTTTAACTCTCTTTTATTACATCCCTGGGAAAAACCTTCTATTATCTCATATATCTATTTGCTTAGATCTTTGATCAGAACCAATCATCAGGACTCTGCAAGATAATTCACTCTGCATAGGGCAAAAAAAGGAGAACCTTAAGGCTAGGGCCATACGGGAAGATTCACAGAGATTGGTCGCCTGGCGACTAATCGCTGCGTCTTTGAGGCGACTAATCTCCCTGAATGGCTAGCTGGTATCTCACACCCGCTAGCACTAAAGTCGCCTGCGCCTATTCACACGCGGCGATACGTTTTTCACTAGGCAATTTAGAGCGACTTTGAAAAACATGTCGCCGCATGTGAATAGGTGCAGGCGACTTTAGTGCTAGCGGGTGCAAGATACCAGCAAGCCATTCAGGGAGATTAGACGCGGCGATTAGTCGCCAGGCGACTGATCTCCCTGAAATCTTCCTGTGTGGCCTAGCCCTAAAACAAATAGTTTGTTGTGATTGTACCATGGAACTGTATATTATCACTGGCAAATAAACAATTATACATTCCTTGTGATAATAAACCCAGAAAAAGAGGAACAGGGTATTGAATAATACTTTGAACTTAAAGGATACTTTGATAGTAATTACTGCCATCATAGGTTACTTTTTCCTTCAAATGAAATGTGCAAGGTTTAAATTAATACATTATATATTATTGATTATCTTTTCTTTATATAGCACTGACATGATTATTCTGCCTGGCAGTTTGGAAACTACTACCTTACATTAAAGCCTCTGCAGGTTTATTGTGATTGGTTGCTCATGAGCATAAACAAGTAGCTAATAGTGTCACAATAGCAGTTTACAAACTTACTAAATTGTGATGGCCAGATTTTAATGGCCACAAATAAGTATGGCAGTGCATTTGTGTTAAATATTAATTTAATAGGACATAGAGGTTATTTATGAAAGTCCAAATTTTTCTCAATATTTTCTGCTACAAACTCCAATGAAATCCGCTCTGGTTATTTTTGCGCTTATTTATTACTACATTTTCTGGAAAATTTGTTTTGCGGGGAAAAAAATCAGATTTTCACGATTTTTACGGATTTTACTTCGGGGTATTGAACAAAACCCAGTGCACATAAAAAACCATTGGGACTTCTCTCATTGACTTATATGCAACCTCGACAGGTCTGACATGCCGGATTTTCTGATTCTGAATCCTCCATCCTCGAGGTTTAATAAATTCCAAAAGATTTGTGATTTTTTTTTTTTAAAAGTCAGATTTTATAACAAAAATCACGATTTTTTTTGTGATTTTTGCATTCGGAGTTTAGTAAATAAGTCTATAAACAAGAAGAACAGTATTACATTCCAGTCCATGAAATAGATACAGCAATAGTAACAAAATCAGTCACAATGGAATAAATTTGGCAGTGTTTTGGTCACCATTGTACAAATACTTTTATAAGCAGCTACCCAGCTGTCATTGCTACTAAGATGCACTATGGCTCAAGCCCAACATCCCTTCTGCAATTACCATAAAATAAAATATGACAAACCTAATGGTAAATGTATATGTTTTATGAATATCTAATTACTGACACATAAATCATACTTTATGTATTGTTTAAGTACAGCAAATATCTTTCCATAACATTCTAAAACATTTCAAGCCCTTCCCTTGCGTCTTTACAAAGGTTTTATCCCCGAAAAAACCCTGACTGGGACCATCCAGTTGAATGAACCCTTATATGAATTCCTGAATCTTAGAAGAAAGTTAGTAGCCACCATGAAAAATGGGTGTTTATAAATTACCAGTATCTAAAATCAGCCCTAGCATAAAATGTGTTCTTAAACCTTAATATATTAAATGCCAGTCTGAAAGTAGAAAGGACCTGACTTACTGCTGCTCTGTTTGCCCAGGAGAGGTGACTGCTGTTTAAGAAAAGCAGAACATTGCGTGCTGACTTTATTTTCTGCAATACTTCCTAAAGAACTCATCAGGAAATGGTCAGTTTACTAGGTATGATTTTGACACGGTATATTGGTTCTGCATTGACCTGAGAGATAATGCAGTCTACACTGTAACGGTATTTCTGGTTGCGACTGAATCTATCTATATTGATGTACATATTAAAGGAACACCAGCATTACTGCAAATAGCAAATACATGATCCCCCACCCAGTATGTCTATATGTCTAGCAGTTGTGCTAATTGCAGTAGGTTTAAAGTCCTTCACTTGTTCAACTGTGTTTTTAATTAGTCGCCAGATTTGAAAAGACACAGATTACAAAATGCATTCAACGGCATTTACTGTGGCAGTGTTAAAATGTAGGTATAAAGACCCAACAATGGTACACTCCATGTTTATGAAAATGTACTTGCCTTTTAGACATTTTGCAAATAATAGTTTACTAACATTTGTTAATGATTACATGTAGAGAATATTTCAGATGTACTCATCCATGTGTGCTATTTGCAAGGTGGGGTGCATGATAGAACCAGATACTGCTTATATTATCCCAATTTGAGACACTTAAGGAGGAAAGCTTTAGAAGCTATCACCATAAATACTATGGCACACATGACTATTTGAAAAGGTTTAATGCTACTAGGTGCCCACATATTTATTATGGTGCCACACAAATCACTAGTTTCACACAGTCAGGGCCGGGCCAAGAAGGTATTTTGGCACCCTAGGCAAGGGCTTCAATCAAAGCCCCCCTCACCCGGTCCTGCATTACCATTTCCCACCTTACCATTCATATTGCCCTCTGTACCTGTGCCAGCAGCCATCATATTGCCCCCATTTTTACCTGTTGCAACGGCAGTCAATCCCTCAGATTGCTCCCAAGCCCCCAATCAGTACCTATACCAGAGGCAGCTAAAAAAATTCATATTGCCCCTAATTTGTACCTGTGCCAGAAGGAGCCAACAATCCACGATATTGCCCCAAATATCTGTGTACATGTGCCAGCAGCTGCCATATTGCCCCATATACCTGAGCCAGCGGCAAATCCAGTCCCTCATTTTTCCTCCAATCTGTACCTATGCCAGCCAAAAAATCCAAAAATTTCCCCCAAAAATTTACTTTTGCCAGCAGGAGCCAAGAGGGAGGTGAGGAGTGCTTCTGCCCGCAGTACAAATCACAGGCAAGAGGGGTTTGGAACAGGCGGTTTATCAAATTGAAAAACTATTAAAGGTGAAGCAAACCAGGGTTTAAAAAAAAAAGAAAACAATTCCACTTAAAAGTGCCCCCCCCCATGATTGCACCCTAGGCGGGAGCCTACTCTGCCTACCCCTAGTTCCGGCCCTGCACACAATAGTGGGAGTGATGATTCTTTTTTATGACTGCCCATATCCATGTGGCACCCCTTATAATGATATGAGGAAAAGAACTGCATAAGCCATTCTGTATCTACCCTTTATTATACATCCCCATTATATTTCACAAAAAAGAGAACTAGTTGGTACTTGAATGGGCAGATGAATCAACATGTGAGATTAGAACTCACCACAGAAAATCTCACCCACCTTCTATTCCTTCCTATGAGAATTTTAAAATCTGCCCCTAAGATGTGTGAGTTTTTAGTTAATTTTTGTATTAAAAAAGAATTATTTTATGTTTGATGATCTTCCTCCAAACCACCAGTATGGCCATGGAAAGTTAGTTTGACCTATCCTTTGCCAATTTTTACATTGCCAAATGGGAAAATTAATTTGTGTGGAGATCACGCTTTAGGGATAATGTTGTCATGTATGTCCGCCTTATAGATGATCTCTTATTCATATGGAGAGGTGGTGCAATTTTGTTACAGGAGTTCATTTCATTCCTGAATTTCAATACTTTTAATTTAAGTTTTAGGCATGAGTATAGCCCCACATCAATCAACTATTTGGAACTCACGCTTTATAGCGAAGGCAAAAAGATATGTACAAAACTTTATAGAAAACCGAACGGCCTCCTTCATGCCCGGAGTGGGCATACTAGGCATTGTATTAATAATATCCCACATGGTCAATTCCTATGGGCTAAACTTAATTGTACTCTCAATGAGGATTTTGAAAAGGGAGCACTGACATTACATAACAGGTTCTTGGAGAAGGGTTACAATGATGCTATTATTTCTAGGTCCTATGAGAGAGCAAGAGTAGGGATGCTTTATTGACAACCAAGAATAAGCCTGATTCCCCAAATACCATTCGTTACTAGATTTAATGAGGCTACTCCTGTACTTAAGAAATTGTTACGACAACATTGGCATATTTTGCAGGCTGACGATGTATTGGCTGTAAGGGGGCTTTATCTGGTACATATAAGTGTCATGCTAGCAGGTCACTATTGTATTTATAAAGCATTTGCAGTGGTTGCTGGGATAAGTTCCTAGCAAACACGTGTATCTCTATGAGCTTGTGAACTCTCATTGTTATAGTTATATATATTTATTGGTTGACAGGGTAAATTTAGGGCAACGGTATGTGTTTAAAGACGCTGAATACATTGACACTCCTATTCTCTGATGAAGAGGGTCAGAGCCTCTTGAAACGCGTTGGAAGTTAGGAGCAGTCAGTGCCTTCTCCTTTGATATTTCTTCTGTTTGTAGTTTATCCACTTTGTGAATAGACATCTGTTTTTACAGATGCTTTAATGCACAATTGTATCTTCCAATGTTTTATTACACACCAACTCCGAGTGGAGAGGGAGGGAGAGCACTGTGATGAATCCTTACCTGGTACATATTACTCACATTCCCTGCTAAGTGCTAACAGGATTTCGAAACCTTGCAACTATACCATTGGTGATACACTATGGGAGTTTTCCCTTGTGCGCTCTCTTTTTCTTTTTAAGCATTCTTTCCACTAAATGCCTACTTTTATTTAGGTCCTTCCATTCTCAAATAAGCGCCCATAAAATCTGCTGTTAACTTTCAGTTTTTAGCTCTGCAGCCAGGGCCGGATTTACATTGTGGGCGCCCCTAGGCCCACTAACCGTTCATCGCCCCTGTCCCCTCCAGGGGGACAGGAGCAATGGGGATTGGTGCATGGGAAATTAAAAAAATGATTGTATCTCCAGCACATCCCCAGTGTTTCTGAACCAATGTGGGTGTGGTTGGGCAGCATGCCGCCCCCCTAAAATTCTGCCGCCCTAGTCCCGGGCCTAGGTGGCCTTTCCACAAATCCGGGCCTGTCTGCAGCTTAATGTGATTCTAGCCATCCTCTGATCATTAATGTATCCTTAACTTTATTACAGGTATATATGTATTATAAATCAATAGACAATGCTTACATTTCTTTTAGGACTCTGCAATGGAAGAATGTTAAACCCTTATTCAAGATACTTAATTAAAACTCTGCCGTACCTGGGCATACTAAACTGCGCTATTATAATATCATGTTACATCAAGTTCAACCACTATATAAGCACCAGTGCATCTATACACTCACATATACATAAACTATACTGTATATACCAATAGCTATACTACTTGTAGATTATTGTTATTGTACATGTTATTTTCCCATGCATAATTCCAACTAGCAGTCCACTGCAGGATAACGTTGAGGCGTGCTGAAAGTATAACATTAGTATGCCAAAATATAACTTATGCACAGTTGATTAAAGGAAGTCATACTTAATTTAAAAGTTGCTTTAGGCACACCAGCCCTCATTATGACATGAGATGCTGGGTCTCATTTACTAAAATAGTACAACGCTCAGTGATGTTAACTGTCATGTACTATGTACACCTGAACTGCTGCACATTTAGCAACTGGTTGCTACTTTAGAACAGGAGGCAGTGTCAGATTTGTGGGTGGCCAGAAATGACCCCTGTATTTAGTTCTACTATAGACATTGCAGAAGGTATGTGGCTTCTAGTTGTCTACACACAAGCTACTGTTGCTAAATGATCTTATTTTTCAAAAAACAAAAATTACAGTATCTGCAAACATCAAATGACATGCAAGTCTTAAGTATTTTTCATATACATGTAACCCAAGGAGATGCAAAACAAAGGCAAATGAATAGTAACACTGACGCTCCCCACTATTAAGGGGTATGACAACAAGTGGTTGCGTCTATTCAATATCATTTCAAAATCTCTAAGGTCTGTTCATTTTTGAAAAATATACAATTAACACAAGGCTGGTAATAGGCTTTGGTTACTTGCTGTGTTTTCATCACAAGCATTTTATCAAGCAGATACCAAAAGATAAATATAAAAAACTTTCATTGATGTCATGAATATTTTTCTGCCTGACAAATAACTGATGTTTCTTACCTTATCATGCTTGGAGTGAGATGTGTACATGCGGAGATAAGATATGCAACTGAACGTATTACTGGAATTTGCATCTTCTTTCAAACAAACTCATTTCCTATGTGGGTTAATGTGTGATTTGTACTCTGTGCCAGAATCATAACTATTCATCGGAGGTGAAATGGCTCAGACTGACAGCAGACAAGAACTTCCCTTCCTAACCAAGTATCTTTGTTATGTGTCTGTCATTACCAGTACAATTACCATGTCTTGTCATGTCTGAAATACCACCCTGCTATATATGCAGATATGTACATATATACTATATGTGCATACCCTGTACTCTGTATAAGTGAAATCAAATTCTGTCCTTGTTAATGTCTTTTTAGGATTAATTTGATACCTTTTCTATTTATTCTGAAAAATTATAATATAAAGAATAAAGTACCATAAAAGTCCCCAGTGTCGGACTGGCCCACCGGGATACCAGGAAAACTCCCGGTGGGCCCAGGTGTCAGTGGGCCCTCATGCTGCTCAATGTTGGCCTATTACATGGCCATTCTATGAGAACAAAGAGCCTAAATAGATGTAATAATAGATTATGGTATGTAAACAAAAGAGACAAGGAGACTGGAGGTTGAGTGAGGAGAGGAAGAATATAGTACAGAGAGTGGGCCCCTGGTCTAAGGTTTTTTTGGTGGGCCCCTGGTCTAAGGTGTTCCAGTCCGACACTGAAAGTCCCTATAATATTTGACACTTATGTAGACCATAATTTCTCTTGTATCGTATACATGTTGCACTGTTAAAAATCACGTTTTGCATCCCTGTTACAGGGCTGGTTCACCTTTATGTTGACTGTTAGTATGTTATAGAAGGTCCTGTTCCTATCATCTTTGCAATTGGTCATCATTATTTATTTTATTATAGTTTTTGAATTATTTGTCTTTTTCTTCTGCCTACCAATGCCTTAAAATTGCTTGGATAATAAAGTTCTTAAGAACGTTTATTTATTGTCATGGATATAATCTAAAATCGTATAAAAGTCTTTCAGTGCTCTTAATAGCTTTTACTATTCCATTATATATTAAAACCTGTATTAACAGTTTGCTGATTTTTTTCTTATTATGAACATTCTATAAGGGATTCAAAAACCACAGCAGGTATTAAAAGGGCGGTTCATCTTTAAGTTAATTTTTAGTATGTTATAAAATAGCATAAGAAACTTTTCAATTGGTCTTCATTATTTATTTTGTGTAGTTTTTAAATGATTTGCCTTTTCCTCATTACTTTTTCCAGCTTTCAAATGGTGGTCACTGACCCTCAGCTAAAATGTAAGGCTACATATTTATTTTTACTGCTTCTTTGTATTATTTATCTTTCCATTCTGGGCCTCTGCTATTTCATTCTCTTAATCAATGCATGGTTGCTAAGGTAATTTGGACCCTAGGAACCAGATTGCTAAAATTGCAAACTGGAGAGCTGCTGAATAAAAAGCCAAATGACTCAAAAAAACCTTCTTCTATACCATTCTTTGCTAGTAAATTCAAATATCCTTACCTTGCTGTGCTTTACATGATGCATGAACAGCCAAAGAGAAGATTTACAAGTGAACTTATTACTGGCATTTGCATTTGCTTTTACACAATCCCATTTCCTATTTTGGTTGAGTGGTTTGTTATCTTTTCTCAGCCCATATCTCTAAATATTCATCAACGGGAAAATGACAGAAACTGACATCAGCAAAGGACTTCCTATTCTCGTGTGTTTTAAATTACAGAAGTCATTAACTATAATAGTGCTCACAGAGGACATGAGTCACACGTGGAAACCCTGGTTTGCAGCACAGAGGCGTAATTACAGAGGAAGCAAACCCTGCAGCTGCAGGGGGGGGGGCAGGAGGTATAAGGGGCCCCACAAGGCCCTAATTAAAAAGGAATTTCAATATATATATATCCTCTGGATATTTTGGGGGCCCTAAAATGTATTTGCTGTGGGGCCCAGTAACATCTATTTACGCCACTTATGCAGCACTTTTAAATTTCCTCTTTTTGTAGCCTATTTATAACAGCTGCAGTGTCAATATTCCACTTGATGGTGGTGGGCTAGGGCCAGTACAAAAAACAAGCACTTGATGAGTCCACCATTTTTAATAAGGCTTCAATAGTTGGTTATTTGCAATAGCACGGGAATATCAGATGTAGCATAAAGAACTCTGCTAGAAGGACCAGTTAGTGGTAAAAAGCTAACTAATACTGTACATTAATTCATTTTTTAGAATCTAAGTGTTTTTTAAAGGGGAACTATCTTGAAAATTAAAATGCTATATATTGTAAGCTTTATCAATTATAAGAAAAATTAGAAAAGAAAATAAGAACATTTCTAAATATAATTAAAAATTCTGACAGGTTTCTGAAATAATCAAGCTACTCTTCAATATCCCCCTCTTTATTCTCTCTTCATGCAGGAGTTGGGAGTCTGACATTTAGTTCTAATACAGGGACTCCTTTTGCCTAGAAGATTTATAAGAGCTCATTATTTTAAAATCACCAGAAATCCTGTCTCTCTCTATGCAGGATATGTGTCAAAGTCAGTTATTTTGTTTGTGCCAAAATCAGTTATTTGAATGAGCTCTAATACAGTTCATCTGCTAAGGAAAGGAAGCCCCTCTTAAAGATATTAATAGAGGGGGCGTGGTTAGCTGGGAAGCAGTTTTCAGGCGCTCCCAGGGTCCCTATGACAAACTTTACTTTCCCCCACGAGTAAAGCCCATATGGACTAGTAGTAGTCACCTACAGCTCTAGGGGTGCATCCGCTCCCGTCTGAGCCCGAAACTGCCGATCCAACAGCTCCCGGGCAGACAAACAAAGTGCGGCCTAGTGTCGCGCCCAAAGCCGCGGCCTTGAGTAAGGCTTTGACCAGGACGCGCACGGACCGGAACTCCAACCCCGCCGCATAAGGCCAAGACAGCAGTGTGCGGCCCAGGTGAAGGAGGAAAGGTGGGGTGAGTGCCTGGCAGACCCTGGGGGCGCCCTTGTGCATACTTTTATCCCTGTTTCCACCACCTATGAACTGGGAGGCATGAGGCAGTGAGGCCTATTACTACTTCCTGTGATAGAGGGATAGTGACTCTGCGTGCAGCCCCAACTGAACTGGTCCCAGGGGAAAGCAACCAGAGTGCTCCACGCACAAAGACCCTTTGATACAAGGAGGAGCAGGCTTATATAGTGGTGGGAATCCATCTGGGAGATCTCAGATACCCCTCTGCATAGCAATATATCAGTTACAGCCCAGCATCTTGCAATCAAATGCCCACACAGGTTCTACAATAAGCTTACCTGATTAGGGCAATTGCCCACAGACCCCTACAGCACCTACAACACCAATCTGTCCGGTGGGACAGGACAAGCATGGTTGCTACTATAATGTAAAGGGCTCAGACGAGAGCTCCGTGTACCACAACCTACCACTACTTATTGAGATCCTACTCTAGCACCAAGTGCAGTATCTACTATAACAGCACTGTCCTTCTCATGATGGGAGGCAGCATAACACAAAAACCAAAGTCTGATGCGGCATCTAAACTTGAGCAATTTTCCAGGCAGCCTTCTCAAAATCGCTCTCATCCGAAGGAACCTCAACCAGCGACTGCGAGCTCCTCATCGCAACCAGAAGCCGTGACACAGCTGCTCTTGGATGCAATTACGGATTGCAGGACCTCGCTTTCCACTAAATTGGAGGAAGTCAAGATCGACCTCTCGCTACTGCGGGCCGACTTACAAATTATGCGGGAGAGTGTGTGAGACAGAAAACAGAATCTCAACTCTTGAGGATACCTGCGCTCCAATTCCCGCAGCAATAACACGCATGGAAACTCAACTTAAGTCTTGCACGGACAAGTTAGACTATGAAAATAGGCAGCGACGTCATAACCTACGTATTGTGGGGCTCCAAGAAAGAACGGAAGGAAATGACCCAGTGGCCTTTGCAGAAAAACGGCTGAGAGACTCCGTCCCCACAGCTGCTTTCTCACCTTTCTATGCGGTCGAACGGGCCCATCGGGTACCAGGTAGGAGCCCAACGCCCAGGCCCTTCTTGGTTCGACTGCTAAACTTCCGAGATCATGATGCCGTACTGCAGGCAGCCAGACAGAGCCCAGAGATTATGGTGGAAGGAAAGAAGGTATCCATCTACCCAGATTATTCTGCAGAGCTTCAAAGACAAAGAGGCACCTTTACGGCAGTCAAGTGCCGCCTGCGAGAAGCCAATCTGAAATACGGCATGCTCTGCCCAGCCAAACTGAGGGTTCAAGCCAGAGACATAGCCAATTTTTTCACCTCAGCTCAAGAGGCAAGCGATTGGCTCGATGCCCGGGGCGATCTGTCCCCTAGAGCCAGCCCTCGTCGCCCTAATTAAAACAGACGGTGCTGCAGCAGGTGAGATCATTCTTGTTTATACTTTTCTGACTGCTATAGCCTCACACTATAGACTGAGCCATAGGTTGCAGGCTATTTTCCCTGACGGTAAGGGGAGGGCATCACTCCCCATTTACTCACATTGCTCGGTGACACATGGATGTACCCTCTCCACCTCAGACTAGAACATGGCTGCAACTTTGTAAGCCATAACTGTGGACTGGTTGTTACAGACTGTTCCTAATTGTGCGTATGAGCTCTCAGAGACACTACCAATGGAATACTCAGGACAGGAGCAAGCACTTTACTTAATGATTGTGTATCAATACTAAATTTGGACATATCACAACCAATACACTGAGGCATACTCCCATGATTTGGAAGGAAGGGAACTCGGTGGGACGGTGTACCACTGAATCCCCTCCACTTGGCAGGTGGGGGAAGATGACACGCTTGGATCTTCACTGTCTTAGTATTGGGATGTGGTGTGCACATTACCGGTCTTGCACCAGTGCCTGATGTACTTGACTACCTCAGTCTGATCCTGCTGCAGGGATGACACTCAGGATCTCCCTAATATACGTATGCTACTCTAGGTACTACGGAGACTCAGACTCTGCCCCTGTTTCACCTCATCTTTTTGTTTTAAGAGTTATTGCCAAGTGCTACCCACTCCCCTGTTGGGATTGTTCGAATTAAGGGAAAATGTATCTCCTGGTTGGGAGGAGGATACCGGGTGGGGGACTTAATGTTAATGGGTATTCTTTTTGTCTATGATTCTTCTCTTTCCTTTTTCCCCTTTCTTTGCTTAACTCTATGAGGGGAGGTTTAAGGCCTAATAAATATTGTTGGTGGTACGAGACATTGCTGCTGACAGCTATGGGTCCCCCACGAAACTCGAAGCACACTCCTATATCGCCTGACACAACCATTCTTTTGCTGGGAGGCCACGGGCCCTTAGAGTTACGCTGGCCCCAGTGGAACAACATTTACCATAAAAATGACTATGGCTCCTCAATGTTTTAAACTACTATCCTGGAATGTGCATGGGATTAACGATAAAATCAAGAGGGCAGTGGTTTTAGATACGGCCAGGAAATCTGGGGCGGATATTATATTATTCCAGGAGACTCATCTAGTGGGCCAGAGGGTTCGTGCACTGAAACGGAACTGGGTTTCGGTGGCATATCATGCAGACTTCTCAACATACTCCAGGGGAGTTGCTATCCTGGTTAGAAAATCACTAAATTTTCATTTTCACGCACTAACTTCAGATAGAGGTGGAAGGTATCTAATTTTGAAAGCCCAAATTGCTGATACCACTTATATAATTGTTAATGTATATTTACCTCCTCCTGCAGATATTCAAATACTAAAAATCTTACAAAAAGTAGCTGAAATGGGCAATCATCGTATGCTATGGGCAGGTGACTTTAACTTGGTCCCTGATCCGGCCCTAGATAGACTACACCCCTCCGCTCATGACACAAAAAATTTTGCCCGTTGGGTAGAAGCTACAGGCCTGATGGATATCTGGAGATGGCGACACCCCTAGCTTAAACAGTATTCGTGTTACTCTGTGGCCTCTGCAGCGATGTCTCGTATAGATATGTTTCTAGGTACAACTGAAGTAGTACCATATGTTGACTCTATAGAATACTGTGCTCTGATCATGCCCCTCTCTTATTATCTCTGGGTGGCACCAATCAGGTTAGAGGAGATAAATGGAGATTACCCCCCAAATGGATAGCCAACCCAAAGGTTAACGGACGCCTCCTTCCTTTGCTCACACAATATTGGGAAATAAACCAAGACACTGCAGCAGAACATATAGTGTGGGACGCCGGTAAGGCCTATATAAGAGGTGCATATATCTCCCTTATTAAGTCAGCACGCAGAGAGGGGGACCAGGCTCTCTCTCTTGCTCAAGACACTTTAGCTATAGCAGAAACAGATCTGACACTAATAGAATCTGACGAAACTAAACAGGCTATGCAATCAGCTCAGAGAGACCTGGACTTACTACTAGTAGACAAATACTCGCAACGGGAGCTTTACAGAGCAGCTGCCTGGTATGACAAGGGCGACAAAAATGGGAAGCTGCTGGCGCTACTGGCCAGGGGGGATGTACCTAAGACTATAATACAGGCCATTACTAATGGGACTACTTTAATTACAGACCCAATACAAATGACACAACAATTTGAGATGTATTTTCAATCCACATACCATTCACCACCTGAATGGTACAAGCTCAAGGAATTCCTAAATACAATAGACTTCCCAGAGGTCCCTCCAGATCTAGCCATGCAATTAGACCAAAACATTACCTTAGATGAAATTAAAGATGCAATCAATGGGTTTCCTATGGGGAAGGCACCTGGTCCAGATGGGATTCCGATTGAATGGTATAAGAAATATGTAGACTTTCTGGCCCCCAAACTCTTAGCTCTCTTTAATGGAATTCATAGAACAGGGATACTGCCTGACTCATGCTATGACTCCTTTATTACTTTAATACACAAGGAAGGCAAACCCCCTGACAGAGGTGACTCATATCAACCTATATCCCTCCTTAACTGTGACATTAAGATATTTGCCAAAATCATAGCCAACAGACTTAAACTGATAGCGCCTGTTCCAATACATCCGGCCCAGACAGGCTTTATGCCCTCTAAAACCACAGATATCAATGTGAGATGACTTTTTACTAACCTAGCTATCCAACATGATAATGGGGGGAATAGGATTGTAGTGTCCCTCGATACAGCAAAGGCTTTTGACACAGTTCAGTGGCAATACCTATGGGAGGTGTAAACTCGTTATAAGCTGCGTCCTAAACTTCGGAAGTGGATTCAGATACTATATGCACATCCGAGGGCTAAGATATTGGTCAATGGGCAAGTAACGGAAAGCATATCACTGGGAAGGGGCACCCGACAGGGGTGTCCTCTCTCGCCTTTACTTTTTGCCCTGGCTATGGAACCCCTGGCCATCAGAATACGGGCGAATGAGGATATACAGGGCTTACGTATAGGAAACTTGTCGGAGAAAATCTCATTATACGCTGACGATATGCTAGTATATTTGGCCAACTCGGGTTTAGCCCTAGAAAATCTCCTGACAACTATTTCTGAGTTTGGCCAATACTCTGGTTTAAAAATTAATCGCATTAAGTCTGTGGTGTTTCCCATAGATCCCCTTCCCCAGCATACGCTGGACACCTCGCTACAGCTCAAAGACGCAAACACATTTAAATACCTGGGTATAGTGATCCATAAAGATCTAAATAGATATGAACAACTTAATCTAGATCCAGTAGTACAGACCCTGACTAACAAAGTTGCTGTGTGGCAAGACCTACCTCTTTCTTTACCAGGCAAAATTAATATGTTTAAAATGATCTTCCTACCCTAATTTCTGTATGTTCTCCATAATTCTCCTGTAACCCCCCGGGCCCATTGGTTCGCCAGAGTAGACAAAATTATTAGAGGCTTCTTGTGGGCAGGAGACCATCCTCGATTGAACTTTAGGGTGCTACAGGTGCCGGCTTCTGGAGGAGGCCTAGCACTACCAAATCTCAAACTTTACTTTCTTGCAGCCCAGTTGGTATATGCCCACTGGTGGATTGCCCCTGACCGTAGCAACTCAGCAGTAGTATTGGAAGCTGCGGTAATAGGCTCCTTTGAGGCCCTTGCCAAACTCCCTTACAGAGGTGTCTCTCCATATCACATGACCACTACTCCTATGCTCACGGTGGTGAAGGCATTTCAGAAATCTCAAATTCTGGTTCGAGGAACCTCTACAGCCTGGTCCCCCCATACCCCGTTGTGGGGCAATAATCACCTCCCTCATTTTTGCTCACTGCCAGACATCGCAATGTGGGAACAGATCGGGATAAAAACCCTAGGTGATGTAGTCACTGAGGGTGACTGTAAAACGTATGACACAATCCAACAGGAACTGCACCCCCACCCAGATAAGCTATTTTGTTATTTGCAATTACGCCATGCTTTCAACGTACAATTTCCAATGAAGCTTGTCAACTTGAAGGTGACGACCCTTGAGACCTACTTACACAGGTTAGACCTAACTAAACCCCTATCCTGGTTGTATACGATATTATCTACTGCTGGTCCCTCTCCCCATGAGAGAGTTAAGGGCAAATGGCAAGAAGATATCCCTGACCCGACTGACGAAAAATGGAAAGATGCACTAAAGCTTGTAACAGAGCTATCTATATCTATGAGGGACAGGCTTATACAAATTAAATTTTTAAATAGAGTTTACTTAACCCCCTCCCGCCTGGCAAAAATATATGATAATGTATCGGATCTATGCCCTAAGTGCAGAGTGGAACCTGGTACCATGTTTCATTTATTCTGGTCCTGTCCGGTAATTCAGAGCTTTTGGAGTGCAGTACTCCAATACTTGAATGAAAAGCTTGCACTACCAAGTATTCGTTCGCCAGAAACCTGTCTGTTGGGGATAATAGAGGGCTTGCAGCTACACTCCTATGCTAAAATATGCTACCTACAGCTCCTGTATTATGCCAAAAAAGCCATATTAATGCACTGGAAGTCGCTCAACCCCCCCCCCACAATACAATATTGGCAAAAACTGATAAATGACTCTCTCTCGAACCAGAAACTAACCTATCTTTTAAGAGGCTGCCCTGGAAAATTTTAAGCGATATGGGGTACCTGGCTAACTGTGCAATCTAGTTAACTGCTGATGTACTAATATAATGGTTATGACATTTTATGCCTTACCCCCCCCTCCCCCCTCTCTCTCAACTTTCTTCTTTAGTATACCTTTACTCTTCTTCTAATTGTATTATGTTTAATGTTTAAAATTTAAATAAAAAAACTTTCTTAAAAAAAGATATTAATAGATCTGAATCAAATTCAGACTCAGATTCTTGCATGACTCATTTTAGTGACAGTTCCCCTTTATTGTAATATGAGAATCAAACCGTTTTCCATTGATATTTTCCATTGAAGTTGCTACATCTACCTACAGATCTAAAAACAAGGCTGCAGATGCGGTGCAATAATTTCAGTTTCTGCTGAAAAATTTTAGTGGGTGAGAATCTGTATATATGTATATATACCGCAAAGGGGGAAAACTGTAGTAAAAAGTGGGTGAGCTACAGTGTACAGAAATAAAGAAGGCATATCAACATGGTGTTCAATAAATATTTCTACACCAATTTAATAAGCACGTTTTGTCAAGGTTAAAAAAAAAAATAAATATATATATATATATATATATATATAAAATAAGTATTGAACACATCAACAATTTATATATATATATATCTATATGTATTGAACACATCAACGGTTTTCTCAGTATATATTTCTAATGTGGCTATTGACATGAAATTTACACCAGATGTTGGTAACAACCCACACATACAAATAAATAAAAACATATTATGGACATATAGTCCATAAGTGAAGTTATGTGTAATAAAGTGGAATGACACAGGGAATAAGTATTGAACACGCTTACTTAAATGATTGTTGATAATAACAGCTTCAAGATGCCTCCTGTATGAAGTAACTAGTCGCATGCATTGCTCAGTTGTGATTTTGGCACATTCTTCCACACAAACTGTCTTCAAATGTTGAAGGTATTTGTGGCCTCTTCTATGAACTGTTATCTTCAGTTCTTTCCATAGATTTTCAACTGGATTCAAGTCGGGTGATTGACTGGGCCATTCTAGTAGCTTAATTTTTTTTCTCGCAAGCCAATTGAGAGTTTACTTGACTGTGTGTTTGAGATCATTGTCTTGCTGAAATGTCTACCCTCGTTTGATCTTCAGCATCCTGGTGAATAGCAGCAGATTCTTATCAAGAATGTCCCGGTCCATTTCTCCATTCATCTTTCCTTCAATTATATGAAGTCTGCCAGTACTATATGCTGAAAAACAACCCCACACCATGATGTTCCCACCTCCAAACTTCACTGTTGGTATGGTGTTTTGGGGTGATGTGCAGTGCCATTTCTCCTTCAAACATGGTGTGTGCAAAGACATCCAACAAGTTCAGTTTTGGTCTCATCTGACCAGACAACGGTTCTGATTATTCTTTTGACTCCTATGTCAGAAATCTTGCAAGGAGCACCTGGTCATGGCAGGTTTAGGGTGAAATGATGTTCTTTCCACTTTTGGATTATGGTCCCAACGGTGCTCACTGGAACATTCAGAAGCTTAGACATACGTCTGTAACCAATGCCATAACTATGTTTTGCAACAATAAGGTTGTGAAGGTCTTGAGAGAGCTTTTTGCTTTTACCCATCATGAGATGCTTCTGGTGTGACACCTTGGTAACAAGAAACCTTTTTATAGGCCATCAATTAGGACTAAACAAGCTGATATTCATTTGTACTAATAGGATTGCTTTCTAAATACTGACAGATTTCAGTAAATTTCATTAGCCCCATTAGAAATATATTTACTGAGAAAAACGCTGACTTGTTTTCACTGCTGTACATTTTAAAGGTTTCATTTTCACCCAGCGGAGTGGGGAAAGTACTAATATAGCACTGGTCTATATTATATATACGGTTCCTCATTCTAAGGCTACAGGGGCACAATTTACCATGGCTTCAGGAACACAGATGCAATCCTGCCTGCAGAGATTTTGCCATCTATCTAGCAAAGGCCGCTATACTCTAACCTACATTAAAGCCATTAAAAATGTATGCTGCAATGCCTACACAGATGCTTACATACATCTGAGGATCACTGAATAAAATCCTGTTTATAAGAACTTTCTTCCTTTAAATATGGACTTAATTCCTATGCTTACTCTTGGGCTAAAGAAGCCTATCCGAGAGCCTCTCTTAATATCTTTTCTCAATCTTTTAAAAGAGCCCTCACTTTTTCTTTTAATATTAGTCACACAACCTGTGAGGCCAAGCAACTGCCACTGAAGTTAATGGTGAAAGATGCACAACACCCATTAAATATAATGGAGATGTTTTTCCATATACTCCAAGTCATTATTTGTTTCTCCAGTCATGACATTGCTGATCATCTTGGGGAGCCCCAGTAAAGAACGGCAGAGCCATAGGTTCCATAGGCTGTGAGTCTGCAGGGCAGGGGTCCTGCTGGAATGTCAGCCATATATTTTACATTCCAAAGACTTAAGGGGGTTATTTACTAAGCTCTGAATACCAAAAATTCCCCGAAATCTTAAAAATTCGTAATTTTTTTAATATTATCGGATTTTTAAAAAAAATCACAAATTTTTCAGAATTTATTAAAGCCCGAGGGCTAAAAGCCCAAGTATAAAAACACGGCATCTCAAACCTGTCGAGGTTGCATAAAAGTCAATGGGAACAGTCCCATTGATTTTTGGCTGTGTTGGGGGTTTCGGGCAATTCACTATGTTTTCGGAGCTTTCGGGTGAAAACTACGAAAAATTCGGAGATTTCAAGGAAAATTCACAAAAAAGCATGAAAACCTGAGCTTTTCCGGTAAATCAAATTTTCGGGAAAATATAATAATAAATAAGCGTTAAAAACCTGAGTGGGTTAGATCGGCGTTTATAGCAGCCGATATTGAGATCAATTCAGACCTTGATATATAACCCCCTTAAAGTTCATCATGATAGCCTATCTGCTGTCAGGGAGAAATGTTTAACCCCCTCTAAGGCTCACAGTGTCATGCAAACCCTCCCCCATCTTGTCCCATTGTGAAGTGATTGTGGAACTTGAAGTCTCTCTGGTTTGCATAGTAGATGAGCCATAGATTTTCTGGATTTAAACTCATAGTTACCTGCATTTCATCATGGGTGAAACACTGAATTTTATGGTATCAACATTTAAAACCTAAACCTTAGTTTTATTTAAAAAAAGAGATAAAAATTGTCACCCACTGTTGCACATAGGTGCATATAATTTGTGTGTGTGCAATAATAGCTTTATCTGTCTGTAATCACTATATCACAGAGTCTGACCTACAGTAGTATTATATTTTTGTGTTCTCCTAAAACCCGGTTCAATTCCCCGTGGAAACTCCTGGACATGTCCCTTAATTTCCTGGTGTCCCGCCTACTTTGTGGGCCTATAATGCCTGCCTTGCTTGCTGTAAAGTGTCTCCCATCGACTCCATTCTACCCAAATTTAAAAATGATTATCTTGTACTTGATCCAAACTAAGATAAAATGAATCCTTATTGGAAGCAAAACCGGCCTATTGGGTTTAATGGATTTTATAGTAGCTTTAATGAATGCAGATCCAAATTATGGAAAGATCTGCTATTCGGAAAACCCCAAGTCCCAAACATTCTAGATAACTGTCCCATACCATATTATTCTTTTTGAACACTTCATTACAATAATCATAGCTACTGTACATTTCTTCCAGCATCTTTTTCACTGATCATCTTAAATCTTCTTTACGAATGTAAGACACCTGCTTTCAAACTCCACATCAACCTACTAAATGCTTGAATGTAATCAGATTACCAATAAGAGGATTTTGCATTATACCTATTTGTGTATTACGTTAAAGAGCCATCATTTATCATTTCTTATTTCCACGAATGAAACAACTATTCTTCTATTAAAATACATGTGTTATGTACTTAATGCTCTGATGCACTTGCCCTTGGATAAACACGATTGTTTATAACAAATACCCATGGGATGAACAAAGGTAAGGACATGCAAGACAGCAATTTTTTTCTTCTCTAACTCCTAATTTAGCTGTTTAATAATATTAATTTTTATTTTTATTAAACAAATTACATTGGTGGGCTTAATACGTTGAACTTTATTTTCTATCTTTGCCGTGCATTTAATTATCTGTACAGATCACTTGTTAAAGACATATTAATTTCCTTTTGTTCTGTTATATCTTATCTGGGAATATTGAAACATAATATGAGTAATTCAAATGAAGTGAAGTGGCGAGAGCAATTAATCAGAACAATAGAACAAGACATTATATATATATGTACCTGCACTGTAAATGGAATGATATAAACAGATTTCTGTGAGGAACAACACTGGTAGAATTATCTTTGTTATTTTCCATATCTGACATGTATGATACTTAAGTCCATCCAGGAAACATTCTTAATAATGTATATTAAAAATAAAAAAATGTAGTGCAGCACAAATACATGTTGGTATGGTTTGTCAGCAGTGTGAAAGAGCACATACATTCACATTGCCCCTTATCAGCTCCCAAAATGATAGTTAAGAAAAAGTATTTGATATTAGATAAAAATACATAAAACAATAGCATTTTAACGTAATATTAATACTAGAGAATATACAGGTAAACACGCATGAGTAAACTTTGCCCTTTTATGACAATAGTTTTATTTCCATTTCAAATATGACTCATTTTTCTGATATTGTTATATCAACTCCACTTCCGTTACCTGTGGGTACATGTTGTGTGCCTACTGGACTAATTCTTTTTCTTTTTAAATTCTACACCACCACCTACTGACAGGATGATGCACAGATAATATAGCTTACTTCACAGTACCTGCGACCTAATACAACCCTGGCTTCTAGGCTTACTTAACAAGTAATGCCAGTGACTGGCCATATTGGTAGGGAAAAAAGACAAATAAACTGAAGTAAGAAATATTGTTGGAGTAAAATTATTGTTAAAAGAGCATCAAATTCACAAAAGGTTTACTCATTTTATGAATACAGTGGTTTGAAATTAAATTCAGAGAAGTATTTAGCTGTTTCTACCCTAGGCAACAGTGGTGTAACCATCAGGAGGTGCCTTGGGGCCCACAGGTGATGCAATGTCATCTTATCATGGGCAAATCTGCGAACAGTGGTGTACCTACCTCACGCAGGCCCCCCTGCCAAAAAATATTTGGAGGGGCCCAGCGCACATCTGCAGCACAAACATGTGCCTGTACCCAGCCCGCACCCTCACCATTTCACACTGCCCACTTGCATATAGGCAGGAGAGAAGCTAGGGAGCGGGGTCACAAGCAGGGTGGGCAGCTAGGTACTAAGATTTCTACAACTATAGAGGAAGTGGAACCCCATAGTCCAGGGCCCCCCTGGGTCTGGGGCTCCATGTTCCCTGCCCCCCCCCAAATTCAGAGTCTGCACCTCTGGCAAGAAGTTTGAATGCTTGTGTGTTGCAAGGAAATTGGGCATGTTCCTGGAGGGAAGGGACTGCCCCGATGCACCTCCTGCATCCACAGAAGTTACATCATTGCTAGGCATCCTTCCCTATGCATGGACTGATACCATTAGATGCAGGTACTCCCCTTTCAACTCTGCCGCCAGATTTAGCCGCAAGTATCCAGCAGTGGACTCTGGAAAAGTTCTCTTTTTAAAGATTTTTTTTTTATCCCCCTTAAAGCTGCTACCCTAAGCACAAGCCCTGGAGTGCATATGGTTTGGGAAATACGAAAGTAAGCAAAATTGATGCAATTAGCCCGTGATGGCACCACTATAAGTTGATGTATGACTATAAATATAAGGAAAATAGTAATAAAGTATACTGACAGTTCACCCCAGTCCGTGGGTTCATAGTATTGTACATAGCAGAGATCAAAAATTGTGAGTTATTTCTCCAAAAGTAATGACCATAATAGTTAAAAGTTCAATCCATTTATTGGGATATGCCTGGTTCACAATGGTAGAGGTTCGGCAAGCCCCACAACAGAGTACCGCAAAGGAATTCCACTGGCACACAGGACTGTAGGAAATCTTTAATATTTATTGCTGTAGCTGGAGTACCTACCTGGTCTGTAGGAACAATCTGTCAGTCAGAAGTTGGTGTAAGCTTGTTTACAAATTTTGTAGCGTTAACATTTTACTCCAGTTTAATGCCAAAGTAGTTTTTACGCCACTTTTGTAAAATCCATTCCCAAAAATTGCTGGAAGGCTGAAGTATATATTAGGGAGCAGTACCACTTTGCCTGTTTTAAGTATGTATACATGGCAGGTGGCTTAAAGGGGTGGTAACTTAACTTTTGGTATATACAATGCCCAATTCTAAGCAACTTTTCATTTGGTCTGCTTTATGTATTTTTTATAGTTTTTAAACTATTTGCCTATTTCTTCTTCTTGCTCTTTCCACATTTCAAATAGGGGTTAATGACCCCACCTAAAAAAACAAATGCTCTTTAATGCTACACATTTATTGTTATTGGTAGAGTTATTCAGGCCTCTCCTATTCATATTTGGGTCTCTTATTCAATTGAGTTCATGGCTGCTAGGGTAATTTGGACCCTAGCAAACAGATTACTGCAACTGCAAACTGGAGAGCAATTGAATAAAAAGCTAAAAAACTCAAAAACCAGAAATAAAACCCCAAATAATCTCAAAATATCATTCTCCATGTTGTACTAAAAGTAAACTCAAAGGTGCACAACCCCTTCAATTGCATTGCAGGTTAATTGTTTCTGAGGAGAAGAAACCTGGTACAATAGTCACATACAAATGGTGGTGGGCTGTCTGCTTTTGGTAACGGGTACTGTGTGAACTCTATTGAGTAGGCGAATAACAAACTGGGTACATAGTGCCTGGGACCCTGCAGCAGGGGTACACATTTCCACTAGAGAACATGGCAGCAACACCTCGTATCAACACCATAATCCTCCTGACACAACTACAGTGTATACAAGCTTGGCACTCACTTCTCTCATACTAGCTCTCCCCTTCTCATTGGTGAAACACGCGCCAATCAGATTGTTACCCACCAATTGCACGCTGCATCCATTTCACCAACAGGCAGATGGCAAAGGCGGAATCAAGGTACTCACGTGATCGACTGTTGTTGTCAAACCCGGAAGTGGTCGAACGTTCAATGGTTGCGACTAGTTCCCATCCTCAGAAAGGACCGTCCCTCTAGTGCAGGGCACACCTTATACAAAATGCTAATGGGGCACCAGCACTGTGTCACTGTATGTAGTACATCTTAGAGTGGTCCTGATTTTCCCGTATCCTGCTCTGTCTTCCCTATGCTCCTTGTGTGTGTCATACTTTGCCTGCTCTTTGCACCCTGTGTTTGCCATACTCTGCCTGTCCTATGATCCCTATGGAACATAAGCCTGATATTTGTTCTGGGGGTTTGTTAGCATTTGAAAGTTATTGTTAGGGGCCCCTAAGGTGTTTAATCATATGCTGGGGTACTGTACACTTATACACAGGGGAGGAGGAGGCATATGGATTTAAGGGTATGTCTTAATATGACTTAACTTTTTTCACATATGTGTGGCATCCCTGCCGGTGCTGGACCAAGGTAGTTTGGCACCCTGCTTCAATCAGCGCCCCCTGTCCTGCATTACAATTTACCTCCTTACCATGATGGTTTTTAAATAAAGAAAGCAATAAAATGTACAACACTTTTTCATTTATATTGCTGCCCCCTGTACCTGTACCAGCAAGCCCAGCAGCCATTCATCATACTGCCCCCCCATACCTGTGCCAGTAGCCATCCATTATACTGCCCCCTCATAACTATACCGGCAAGCTCAGCAGCCATCCATCATACAGCCCTCCAGCACCCATCATATTGCAACCAATCTTTACCTGTGCCAGCAGCAGCCAAAAATAAATCTGATCACATCATATTGCCCCCAAGTATTTATGTACCTGTGCCAGCGCCCAGCAGCAACAGCAAACATATGGCCCCGGCCCAAATCTGTACCTGGCTGTGGCAGCAGCAAGCTTCACACTTTCACAGTAATAGAAAGAATGTCTTCAGTTCAGTGCGTGGTCTAAAACAGGAAGTGGCTAACACTGGCTTCCATTATCGGCCCTCCACCATGTAGATTGAAAAATTTCGGCCCTCTGTACCATATAAATTGGACAGCACTGATCTAAGGGGTTGCAGTGCAACATTTTGCTCAAGAGCCACTGGTTGGGATCACTGACCTAGAATTTCAAACGTGGCAGAATTGTACTAGTCGAGAAATAACCAAATCTGACATTGAGTCTAATGAGTTTCGGCGCATGCGCAGTTGTAGCCGAAGAGGAGAAAGAAGACGTCTGGGAGCTCCGCTGTACTCACTCTGCTTTTCTGGTCCTTATTCCTGGAGGGAGAAGGATTCAGGGGTAAGACTGTGCAGGGGGGAAGAAAGGGAGGGGGACGAACAGTGGGGGACAGAAGAGGACTTAAAATCAAGGGGGTTTAATTCTTCTTTAAGTTATAATAAAAAGGGATAAGAAGCCATATCCCACTACAGGAGGACGAGGGATTTCTCAAGACTGGCACAGTGACCTCCCACCCTATCGACTTTCAAAGATACAGTGACTCCCCCTCCCCCCGCTAAGGGACAGAATGACCCAATTGAGACCCCCCAGATAGCAAATCAGAGTCACAGTGCTCCCCCTTACCCCCCATAAATTCAGAGGCACAGTGACTTCCCCTTACTCAACAGAAATTCAGAGGCACAGTGACCCCCCACCAACCATACAGAATTTAAAAGGCACAGTGACCCCCCCTAACCCCCCAGAAATTCAGAGGCACAGTGACCCCCCCCCAACACCACAGAAATTCAGAGGCACGGTGACCCCCCCAACCCCACAGAAATTCAGAGGCACAGTAAACCCCTCACCCCATTGAGATTCAGAGGCACAGTGACCCCCCCCAACCCCACAGAAATTCAGAGGCACAGTGACCCCCCCAACCCCACAGAAATTCAGAGGCACAGTGACCCCCCCTTGCCCCACAGAAATTAAGAGGCACAGTGACCCCCCCCAACCCCACAGAAATTCAGAGGCACAATGTAATAAAATTACCTATGCGGCGGGGTCGGCCGCCGCTCCACCAGCGGGGGGACGCCCGCCGCGTGGCTCTTCGGCGCCATCTTGATTCTCCTAGGGCGCTCACGGCGCCCTCTTAAAGGTACAGACGCCAGCGCGTATTGCCGCTTGTTTTGGCGCCAATTTCGAATGTATATAAAGCCCATTCTGACCCCCAGCCAGTGCCCGTGATAGAACTTGTTTCTTGTGGTTTCCTGAGCCTAGTGCATCTGATCTGAATCTTGTCTGTCTGATAACCTGTGTTTGACCCTGCCTGTATCCTGACTACTCTGAACTCTTCTTAGTCTCATATTGCTAGACTGTTGGCCGAAAGGCATGATTGCAAAAAGAGAATGGGCCACTATTGTGGCCGAATTGTACATATGTTATGTTTTTGACCCTCTTCTTCCTTTCATTCTAACCTTTCCTACTTCCTTCCCCTCAGGAGACTGGCACATTATATGTACTATTGTAGGCAATAATTGCTAGGGGTTCAGCCAAGTGCACACATTATAGCAGATCACGATGTGTAAAATGGGGTTAAAATGTATCAGTATTAATGCAAAGGGTCTTAACACCCCCTGGAAGCGCTTACTAGCCTTAGCAGAGTGTAAAAAACAAAATGCGGACCTTATTTGGATCCAAGAAACGCATTTTTGGGCAAAAGACCAATGTTCCATAGAAAACAAGCAATACAAAATGATTGTAGCAGCAACCTCTACTACGAAAAAATGGGGAGTTGCAATTCTAGCTAGACGTGCTCTGTCTGTTTCTAGTGTAAAACATTTGGCTCATCCAAATGGTAGATGTTTAATTGTTATTTGTAGTATTCACAAACAACAGTATACACTGGTGAACTTATATTCCCCAAATACGGATCAGAATGCTTTCTTAAAACAAGTCCTAACCCAAATGAGCAACTTAGAACAAGGTACGGTCATTACAAGAGGAGATTTTAATAATGTACTTGACCCAGACATGGACAGAACCCTGCAGGCAGCTCTATTGCCTCCGTACTACAGTAACATTGTTAACAAAAAATTCGTGAGCTTTACTAAACTAATAGCACAATACAACTTATACGACATTTGGAGAGTCCATAACCCCACATTGAAAGACTTTACCTACTACTCAACACACCACAACTCTTCCACCAGAATAGACTTATTCTTGACGCACCCGACTACGCTACAACACACTTCCAACAGTTCCCTCCATACTACAACATTGCATTCACAATAGAAGAAAAATTCCAGTTCGTGACGAGACCACCATGGAGATTAAATGACACCCTCCTTTTCGACAAGACGATAGCTGATCAAATAGGTACAAATATTGCAGATTTTTTCACCCTTAATGACAACTCCGAGACTACGGACATCAATCTCTGGTGTACCCACAAAGCTGTATTGAGGGGACGCCTGATTAGCATTGCCACCCACAAAGTCAAACAAGCTAGACTGAAGCAAAATCGACTATTACAGCAAATTCACGACTTAGAACAACAGAAACGCATTAAGCCCACTCCCAAGATTAAGGCCCAACTTAATAAACTCAAGGAAAAGGTTAATCTATACATTTTGAGTAGGTGTCAAAATCAGCTAATTAAACTGGAGTATGCATTATATTATGGGTAATAGAACTACAACCCTTCTTAAGAACCGATTAATACACCAAACTCTACATCATAGAATAGAGAAAATACAGACAGACTCTCATGAAGTTAAAATTAACCATAAAGAAATAGCGGACACATTTGCTAAATTCTACACTGGCCTCTATAACCTTTGAGACAATCCGGCTGTACATATCCCTACAGAAGCTGACATCAGCGCATTCCTACAACGTATCCATCTGCCAGTCATCTCGAATATGGCTATGTCCACGTTAAACAGCCGTATAGAGTCTGAAGAAGTTAGGAAGGTGATTAACAAACTGCCCAAAAAAACGCCCGGCCCAGACGGATTTACTAACCGATTATAAATCTTATACCGAACTATTAACTCCCTATCTCACTAGGGCCTTTAATGACGCAGTAAGCACCGGGAAATTTCCTCAAGAAATGCTGAAATCCTACATTTCAACAATACCTAAACCAGGGAAGGATAATACTAAATGCCCCAATTATCGCCCAATTTCACTACTGAACGGTGACTTAAAAATATATGCCTCTGTGCTGGCAAATAGAATTCAAGCGGTACTGCCCCAGTTGATTAGCACTGACCAGACAGGTTTTGTTAAAGGACGACAGCTACATGACAATACCAGACGGCTTATTACTTTAATTCAACAATTGCATAGAAATAACACACCATCTCTCATACTAGCCTTAGACTCCGAAAAGGCGTTTGAGTGAATTGGTTATACCTTAAATTAGTTCTTGAAAAGTTTAATTTTCCTCCACTCCTGATAACAGCTATTATGGCCCTCTACGCCGATCCAACGGCTCAAGTCAATATACACGGGTTCCTGTCAAATCCTTTCTCTCTATCTAATGGTACCAGGCAGGGGTGCCGCCTCTCACCTTTGATAAATATCTTGAGCATTGAACCGTTGGCCCAAATTATAAAAAGCTCACAGAGGATCAGAGGGATAACACTGGGGCCCCAGGAACACAAAATACTACTGTTCGCAGATGATATAGCTTAACAGGAATTGTCTGACCTGATAAGACATTTTGGTAATCTATCCCACTACAAATTGAACATTGCTAAAACTCAAGCTATGCCGATATGCATGCCCACTACAGATATACACATGCTGAGACTCAAATATGACCTCGATTGGCAAGAAATAGCCATTACCTATCTGGGGACCAAAATCACAGCAGACCCAAACAACCTATATCAGCAGAATTATACAGCACTGCTCACAGACACTCAAACCTCCTTACAGACATGGAAGACCACCTATGTGTCGTCGCTTGGCAGAATTAACGCAGTGAAAATGCTTATTCTACCACAAATTCTGTATAAATTTAGGGCATTGCCAATCCCTCTCTACAATTCCTTTTTACAGCAACTCCAAAGGCTGCTGTACACGTTCATCTGGAATCACAAAAAGCCGAGAATCTCACAAAAAATAATGCAAGCGCCTAAACAAAAAGTCGGTCTGGCCTGCCCAAATGTACAAACGTATCACAGAGCTATCATCCTGGATCTATTAGCCGACTGGTACCTACCCTCAGGAGTAAAGAAATGGGTAGATATGGAAAATATGATATACAAACAACATTTTGGCCATACTGGGCTGTCACATATTTGGACTATGGGAAGACACCACCACTTGGCTATGGAGCACCTGCCTCAATCAAAGCAACCCTCCTCACCTGGTATGCCACCAGGTCTAATCATTACTTAACAATCCCGCTGAGCTCTCTAGTGCCAATCATCACCCTGACAGAGTCAATCCAAGACTTAAATCTAGGAAATTGGCTGGAAATGGGCATCTCAAAAATGGGTGACTTATATAACCGAGATGGATTACTAAACTTCTCTAAATTACAAAAGGCATATAAACTACCAGATGCACAAATCTACACATACCTACGGGTACGACACTATCTACAGGCGAACCAATGGTTGGGAAAACATCGGCCCACCAAGTTTGAGTCCAAATGTTAGACGCCTACATACAAAAGCAAAGGCACCACTATAATATACAACTTATTGCTACAAAAACATGTGGATGAGCCCCCTGCTGTTCTGGAAAAATGGCAAGCGGATTTACAAATACCTATACCGGTAGACCTTTGGCACCAGCTCTTTCGAAAAAAAAAGTTCTCGAAAGCGCTAAACTAACCATGAACTAACCTTCAAGCTCATGTATAGATGGTATATAGCACCAGATAAGATTCAACAAGCCTTCCCCAATTCATCCAACTTATGCTGGAGATGCCAACGTGCCGTGGGGACGATGTTACATATTTGGTGGGACTGCCCACTAGCACAAACTTACTGGCAAAAAATCCGGGACCACATTTACCAGTCCACAGGCATACTCACCCCACTTAAACCTGCAATGTTCTTATTGGGCTTAGAAGTTTCACATGTAGACAGGAGAACCAAAAAATGGATTATCCAAATACTCCTGGCAAGCAGAAGCCTTTTAGCATGCTACTGGAAACAGAATGTTCTACCCTCAACCCAATAAATACCCAAGGAGGTTAAACGCATCCAACTGTATGAACGAGTATTTTACTTTTATCAACAAAAGACATGTCAACGCTAAATTAACGATAACCACAGATATCTCCTACGAGACTTTTATGCTGGGGTACCATTATGAATCATTGTTGCATTTATAATGTGTATTGCACCTTTAAATACATCTAACTATATGACTTACCGTAATTTTGTGTGGTAGCCAGATCTCCTCCTTTTCTTCTCTTTTCTCTCTCCCCTTCCTGAAAAATGGTTGTACAAATGATTAAAAATTGTTAATAAAAAAAAAAGAGAGAAATCACCCCAAATATGAAAGCCTAGGGTCCTCTGAACAGTCTGATAACCAATATGTATAGGTGTAGCCAAGCATGTGGCATATAGGGGCCCCAAAAGGAAGACCCCCATATGGTCTGCCATTTCAGGTACTGCAAAATCAACACATATACATAGATTTGGGGGGGAGCAAAGGTAGAAAAAAGTACATTCACCCCAGAAAACCATATATTTTCGGAAAGTACACATTCCCGCGAATCCAAATTGGGTATGCATGTCTTTGTACTCCAAAGTACCAAGTCGCAAGCCTTTCCTAAATATGGCGATAAAAGCATCAGTTTTTATATTTCTGAAAATTGCCTAAAAATATTGCAATTGGCCGCATTTATCTCACCCAACTTCTTACATTCAATTGTAAAACACCATAAATACTGATGCCAAGGGTCTACTAAACCGTTTGATGCCCAATATGCATTGATATACCAAGGAAGCTGGCATGTGCGGACCCCAAATGAAAACAGTGCATATGATTTTTCTCCGCTGCCGATTCGCCTTCTGTGAACATAGACCATTGACTGCATATTATGTGCCTCAAGACCCTCCTAATAGCAAAGACCCCCCCCAAAACCATATATTTTTGGAAATGACACATTCTGACGAATCCAACAAAGATAAAGACATCTTTCTACACCAAACTACCAAACGGCAAAGCTTTTCTAAACGTAGAGGTTTTTACAAAATTTCTGAAAATCGCCTAAAATTGTTGCAGTTTGCCGCATTTATCGCACACATGTTTTACGTATAAAGAAAAATCACCCTAAATATGGACGTCAGAGGTGTTCTGAATAGTTTGATGCCCAATATGCATAGATTTACCAAAGTATGTGGCGTGTAAATGAAAAACATGCATATGAATTTTCACGCTAGCCAACTAAGCTGCAGAAAAGAGAGCCCCAACTGTGCATTATGTGCCGTAAGACCCCAAAACTGTAAAAAGACCCCCAGAAAACTATATATTTTTGGAAAGAATATATTCTGGCGAATCAAACTAAGTAAAATAAATCTTTCTATATCAAAGCAGTGAACACCAAAACTATACTAAATATACATAAGGAACAATAATGCATGGATAAAATTGCAATAAAACCACAAAAATAGCGTAAATCAATGAAATAAAAAAATAATTGATCCGACAGCGTAATTAGTGGCTGAAATCGATTACCCAATAGTCACACTGTCAAAATAACATGTTTTTAGGCAAAACAAACGGTACAATGAATAAGTAAAAAAACAAAAAAAACAGTTTGTGAGTTTTTGTGCACTAATAAAAGTTGTCTGAGTGTGCAGATACATGTAAATAAGTGTACAAAAGGTGTGCTAAAATAAAAAATTCCAATCTTTACTAAAATGTTTGTGTAAGTATATAAATGAACTGTAAGTATGTGTAAGTGCAGGTAAGTGTGTAAAAAAACGTGCACTTACCGTTTTTGTAGCAGGAGGATCGCTGGAACCGAAGGAGGACTCCAAGGCAGTGTGTCAGCAGAGTTACTGCACAGCAGGAAGTGAGAGGGCGGGTGTGCAGCGTGGATCAGGTAAGAAAAGCAGCAGCAGCGCTTCCATTGCGCTTCTGCTACTTTGAAGTCGGATCTGCGACAATCGCGTTGCAGTTCCGACTTGACAGCCCCCCAACCACATTGCCCAGGGGGCTGTCTACCCTCCTGACTCTCTGCAGAGGCAGCAAACGCAGCCAAAGCAGAGAGAAGGGCTCAGCTGCAGGAGAACGTACAGTGTACTTTCTTGGCAGCCTGAGCCCTGAACCGCCAGCACGTATGCCGTACGTGCTTGGCGGTTAAAGGGTTAATTACTCCCTTATGAATTGTAGAGACACAGAGATCCAATTCGGACCAAATCTTATCAAATTTCGCTACCATCCCTAGTAATTTGGCTGTCACGCTTTCCATATCCCTCATGTCCGTTATCCTAGAATTCATCTAAGCTTTCGACGGTGGTAGAGGGTTTTTCCATAGAGAGAATGCCCAATTTAACTTTCTGAAAGAAAATTCTATGCAATACTTCCTCTATAAGGGTCGGACAGTGTCACATTATAAACTGCAATGCCCCTATTGCACCACAATATATTTGTGAGGTGTTTGGATGGATTTTATTTAAATTTTAAAAAAAACCCAATGTTTTATAGATACTTTCTAGGTGCATAACACAGGATACTTGTCTTCTAACATTATCCCATATTTCTTCCTAATACATTAATGTTATTTCTATGGTTGTTATCACCTCCCACTTCATTATGTTTAGGAAAAAGATCCGTGGGCAAGTAAACAATGGATTCTCAAACCCAGTGAGAGGGAATCATAGTGGGAGGTCAGATACATAATACTGGGTAATTACATAAATTCAAAAAAGTGGTCTGATGAATTATGATATTTAGTTTGAATGGTAAGAAGGTTAGGAGTTAGACAATAATTAGTGCCTTGTGGCCTGAGTGTACCTGGAATGTGGCTGATGCACCCTGTGGGAAGGAGTTGGCTAATAAGGGGGTGAAGAGTGGCTTTGAGCTTGCCAAACAATATCTAGCATCAACTATGTCATGTAAATTGGACAGAGCTTGAGGCTCAGGGAGTAGTGTATAGTGTTTGTCTGGAGTCCAGAAATAAACACTGAGATATGTTGATGACATCCTATGATTCACTTTGGGCCCATTTTGTGATTTGGTGAAATGTCGTCCAGGGTAGAAGTAATGTTTGTATAGTCAGAAATGGCTATTGTACCTCTTGGAATTTAGTAAATCAATGAAATAGTTGCAAAAGCTATTTCAGAATGCATCTTCTATCTGTTGATAAATAAAAGGGGACACAGTAAAAACCTTTTGCATACCACCAACATCTGTGTTCCATATTCGAGCTTGATACTCTGATGACACCAGCAAAGAGCCAAAAGAAAGCTCATAATAAGTAATGTCAAATGAGCAATACACAGAAATGTGGTTTGTTACTATAACACTTTGTCCAATCAATAAGGCCTAAAATATTTGATCATTTAATTTTTGTTTTTATTTTCCTTTTCCTGAATCATATTATATAGATTGTGTCAATGTTTTTGTCTATAGCAAGGGAAGGGCAAAATGGTGCTTTTGCATTATGTCCTTTTCAGTTGATCTTGTAGTCAGCGTCACAATGGCTCACCAGGGTACAAGAACCCAAGTGAACTCAAGTGTCATAGAGCCCTCCTATTTTACAAATATTTTAACCATATTTGCCTATTCTATGGCCCTTTAATATAAGATACAAATCTATGGCTAAGATGAGTGAAGAGGGGAAATGAGATATCTCGGAGAATGGGAATGTTACCCAAAGGGTTTTGGTTGGATTTTTATTGCATCTGCTACTGTTGTGATGCTTTCCCACCATCTTTAATGGTAGATAATTCACACACACCCATTGCCAGTTAGTCATAAGCCACCTTTTTCAGGAATCTCGCAAATGTCATTCTTCAATTAAAAAATCTCAAAGTTATTCCAAGGCATTTTTGTTACACTCATGCAATTTGACATTTGGGTAGCATGATATATTTCATTGTAGGAGTCTTGAAATGAACTAGAACTTGCAAGCTATTCTAGTCATTTACAACAGATATAATTGAAGCAAGTTTGGCTGCTTGCATTACAGTTATTGCTATTCACGATTGAACTCTCCTTATATTTACATTTATGACCTTGCCATTTAGTGTATTTTTATAGGAAAAATGAAACCATGAATGAACTCTATAAAATAGCATATCCTGAAAGATAACTGCAACCACAGCATGGCTGTCACGGTCGGCACCCTAAACCAGAACTAATGCCAAGCTCCCTGGTCTCGGCTCGGCTTCACCAGTAGTGTGACCGCCTTTGGCTTCGGGAGGAGCCCTCAGCGTACTCAGATGCCACCTGGACTTTTCGAGAGGAGCAAGGCGAAGAGTTCTGGCAAGCAAAGGGGCACGACTGTAGTTATACAAAGTCTTTGGACAGAAGATCGCAGTATAAGACGTTAGGCAAAGGAGTAGTCAGAACAGGCCGGGTCGAGGCAGGCAGAGAATAAACGTTCACAATTTCCATACAAGGTCGGAGTCCATATGATTATTAAACCAAGCCCACGGGACTCGCCCCAGTTCAAAAGGGCTATCAATTATAGAAAAATTTATATCAAAAAATGATATAAGTCCCAAAGCTTCTTCAAGTAAAAAATATTAATTTATTGAAGTACATTTTAAAAGAATTATATCTGGTACATACTACCCCCCATATCCCACCTTACGCGTTTCGCACCCTCCGGCGCTTAGGTGTGTCTATCAGTAGGGGGTCGTTCACAGAATTTAAACCCAAGTAGTCCCACCCCTTTCTTGTTTAAAACCAATCATGGGTCACGGGCAATTATCCCTGCTTTATACTCTTTAACCCATAATGTTTCTTGAAGGGTGTATGTACCAGTTCAATGATATAACAGTTTAAAACTCCACATTGTGTTCAAAACTTTCTTTAACCTCACAGTTTGTATAGTTAGTTATTGCACAATGTCATTTTTAACAGTATTTTTCACATAAGTTAGTTAATATCTAGCCTTGCACAAATTCCATTCCTGTCAGCCTTATATCACATGTATATATTATCTCCATTATAACCATTTTCATAATAAATCTCCTAAAACAAGTGTATTCTTTTTCATTATAACATATTTAGATATAGCATGTCACGTCAAATTCATGATTTAATCCCAATGGCAGCCGCGTTCCTAAATGAAAGATCCAGTACACTTCTCTCTTATGTAATAATTTCTGATGATCCCCCCCCCTCATTCCTAATCTCACTCTCTCTATTCATTTGAGTCAGATTAGGAACCCCAAAATGTTAGAGAAGAGTAATGTCACCAAACATTTTGCGTTATGCAGCGGAGGGGATATAAATCAATTCTCCATACAGGGAATAGAGAGAGCTAGATTAGGAATGAGATACCGGCGCCTGCGGCCTGCATGAAGCCGCTCGTCGAGGCGGGCGTCCCCGCCGAGGGGGTGACAGGCGTCCCTGTCCCCCCCTCCCTAGACCACCAGGTATGTTCGTTACAATGGCTAAATGCTTTATCTCAGACTTCTAGTTTCTCCATCTCCTTATTGCTGTGCCTACACTTAGAATTGTCTTTTGATTTACAATGCCATTTTTTCCATCTGAGGGCCTTGGCAAATGTGCAATATAGACTGAAGCCCTACCAGTTAAGCTGGCCATAGACTTTGAGGGTTACTCAACCTGGTGGGCCAGTGGGGACGCCCGCCGCACCGGTCTCTCTTCCCTAACTAATTCTGTATTCCACTAGAGTAAATAAAAGTCTTTACACAGTCCAATTTCTTATTCCATATAAATTATTCAAAATGGAAACATTTTTATTTGTATAATGCTTTTTATTATCTTTTATATATTATACAGTATATATTTTGTATACATTTGTACAATAAAAATAAAATTTTAACAAAATATTCTATAAAATAATTACAAAAATAGTAGTTCTTTTTTTGTCAGCATTACATATACTGTGGCTCTTCAAGTTCCCATCCCTTTCCTTCCCTTCCCTTTTCTGGGAACATACTGAAGAAGCCAAGTTTCAGTTTTGACATCAGAAACTCTTCTTATTATATTATTCATTAATGCTTCATGGGATCTGCTTGCTCGTCCATAAAAAATCCTCTCCTTTCTAAATGCTGTATTAGTTCTTTGCTCCTAAGGGAAGAAATCAATAATGTTAGACACGGAATAGATATGTGTCTTTTATCTAAGCAAATTATATGGCATTAAAAAAAGAATTTGAGTGGATTGCTTTACCTTTCTGTATGTGCCGTGCTATTCTATTTTTCACATCATCCATGTGATACGAATTGTAAGTGATGAATGGATGAGACAGGAGTTGTTCTGCACTTGGTCTTCTGGACGGATCTTTACATAGACAATTATTAACAAAGCTGTCGAATATAACACTCCTGGAAAGAAATCATGGCAGAATATCATTGGTAATGTAATAAAACATTAGGAATAAAGAAAAATATTCAATGAGAAGTCTTAGCTAATGAAAACTGGGACATCTGGGAAACGGGGACATACATTGGGAAATAAGTTCCATTTGATTAAATAATTTTGGCCAGCAATGTGTAACCTCTTGCATTTATGAAAAGGGCCACTACTAATGGAATTACAGACTTTCATCACAGTCCACTAAACTGGGAGATAGAGAGATGTACATTTCAGCTTAGAGGTCCTTTTAAGAATAAAGAGTTCCCCTTCAAATAGTATAGAGTTCACTAAACTTCCTACCATCAGCCCCTTTTCCAGGGCCCAGCCTTATGCACCCATCATTTTTCTCATTTCTCCCACCTGCTTTCACTGCTTAATGAAGTAAAACTTACCATTCTTCCCATGTTAGTCCTGGAGACGGATCATGCATAATTTTGGTATAAATCTCTGTATCACTCAGTTCCATGTATGCTGTCAGTGCAAAATCACACAATTATTATTGTTAATAAAACACATATAATTCACTGACATATTCTTTAATATTGTAAAGTAGAATGATGACTATATAAAAAATACCTACATATATATAGAAGGTAAACAAGGAACTGTGTGTTAATGTGTTAATGCTGTATATTTGTCCATTATGGGGGGTCAGAATAAGGGGCAGTATTTCCTGCTTTAATTTTTGTCTCATTGCAGCGAAAATATTTTAGTGTTTCAGCATGATGTAAATACTGCTTCACAAATTAACAAACACACACGTGAAACATTATCACTTACGTGCACAGCCTTCTGCCATTTCTATTGCAGTGATTCCTAAGGACCACACATCAGCCTAGAATATGAAAATATAAAAACAACAGTCATTTAGCGAACAGTATACAGAAGGTTCATGAATAAGTCATGCAGTTACAGATCATTAATTAAGACACATCTATTGACTATTCCTTATCTTTCTGTTTGAGGGTCTATGTGGAATGTCATATAATGAATACAATAATATAACATAATGAATTAGAGCTAGGCCACATTGTACAAATATGAAACATTTCCAATAGAGGACTTTAACTATGAACGTTTATGATTACAAATCATTGAAGATTAAGGGGGTTATTTACTAAACTCCTAATACCCGCAATCTGAAAAATTCGTGATTTTTTGTGTTATAATAAGCTTTTAAAATAATCATGAATTTTTCGGAAATTATTAAACCCTGAGGGCTAAAAAGCCTGAATATAAAAACACGGCATCTCAATCCTGTCGAGGTTGCATAAAAGTCAATGGGAACAGTCCCATTGATTTTTGATTGTGTCGGGGGTTTCGGACAATTCCACCATGTTTTCAGAGTTTTCGGTGAAATGTAATCATAAATATGCGTTAAAACCCCGAGCGGCTTAGATCGGAGTTTGTAGCAGCCGATATTGAGATAAATTCGGACCTTGATAAATAACCCCCTAATAGTCTCCTACCTGTACATTTGGCATGAATTTGTTTGTTAAATATTTTGTTTCCTGCACAATGAATGCAATTTGCTTTCTTGTGTCACATAGACCCTTCTCTAAAAACCTAAATAAATGGCAACTTATGTATTTATCATACCTTAAAGTCATATTGTGCTGTGCTGTCCTCAATGCAGGCAAAGACTTCGGGTGCCATCCAATTGATGGTTCCTGCTGTGCTGTTACTTTTGGATCCCACAGTAGCAAGGCCAAAATCAACTGAAATTGCATAAGACAAACAGGAGTTATACATTTAATTTGTAAGCAGAAGTTGGTTTGTCAATTCCATAACCAGATGTGCTGACATATACAACTTTCAGTAGCAATTACATTTAAGAATAATATTAAAATGTTGGACATTTATAATTAATGTATATATGAAAGTTGCTTAGAATTATATACGTATACTGTATATACATATATATATATATATAATTTTAAGGTAGAAATCCCCTTTAATGTCAAGTGACACAGTAAGATAAGCTAAAAAGGTCAGCACTATATTCTCTCTCTCTCTCTCTCTCTCCTTGTTTATCTAAGCTTTGCCCCATTCATGCATATTTCTAGATACTAAGCTTCACTTACTTATCTTCACTTCGGCGCTTGATGTTAGCATTATATTGAGGCCCTTAAGGTCATGATGGATCACATTCATCTCCTGCAAGTAAGTCAAGCCCTGCACAGATGGATAAAACAAAAAGAAAATTATACAATTTTTTTAAGAACTAATAGGATTCAGATTTGTTAAGCTAATATAGAAAATAATATAGTAAATATAGCAAGTAAAGCCCTGAAGGGGTTCACATTATACATACCTGTAATACTTCCTTGCATATATAGGCTATCCAGTGCTCTCCCAAGGAATAATTCTTGGTCTCAATTAAATCTGCTACAGAGCCGCCAGAACAGAATTCCATAGCAATCTAGAATGTAATAATATGGATCAGAACGGAGCTCTTCCTCTTTTGGCAAGACAATTGTGTGCTTTTATTTAAGAAATAGATCCTTACCCAAAGTGAGTCTTCACTCCTTTGATAATAGGCCCCATAATAGTCAGGGAAGCTCCTATGGCATGAAACACTTCGCTGAACATAAAGTTCAGAAAGTATATTTTCTTCTTCCTAGTTCCAAATAAAAACAAATGATTTTTAATTAGGGCGTAATACCTATTTAACATTCTGCCAATCCCATGGTGTCACCATAAGACTACCACAGGGACATGGCACAGTTACTACTTTTTCAACTTTTGCTCTGATGCTGCGCTGAGCATTTACTGACAACATACAGCATAGCAAGATCGATTGCAAACTATTTACGGAACAAGCAAAAAAATATTTTATAAATTTACAACCAAGAATATCAAAATCTAATAACTATATGACAAATAAACAACTGCATTAAGCGATTGACGCTCTCTTATTTTATTTATATAAATTCCATACATTATTCTAATTATTGAAAAAAACAACTCATATTGTGTTTTTTCAATGGTTTATAATGCTGTTATTATACCTCGGGTTGTGTATTTTTATTATAATTTAGTGCACAATCCTGTGGCTTTGCTGGCTGTGATTGTATTCCCCTTCTGTTAAAATGAAGGCGATTACTCAATTGTATTGTTACAGAGTTGTAAATATAAGTCAAACAATTGCCTTTTATAAGGTTGACATATTACATGGTTATATAGTTAGTAAGGCATTGATTAAATAAATGGTGTGCAAAATAATAATATATTAAATCTCTTGTGAATATTTTCTGGCAATTTCTGAGTCATTAGGAATTCCAGTTTAGATTATGTCATGGCCATCCCTTATATAAGAGGTTGACCTGCTAAGCTTGGTTTGTAAGGTTTCCTTTTAAAAACAGTTATTTTGTAAGTATAACACAACACTTTTTGTAACATTCTCATTATATTGAGTTGAATTGTAAAACAATATACATTACCGTAAGCTCTTGAATGACTTTTATAGCCACTTTTTTCATTGTAGTAACATCCCATGCCTGAAAGAAAAAAGACTTCTGGTGAATATTAATGTGCAGCATTTGATAACAAAAAATGTATTTCTGTTATTTATTTGAATTCTACTAGTATTAGCATTTATGCAATGTTTTAATGTTAATTAAGTGATGGAGAATAATAAACACTATTCGCAATATATGCCATTATATTAATGCTATGGTCTTAAGAATCCAAAGAGGTCCAAGAGACTATTATCTGACCTTATGAACTACTCCAAATCCGCCAGTTCCAATAACTTTTCCGAGATCGAAACAGTCAGTAGGGTCCTACAAAACAAAAGTTAGATACTATAATACCAATATTTTTCAATAAGAGAAGCTTAAATGGTGAAAGGATAATACAAGGAGAAGGATGAGGGCAGGAATAATTCATCAGAGTTGCATATTATACAAATTTTGCTTACCGGGTACAGTTCTCCAAATGCATGTTTGATATGGACCTGGAGGAGAAACACATTTTATATTATTTTAATAGACAAGATAGAATCCATTTTGCATAGTTCGTGCAATATTGGAAGCTTTGTTGCTCATTTAGTTTGTTGTTTCCTGCTTACCTCAGGCTGACAGGCATGCTGGGAAGATTCCATAGATTGTTCCTTGTGTAAAGAAAAGCTTTTAAGCTTGCTTTCTTCTTCAGGTTCCTCCTTGTTAATAGAAAAAAAATATTTAATGAGAACAGTTCAACCCTCTATTTGAAACAATGAATTGACTGGTCCAAGTGGTATGATATTTTATCCAAACCTCAATAAATGGCACTACATTTTCAATATTGTTGCTTTCTTCCATATTTTCTGAGGGATGCTCCTGGATTTTTTCAGAGCTAGACATCTCAGGTTGCTCCTGATTAATCAAAAGAAAGGTTTGGTCAAATTGTGTAAGGCCAGATTGCAGTCTGATTAGCTGAATATTAGCAAAATCTGTTTGGTGTTGCTTTTTTGGTGTTTTTCTTTTTACAATGTATGAATTGATCCAAGAATTATGTTTTTTTATCCAAATCTTAATAAAATGCACAATATTTTGGATTGTATAGGTGCTTTTTCTTTATCTGAGGGATTCTCCTAGTTTTTATAATGGGCAGATTTATCAAGGGTCGAAGTGACAATTCGGTTTTCAATTCATGTTTTTGAGTATTTTAAGGCCAAAACTGTCAAATTCGACTAGGGAATTGTTAAAATTAGATTCGTTTTTAAAATAATTAGAAATCAAGATATACTCTGGCTCTTTAAGAACTCAAATTTGACTATTAGCCACCTAAAACCTGCCAAATTGCTATTGTAGTGGAGATGGGAGATGTCCTGGGATCAATTTGAAGCTGTTTGCTGCCTTCCTGATATTCAAGATTTTTTCGGAGAAAAACTCGAATCAAGTTTTTAAAACTCAAATCTAATTCATTCCGAGTTTTCGGCTCAATCCTATTCATTCGAGTTTGGAAAAGTTGATTTTTTAAATAAATTTTAATTGGTCGAATTTCGAGTTCATTGGAGTTTATGGGAGTTTTAAAGAACCTCCATGAATTCAAAATTCTACCCTTGATAAATCTGCCCTTAGGAGGTTATTTACTAAACTCCAAATGAAAAATCACATCACAAATTGTGATTTATTTTTAAATAAAATTGGACTTCACAAATTTTTCGGAATTTATTAAACCTCGTGGATTGAAATGTCTGAATCAGAAAATCCGGCAACTCAGACCTGTCGAGGTTGCATATAAGTCAATGGGAGAAGTCCCAATGATTTCTTGATATGCAATGTGTTTCATGCAAAACCCCGAAGTTTTCAGGAAAAAATCTGAATTTTCGGGTAAAAAATCCCAAAAATTTTTGAAAATCTAATAAAAAATCCGTAAAAATTAAATTTTTTCCCCCGCAAAGTAAAATTAGGAGAAAATGTAATAATAAATAAGGATTACAAACCTGAGAGGATTTGATTAGAGTTTGTAGCAGAAAATATTGAGATAAATTCAACTTTGATAAATAACCCCCTATGTGTCAGAATTTTCAGGTTTCTCCTGAGTAATTGTGAAAAAACGGTTTGATCACATTAAGGGGCAGATTTATCAAAGGACAAAGTGAAAATTCTAATTAAAAAAATTCTAATTTCAATCTAATTTTTAGTTCTGAAGTATTGGATTGGTCTAAAGTATATTTTATCTATACTGTACCTCAACAAATGGCACTGAATTTGGGATAGAAGTGGTTTCTTCTTCTTCATCATCATTTGTCGGCTTCTCCTGGCTGATCTCAATTGCAGACTTTTCAGGTTGTTCCTGATTAATTGAGAAAAACAGTTGGTCACCCTAACTAATTCTTGAAGCTCAACTATACATTGCCTAGCACAAATCAAAAATGTCGCCAATTTCTAAGCATCAGTCCACGAAAAGCATGAATGGTGTTATGACCAATGTTCTTTTTCTTAATTAAGTAATGGTAACCATCTTTAGCATTCGTTCAATATTATTATGAATGACAAATAAGCCCTTTTCATTTTTCACAATTTGAAATATAGAAGTTAATTTAATATTGACACTCTAATGCAAAGTGACACAATGTTTTTTCTTATCTGACTGATTTGTTACCAGGTTCCCCAGTGATGTATAATTTAGAAATAATTTCTTATTCATTTACTCTTCTGCTTACCTGGCAAATGTCATGGTCATATTGTTCTTCAGGCTTCTCCTGTTAAAGAGAGAAGTAGAGTGTTTTATAATGTTTCTCAGTGTAAAGTGACACCATGGGGCTCAGAGTGCTATGTCTTTTACCCAACATTCATGCCACCCATGAGCTTTGCCTATTACATTTTGGTGAAGCTTTTTGCATTCTGAATGGTATAATAATTGATTTGATTAGAGTTTGTAGCAGAAAATATTGAGATAAAGTCAACTTTCATAAATAACCCCCGTATGTTTCAGAATTTTCAGGTTTCTCCTGAGTAATTGTGAAAAAAAGGTTTGATCACATTAAGGGGCAGATTTATCAAAGGACAAAGTGAAAATTCTAATTAAAAAAATTCTAATTTCAATCTAATTTTTGTGTACTTCAACTAGGGAATAGTCTACATTCAGCTTCGACCATTCGCCATCTAAATGCTGCTAAATTGTTGTTTTAGCCTATGCGGGACCTCCTAGAATGTATTTGGAGTCAATTGGTAGGATTTGAAAAACTCGAAGGGGTTTTTTTGGGAAAACTTTGATTCGTACATTTCGAATGCGCTATTACTTTGCTTTGTATGCTTCGAATTTGGACAAAGTCAATCGAATATGGACTATTTACTTGCAATAAAACTTTGATCTTTTTAAAATAAAATTTGGTTGTTTTTTTCATTTGAATTTTGAAGTTTTTCAAATTCAAAATTTGACCCTTGATAAATCTGCCCCTAAGTAAAACTTGTAGTCAAGGTGTAGTCATATGTATTTCATATTGAAAATCAACAGTCTTGGCCATTTATGAGCATAAATCTGTGTTGGGACATGAAATGTTGGGCCAACTGGTCAGATCAGGGAAAGTCAAGGCTTATGGGTTCAATGTCTAGTGATGAGTGACTCTGTCCAGCTTGGCTTCACCAAAAAATCAACTCCAAAAAAATGTACGAAACTCCAAAAATTTGCGAAATGCATTGAAGTCAATGGGCATCAAAATAATTTTGCCACGTGACAATTTTGACACGAGTGATAATTTTTATACACGAGCAACAATTTTTATATTCGAGACTCTTGTCCAAATGCATTAAAGTCAATAGGTTGTCAAAATTATTTTGAGGTGCAAATTTTTTGTTGTTGCAGCGTTAACATTCTCACCACAAATCCATGCCTGGTGAATAAATTCTCCCATCACTTTTAATGTCACTTAAATTAGTTCTGAAGTATTGGATTGGTTTAAAGTGTTTCATCTATACTGTACCTCAACAGATGGCACTGAATTTGGGCTAGAAGTGGTTTCTTCTTCTTCATCATCATTTGTCAGCTTCTCCTGGCTGATCTCAATTGCAGACTTTTCAGGTTGCTCCTGATTAATTGAGAAAAACAGTTGGTCACATTAACTAAATCTTGAAGCTCAACTATATATTGCCTAGCACAAATCAAAAGTCTTGCCAATTTCTAAGCATCAGTCCACGAAAAGCATGAAGATTTTGGCTAATAGGTCAGATCAGTCAATAGGTTGAACATTACAGTTTGGTGTTGTGACCGATATACTTTTGGTGTTATGACCGATGTTCTTTTTCTTAATTAACTAATGGTAACCATCTTTAGCATTCGTTCAATATTATTATGAATGACAAATAAGCCCTTTCAATTTTTCACAATTTATCATAGAGAAGTTAATTTAATATTGACACTCTAATGCAAAGTGACACAATGTTTTTTGCTTATCTGACTGATTTGTTACCAGGTTCCCCAGTGATGTATAATTTAGAAATAATTTCTTATTCGTTTACTCTTCTGCTTACCTGGCAAATGTCATGGTCACATTGTTCTTCAGGCTTCTCCTGTAAAAGAGAGAAGTAGAGTGTTTTATAATGTTTTTCAGTGTAAAGTGACACCATGGGGCTCAGAGTGCTATGTCTTTTACCCAACATTCATGCCACCCATGAGCTTTGCCTATTAAATTTTGGTGAAGCTTTTTGCATTCTGAATGGCACACAAAATCCTATGTCTTAATATTTGAATGGGATTCTATCTTTACCTGGTAGTAATGCATATTGCCAGGTATAGCCAAAGGACACAATGGCATCTGATATCAAAGCACAGTAGTTGTGCAAGCTGCAATTGAGCTCTTGGCAGGGTTCTCTTGTGTTTGCACTGGATTTTAATCCAATACAAGGTGGAGGGCAGAGTCGCAATGACTATGGGCAGTGACCAAAAGTTAACAAGCCATCATGCCTAAAAATAAATATTTATGTATGTAGTTTTATTTACATTTTCACTTCCCTTGCAGACAGGTTCACAGGGATAAAATGTATAATTGCAGATCAAAGCAAAGGCGATAAGGAGGAACCTTGCCTTGTTAATGATAACCAACCCAATCAGTAGAAAATAATGGATTTTCCATATATTGCCTATAAATTGCAAAGAAAGACAGTGTGAGTGTGCATGCATGGAAGTGCTGATGATCCGCCAGTGCGCATGTGCGGAAGAGGGCACACTCGCTGTTCAAAAAGAAGCAGCCACAATTTAAGGACACATGGGTCTAAAACTAGGGGAAGGCGTCCTGTGACAAGTTTGAAGTTGTGGATCATTGATGCTATTGAGAAGCTGAAACTTTAGGCTGGTGTAATAAGTTCAGTATATAAACATGGCAAAACTGGCAATTTTAGCCATATTCATTTTTAGGTGTTAGTTCTCCTTTAAGAGAGAAGTAGTATTTTGATTTTATAGTATTAATAATATTTTTATTTTATGAACATCAGCATGGAAACAGGCTAAAAGGCCCATTGTCTATCAGAAGCAAATATTAAAAGCAAACCATCAGTAAAGATCAGCATATTTTTGTAAGGATATCATGGAGTTTTGTAAAGTGAAGTTATTTTATGATTATTATTTTCTTACCAGGCAGATTTTCTCAGCGGGTTCCTCTGGCAGTGTCTGTTTTGGAATAAAAAAGTGGTTGTGTAATAGATGTAAAGACCCGGTATTGGTCAGGATAAATATGAGACAGATTATCTGTAAATGTCAGAGCTTGTTTAATATTGGGTAGAAATGCGTTCAGTGTGATATGGTTATAAATAGACGTATAAATTGCAGCAGGGTTGGTATAGGCATCTATTTGGAAAGTCTTTTTTTATATAAAAATGCGAGGGTTTATAGGACTTCCTGATGATCAACAGGGTTATTAACAAAAAGGTCAGTATGTAACTGAAAGTGGCAAATTTAAATTTAGAGATCCGATATCTGGTTACCATATTAGAAAACTATGGCACCTAGAATAAGCATAATGGTTGAAATAGTGCAGTATCTTTTTAAATGTTCTAACCATTTTTTTATTTTTGTTTGACGCACTAGACATTAGAATGATAAAGGGCCCGGAGGGGTCTGAAACATTGCCCTTTTGTGATGTAGATATATATATATATATATATATATATATATATATGGGCTTAATTAAATCACCTTTGGATGCAATTTTAACAAACAGGTGTGCATCTGAATTTTTTGCTATTACTCCACTGACCCCTATGCTTGGGAAGAGTCTTCCAGGTAAGCACCCTGCACTTACATCAAGTGTTGATTTTGGGATCCACTTTAGAATTGATGAACTAGGACTTTTGTAAAATCATGTTATATTGTCAATTACTTTTGGGGTGTGTGTGTGTGTGTGTGTGTGTGTGTGTGTGTGTGTGTGTGTGTGTGTGTGTGTGTGTGTGTGTGTGTGTGTGTGTGTGTGTGTGTGTGTGTGTGTGTGTGTGTGTGTGTGTGTGTGTGTGTGTGTGTGTGTGTGTGTGTGTGTGTGTGTGTGTGTGTGTGTGTGTGTGTGTGTGTGTGTGTGTGTGTGTGTGTGTGTGTGTTTTTTTTGCAGGTCTTCTCTTCTTACCAAAATAATTTCTTCTCGTTCATTGATTTTTTTCTGACAAAAAAAAGAGAAAATAGGTTTGATTATAAAAGCAATGATCAAAGGAGAACTAAATTAAAAGACCCATTACCAGTTAGGATGAGGAACCCTAGTAGTTCTCAACCACCATTGGAAAACAATAGCGTAAAGATGTGTTTGAATAGTAATATGTGCAAGAATGCTGAATCCACATAAACTCATTTCAGAAATGCAATTGTGTAAAGTGAGATGCTATTAAAACTTATTTCTTACTAACTAAGATCGCCATAGATCTTCCCAAAGCTAGAGGCATATGAGTTTTCAAAAACCAGACACGAATACTACTGTTATAAACGCAAAACTATCCCAAAACTAGTGATGAGCGAATTTGCGCCGTTTCACTTCGCCGAAAAATTCTCGTATTTTGCGCGATATTCGCAAAACGATGAAAAATTCTCGAAACGGCCCGGTATCTCGTTTTTGACGCTGGTGTCCGTTTTATACGCCGGCGTCTGTCTTTTTTGGCGAAAATGTGCAGGCGTCCATTTTATTTTACGCTGGTGAATTTTCGCAGCCGTTTCGCGAAATCTAAAATCTGGGCTATCAGAGAAATAAATAAAAATATCCTTACTTTTTGAAAACAAGTAAAAAGTTTACAGATGTATCGAAACATTTTTGTTGATATTGATGATAGATTGGTTTTTGAAGATCTTTCTGTGAAGAGAGAGAAATATCACTGGTTACAAACTGTAATAATCCTATAAATTGGTTTTAGGCCCCCACAAATTGACTTTTATCTTACAGATTTTTCAGCAAATAACTGAATGTCAAATGGTCAGTAATTTTAAGGTAACATTTGAGCGACAGTTAAGGGCAGAAGTAAAAATTTGATGTAAAAAAAAATGTAGCTATTTTTGTGTACTTTGACTATCATATAGGCCAAAATTCAATTCGAATTTGAAAAAAATTTGACTATTCGAATATCTAAATTTATCATGTACTGTCTCTTTAAAACTTCAAAATAGATTTCGGTTGGTCTTTTTTTCTTCAGATTTCGAAGTTATGGGAGTTCAAAAATCCGACCCTTGATAAATCTGCCCCTTAATGCTGAAAAAAAATGTCAGCAACCTGAAGCGCATTAATATATTTTAAAAAATTAACACTGCAGAGGTTGACATTAACTAACAATCTAATTTAAATTTTTTCCATGAAAAAAAAATTCATGGTTTTTTAATATTTTTTAAAAAAGGCTCTAAAAGTTTGAAATTTATTAGATATTAAAACCACAAAAAACACTAACACAAATCTTCGCCAACAGTGATGGGCAAATTTAACCTGTTTCATTGAAAATCCACGAAACAGTGAAAAATTTGACAAATGCATTGAAGTCAGAAACCTGTTATCCAGAAAACTTTAATTTTTGTTATTAAGGGCAAGGGTATGAAAAACCTAAAGGTAAAATCTCAGCATCTAAAAGCTTGCAAGGACTAGAAGTCAATGGAAGCTGCCCTAGCCAAATTTTTAACTATTTATTCAATATGGGTTTTTTGTATTTCTCTTTGAGCTTGTAAACTCACTAGAAATGAAGAATAAAATACAAATTCAAAATATTGGAGTTTTTTCCAAGATATTCAAATGCTTTTTTATACAACGGATGTTACAATAAATAAGCACATATTTTTAAATTGTATTTGCTCTATTTATATTAATAAACTCTTAATAATAATATTATTTGTTTCCCCAGCATATGCAGAGCTCCACTTACCTCAATTTTCTGATTAAGAATGAGAGAATCTGCGCTAACTTTGAACACCTTAACTGTTGCCCATTATGACATCATAGAGATAGATCACATGATCAGCTGCTGAATAGATGACACACAATGAAGCCCATTGTTCTGTAATGATTTTAAACAACATTATGTTTAAATGTAATGGATTTATTTTTGACTGTTATGAATACATAATATATTAGTATGAAGAATGGTGTTATTAATAAATTAATAGCATATCTGTATAGAGAATGGCCCAGTTATTATCTGTGCTAATTTTGAATACCTTGACTGTTGCCCATTTTGACATCACAGAGATAGATCATATGATCAGCTGCTGATTAGACGACACATACAATAAAGCCCACTGCTCTGTAATGATTTTAAACAGCCAGGGCTGGATTTACATAGTGGGCGCCCCTAGGCCCACTGCCATTTTGTCGCTACTGTCCCCTGCTCTTTATTAGTGCAAATTTTCATTATCTGGACTGAAGCGATGGGGATTGGCACACAAGAAATTCAAAAAATGATTGTATCTCCGGCACATCCCCAGTGTTTCTGAACCAATGTGGGTGTGGTTGGGCAGCATGCCGCCCCCCTAGGCCCGGGCATAGGTGGTATTTACACAAATCAGGGCCTGTAAACAGCATTATGTTTAAATATAATGGTTTTATTTTTGACTGTTATGAATACAGGTATAGGATAACTTCTCCGGAAACCCGATATCCAGAAAGCTCCGAATTACGGAATGGCTGTCTCCCATAGACTCCATTTTATCCGAATAATCCAAAATTTTCCCATTTCTCTGTAATAATAAAACAGTAGCTTGTACTTGATCCCAACTAAGATATAATTAATCCTTATTGGAAGCAAATCCAGCCTATTGGGGTTATTTAATGTTTAAATGAATTTCTAGTAGATTTAAGGCATGAAGACCCAAATTGCGGAAAGATCTGTTATCCGGAAAACCCCAGGTCCCGAGCATTCTGGATAACAGTTCCCATACCTGTACATAATATATTAGTATAAAGAATGGTGTTATTATTAAATTAATAGCATATCTGTATAAAGAATGGCCCAGTAATTAAATTGGATGTAAAATATATGAGTATTTTTTTTATGGCAATAATATTAAATGTACTGTATACTATATCCGAATAGGGGATTTACCCATTATTATTTGTATAGTACAGGTAGAATATCTGTTATCCGGAATCCCATATCCAAAAAGTTCTGATCTATATTAAGACCATCACTCAAAGGGGCAAATTTACAAAAGCGTGAAGCAGCTAACGCTAGCGCAAATTCGCCAGTGTGATGTCATTTTGTTACTTCACCATTTTTCTAACGGGTGCTGGCGTAAATAGTGAAGTGGACCTACTCTAGCGCTACTTCGCACTCTTACGCCAGGCGAAGTTGCGCTATGGCGAAGGGACGTAACTATGCTAATTCACTAAACTGCGCAATTTACTGAACACTACCTCTTGCGCCAGACTTTACTTTGCCAGGTCAGACCAGCCGAAGTTCAATACAATAGATAGTAGTTTGTCTGAAAATAGTTTACATTTTTTCTAAGTCCCAAAAAACGCTAGCAATAGTAGAAAAAAGTAAGTTCACCCCAGAAAACGATATATTTTCGGAAAGTACACATTCCCACGAATCTAAATTGGGTATGCATGTCTTTGTACTACAAAGTACCAAGCCGCAAACCATTCCCAAATTTGGTGGTTTTGGTGACATTTCCAAAAGTCACTTCAAAATTTCTACCCAGCAGCATCGTATTTCCCCACATACTTTTAGGTATCAAGATAAATCACCCCAAATATGAAAGCCTAGGGTCCTCTGAACAGTTTGATGCCCAATATGTATAGGTGTACCCAAGCACGTGGCATATAGGGGCCCCAAAAAGAAGACCCCCATTTGGTCTGTCATTTCAGGTACTGAAAAATCAATACATTTACATAGTTTGGGGGGCGGCAAAGGTATAAAAAAGTACGTTCATCCCAGAAAACCATATATTTTCGGAAAGGACACATTCCCACGACTCTAAATTGGGTATGCATGTCTTTGAACTACAAAGTACCAAGCCGCAAACCATTCCTTAATTTGGTGGTTTTGGTGACATTTCCACTTCAGAATTTCTACACTGCAGCATCGTATTTCCCCACATACTTTTAGAAATCAAGATAAATAGGCCCAAATATGAAAGCCTAGGGTCATCTGAACAGTTTGATGCCCAATATGTATAGGTGTACCCAAGCATGTGGCATATAGTGGCCCCAAAAGGAAGACCCCCATATGGTCTATCATTTCAGATACTTTTATAGTCAACACATTTACATCGTTTTGAGGGGGGCAAATGTAGAAAAAATTAAGTTCACCCCAGAAAAACATATATTTTCGGAAAGTACATATTGCCACAAATCTAAATTGGGTATGCATGTCTTTGTACTCCAAAGTACCAAGCCGCAAAGCATTCCTAAATTTTGTGATTTCAGTGACATTTCCAAAAATCACTTCAAAATTTCTATCCTGCAGCATCGTATTAGCCACATACTTTTAGGTATCAGGAGAAATCACTCCAAATATGAAAGTCTAGGGTCCGCTGAACAGTTTGATGCCCAATATGTATAGGTGTACCCAAGTACGTGGCATATAGGGGCCCCAAAAGGAAGACCCCCATATGGTCTGTCATTTCAGGAACTGCAAAATCAACACATTTACATAGTTTGGGGGGCGGCAAAGGTAGAAAAAAAGTACGTTCACCCTAGAAAACCATATATTTTCGGGAAGTACAGATTCTCATGAATCCAAATTGGGTATGCATGTCTTTCTACTCCAAAGTACCAAGCCGCAAACCATTCCTCAATTTTGATTTTGGTGACATTTCCAAAAATGACTTCAAAATGTCTACCCTGCAGCGTTGTATTACCCACATACTTTTAGGTATGAAGAGAAATCACCCCACATATGAAAGCCTAGGGTCCTCTGAACAGTTTGATAAACAATATGTGGTATATAGGGGCCCAAAAAGGAAGACCCCCTTTTGGTCTGTCATTTCAGGTACTGCAAAATTAACACATTTACATAGTTCTGGGGGGCAGCAAAGGTAGAAAAAAGTACGTTCACACTAGAAAACCATATATTTTCGGAAAGTACACATTCCCCTGAATCCAAATTGGGTATGCATGTCTTTCTACTCCAAAGTACTAAGCCACAAAACATGCCTAAATTTGGTGATTTTGGGGACATTTCCAAAAATCACTTCAAAATTTCTACCCTGCAGCATCGTTTTTCCCACATTCTTTTAGGTATCAAGAGAAATCACCCCAAATATGAAAGCCTAGGGTCCTCTGAACAGTATATTGCCCAATATATATAGGTGTACCAGAGCACGTGGCATATAGGGGCCCCAAAAAGAAGACCCCCATTTGGTCTGTCATTTCAGGTACTGCAAAATTAACACATTTACATAGTTCTGGGGGGCGGCAAAGATCGAAAAAAATATGTTCACCCCCAGAAAACCATATATTTTTGGAAAGTACACATTCCCCTGAATCCAAATTGGGTATGCATGTCTTTCTACTCCAAAGTACCAAGCCGCAAGCCATTCCTAAATTTGGTGATTTTGGTGACATTTCCAAAAATCACCTCTAAATTTCCACCCTGCAGCGTCGTATTAACCACATACTTTTAGGGATCAAGATAAAACACCCCAAATATGAAAGCTTAGGGTTCTCTGAACAGTTTGATGCCCAATATGTATAGGTGTACCCAAGCACGTGGCATATAGGGGCCTCAAAAGGAAGACCCCCATATGGTTTATCGTTTCAGATACTTCAAAGTCAACACATTTACATCGTTTTGAGGGGGGCAAATGTAGAAAAATTAAGTTCACCCCAGAAAACCATATATTTTCGGAAAGGACACATTCCCACAAATCTAAATTGGGTATGCATGTCTTTGAACTACAAAGTACCGAGCCACAAACCAATCCTAAATTTGGTGGTTTTGGTGACATTTCTTAAAGTCACTTCAAAATTTCTACACTGCAGCATCGTATTTCCCAACATACTTTTAGAAATCAAGATAAATAGGCCCAAATATGAAAGCCTAGGGTCCTCTGAACAGTTTGATGCCCAATATGTATAGGTGTACCCAAGCACGTGGCATATAGGGGCCCCACAAAGAAGAACCCCATTTGGTCTGTCATTTCAGGTACTGAAAAATCAACACATTTACATAGTTTTGGAAGGCAGCAAAAGTAGAAAAAAGTACGTTCACCTCAGAAAAGTACACATTCCCCTGAATCCACATTGGGTATGCATGTCTTTCTACTCCAAAGTACCAAGCCGCAAACCATTTTTAAATTTGGTGATATTTGTGACATTTCCAAAAATCACCTCAAAATTTCCAACCTGCAGCATCGTATTTCCCACATGCTTTTAGGTATCAAGATAAATCACCCCAAATATGAAAGCTTAGGGTCAACTGAACATTTTGATGCCCAATATGTATAGGTGTACCCAAGCACGTGGCATATAGTGGCCCCAAAAGGAAGAACCCCATATGGTCTATCATTTCAGATACTTCAAAGTCAACACATTTATATCGTTTTGAGGGGGGCAAATGTAGAAAAAATTAAGTTCACCCCAGAAAAATATATATTTTCGGAAAGTACACATTGCCACAAATCTAAATTGGGTATGCATGTCTTTGTACTCCAAAGTACCAAGCCGCAAACCATTCCTAAATTTAGTGATTTTGGTGACATTTCCAAAAATCACTTAAAAATGTCTAACCTGCAGCATCGTATTACCCACATACTTTTAGGTATCAAGAGAAATCACCCCAAATATGAAAGCCTAGGGTCCTCTGAACAGTTTGATGCCCCATATGTATAGGTATACCCAAGCACGTGGCATATAGGGGCCCCAAAACGAAGACTCCCTTATGGTCTGTCATTTCAGATACTTCAAAGTCAACACATTCACATTGTTTTGAGGGGGGCAAATGTAGACAGAATTAAGTTCACCCGAGAAAACCATATATTTTCGGAAAGTTCACATTGCCACGAATCTAAATTGGGTATGCATGTCTTTGTACTCCAAAATACCAAGCCGCAAAGCATTCCTAAATTTTCTGATTTCGGTGACATTTCCAAAAATCACTTAAAAATGTCTAACCTGCAGCACCGTATTTCCCACATACTTTTAGGTATCAAGAGAAGTCACCCCAAATATGAAAGCCTAGGGTCCTCTGAACAGTTTGATGCCCAATATGTATAGGTGTACCCAAGCACGTGGCATATAGGGGCCCCAAAAAAGAAGACCCCAATTTGGTCTGTCATTTCAAGTACTGCAAAATGAACAAGTTTACATAGTTCTGGGGGGTAGCAAAGGTAGAAAAAAGTATGTTCACACCAGACAGCCCTATATGTTCGGAAAGTACACATTCCCCTGAATCCAAATTGGGTATGCATGTCTTTCTACTCCAAAGTACCAGGCCGCAAACCATTCATAAATTTGGTGATTTTGGTGACATTTGCAAAAATCACCTCATAATTTCCAACCTGCAGCATCTAATAATCTAAAATCATAACAGGAGAAAAATTCTTTCATCCACATACGGGTAAGACCTACCACATTAGACATAGGCTCACATGTACGTCCCGCAATGTAATTTATATTATTAAATGCCCTTGCGGGCTTATGTATTGTGGGAAGACAAATAGACTGCTGAGGGAACGCATAAGCATGCATCGATCCACAATACGAGCCGCTTTAGACCCTAAGCCAAAACAAAATGTCAAACAGGACATATCGAAACAACCTGTATCGCAAAATTGGTCAACCAAGACATCCAGCATCAGCGTTTAAATGTATGCCGATAGACTGTATCACGGACTCAGTTAGAGGGGGCAATATTGACAAAAGGCTACTACAAAGGGAAGCATTTTGGACTTTTGAGCTGGACTGCGTGGCCCCTAGGGGTCTGAATAAGGCGTTGCAACTAAATTGTTTCCTGACTGAAAAATAACTGTTGTACTCTTGGAACTTTGAGGATTCTTGTATACATGAGGTTCCTTTCTCTGACTGGATGGCGACACTGGAACTTTGTGGGATCCTAGGGTGTATTTGGATCTTTTGGTTAAACTTCTTCTTATACTAATCCTTATTCTTATATCTGGTTTGATTTTAGATTATTGCTATTTGGGAGTATATAATGTATAATATTGTGTAGTGGATAGTGACTTAGCCCCCGACAAACATATAGATATACAGTGGGATGGATATCTTTGGGTATTCTATATATTTTTTAAGATACTGCACATTATGTAGCACGATATTCTACTCTATAATGAATTTTAACCTTTTAGGTACTTGCTATTATATTTTATAACACTGTTCTATTTATCACAGTTAGCACTTTGACATGTTAAAGTAATTTTTAACCATTTTTAGATATTGTAATTGGTAATGTTACGATTACATAGCACATGTCACTTTCTGATGATGTAATTTCCTTAATTGATCTATCACTATTGGCTACTTATACCCCTATGGGTATAGGGTGGAGTTGCCTTGAGAAAGGTCCCTGAGTGGACCGAAACGTCACGTTTTTCCAATGAGTATCCGCACTCCAAAGCTGCTGTCAATGGCGGGGTGCACGGTAATTGTTTATGTATCAAAAATCTTCAGGATCCTTGAAAAAGGTCCAAATGTGGACCGAAATGTTGGATACCACAGAATGATAATAAAATTACTAAACTTTTAAAGGGAGTGCTGGTCTGAAGATTTTTGATATATATATATATATATATATATATATATATATATATATATATATATATATATATAAAACAACAATGCTGCAAAAAGAACCCCCATATTGTAAATAAAGGTATAAACTTATAAAATGTTAAATGACCAAAGTCTCTGAGTCTTCCCCTTGGTTGTCCGACCCACCGATCCTCGTTTCTCCTCGAGTACAAAACAGTCCAAAATTTTCTTTAAAAGGTCAGCGCTAATTCAAAGGGAAAAAATAATATGATGAAAAAAAGAGAAAAAGGATTTTTTATAGTGTAGTATTTACAGAGTTGTAGATCCACAACCAAAATAAACTCTTTGGTGCAATTACGATTCACCACATGTGGCTATTGAATGGGTACTTACAAACGTTTAGATTTAGCATATGCACATCACGATTTGTAGAGAATAAAATTGTATGGTATTCTTTCTGGGCTGGAAGAGGTTAAAAATGTGCAGATATAGTGTAAAAACCCTTTTTTTTTATTAAATATTGTTAAAAACCAACTAGTTGCACTCACATTTTAGTAGTTACAACAAGCATATAGTCACTTATCCGTGCAGATCCGTATTGCTGCAAGTCTTTCCTAGCGGTTACTGTTGGGGTTCCGACCAGCGTTCCCTCCACAATCCACTTACCACTTGTTGCTTCCTGGACGCTTGGATGTGACGTCAGCCGTCTATGCCTTAAGCGTTTCGCCGCAACAAAACGCTTCCACCTGACTTTTAGCCTATAAGGGCATGTCTCCTTGGCATATATGACATGGGGGGCATATTTATCATAAGGAGGACAACAGAACAGTAACATCAAAAAAAAATTTAAAAAATTCGTTAGCATACATAGAAAAAAAAAACGGCAAGACAAATTGAACTTTAAAATCACAAAGCCTTTATTAAGAAATAACTTACCAAAACTCCGTTTCCGCTCCTCTTCAGAAAAGGCGACGATCGATCATGCTGGAAAGCAGGGAGGAGAAATCGAGCACCGCGCGATGGATCGCCTGATCACTTTCTGAAGAGGAGCTTAAGCGGAGTTTCGGTAAGTTATTTCTTAATAAAGACTTTGTGTTTTTAAAGTTTAATTTGTCTTGGTGTTTTCTTTTTCGATGTATAGTAGCAAATTTTTTTAAAAACATTTTATGTTACTGGTCCTTTAATATGTGTAAGTGTATGGGAAGCATCAGAGCTACATAAGTGTAACCTAGCAACACAATATCCTTCTTGCAGACACCGGGGTAAATTTTGGACTTCTTCATCGACTGTCTGGGGATTTTCCAAAGCTACATAATGCAGCTCTGGGATAAATGTTAAACCTACAGACTGCTTAGAGCAAATCCCCTTTAAATAAGAACAAAATATCCAATCCAAATGTTAGGGCATCCCCCCAAGGATTGTAATGACTTACCGTATGTTATACCCCAGGCTAGTGCTCCTGTTAGCAGAAAACTGCACAGGCCCAGGGCACTTGCAAGAGTGCGATCCTCCTCTTCCCTTTTAATTTAATCACAACCCAGCTACCGACGCATGTGCAGTAGAGCAAAAAAGCTGAATTTTTCGATAAAGTCCAGCTTCTAACTCTGCTGCATCTGCTTACACCCTGAAAATAATAATAATTATAACACCTATTTGGCCAATACGGGGTTAATTCACCAGCTAGTGAAATAGAGCATGGGTTACACATGACTCTAACACTTCAGGTTAGGGCCTTCACTATATGGAAGATTTAAGGTGTGGTGTAGTGTGACTACAACTCCCACAGGCTACTGTGCAATAACAAAAGACTTGGGCCCAACGCGTTTCGTAAAGCAATTACCCATACTGCTTTACAGAATTTGCCCCTGAGGAAGTATCAAACGATACGAAACACGCTGGGCCAAGATATCTGTATTTTCTTTTATTTATTTAATTAATAAATTAACCTTTTAATCCGGCAAATATGTGCCTTTAAATAATTTTATTTCCACGAGCGTTCCCTTAGTGAACTAAGCCTGTTTAATAAAGAACTGTGTTCACCCACGACCACTGACCACGAGGAGGAGAATGCCGTCTTTTTGGAGTACCTAGAAACTCCAGACGAGAACATAAAGAAAAGCCGCACTGATATCAGCGCAGACCTGTAGGCAAAGAGATCCTTCTGCAAAAACCGTCTTTTACAACAGAGGAACCGCTTCTGCAGAAACTGGCATTAGGAAGGACATCACTGCAATTAACGGCAATTGTATTGATATACGTTAAGGCCTCGGTATACATTGGTACCGGGCACAGGGGTGACTGCGAATAGACGAGATTCGGCATTTACTTTGAGACATGAATGACATCTTGTAATTGTGAGTATATCCAACGCAAATTACCAGATCCCTGTATAAAGGTTAATACACCAGAGAGCCTTTTCTTTCTACCTATAGGAACCTTAGTTTTTCACTCAGCACACCTTCCTAACTTCCTGAACTCAAGGTTTATTACTATGCACGAGGCAAGTGACATCAGGTTTAGTACTCACGCAGGAGTTGAGGCAACAGCATATAGAGAGGTCACACAGATCTGCAGGCAGCCTCACCTAGAGCAGACACAGGTTGACACTCCCTGGGGACAGACTTGGCAGATATCCCACTTCACCTCTGCGACATATTCCAGTAGTGGTCTCTGGATCAACTTCAGGGCAATCACTCTCTCCTGATTCCCTCTCCGCTGGGATCCCTATACTACAGGCAATATGGCCTGGGAGAGATACCTCCAATCTATCACTCCCATGTTTGAGCTCAGAGCTGCTCTTTCTCTCTAACCTCTCTGCCTTTCTCTCCTAGAGAGACTATGACAAGTCTGCCCTAGTATATCCCAGGGTTTCCAGGTCCCCGACTTGGACACATTCGTTTTTCTGGGCCTTCTGTACTCAGCCCCTCTGAGCACACCAAGCTGGATCAACATCCAGAGGCGAAAGAGGAAGAGGCCACTCCTTATAAGACACACTATAGTGCAGTGTAGTAGGAAACTGTCATACCTCTCCTGGCAGTTCACACTAAGAAAAAAGGTGGGGGCCTTAAAGCTGCAGGGCAGATTAACACACATTATTATTATTACATAATAATAACACACACATCTACAATTAAAAAGTGTGCCTCCGTCTGTAGTATGCCATAGTCCATAGCATGTATAAGAATCACAATAATCAGAGATTAGTAGACTCACCAAATTGGTAGCAGGGTCCTGGTGCACGTGCCCCAGACCATCAGCATAAGGAGTAGCCAGAACAAATGCAAAATATTAGAAACTGGCACTAAAACCAGACCTCTTGCCTTGAACCGCCATTTCGTGATGGTCTGTGTGCTGCCTCAGAAATCACCTGACCAGAAATACTGCAGCTCTAAATGTAACAGGAAGAAGTGTTGAAGCAAAAGACACAACTCTGTCTGTTAATTGGCTCATGTGAACTAACATGTATGGTTTGTTTGTGTGCACCGTGAATCCTACGATCCCAGGGGGCGGCCCTTATTATTTAAAATGGCAATTTTCTATTTATGATCACCCAATGGCACATACTACTAAAAAAGTATATTATTATGAAAATGGTTTATTTACATGAAGCAGGGTATTACATATGAGCTGTTTTATGCAATATCTTTTTATAGAGACCTACATTGTTCAGGGGTAGTTTTCCTTTAATTACAGGCATTGTTCATAGCAAACCCCTTAAAAGCAAGAGAAGTGAGTAGCTCCCTAGACAGTTATAAGGCCAGTTCTTCCTAACCAAGAACAGTTGATTTATTGAACAAAAGGGTACTAACTTTGTACAACAAATGTGTGTCTTACAATTTGACAATGGTTATTATACCCCTAGGATTCTCACAGTACTCTCCAAGAGATTACACTAAAATCTCCACACCCACTTCAGTCCCTAGGATAGAAGTGTCATGGAACCACCCTGCACTGCAATCTCCTAACACTCCTAAAGGGCTCTAATAACAAGAGATACCTGCCACTATCTGAACCTCAATCATAATACTGAGGCCTAATCTACCTTTGTGTTATTGCTGGATGCTGGATAAATCACACATGCTCTGTCATTTGGGCCTATTGTATCTGCTTAGTTTAAAATATCTTATTTTTATATTTTATATATATTTATATATATATATATTTTATATATATATATATATATATATATATATATATATATATATATATATATATATATATATATATATATATATATGGGACTGCTTTGCACTAAACATACTCCAACTCTACTTGCCTTATATAATATATACATGGTTTTGCTTACCCTTGTAGTTCTTTGTGATTGGTGCTTACCAGATGATACCAGCTATAAAGCTATTTAACTTTGCTTAGTTCAGTTTACAGGTATGGGACCTGTCATCCAGAATGCTCAGGACCTGGAGTTTTATGGATAATGGATCTTCATACTTTGATTGCACTAGAAAATCATTTAAACAATAAATAAGTCCAATAAGGATTAATTATATATAAGTTTGGCTTAAGTACCACCGGATAACGGATCCCATACCTGTATACAAAAATAAATGTGTAAAAACATACAAACACGTTATCAGGAGTATGTGCTCAGATTGTATATATATAATCCTTATACATTTTGTATACTATCTATACAGTGCACATATTTTATTTGTTTTTGTCATATTTTATTTGTATACTCACCTCCATTTGAATTCCCTATACTAATTGTTGTCATTGACTTTTCATAGCACAGTCCAATGTAAATCATATAAGATAATGACACCATACTGTCTTCTAAGGCTAACCTAATATAGAAAGCAATGGTTAGAATTATTATGTGTGACAAGACGTTTAGATGGAAATCATATTTCTGCTATTTTTAAATCTGGAGTCATGCTATCGGTGTAACCAGAGACCCTGGCGGATCTGAAACCCAGCAGGAAATCCCTACCGTTAGCCATTTCAAAAGATGCCCATGAGATGGAATTCCATTAGGGCATTGTATGATTGAATTTATTCGACAAGAAGCTGTTGTGTTCGGTTTCGTGTTACAACAGAGAAATGGCCTTCGCGTCCTGCCAAGATCAGAATGAAGACAAAGTGATTAAGCAAACCACTGCTGTGTGCTAATGTTATTTATTATATGGCTCTTTAAATTTGCATGGGACAGAAGGCAGCTGCGCAGAACATTCAATAGGGCTCCAGAAAGACCTGAGCAAAATAAAGACTGATTTATACAAAGCTATCAGCACTGGCAGAGTCTCTATGACGTTCATGCAACGGTACTGTTGCCAGAAGGATTTTGTTCCTGTAGTATAACTGTTGGCAGATGGTGGGGGATACTGTTTATACAAAACTCAGTTTATGGCAAAATCCAAGCACACCTTCACAGCCATCACCTATCTTCTGCATTATGTACATAGTAAAATGTTTGTTCGGCGGTGAAAGATTGCCCAAGTAGGAGCGTGTGCTTTCTCTGTTTCCCAGAAGGCTGCCAGAAAGCTCTTTAAATGGCTAAGCTGCTAAATATGTTTCATGTTGTTCTAGGGACCCTAATATCTAAGTGACTCAGTAAGAGAAGAATCGAGTTTGAGAGCAATCAGCTTCATCCTTTTCACTTAGGCCTAAACCTGTATGCCTGTATAGTTTTAACTATATTGCACTACGTGTACGTGTAGCTCTTTTCATTAAAAAATACATTTATAGAACCGACAGGGAACAATACAGCCTGTATAGTTTTATCTTTATTGCACTACTTGTATGTGTAGCTATTTACATTAAAAAAATACATTTATAGAACAGACAGGAAACAATACGTTAAATAAGATAATAAGATAAAGTGCTGAACTGTAAAAGACATCTGAAAAGCAATGCCTGTCCAACAGAGCTTACAACTTTAGTGAGAGGATAGCTTACATACATAAAGAGGCCTGGTTATGGCATTTGTTGTGCCAGTACCAATATTTATGCTTTGATTGGAAGCGACTGAAAGAAAATTCTCTACAGAGGAACTAAAGCAAAAAGCAGCAAGAGAGAAAAAAGCCCAAATTGTTAATGAGCATGTCATCAGTAGTCATAGTAAAGGGGAAGTAAGGCCAGGTTTCAAAGCTGGGTCAAGTAGTATCTTAAATAATACTTGGCCCTTTACCCTCCCTCCATTCCCAGCCTTCAACACTGCACCCCCCCCCCTAAATTTTTCACCGCAGCTCACAGATCCACTTTAGGATCTGATTCCATCCCTATGTGCTCTGCACTGGTAGCAGGTACAGAAGAGGTATCCAGTGTCAGCACTTTCCTCTTAGGTTTACCCCCAATTCTGGCACTGTTTTTAAAAGAGCAAACAGATTTCTTTTTTTTTACTGTTTACTGTACTGATAGTTGGATTGATATCGTCCCCCTCCTCCTCCCCAGCAGCACATAACCAGATAGCAGCTAACTGACACCTCTGCTGAAGGATTTGTTTGCATTGCTAAAACCCTACTTCTCCTTGAGTGGGTGCTATTCTCATGTCTAGGGAGGATAACTTGGGTCGTGGTAAAATACAATGAGTAGGGGAAAAACTATAGCTGTCCCAAAGCAGTTCCATCCTAAAGTGCTTGCTCCTTCTCAAAGCTCAGAATCAGACACAATGCACTGAGATGGCCGCCTCCACACCAATATTACAGATAAAAAAATACTTCATCCATTTGACAAAATATTTACAAGTTGGTGTTATTATGGGGTCACTCCTGGCACATTAGCAGCCTAGGAACAGCCTAGGGGTTGTTTGTGAATTTGTGAAAAGTGAATGTAGAAATGATAAAACATTTCAGTTCAAAATGGCGCGATTGCTCATCATTGGTCTGTGTATGACCAGCATTATTATTCCAATGAACATAACATTGCATAGCTTGAGGATGATTAGGGTGCTTAGGGGTTTGTAATGAATCATAATACATGGAGTAGAGAGAGAGAAAATGCTTGTAATAAAGGGAAAAATACACTTAAGATACACATAAAATCTCTATTGTAGTGTGTTTTGTGGCAAAATGTAGAAAACTGGCCTGCTTCCGGCTGTGTGTTGTAATGTAAAAAGAAGCCTGTCATTCAGGCCTTAATAGGTACAATCAAAGGCATTTATTCCTGTATTATATTGATTAGGTCTGACTCTTCCAAATCAAAAGCATTAGACTTTTGGCACGGTTTGGCACAACTTCGTCCAGCCCCCAGGAGAAAGCGGAAGCTGAAGTTCCGCAATATGTGGACAGGAGCACACCCTTCTCTGTTGAAGCCCTGTAGGCTCTACCCAAGGCACATCTGATTTTTTTTTACAGAACAGTTGTTCTTTATTTGCCTTGTTACCATAAAATAAATAGACCCAAATCAGTGCAAAAGAAGCAGGTTGCTGTTGCAGGGGCCGCGTAATTAAATGGTTGCTATAACTGTGCATGAATTGATTTTCTTGGTGAGTGCACATGTGCTATTCAGATTGTACACTCTCTGTTACACAATTCATCCTATAGGTGCTTATAAAAGTGTGGTACAAAGACAATACACTTAAGTATTACTGATCTACTCCCTCGGTCACTAATACCTCCCTGGTGCCAAATGCAGCAAAACCCCATACAATGCAAAGGGGCAGCATCCATCTGCTACCAGTACCAACACTTATTAAAGACACTGGTTTCTTGCAGCCATAATCATAATATCACAACCACTGCTTCTATCTGGCTAAGAATATTTGCTTATTTGGGCTGCAGGAGAGCTGAGTAATGTGACATCGTTTCAGTGATCGTACAGTTAGTCCGGACAAGTTAGTGCAGGCAATAGCAATGGATGCACAGATGTAGCTTTCAATAGAAACTTAACTTTAATGTTATAGAATGACTAATTCTAAGCAACTTTTGAGTTGGTCTTTATTTATTTATCAATATTTAGTTGGGAATCCATGCCTGATTTCTATGTATCCCAAGCCAAAGGGACTTGCCCCAGTTCACAGGCAATCAGCATAAACACAGTTATATCCAAAGATATGTGTCCCCAGGCTTTTTCATTGGTAAAAAAATACACATTTATTTAAAGTTGCATTAAAAAAGTTTTGATACATACTGACCCCACACGGTCCACCTTATGCGTTTCGTACCCACCACACTTAGTCATAGGTGTCTCCTTACGCGTTTCGTACCCACCGGCACTTAGTCATAGGTGTCTCCTTACGTGTTTCGTACCCTCCGGCACTTAGTCATAGGTGTCTCTGTCTCAGAGACACCTATGACTAAGTGCGGTGGGTACGAAACGCGTAAGGTGGACCGTGTGGGGTCAGTATGTATCAAAACTTTTTTAATGCAGCATTTTTTTACCAATGAAAAAGCCTGGGGACACATATCTTTGGATATAACTGTGTTTATTATTTATTTGTTAAAGTTTTTTAATTATTTGCCTGCTTCTTCTGACTCTTTCCAGCTTTCAAATGGGGGTCCCTGACCCCATCTAAAAAACAAATGCCCTCTAAGTCTACAGATGTATTATTATTGCTACCTTTTATTACACATCTTTCTATTCAGTCCTCTCCTCTTCATATCCCAGTTTCTTATTCAGATCAATGCATGGTTGCTAGGGCAATTTGGACCCTAGCAACCAGATTGCTGAAATTGCAATCTGGAGAGCTGCTAAATAACTCAAAAACCACAAATAATAAATAATGAAAACCAATTGCAAATTGTCTCAGAATATCACTCTCTACGTCATACTAAAAGTTAACTCAATGGTGAACAACCCCTTTAATGTCATTAAAATGATTTTAAGAAAGTTCAGTTCATGTATCTAGGAAAGCTTTCTGAATTGCATTTTTGTTCATTAGCTAAAATGTTGTTTCTTTTAAATATAATTTAGATGGAGTTGCTTACTAATTTTTGCAGCAAAGAAATCAGTTGTAGAAAGCTTTTGGAAGGGGTAGAAAGGTAAAAGTGATACTTGCAATCACAATACTATTCTGGTCTAAAGCATTTGATACAGTGCCAAGCAGAAGGTTTATGGTTAAATTAAGGAATATTGGCCTGGAACGTAATGTTTGTACTTGAATAGAGAACTGTCTTAAATATAGTTTACAAAGAATGGTGATCAATAGAACATTTTCTAATTGGACCAGTGTTGTAAGTGGAGTACCACAGGGCGCTGTAATTGGTCCTTTGCTTTTCAACTTGTTTATTTATTTATAATTTTTTTGCTGATGATACTAAATTGTGCAAAACTAGAAGTTTTCTGACACTTTGACTAAATTGGAAAACTGGGCAGCAAACTGGAAACTCAGTGCTGACAAGTGCAAAGTTATGTACTAGAAGTAACATAAATGTGAATTAAAAGGCAAAAACAGTGCTGTCTTGCATAAAAGGGGGATCATTTTGCCTCTTTATAGGTCCCTGGTAAGGCTGCACATTGAATGTGCAGTGCAGTTCTTCAGAAGGATATAGTAAATGAGCTAGGGTTGTTTTCTCTGGAGAGAAGGCCTTTGCAAGGGGAATCTTTAGAAGTATGTAGGGGCCCCTATATGTTAATCTGCTCTGCAGCTTTAAGGCCCCCACCTTTTTCTTAGAGTGATCTGCCAGGAGAGAATGACACTCCCCTGCTATATAGTGTGTGTAGGGAGTGGCCACTTCCTTTTTGGCCTGTGGATGGTGATCCAGCTGGGTGTGCTCAGGGAAGCCTGGGTACAGCTAGGCCCAGAAAGGCCCATGTGCTTTGGAAGAAGAAGTCGGGGACCAGTTAACCCCGTGAATGAGAAATAGTTACACTAGGGCAGACTTGTCATAGTCTCTCTAGGAGAGAAAGGCAGAGAGGTGAGAGAGAAAGAGCAGCTGAAGCTCCAACAAGGATTTGCAGTAAGGGAGTAGCTTCCCAGAGGCTGTGTGTTGCCTCCAGTCAGGGACCTCAGTGAAGAGGGACTGTAGGGTAGAAGCTGCTTTCCTGACAACTTCCAGGAGGGAATGTGTGTGAATACTCCAAATGTCTAATGGAGATCTTTCCTCTGTGAGAAATGCCTAATGCCTGCAGCTCTGTGGTCACTTGCCTTGTGCATAGTTAAATAAACCGTTTCTGTTTTACTGCAAGAACCTCCTGGCGTCCATCTTTTGTTGTATGCACAGTAGCCTGGGGGATGTAGTTGCACTACACCATAGAGGGAACACTTCCACATGGCGAAGGCCCTGACCCTGTTGTGTAAGTCGCAGTGTAACCCATGCTTCTACTGCTAGCTGGACAGTTTAACTATTTGTGTGCTATGCAGCCCAAATAGGTGTTACAATACATAAAAGAACACTATATACAGATAGTGGCAGGACCGGATTTGTGGTGAGGCCACAAAGGCTCTAGCCTAGGGCAGCAAAATATTAGGGGCGGCATGCCGCACAGCTGCTTTCTGAGGAGCATTGGGTACACGCAGCTCCCCAGTGCTCTGGCGCATGCTCGAGTGTGATCGCGGGGGTGGGGTGCTCAGGCCCGGTCTTAGGCCGATTGAGCACAATTGGGCCCCGCGCCATTGGGGGCCCCGCACCCATCGTCCGGGCCGAGCGTAACGTCGCCCGCGCAATGTGACACGACTTCGCCGGATCGACATGACACGACGTCATGGGACTGTCGCCACCACCTGTAATACTACAGTCTTCCCGCCCAGTCAGCGCGCAAACTGCAGGAACAGAACAGCTCCGACTCTGAGTGAGTCTCTGAACAGGCGTCTGACTCAGCACCTCCTGGAGCTGAATTTGAACTCCCTCCAATCCAATTTGAAAGGCAAGCCAACAATTTTAAGGTAAATGGCACTGGGATAAAAAACCTCTAATCTCCCAAACAACAGTGTTTCTCCTTTGCACTAATTCCGTGTGATATCTCACCCTGGGGTCACATGCACAGATTGCCTACTACTGCCCTGTAGCCTATATATGTGTGTGTGTGTGTGTGTGTATATATATATATGTGTGTGTGTGTCTGTGTGTGTGTGTATATGTGTGTGTGTCTGTGTGTGTGTTTATATATATATATATATATATATATGAATATTTACAGCCAATGTGGCAAAGCAAACCATTCCCTAAGCCACTCATACCTCCCTTCTCCATAGAAAACCCCAAGCTAAGCACCACGAAAGGCTGTGGGCATTAAGGGCCACATAAAGTACAGTATAAAGCAGAGATTTTTTAAACTTAAACACACACAAAATTAGATAAGCAAAATAAATAAATGGCAGTAAATTGCCCTCATATAGTTCCAGAGCCACTATCCCACTGTTACTATAGGCACCATCTCTCCCTACTATACCTGCTATCCCACAGTCACACTCCCTTCCCAGAGACTATTATCCCACTGTTACTATAGGCACCATCTTTCCCTACTATACCTGCTATCCCACAGTCACACTCCCTTCACCAGAGACTATTATCCACTGTTACTATAGGCACCATCTCTCCCTACTATACCTGCTATCCCACAGTCACACTCCCTTCCCAGAGACTATTATCCACTGTTACTATAGACACCATCTCTCCCTACTATACCTGCTATCCCACAGTCACACTCCCTTCCCAGAGACTATTATTCACTGTTACTATAGGCACCATCTCTCCCTACTATACCTGCTATCCCACAGTCACACTCCCTTCCCAGAGACTATTATCCACTGTTACTATAGGCACCATCTCTCCCTACTAAAATATTCAGAAGGCTCGGGACCTGTGGTTTTCTAGATAACAGATATTTCTGTAATTTGGATCATCATACATAAAGTCTACTAGAAAATGTTACTGGCTCTTTTAATTTGGGGGGCCCCACCAAAGTTGCCCCAATTGGACCCTGCAATTGGTAAGACCGGCCCTGGGGGTGCTGGTAGGAAGGCAATAGGGCCTCGTGGCCTAGGGTCGCCCATACAGGAAATCCGGCCCTGCAAAGAGAATATCAAGGTACCATAGACCATTCCTTTAAAGGAAGAGAACTTTGATTAGAAGCAGCATCGGTGGTTCATCATGCTGAGGGCAGTGAGGTTGTGGAGTTTCCTGCTGGGTGATTTCTTGAGCAAGCATATTATCCAAGGCTATTGTGATCTGAAGAGCTACAGTTAATTTAGGATAGATATCAGTATATAAAGTTAGAATGAGAATATATAGATGCAAGTGTACAGATAGGTCTGTATATGTGTATAAATGTGCACTGGGGTTCATTTGGAGGTGCACTTGATGAACTTTAATCTACGTTAATTGTAATACTATCTGCTCTTATTCTACCTGATTTGGAGCAGTTATTTTATATGCTTGGTTCTGAAGTCATTAAACGCCCTTTTTAGTGCTAAACATATTGTACTGTTTCTGCAGACCTGGAACCTTATGCAGGAGGGTATAAGCTCCATGGATTCTGTGCACTGTTCCAAAGGCGATTAACAGGAACCATGCACAAAAGCCAACTACTTTAAAGGAACAGCAACACCAAGGAATTAAAATGTTTTAAAGGAAAGACAATATAATGTACTGTTGCCCTGAACTAGTAAAACCGATGTGTTTGCTTCAGAAACAGGGCCAGATTAGGCCAATTGGGCCCTGCGCCAATGGGGGCCGCATCCTGGAACTCCTTACTTGCTCGAATCAGTGCTGGGCCACAGCCATCCCTATTATTTTTTCAAATGGAGCAGTCCAAGACGATATAGACTTGCCTACGCACACGCACCCTTTTGCAGGGTTGCCAGGTTGGCGGGTTTTCCGCCAAATTGGGCGGTTTTTTAAGCGTGGTGGCGGTTTTTCCAAGTCCAAACCCGCCAATGGCTAGTTTTGGGCTATTTTTAATAGGTGCCGCGGGTTTGGACTTGGAAAAACCGCCCAATGCTCAAATAGTAGCACACGCACTGCTGGTGGCTGGCTGGCTGCACGATCGATGCGATCTTAAAAGGGGCGGAGCCGTGACTTTGGAAAGGGAATCAGACTCAGAGGGAGTCTCAGAGAGGGGCGGGCACGCCGGGCAGGGGCAGACTGGGCCTTGGGAAGAGGAGGAGCCGTTGGGTAGAAAGGGAGGGGAGGTGGATTTGTGTGAGTAGCATGGCGGTGTAGGCTGGGGGAAAGAGGAAGGGCCAAGCTCTGAAGGCAGAACTAGGGGTTTCCGGAAGGCAATCTTTGGGGAGGGGAAGGTAAAGATTGGGTCACGTGATAATCATATTACGAAAGTCCCACTTCCCTCTTGTGTTGAATGGAGACAGGTGAGACAGTGTGAGAGGCAGTAGGAGAGTTCAGCTTTGTGAATATTCTCTCACTTTTGTGTCCCTGCGCAGGGTTACCTGCTCGAACTGATTAGTGGGGCCGACACATGTATTCCGTCACGTTTATATGCTCTGGCGCAAGCTTGCAGTCCGGCCGGAGACAAATCTGAACCTCACTGAGCGAATTGTTTCACTGTCACTGCAGAGGACCCTTTGGCCGTACAGTGTGTTACCGCCTGGGCGCTTATTCATATGTTTACCCACCATTTATTACTTCTCGGCCGCCGTTCGTACTTTTGGTATGTAAAACTGGCCAGGTGGTGGGTTTGGTGATATGGAAATCCCACCGGGGCTCATAGTCTGGGTAGTTGGATAAAATGACCTTATGTAGCACCGTGAGCCTGGACTTTATCCTGCAGCGCTAAAGTAGTGCCCCTCGGGTGCCGGCTCTCATTGGACAATTATACAATGCCGGCAGTGCTGGAGTTGAGGAGCAATGCCATATCTTCACTTCTTTATTTGTGTGACATACATCACATCTCCTCAGAGGGGATTCAAGAGTCTTCACTTCTGCATGCAAATAAAATATAGTTAAATATAAAGAAGAAAAAAGCAGAGAAAAGATTTCTGGGAGAGAAATAAAGAAGCGTTTAATTGATAAAGAAGGTAAAGGCATCAGAGAGGAATATAGAGAAAAGCAGAGACAGGGGAAACAAAAAGAGAAAATGAAGGTATTAAACAACAGCAGATTAAGTAATAGCGAGAGAATGATATATATGAAAAAGTATTATAGTGTAGTATTATAAGCGTGAGGCTTATTATAACAGTGGGTGTGGCTTATAGTTGTGGGAGGGCCTAGTTTGAGCACACTGCCCTCCACTTTTTTCAAGCATTGCCTGAAGGGGCATTTCATTTTCAATGACCAGGATGGGCTTTCCAACTCAGTCCTGTATTGCTCAGGGTTGCCAGGTTGGCGGGTTTTCCGCCAAATTGGGCGGTTTTTTAAGCGTGGTGGCGGTTTTTCCAAGTCCAAACCCACCAATGGCTAGTTTTGGTTTTAATAGGTGCCGTGGGTTTGGACATGGAAAAACCACCCAATGCTCAAATAGTAGCACACTGCTGGTGGCTGGCTGGCTGCACGATCGATGCGATCTTAAAAGGGGCGGAGCTGGAGACTTTGGAAAGGGAATCAGACTCAGAGGGAGTCTCAGAGAGGGGCGGGCACGACGGGCAGGGGCAGACTGGAAGAACACGCAGCGAGCCGAGCATCCCCCCCAGGAGGAGGGCGTGACGTCATGCAGGGCGCGCAAAGCGCCGGGCCACGCCCGGGCTGGGCTCTCACTTCGTGGTGGGATTTGGTTGGAGACGAGTTGGACACCACGACGACGACAGTGCCGCTTTGCGGGACTTGTGAGTAGCTGTCTGCGACTGTGCGTACTGCGTTGTGTTTGTGTCTCTCTTATTTGTATGTAGGGCTGTTGGGCAGTAATGGGATCCTGTCATTGCCCGGTCCCCAATAAAACAATATTCGGTTGGGTGTGTCACAAGAGGACTCAAATGAACACACATTTATAAGCGCTCAATGTATTCGCAGTACTGTCAGTACAGTTATGGGACCTGTTATCCAGACTGCTTGGGAGTTTTCCAGATATGGGATCTTTCTCTAATTTGGATCTCCATTTCTTAAGTCTACTAAAAAAATCATTTATTATTTAAACCCATTAGGATTGTTTTTCCTCCAATAAGGATTAATGATATTTAAGTGGAGATTGAGTACGGTTTTATTATTTCACGGAAAAAGAAAATCAAATTTAAAAATATGGATTATTTGGAAAAAAAATGGAATCTATAGGAGACAGCCTTTCTGTAATTCAGAGGTTTCTGGATAACGGATCCCATAGCTGTATCCTTTGATGACATAAACTTTTTTTCAATTTATGAATTGGGCTACTTTTGGGCTACTTTTAAAATGGCTTTTGGCTACTTTTTGGCTAGTTTTTTTATGGTCTTTGGCTGGTTTTGAAATGAAAACCTGGCAACCCTGCCCTTTTGCAGAGCAAGATTAGGCTTTGGATTGGGGGCACACATGACGCAACACGGGACGGACGCGTTACCTGTACCAGAGGAAGTAGCAGCCGTCCCGCCAGTCAGCCCAGGCATTACTACTCAGTTGACTGAGTTGGCCGGACGGTCGCTAGCCTGGCTGCACCACGTCACCAGCACAAAGTACAGTTTTTCAGAGGCTGTGGGCAGAGGTGCAACCATGCAAGGGCTATGTAAAAGTTTCCACCCCAACTTACGGCAGCTCATCACCCCATACATAGCAAATGAACCATACGGTGTCTTAATGTTTGTTCTGTTTCAGTGGGGCCTCTGGACGTCTGACACAATTAAGCTATGGGAGGAGCCTGGGGTAAGAGAGCGGGGGAGAAAGGGGTAAAAATGTTGGGAGACGGAGGATGGGAATATCCGGATGAGAGAGGGGTAGAAGAGGGAAAGGTGAGGGCGGATAAGAAGAGCAGGATGAGACATGAGAGGGGGATAGAAGGTGGGAAAAATGACATTTGGGGGTGAGAAAAGCAGAAGGAGGGAATATATGAAAGACAGGGCCGGACAGACCCGCTTCCTGCCTTTGCTGCCCCTGACTTCCGGCTCAGGCAAAACGAAGGTAGAGGGGTTAAGGTAAGATTATCATCTGGCCCACGAGGATCCACCCCGTTTCAAAGTCTCAGTCCCTAGGAAGAGTGCCCACCTCATAACTTTGTCCCCCTGGCACTCCGTAGCAGGCAATACCACTCAGCCAATCGCATTGCAGTAGCTCAGCCTCTGCTCTCACAGACTGACCCCTCCCAATGCACCTGTGTTCTGTGAGTAAAACTGTCTTGTACTAGTCAGTGAATAGCCCACTGAACGTTGTGTGCTGCCTTTAGTGCAGGGCTGATTTCCAGAGATGCAGAGAAGCAGGGGCACGAACTCTGAGTTGCCTTGGGCTGGTGCACGGAGGGGAGTGGGTCACTGACCTCTGAGAGTTGTCTTACGGAGCTGGGGGGGGCAGCATTCTGATTTATTATTGCAAGGCTGTGAACTGCCCTACAGGATTGATTGTTTTTTAAATGGAGCCCCTGACTGAGCTGCTGTTCAAAGGACCGGATAATAGGCCTGCCCTATATCTGCTACTGCTGGTGAGTTCCCATGCCACAGATTCATGAAGGAGAGGAAACGTTGGGACATTTTTTTAGAAGTCTGCAAACTACTAATTGTAAAAGGCTGTGTCAAGTGAGCCAAGAAGGAAAGTAGAATAGTACTATTCTTTTCACAATTAAGTTGGCACTGCATTTACTCCGCTTTACATATTTTGGAGCATTTGACATAAAGTTGGCACTTTTATGCATATGTAATGTTATGTGTATTATTGGGCCATTAAACTAGTTTTATATATAGGGTAATACATTTATAATACAGCTGCACTGGGGAAATATACAGAAAAAGAAATATGTGGGCATGTCATTGAGTGAGTGGGGCCATTAAAGTGTGTGTGGTCTCAAAAATTCGTCATCTTAGGCTGCGCCCAGGGTTCGGAAGGGGCTTTGTGGCGGGGGCCCTTGAGACAACAGCCCTGGTCACCTACCTCTACCCACCTGTCATTGTCTGAGTATAAAGCATGGGAGCGGGGCTTGATTGTCCTGAGAGTTACCTGCAAGCACCTACCTGAGCACTGGATGCCCTATGAGGCACCCACATACTGTCTTATACACACACACACACACGCTGCATTACACCCGCCCACTGCTTATTGGCTATTGGCAGTGATTTTACCAGCATGTCTACTTATTGGAGTGCTAATTGGCATTTCTGCAGTGGGTTAAAATTTTGTCCTGATGCTCCCAAAAACTACCATTTTTTCTTCTATGAATGTTATTTGTGAAATAAAGAGGTTTAAAATAGTAACCAGATGTATATTTTGCCATGGCTCTGCCTGTAAATGGTCAATTCCAATTAGTCTGTCCCTTATACAGTCCTGCACCAATCACTTATTGCTTTAGGGTGTGTGACTGACAGAGAGTCTTGCACATACCCCCCATAGTGTAACATTAACCCTGCAATGTTTAACCCTTGTTATTAACACAGTAAATATTGTATCTCAAAGTAAAATGGACTCCTGTGATTATATCCTTCCAGTACTTTAACACATTTCCCTGATTTTACATTTTGTCCGATTTTCCCGGTCCCCTGAAAAACGGAAAATGGGAGTTCTACTGTACTTTCATAAGTGTGTGTGTGTAGCTGTGATGGTATTGGGGGCAAGTTGTCTGTGCAGGATGTCGGAGGACCACTAAAAAGGGCAGAGAAAAGAACTGGGTGGAAATGACGTGAAATAATTGTATGGCGAATGGGAGAGCATTTTGAGTGTTACGCAGCAATTTATGTTTTACAATAATTTTGCTGGCAGATTAAAGGGGTGGTTCACCTTTCAGTTAACTTTTAAGTATTTTATGGAATGGCTTATTCTAAGCAACTTTTAATTGGTCTTCATTATTTATAGTTTTTAAATGATTTGCTTTTGTCTTTTTGACTCTTTGCAGCTTTTAAATGGGGATCACTGACCCCCTTTAAAAAACAAATGCTCTGTTAGGTTACAAATTGTTTTGTATTGTTATTGCAAGTTTTTATTGCTCACCTTTCTATTCAGGCTTCTCCTATTCATATTCCAGTCTCTTATAGTGAATGGTTGCTAGGGTCATTGCTGAAATTGCAAACTGGAAAGCTGCTGAATAAAAAGAAAAATAACTAAAAAAACACAAATAATAAATGAAAACCAATTAAAAATTGTCTCTGAATTCCTCTCTAAAATGTTGGTGGCTCTTTAAATCTGGAGGGCCCCGCCAAAGTTGTCCCAAAGGGCCCCGCAGTTGGTAAGTCCGGCCCTGTTCAGAAACACTACTATAGTTTATATAAACAAGCTGCTGTGTAGCTATGGGGGCAGCCATTCAAGCACAGGATACACAGTAGAAAACATAAGTTCTGAAGAATCCCATTGTATACTACAGAGCTTATCTGTTCTCTGCTTTGTATCCTGTGCCTTTTCTCTTTTTTTCAGCTTTGAATGGCTGCCCCCCATGGCTACAGAGCAGCTTGTTTATATAAACTATCAGGGCCGGAACTAGGAGTAGGCATGTGCTTAGGGCGCAAAGCTGGGGGGGGGCACCGGTGCATGTGCTTTCTCTGCTTGCTACCCCTAGTCCGGTCCCCTATCTGCACTGTACTTGTGGTCATTTCACCAATGTGCATCCATCCGCGCAGGCATGTGAGCGTCTACTCGCACATGCACACTGCCGTTTATTCACGCATGCGCACTGTCGTTTATTCACGCATGCGCACTGTCGTTTATTCACGCATGCGCACTGGCATTTATTCACGTATACACACTGGTGTTTATACGCACATGGATGCTCGCACGGTTGCCTAGGACGCCTGGCCCGGCTCTGTAAACTGTAGTATCGTTTTTAAAGCAAACACAGCAGGGCAGCAGTACATTTTATTTTCATTACTTTAAAACACTTTAATTTTTTTGTGATAAAAGTGTATGGAACCATATTGGCCAATTCAGGTCCATCTGTTCATCATTTGCCGGAACAATTAGATAAATGAAGAAGTAGGGGCACATATCTAGAACCAATGGTGTGTAACTATTACCGAACTATAGGTTTCATCAGCCCCTGATTGGGTAATCCTGAGAGTTCTAAATCAGCAGATAAGTGAATATGATTTATCACCTGGTTTGCCAATACAAAACAGTGTCACTACTTGTGATTGGAAAAGATTAATACAAACAGCAGTCTGCCAACCCCCTTCACCATTCTAATACAAATCTTAGTCCCGGACTGCTGGTTGCTATAGCAGTGACTGCTGCACCGGTTCCCATAACAATCTGGTGCTGAATACATGTCCTACACATCAAAAAAGGAAATTCTTGAGGGGATTCTAATGTAGCGAAACATTTTAAAGAGTGTAACGGTGGTGACAGCAGTGCCCTAAAAGTTATAGGTATCAATAAGATCACCAATGGAAAACAGGGTGGGGATATCATTCATTCCCAGATTACTCTGCTCTGAGACCAGGTGGATCTTCTATTTGCAGACTAGAAGCCGCTTGGTCTCAATAGTGAATTTGAAGTCACGTGTTTTTTCCAATGAATAATGTATTCTTTGCCTGTAATTGAATATTGACTAAAGATATGCATGGGAAATAACATATAACTAGAATAAGAGAACCCTTAATTCCTCTAATGCCTCTAATATAGCCTCAATTTTTCCATATAATATTTGTATTTGGTAGTCTCACTTCTATAGTTTGAAAACCTCATTATCTATTCAACTCATTAGTTTTGTATATTGTGAGTACTTTTCCCTCCCCCTCCCTGTTCTCAAAACTTTTACTGATTTATATGTAAATGAATTTATTGCCATTCCTAGGGGCCATTGAGAATATTCATGTCCCAAGGCAAACAGAACATTGTTAAAGTGAGAGCCAATCAGCAGCCTGTGAAGCCTGGATATATGAAGTGGAGTTGGCAAGTACCATTATTCCTATATCACTATCCATATAATGTAATTAGAGGCCAGTCAGCAGCTTCTACCTGCCATTGTTTAGTTTTATTAGGTTTGAGAAATGTCAGAACCTTTTTAGTGACATCAATCTGTAGGTTTCTATATCCTTGTGATATAATCTGAACAACTGGAACTCAGTAGAAAAAATACAATACATGGTAACAGTTTAATGCAATATATGGTTACATATTAACTGTCTGACATTTACAATATTGTCATGTCCGTTGAAATTAATAAGGTCAATGAGTATTTTTTGGTTAACGAGGCGGGCATTGCTTGATGGATTTTTTGAACAATCCTTCTCAATTATTTGCATTAACACATAGGAGTGGGTGCTTTTCCCAAAGAACTCAGTAGAACAGTGTAATCAGAACAAAAGGAAATTAAGTTGTTGAGAAACTTGGTTGAAGGGGGAATATAACACAAATGGCTATGGGGTGATGTGGAAGGTTATGTCAAAGCAACTTGATATTTTCTTTATAAAACTGACTAACGCACATAAGAACTTTGCTTTAGGACAGATCTCATAGGGGCTAATGGAGGACAATTTTGTTTATCTTAACCACATGTATTTTGGGTGCTACATAATAACACATGGTCAAGTGTCATTGCTATCTGTAGCCTTTGCAGCATTTCCAAAGATTTTAGCTGACATATTCTGCAGAGTTTTTTTATCTCATCAGTCCCTGCCCCAGTGGAGCTTACACTCTACGGTCCACACCAAGTTCTTACATACTACAGGTGAATTTGTTGGCTGCACAGTCACATGTAAAGGAAATGAGTTTATATGTGGGTTCTGGAGTGGCTTTAGCTGAGAAAGTTTATTTGAATATTGCTAAGTTTTCTTTTATAGAATAAAAGCTTTTTTTGCATTATTTTTCAGTGCAGGGAAAACCCCAAACAAATGAAGCTTCATTCCTGCTATGAAGAAAAGGCTGCACTTGTCTTTATGATTAACTGTAAAGTCAAAGCACTGCTTTGTTTGTGGGGAGTTTCTGCAGAACTTGGTGTTGGGTTGCTGCAGCTGGCCAATGTAAAAGCATTTTTTAAGGAATAGTAATGCCAAAAAATACATGTATTTTAAAGTATTGAAAATGTAATGTCCTGTTGCCCTGTGCTGGGAAAACTGGTGTGTTTGCTTCAGAAACTCTGATATAGTTTATAAAAACAAGCTGATGTGTAGCCATGGGGGCAGCCATTCAAAGCTGAAAAAGTAGAAAAGGCAAAGGACACACATCATATAACAGATTAGCGCTGTTGCATACAATGGGATTCTTCAGAACGTATATGTTATCTACTGTGTATCCTGTGCTTGAATGGCTGCCCCCATGGCTACACATCAGCTTGTCTATATAAACTATAGTAGAGTTTCTAAAGCAAACACACCAATATTACCATTGCAGGGCAACACTACATTATATTGTCATTCCTTTAAAACCTTCCTTTTTTTGTGTTACTTGTCCTTTAAAGACCAGTGAAACAGCACCATCTTATGGAGCCATCTATATGGTAATCTATATAGTAAGATAATGGCTTAACATAGTCAAAAACTATGGCAGATCTGTTCAGAAACTGAAGGGGGAGACTGCTCGCATGCCCTATATTAAGGAATGGTATTTATTATCCTGAACAGTTAAGGTGTCTTTCTTGTAACCTGGATCCCCATACCTTGTGTATTGGAAAACTTGTAAAGACTAACCAAAAAATAGCATTGCATTACTTTAACCCCCTGGAACCCTTTGTTCAATTTTTAATGGTAACAATTTAATCACTGACTGCTGCGTGCATCAATACATTTCTAATGCAGCCGTCTAAAACCGAACACATGAAAGCCGGTACGTTTAGGAAAAGCCTGGGAAGTGTTTGACAGAAGATTAGACTGAACAAATTCTCTATGTCTGAATTCCAACAGTAATCATACAATCCTGTGGTATTCCCAGAGTAGTCTTACTATTTGTTATAGCTGTTCTCTCTGTGCAGCAGGTTCCTTTGTTTTCTCCCAGTGCGTGCCTTGCTATGTGCTCATAAGCATCTACATTCTATTCCCTGTGTTGTATATGAGCTTATTCAACCTGCTCCTGTGCCAGTGCTACCTCACTCTTCCATGTGTGGGCCAATTATATCATGTATTTTTATTATTATTTAAGATAAGCCCACATGCAGGCAAGGGATGAAGAAATACATTTGAGAGCCACATCTGGCCAGCAGTCCTACATATGGATAACCCTGTCCTACAGGATTATTCATTGTCAGTACACAGAAATAGTATTTTTGCGTTTGTCATGAATTTCTTCAATGCACTATATCGAGAGACATGCCAACACTATTGTCAGAAGGAACAGAAATAATGATTCTGTCCTCTTAAAAGTCTAGAAACTTCATAAAACCACCTTCATGTCCACTTAATCCATGTATTCACCCTGGGGAAGAGGCTTAGATGTACAAAGTGCTTTTTCATCCCGTTTTGTATTTCTGACTATAGAACAGGGACATATTTTCCTTTTCTGAGAGTTATATTATTTTTGTTCATTTTCATATTTTTTCATTTTGCAATCAGTTTGAACCAATTCAAATTTCCTGACCTAATATCAGGATATGGGAATAACCCTGTTATGTTCTTTTCCTTTATCAAACAGTTTTTGGTTTATTGAGCCCTATATGCTGCCAGTGTGGTATTTGGCCATTATGGGAAGCAGCTTTGCAAGTGTGGGAAAAGACCACAGAGGAAGCAGTTAGACTATGGCACAGATCAAGACCGTGCAGCAACTGGTAAGAAAAGTTTATAAATACATATATATTTCTGTGTAGTCACAACATTCAAGAATACATGTACAATAAACATTGTAAACCCAGTGCTAATGTATGGTTTTGGGTTATTTGCTTCATTTCTGACAAATTATTTTTGTGCCAAACACAATGCTAGTTACCTGTGATGCTATGCAGCAAAATAAGACACTTCAGGAAGGGGACCTGCCTATAAACATATGTTTAAATGACAAATCTATCAGCACTTGGGTCGTATGGAAAGCTGACGGTCCTGAAACATTGGCTTTATATTTGTTGGCTGGATGCTCATTGAGTTTCTTTGCCGCCCATTACTAGTTTTAGGCCACGGCAAAGAGGATAACTGTCTTGGACCCCAAACTCAGAAGGGGTCCCCTTGACTTTAAAGAGGTCCCCGTGATTTACGTTACAATTGGCTATCATGTGGCCTCCAGCTTTTGATGACCTTCAACTCAACAGCTGTAGCCTCAGGGTTCCTAGGCCTGATTTCTCTAACCTCAGCCCTTCAGATATTGTATAAGCAAGATTCCTTTTTCTCTTTTTAGAACCCGCACATAATCCTGTTCTTGTGTGGCCTTCACATGAACTCCCCTCCATCCATGATTGACTCCAAGTCTGATTTGGATTGCACTGGGGGAGTGAATACACCTTTGAACACACCTTCCTATAAATACTCTTGGGGCCCCTGGCCACCAATGTTTCTTAACATTTAAGAGTTAAAGCAGGGGAAGGTATTTTTATGAGAATTTTCACCTTACAATACCGCAGATTTTCCCATGGGCAACAAATTTCTTTGTTTGCCATTGCCCTTATTAGGACTTGCTACTTTAGGGATTTAACCAACTGGCTTAGTTACACATCATAAACACAGAAAAGTTCTACTACTAAGTGGGATTTAGGTTCCCTTAGGTACTTGCTTAAAGGAGAAGGAAACCCTTTAGAAAAAAAACCCGTACCCCCACCCCTGAGATCAGTATGTCGGCGCATGCGCAGTAGGCACAATTTGCCGCTTTAAAACAACTGCGAATGCGCCAAAATTGACGGAGATTGACGATCTCCCATTCAGGTTTCCTGAAGACCCGGAAGAGGGATGCCGTGAAGTCAGCTGCCAGAATCTGCGACAAGGGGTAAGTATAAGTATGGAGCATTTCTCCGGGGGGTAGGTAGCCTGGGGGGAGGGATGTCTATGTGTGGTGGTGGGTAGGGTTTTTTTTTCTACAGGGTTTCCTTCTCCTTTAAAGAGTCTACCTTGGCATGGTGGCAGGCTTAATAATCCTTTGGCCAAAAGTTACTGTTCAGCGCTCATGTCCATGTGACCTTTGGTACTGAGTGGGGGAGTTGTGGGTCCAGGGACAGGGTTGCCCCAACTTGCCCCTACCTTCCTTATTACCCCTCACAGCGCTAGCTGGCCTACCAAACAGAGTGTGTCATTGTGGGGGCAAGAAGAAATGAAATACTCCTCCATCACTTTAGCAGGAACCCCTGCCCCCACAAGGATGTCTCACAACCTGGACAGAGACATACCCAACAACTAATCCAGCATAGGCATTCCCCCAATATCAATCACATTCATATACTAAATGTCTGGTATAGTATTAACAGGCTGGTGGGAAGTGGCTGGAATTCCCATATTAAGAAAGGGGACGTGGACTTAGAAATGCTATTGCATTGTGGCCTATGGAGTAAAGCTATATTGTAGTTCCTTCCAGTATGTGTCCCTAGGTCTTTAAGCCCCATCATGTACATATTAATCAATTAACCCTGCAGAAATATTAACCCATTCGCTTCTTCAACTAAACCCCTCTATCAGCACAACCACCTAGTTTTACCCCATGCTGTCTTTGCCCATTTTGAGCAGCCCCAGCAGTATTAATTAGCCCGTCACACAACTGTCAGTTATCTTTAATAGAACGAGGCACAGGAGCCCCTTCCCTCAATATTCACCTTAGAGATTAAAGAAAAACACAGAGACATATTTATGGGCAAATCAGGCATTGAGCACAGGATTTATTAAATATAATAGCCAATTTATGTTTGGGCATCCCTAACGGCTGATGATCCAGAGGGAGGAGAAAAACCCTAAAGTGCTTGGGAACGATCTGCACAGAAGGTAAAAATTCCTTCCTGACTCCAAACGGCAGTCGGTTTTACTCCCTGGACCATGGCTTTATAAGTTCATTAAAGGAGAAGGAAAGGTTAAAACTAAGTAAGCCTTATCAGAAACGTCCATCTAAATATACCAGTAAACCCCCAAAGTAGTGCTGCTCTGAGTCCCCTGTCAAAAGAAACACTGCATTTCTTTCCTTCTATTGTGTACACATGGGCTTCTGTATCAGACTTCCTGCCTTCAGTTTAAACCTCATTGCCCTGGGCAAGAGCATGCTCAGTTTGCTCCTCTTCCCCACCCCCCCACCCTTCTCTACTGTAATCTGAGCCCAGAGCAGGGAGAGACTCAGGCAGGAAGTGATGTCACACCACATTAATACTGCAGCTCCTATCCTAAACAAACAGAGAGTTTCTAGAGCTTTTTACTCAGGTATGGTTAAAGATTCTACAGAATAAATATAGCATTCTAGATTGCACTATTGCAGCTAATCTATTGGCAATAAAATGCCTCCGTAGCTTTCCTTCTCCTTTAACATCCATCTTATACACATGCACCCACCCTCCCTCCTTCATACACACACCCTCCCACTCACATACAAACCCACCCCTCATACATACATACATCTTCTGTCCTACACACATGCACCAGCCACCCTCCCTCCTACACAACCACCCACCCTCCTACACACACACACACACACACACCCTCTCTTGTACAGACAAAAAACACAAACCCACCCTCCTGCACACATGTACCTACCTGCCCTCCCTGCTACACACATGCACCCACCCTCCTACACACACATCCACCATCCTATACAGACGCACTCACCCTCCCTCCCACAGACAAAACACACAAACTCCTACACACACACACACACACACACACACACCTACGCTCCTACACACATGTACCCACCCTCCAATATACACATGCACCCACCTTCCTTCCTACAGAAAAAATACTTACCCACCATCCTACACACATGCAAGCACCCACCCTCTTACACACACACACACCCCACTCTCCATCCCTCCTACAGACAAAACACACAAACCCACTCACCTACACACATGTACCTACCCTCCCTCCCTGCTACACACATGCACCCACCCTCCTACACACACGCACCCACCCTCCCACATACATACACACCCACATGCACGCACACATGCCCCACCATCCTACACACAGCCATCTACCCTCCTACACACATGCAACCACCCTCCCTCCTACACACGCACCCAGCCTCTTACACACACCCACCCTACATCCCTCCTATAGAAAAAACACACAAACCCACTCTCCTACACACATGTACCTACCCTCCCTCCCTGCTACACATGTCCACCCACCCTCGTACACACAAAACACACTCAGCCACCCTCCTACACACATGCACCCACCCTCCTACACACACGCACCCACCCTCCCACATACATACACACCCACATGCACGCACACATGCCCCACCATCCTACACACAGCAATCTACCCTCCTACACACATGCAACCACCCTCCCTCCTACACACGCACCCAGCCTCTTACACACACCCACCCTACATCCCTCCTACAGAAAAAACACACAAACCCACTCTCCTACACACATATACCTACCCTCCCTCCCTGCTACACACACCCACCCTCGTACACACCACACACCCACCCACCCTCCTACACACATGCACCCACCCTCCTACAAACACACACCCACCTTCCTATGCAGATGCACCCACCCTCCCTCCCTCCTCCAGACAAAACACACACACGCACCCTCCCTCTTAAAGAAAACACACCCACCCTCCTTCCTACACACATTTACCCACACTCCAATATACATACGTACCCACCTTCCTACAGAGAAAATACACATACCCACCCTCCTGCACACCGCCACCCACTCTCCTACACATGCACCCACCCTCTTATACACATGCACCCATCCTCTTTCCTACATACATGTACCCACCCTCCTACACACGCACCCCCCTAACATGCACCCAAGAAGCTAATGATCCAAAGGAAGGCAAAAAAACCATCCCAGTGCTTAACAGCCAATCTGCACTGAAGGTAAAAATTCCTTCCTGACTCCTAGAAATGGCAGTCAGTTCTACACCCTGGATCATGGCTAAACACACATATACACACACACCGTTACACACTTGCAGGAAAATTCAGGTTTCAGGTGGTGGCGGTGGATCGAAGGCAGCAGGCGAGTTTTCTGGTGGAATGCTGAAAAGAAAATGTTGAAATAAGAATAAATTACAGACAAATACTTGTTTATTTTTGATATAAAAGGCTTAGCCTGTCTTTAAGAGCATACTATTTGTTAGGCCTGTGGGGACTTATTGGGGGTCTCTACATATACAATGCCAGGGCCTGTTATGAATCTCAGTTTTATCAATCTCAGTGAGCATGCACCATTTATTATTTTATACTCTTTGATCACTAGGTGCCAGTACATTACCCAGTGGCAACCCATTTCTAAAGATGGATATCCAAGCTAGATGCACAGCAGCCCTATAAGAGTTACAGTAACTACCTTTCCTCTTATTGGCCTACTATAAAATCAAAACTTTGTATCTGCAGACTTAGATCTCAGTCTGTGTCAGCAACCTATTACAAGCTTAAGGCAGTGATGAATTGGTCTATCATGTAAGCCCTCAAAGTGATCAGCCTGCGGGCTTCCTTTCTTCCTTTCTATTGTTATGATTGAAAATGATCAGAATGGCAGTAAAGTGGAACTGCGCTGAACAACATGGGGCATCTCTAGATGAAGGGTAATTGACAGTAAATAGATAAATTACCCAAACTCTCTGTAGCCTTTTCGTGATGGCCTTCCTGACCCGATTTCGGAGGGTCAGCCTTTCCCCCACCGGAGGATGAGCAGCTTCCTGCAGTTTCTTCTCCTTCTCCCAGAATGTCATGCCAAGCTGGAGAAGGTGAGATTGGACAGTCTGCGAGTGAAGGGGAAACACAAGGATAGGAAAGAAAGGAGACAGTTATGATTATGCCCAGGGCCGCCATTAGAAATCATAGGGCCTGTTCAACAACATTTTTGGGGGCTCTGGCACCCAAGCCCCACTCCTGATCCCACCCACTCCACGTCACAGTTAAAAGACCACACAGACATCATCGCTAAAAAAGTAACCTCCCACACACACACGTTATAAAACGCTATTGATGGCCAGGGCCCCCTTATAAGTTTAATAAAAAAAAAAAAACATTGGCGTTGGGGCCCACCATAAAAGTTTTTTTTAAAAATACATTGGCGCAAGGGCCCCCCTTACAAGTTAAAACAAATTTGGGGCCCCAAAAAATATTTTTTTAAAAAAAACATTGGTAGCAGGGGCCTTTAGAATATTAAAATAATACATTGGTGACCAGGGGATTAACAAAAAATAACACAAATTGGTGTTCAGTAGAATTGAACTCATGGCTTCAGAAATTCAACTTTGCCTCCTTTTGGTGACTTTGGGTCTTTTGGCCACTTCAGGACTTCAATTTTGGCTGTTTTCTTGACTCCGAGTCTTTTTGCCGATTCGGGGCTTTGGCTATTTTTGAGTTCAGCTGTTTTCGTGGCTTCGGGACTTCGACTTTTCAGCACTTCCGCATTTCAGCTGTTCAGGACTTTTGCAAATGGCCGCACGGCTTCGGCGCTGTCAAGGGGGCCCGGCTCTTTCTAAAGTGTAGCACAGGTGGGCCCCCCTTCAGGCCCGGGGCACTTGTCCCCCCCAGTCCCCCCCCTGATGGCGGCCCTGATTATGCCTGCATATGTGGTGCTAATAGTAATTTATACGCTGAGGCAGTGATGGTGTTGGATTCCCTGCCGGGTTTATGACCATTAGTATGCTTTTTCTCATCATAGGGAGAAAAAGACCAATCATAGTTAATTATCTAGTGGTTGAACATCCAAGAAAAGCATCAGAGACAGTAATCAGGGAACTTACATTCTGCAGCCGCAGATACTCCAAATGCTGCCTCCATATTTGCTGCTCTGTTGGTGTCTCCTGTGGAAGAAGAGAGTCAATGTTAAGCACTGCTTTGCACCAATGCTATTATTGTGCCCATGTGGCCCCTTGAAACAAAACTCTATGCAGTGTCTGTGCAGAATGACATTTTTGTTGCTGGTGAAGATGACACTTAGGTGGGTGACTTTAGATGCCCCCCAGTGGAGCAGGACATACAACGAATAATAATGTTCCTAATTATTATAGAGACACACCGTGAACAATTATCTCTCTTATAATAATAATAGTGACACTTACAGGAGACAGCGACACATCAATGCAGAGGGTGGCATGCTCCCTCTTGAGCACTTCCTGTAACATAAAGAAATTAACAGTGAGACAAGAGCTGGCTAATTAATAGCATTTATTCCATATTTATCTAAATGTCTATTCTGCATTACTTACCAGATAGTAGGTCATTATCCAGTAATGGATAATGTTCCCATTGATCGTGCTCTGGTCCAAAAAGTAGAGCAGTATAAATTGATCTCTGAAAAAGAAAAATCCCAGTGTTAATAAAACATTGCTATTTTCCACCCTAATTTCCCTTGCACTTACCCCTGGTGCAATAGCAAATTATTCCCAACATGTAATAAGACCGTTTTTGTTATACTTACAAGATGACGTTGCTCCCATATTGGACCCGGTAGTGATGTTCTGCAGGGAAAAACACATTTCCATTAAACACTGAGCTAAAGGGGGAAAGGAATTCTCATACAATAAAACTAACGCTGCAACCTCAGCAACTGATAAATAATATAGGATTTTACCGTAATAAGAGGCGAGGGCCTCAAAATCTGTATCCTCCACCCTGAAATCCTCCAGGACGGAGTACAGTGACTGTAAATGAAAGAGAAGAGCATTAGGGACACTCACAGTCAGTCTGGCTTTGAGGAGAATGGAGACAGAAAAGGGTTTCTATGGTACATACATTTTTTTCTGAAAAAGGAAATAAACGTAGTAATTCGATTCCCTCAATATCGGCTCCCACCTATGTACAAAAGGAAGCAGTGCAGACAGACCGCTGCTTAAGGGTTAGGGCACACGGGCAGATTCAGGGAGATTTAGTAGCGGTGCCTCGTTTTCCGAAGTCGCCCAAAGTTTCCTCGTGAGGCAGCTTCTGGCGACTTTGGAAAACGAAGCGAAGTGAGTGCCATGCTGCAGGCGTTTTTTCATTTTAGCAGGCAGAAGGCAGAGGAAAGCAGTTCGGGGAGATTAGTCGCCCCAAAGAAGAGGCGATTAGTTGTCAGGCGACTAAATCTCCCCGAATCTGCCTGTGTGCCCCAACCCTAAGGACAGATTATATAAAAGAGTGATAGGGAAACAAAAGTTCAGATGAGAGAGTATATTTTGTGACTGAGGCATTACCAGGAGTGATGGAATTCTCTCTGTCTCGTTCATCTTCAAAGCCTAAAGATACAAATGGACATAGTCAGACAAAATGAAGTCACAGTTAAAGAGGCTGTTCACCTTTATACAATTTTTGTAGAGAGTGATATTCTGAGATTATTTGCAATGGGTTTTCAATTTTTCTTATTTGTGGTTTTTGTTATTTAGCTTTTTCTTCAGCAGCTCTACAGTTTTGCAATTGCAGTAATATAGTTGCTAGGGTCCAAATTACCCCAGCAACCATGAACTGATTTGACAAATAGTAGCAATAACAATAATTGTGTAGCCTTACAAAGCATTTGTAGTGACCCCCATTTGAAAGCTGGAATAATCAGAAGAAGGGAAATAATTCAAAATATTAAAAATAAACAATGAAGACCAATTGAAAAGTTGCTTAGCCCACTTTAAGGATAAACTCAATTTGATAATGGTTAACCAGTATACTTATAGATAAAAATGAGAAATATAAGGAAATATGGTAACTGTGGTATCGATATTCATTACCAACTACAAAAATCCCTATGATCTTTTTGTAATCACTATATGATAGCAATATATGTCGGTGTTCATTATGTTACACTTTATAATTTCTCAGATGTGGAATAACTAATACTTAGTTGTATTTCAGGTAATTCCTTCAACTGTAAGCCCATAGAAGTATCTTCTATTATGATACTTAAGGGACTACTTATTTTTCTTAAAATGTTAAAACTCAATAAAAACTATTGAAAAGAAAAGTTGCTTAGAATTTGCCATACTATAACATAATAAAAGTTAACTGAAAGGTGAACCACTCATTTATTTCCTTATCTATATTATCCCATTTGTATGAAAGATTGTTCCATTAATGCTGCTGATGACAATGGATTGGCTTCTTAGAAATACCATATACAGTAAACATATGGGCTGATATAGACAACGCCACGTAGGAATCAAACAAGAGTATTTAGGGCAGACTTGCTGAAGAAGAATTCATGAACTGAATCAATTATATTTGCAAGATTACCTGTTAAAGGAGCTTTTCAGATTTTGAAAATTCTAGGGGCCGGCTCAAGGCCGGGGCACCCCAAGGGGGTCTCCCTAAGGAAACCCTGGCTATCTCTTACACTTGTTCAGACGAGATGGATTTATCTGAACAATGGAGAAGCCAAAAAAAATAAACCCAGATGTTAAAAGGCAGGTGTAGCACCAAGTCGCAGTCCAAAAAGGCAGGAAAAGCACTGTAGCAATCTGTATAGAAAGAGAATAAAAAGGCAAGTTAATGAATTTAGCACTTAATATTTCCTATATAATACAGAGGGAGGCAGGCAGAGATCTATGTTACCCTAAACTTGAGCTTTGCCAAGGTAATTGGCCTCAGTTTATAGAATTGAGCATTGGTGCAGTTGGAATGCGCACACCGTACATTGGTTCCATTCACTCCATGTTTTTTGAGTAAGGCCCAGTTATGCCCCGTGGGTGACTTGGCTAGAGAAGTGCAGAATTCATAGAAACCTCAAAGCAAATACTTCTGATTGATCTACAGAAAGTGACTGGTTTGGTTTGGTTGATATGGGGAATGACACACATGGCAGTAAATGATGCTTGTTGTCCCCATGGAAAGACTCATTGATCTGTTAGATCTCCAACTACTTCATACACTATTCATAGCAGGAATGCACCCAATCTACCATTTCAACTGAACTGCAACACATGATTAATATCTACTTGCTAGGCTTCATGGTGTTAGCAACCAGATACAGTAGTAAATATTGCCGTATTTACTAACATAGGTGACTAAATGTAAAAGAGCACTTGCCAATAGCAAGAGTGGTCACCATGAATTACTGCCCAGGCGCAGATTTGCACAGAGTTGAGAATCCCCCCCCTTTTCCAGGGGGGGTAAACAATCCGTTAATAGTGCTCAAAGGGCAGCTCTGCTATAGGGCTGTATTACTGGGTAACTGTAGGCAATAAAACATTGTGACCTACCATGTACCCTGTTGCCCCCTCATTTTGGCATTTGAAGGGAAAGAGCATGCATGAGATTTACAAATAAATGTTATTCTTTTAAAAGGAAAAAGAATTGAGAATGATTAAATTCAGTTTTATAAGGTACATAAGAGCAGGGCAGATACCCTGGGTCAGAGGAGCAAAACTCTAAGAAACCTGTCGGTACTGGCAGGAAAAATTAAGTATGTTATGGTGAGGTGCAGGGGTCCCAAAATGCTTCCTTTTTATGGGGCACTAGTGGAAAATAAGAGTAGATGTGCTGGCAGCCTGCATAACATCCAAATCCTGGGTCTGTGTTACCCAACCAGCACTAGATTAAATGCAGCTCCAAAAGCCCATTTTAGGGGAAAAATCTCCAAATTCACTAAAATCAGCAACACCCGCTAGTCGGGGGAGGGCATCACCCAACTTTCACCTCTTTTTTTTTTGCTCTAAAATAAGGGTTATGTGCCAAAAAATCTCTCGGAGGCAATATACATTTATCACAGTGCCAACCAACGGACAAAACTAACAGTCAAATCCGTAGGGGTACAGTAACCTCACTTACAGTATATGGGATCCTGCTATTTGTCCCCCATTCATTTGCTTGGATCAGTGAGAGAAGCAACACCTGCTAGTCTGGGGAGGTATCACTCAACTATTTCCCCTTTTTTTGCACTAATATAAGGGTTATTTGGCAAAGAATCCCTCAGAGGGAATATACACGTATCATTGTTAACCAACGGACAAAACCAACTGTCAAATCAATAGGTATGCTCACCTCTCTTAGATGGGATCCTGCTATTTGTCCCCTACTCACTTGCTATCACCCTCCCCCCAACTGTCCCAATGGCACGTGCTGCCAGATGTTGCTGTTGATACTGGGAACAAAAAGTAAGCACCTTATGGTTGGTACAGGGGTCCCCAAATGCTACCTATAGTAGAATGTGTTCATATTTGCTGGCAGCTCTGCATAACTACCAAATCCTGGGTTTGTATCTCCCAAGCAGTGCTAAGATTAAAGGCATCTCCAAAGCCAATTTTAGGTTAAAAATCTCCAGATTCACTAAAATCAGTGAGAAAAGCAACACCCGCTAGTCTGGGGGGGGGGGCATCACCCAACTTTCCCCTCTTTTTTTTGCACTAAAATAAGGGTTATTTGCCAAAAAATCTCTCAAAGGGAATATACATTTATCACAGTGCCAACCAACGGACAAAACCAACCATCAAATCCCTAGGGGTACAGTAACCTCTCTTACAGTGTATGGGATCCTGCTATTTGTCCCCCAATCATTTGCTACGACCCCTTAACTGTCCCCATGGCACGTGCCTCTGCTGCCCTCCCCTAGTTCCACACATTGATAAAGGGAGCATGTATTTAGCTACAGTGTTGGTAGATAAGAGCAGGGCAAATACCGAGGGCTTAGGGGCAAAACTCTAAGGAGCCTGTTAATACTGGGAACAAAAATGAAGCACCTCATGGTGTAGTACAGGGGTCCCCAAATGCAACCCAACAGTACAAAATGTGTATATTAGCTGGCAGCCCTGCATAACATCCATATCTTGGGTCTGTATCTCCCAAGCAGCGCTAAGATTAAAGGCATCTCCAAAGCCAATTTTAGGGGAAAAATCTCCAGATTCGCCAAAATCAGTGAAAAAAGCAACACCTGCTAAGTCTGGGGGGCATCACCCAATTTCCCCTCTTCTTTTTGCTCTAAAATAAGGGTTATTTGGCCAAAAATCTCTCAGGGAAAGTTTACTTACCTCTCACCACAATGCCAACCAACGGACTGAACCAACTGTCGCATCCCCAGGTAGGAAGTCACCTCTGTTTCCTGCTCTTAAAGGGGAAGTGTCCCCTGTTATTGAGTGAGGTTTATATTTTGCCTTAGATGTGCAGTACATACACAGCTTATTATGTACACAGAGCATTGCTTTGTATGTGTGACCTATTGAGTCAGTGCAGTTACTGTGCTGCCATATCTGTTGGATGCATTCATTCATTAGCCATGGTTCCAATAAGTGCTGCTGCTGTTGCTAAATCTGGTGGAACCAGGGGGTCCTTTGCTTGTAGGGGTTCCCTTCCTTAGCCTGAATAGTGGGTATAGATGGGGTTACACTCTGACCAAACAATAGAAAGGGCTTTGTCCTTAGTTGGGGAATATACAGGGTATGTTTGGGGGGGGGCATATTCTTCTAGTAAGGGACAGATGGGGTGGGGCAGCAGCACAAATCATTCATTACTCTGGCAGTGACCAGGCCATTGCATCTTGGGAAACAGGAAGTGATGCTGCATTTAGACTGATGTCAGTAACGCAATATGACACAGGGTTGGCTACTAATTTAAAGCTCAGGCAGGTTTTTAAAGTCCAAACTAGCCAAGGTACGGATTTGGGTTACTTTTTGCAGCTTTTGGTGGGTTTGTGCCATATTTTTCCATTTAAAAAGATATGACCAATGTTGGGTTCTCGATTGGGATTTAGGATTCTGGCCCACAATGAGTAAGCCCCTCTTGGATTTCAATAAATACTTACTCAAATTGAGCCTGGCCCCCAAGTTGCCCTGGGGCCTGATTTGAACCAATCAGATTCACTCCGGTTATTGACCAGACGGCTTTATTGGAGTTATACATTAATACACCATATTACAATACAGATTAAATAATCACTTATGTTACAATTTAAGCACTTCTTCTTCCTATGGTCCCATGGTATCCAGTCATCATACTTGTTTTAGTATAATTGTGCCCCTCTGTCCATCTAACATCAGCACAATAGGCAAATAAGGAGCATCTGCTGTATCAGCACAGTGTCCAGAATGGGATCTGTGCTGTGGGGATGTTTCTGAGACTATATGTAATGTTCTTAGCCTTGCACTAGGAATACTTGTGACATGAGGCAACCAATGTATTCTTTATATTCCTTTTATCCCCCTGCCCTTGATTCCTGATTACTGATGGCAGTGGCGTAACTAGTTGTAACTGGGCCCCACAGCAAATTATTTTTCTGGCCCCCAAAATTTCCTAGTCACAGTCCTCCATCCCCAGCAAACCACCCTCTGCCCTCTCGGGGGATACCAACTTCATGCGGAGTGGGCAGGCAGGGCAAGTGAGCATCAGGAGCGGGGTTTTTCCCAGTCCTACTGTGTTTTTTGAAATTGTTTATTAATTGGGGCCTTTTAGGGCTGCTATACCTCCTTGGCCCCCCACTGTAGTTACGCCCCTGGGGATGAGTGAATCTGTCCCCTTTTTGCAAAACAGTAAAAATTAGCAAAAAACACATTTTCACATATATTATTTGTTAAGGCATTTTTTCAATGTGCATATTGTGCTATTTTTGGCCTACTTTTGAAGTGCATTTTGGCTAGTTTTGGGCAGGTTTTGAAAATTAGACCTGGCAACCCTGTTCCAGCCTGATGTCAGTAATACAATTTGGCAGACCTGTTACACAAACCCCCATAACACAGGGAACCTCTTCTTTGCGATCTCTATACATATTAAAAATGAGTTTTTGAGCATTCGGACACATGAAATACTGAGGGGGCCACGCTGTGTCTGTCAAGAAATCCTAAGAGGTTATGCTGTGTCGGTCATGAAATGCTTAGGGGCCATATTTTGAGTTTTTTGTCATATTTCATTTATATGTATGAAATATGTTTTTAATGCTGTAATAAGAATAGATAGAGGATAAAGAGCTTTTTTGTCTGTACAGCCACCATCCAGCTTGAACCATTGTCTGTGCTGTTGTATGTGTGCAAACACCTCTTTATATCCATTGCCTGCTTCTCTCTTTTCTAGTTTGCAAAACCTGCTATCACAAGAAATGCTTCAGCACCTGGGATTGCTCTAAGTGCTGCAGAATCAAAAGGAGAACAGTCCTGAAGAGAAGTCCGTCGCCAAGTCTACAGCCGACTGAAAGGAAACCAGTGCAATTATAAGTTTTGTTTTATACCTCAATCTTTATATTATGCACAGAAGTTTATTTAAGAAATTAAATTTAAATATTACATTTTTGTAAGCTCTTTTTATTGTGTAGAAGTTTTTGGGTTTTCTATTTTATTCATATTTTAACAGCCTTTTTTAATGTCTCAGATTCTGAATATGTTTAGGACTGACCACTAACTCATACTTGTATTCCCACCAGCCCTGCTAGTGCTGCCTGAATCTACTGGATAATATACCAATTGGATTAGGGCATCTGAGTAGAACTAAATCCTAAAATCATTTTTTTAATGTTACATGCAGAGTGGGGAATTGGAGAAATCTAAACTTCTCCTTTTCTTCTGAACTGCACTGATTATATAGGGGTTTTACCAAAGTTCTCCACCCCTGTTACGTTTTCTAATAATCATTTAAGTCAGATGACCATATGAGAACATTGGGACATCTATACATGTGAAAAAACTATTCATGATGCAAAACTTCACTAAATTGACTGCTAAACACCTTTTGCACTCCTTTCCTATGTAAACTTCCAAGAGATTGTCATAGATGCCCCACTGCTCTGACTTCTGGATCTGGTCCAAGCAATAATTTAGGAAATTATCTTATTTGACCCCTTCTGTGTCACACACTGGCCAGACATGATACTGGCTCAGTCACTAACTTGACTTGAGAAGGCACTTTGATTTCCTTGTACCTGATCTAAAGGAGCTCACATGAAGCAAGTGAAGCAGCAGCAGTGAAGCTTACAGCAGCCACCGGCCAGCATAGGTATAGAAATATTATTATCATATCAGTCTAAGCTAATTTAAAAAAAAAAAAATCTTTGTTTTCTATTTCTATTTTTTTTTTTTTTGCACTATTTTCAGTTTCTTCTAATTTATTTAGTAACTGACTTTTCTTTGTTTTGTGCCAAAACACCATGACATCACCTACTTTTTTACATCAGTGCCCCAAGTATTTACAATAGAAGAGGGTTTTCCCCCCAACTATATTTCTGTAGGAACAGTCTTATTTTTCATTAGTTATTTTATTTTATTTAAACAAATGTCCTACTTTTGCAGATTCGCATTATTAAAATAAAGGATGCAAAGAAAAAATGTCTGGACTTCTGGATGCTGTTTGTTCAACATTTATCATCAGGGCCGCCATCAGGGGGGCACAGGGGGGACAATTGGCCCGGAGCATTTGCAGGTTTAATGGGGGCCCGGCCGTGTCACACTTTTCTGATTAGCTGGGCCCCCTTTCCCAATCCAATAGGGCCCTTCCTAAGTTCCATTGGTGGTCAGCTGGTTGGCTGCGGCTAATGTGGTTGGCTGCGTCCCGTGTGTACGTCTGACATCAGTACGGACGGGTGCAACCCTATATAAGGTGCCTGTCGCCTGCTGCCAGGAGAAAGAAGAGTGCACTGCTGTTGGAACTACCTGTACGAAGAGAGGATCTGCCGACCGGCGCCGCCTGAAGAGGAACCACCACCGGCACCGCCTGAAGAGGATCCACCACTGCTGCTGGAAGAGAGGATCCACCGCCGCTGCCGGACGAGAGGATCCACCGCCGCTGCCGGAAGAGAGGACCGCTTCCAAAGAAGAAGCCGCCGCAGAGGAAGAAGACTTCACTAAGGAGAAACAAGGTGAACTTGACCAGTAAGTCCCACTGTACCAATGACTAGGTGTTACCCCCCTGGCCACCAATGCTAGCCCCGGCCACCAATGCTACAGCCTCCTGGCCACTAATGATTTTTTTGCCAATTTTAAAGGGGGCCCTGGCCACCAATGATTTTTTTTTGGCAATGTTAAAGGGGGGCCTGGTCACCAATGTTACCCCCCTGCCCTGGCCACCATAGATTTTTTTGGCAATTATAAAGGGGCGCCATGGCCACCAATGTTACCCCCTAGCCACCAATGATTTTTTTGGGCAATGCTAAAGGGGGCCCTGGTCACTAGTTACCCCTTGCCCTGACCACAAATTATTTTTTTGGCAATTATAAAGGGGGCCCTTGCCCTTGATAGTTTGTAAAGGGGCCCTGGCCGCTTGGCGATTTTGCAACTTGTAAAGGGGCCCTGCCAGAGCCGGAACTAGGGGTAGGCAGAAGAGGCACGTGCCTAGGGCGCAAAGGTAGATGGGCGCTAGGCACTTACCTCTTCTGACGCCTTCCCCTAGTTCCAGAAGCAGTGGTAGCAGTTTTTCTCTTCTCTGCGCATGCACACTTGTGTGTCGCGTCCTCGGAGCGTGCGCAAACGGTGGGGGGGCGAGTAGTCGCTGGGTTGCCTAGGGCAGCCGGCTGACTTGGCCCGGCACTGGGCCTTGCCCCTGGCCACTTTTAATAACCATTCGCTTACCCATGGCTACCTATGTAGCCCTTTTGATTGTTCTTTTTTCTGTAACTTGAAGGCGTTCCCTGGAGTTATTTTTTGACCAAGGGGTTAAACCAAATGACTCTTATTTATACATTAGAAATGCAGAAATTCTAAAACTGAGTGCAATTTAGATTAGGTACCTGCTTAAAGAGTCTACCTTGATGTGGTGGCAGGCTTAATAACCCTTTGGCCAAAATGATTTTATTTACCGTTTTAGTGCTTGCCTGTGTTGCCTTTGTACTGATGGGTAGTGGGCGTGGCAAGGGGGAGCCCCAGAAAATTTTGTTGTGAGGGGCCCCTTGATTTCTGATGGCAGCCCTGTTTATCATAATACATTCCTTTAAAATAAATCAAGGATGAAAGTACAAGCTGTTTTTTATTTGCATATTTTAACCAAGGGAGAAAATGGATTCTTCTACAAGTGCTTGATCCCTTATCCAGAAAGCTCTAAGTTACCTGAAGACCATTTCCCAAAGAGTCCATGATGCCTTATCCAGAGAATCCCAAGCATTCTGCATAGTTGATCCCATACCTGTATTTGGTGCAGAGATCATACAAGAGATTGAAGCAATTAAGGCAAGTTTACACTGCTGTGGTTGTCCCCAAGGAAGGTCACAAGTGTGTCTGATGTACTGGATCTGTTTTGAGATACACTTTGTCTTTTTACCCCCATGCCATGCATATTTGTTGAAGGAGTACTTCATGCTCTACTACAAGCTTTAGTTTTAGTTGTTGCTTTGTGTCCAACATCAAGGCTCTTGAAAGAAACTAAACCTCATCACGTAATTGGGTTCAAAATGAAGACGATCTAGACCTTCGATAATTCCTGCATTAGCACATCAACTTTTTTTGTGTAGTTCCTGATGACCTGGGCTTAAGGGTCAACTCACACTGTGTATATACAATATAAAAGTCACAATAAAAGGCTGCGATTCAAATTACAAAGCAGATATAACCTCATTTTTTCTGCTAATGATTTCCCACAATGCCTAAGCTTAGCTTCTCAAGAGCAACACTGAGCATGTGCAGTGCCACTGACATTCAAAGATGTGGAGCTACTGTGAAGAAACTTGAACACACGTTTCATTTATTTATAAGGCTGGAGGAGAAAGTTCACAATATAGAATGCAGCATATACTTTTGTAGGCTTTGGTATTGCTTTTAGAATGTTAAGTATGTCAATCCAGAAGTGTGTTTGTCATTAGGGTAAATAAAGTCTGTGGCTGAAATCTAATGTGTCAAAAGCTTCCTTACCATAGACTAGCATTGACTAGGAGACATAGGCTTGAGTAATAGTGATAAGCAAGCTGGCCCTAACCTCTGCCAGCATAAGAAAGTTCAATTAGGGGATTAGGTAGAGGCCCTGGCCTAGCCACTTGCCAGTAATATACAATTTGAACCTCTGCCAGCCCAACTTGACACACTACAAATACTTCAATAACCTGTGCCTGTCATCACCAAAGAGAGCATGGAGGGGCAGCCACAAATATATAAATTCAATTTGGCAGCAGTCTTAGACCTCGGTAGTTTGTTAGAGACAGCTAGAGTAGCAGTGTGGAGGATCCTGACCCTCTAACCAGTAAAGAATCAACCCAAAGCATGCCAACCTATGCACTGTGGATACTTCAAGTTTACTACCCAAATAATTCTCACTTTGGTGCTGAACACACAGTGTAGTAATTGCAGAACACACAAATATATGCAGAATGAATGCATGGCTCATAGTGATATATTGTATCTTTAAAAAAAAAAATTGACAGTACAGAAATTTCACATTTGGATGATGCTTACATATTAACATTGCTCCTTTTTTAGCTCCACTTGCTGCACTAAAGTCCACATATTTGTATAAAAATGAAAAAAAAAGGCCGTGCAGCTGTATAAAATATCTCCAGTCTGGAATCTCACAGCATTATGAGCCACAGTACATGTTGGGAACTGAGACGAGTATTGAGAGAGCCCTCTGCAAAGCTGACTGCCTGGCCATATTTAATGCTGCACACAGGACTTTCTGGGAGAGATGCTATTTTAGGGGGATATGTGGACTACAGAGAGTCAGAACAGCATGGGGTGATCAGTTTCCATATAGTTGTTCCACAAGTGTCTCTGTCTGACTCATGAAAGTTTTATAACAGGTTGATGAGCAGGCTCAGAACATGAATGGGAGTTTGTGGATGCAAGATTTTCTCGCCAGGCCGAATAAAGCAAAGTCCTTCACCTTACAGTGGTCCTCTGCAGCAATCACACACTCTGAAACTAGAAACAATGACGAAAATGTTTGTACTAACATGCTGTACCTTGTATATGAGTATATTTGTGGTTTCCTATATTATTCCTTATTGACATTATATATAATATGGATAAGGGCAATGACACATGGGGATGCTTTGGGTGCTTTTTGTGCCACAATTTCTAGTAACTGGTCACCTAAATGCCCAAAGCAGCTGCCTGACAAGTGCAAGTGCTAGGGACAGTATTTTAACCTGATAAATTGTACTGATCGGTTTCTAGGCAACCCCTGACAATGGTGACAAAAGTGCTTGTCATGGTCATTTGCACACACAGTTGTGTTGAGAATACTAGCAGTCCAAATATCATTAACCTCATCAATCACTGTTTTTCGTAGAAATGATATTTCGACATGGCAAATACTCTACTACACCTACTGGTAAATTAATAGAAATCCAACAGACATAACATGCGTGCTGATGATTCTGTGTAATTGAATCATTAATCGAGGCTTGTTCCAAATAATAGCAGTGTGGAGTTCAATTAGTGAGGTCATGCACTGGGTAAATAGATAAAATGCTTCTAATAAAAAATGCTTCTAATATATTTGGTTAGCCAAAAATTTAATATATTAAAGGCTTCCTGCTTTTCAGCTCTCTATCTCTGAGTTAGTTACTATAAGAGGGGTCACATGGGACGTAACAGTTCAGTGAGTGTGCAATTGATCCTTAGCATTCAGCTCAGATTCAAAAGCAAACAGTTATGACTCATGTGGCCCCCTTAAGTCACTGGTTACTGCCTGGTAGCCAATCAGTGGTAACCAAGGGAGAGGAAAAGCAGGAAGTAGTGTTCTGGCTATTATGTTAGACATCCAGTCACTCCAGCCTTTATACATTACATGTTTGGCTAAATAACTATATTAGAAACATTTTTATTTTGCACAGGCTATCTATTTACCCAGTTTTTATTTTTACACTGAACAATTCCTTTAAGGACTGAAGGCAGCAAATGTTGTGCATGGTGGTTATAGTGCATTTCTCTCTGAAAATCGGAGTAAAATTAGTCAGACATTGTTCAGAAGAAAAGCGTACTTGGATAGAGCGTTGATTGGCGAGGGCAAAACATATAAAGAAGTGCAGAAAATGATAGACTGCTCAGCTAAAATTATGTCAAATGCTTGAAAATGGCAACCAAAACCTGAAAGACGTGGAGTAAAACGAAAAACTATTATTGGAATGGATAAAAGAACAGTCAAAATGGCAAAGACTCAGCCAATGATCAGCTCTGGGAAGATCAAAGAAGGTCTAAAGTTACCTGTGATACTGTTACAATTAGAAGACGAATATGTGAAGCCAAGCTATCAGCAAGAGGCCCCCACAAAGTCCCATTGTTGAAAAAAGACACGTGCTGAAGAGGTTACAATTTGCCAAAGCATACATTGACTGGCCTAAAGAGAAATGGAGCAACATGGTATGGACTGAGGAAAACAAGATTGTTCTTTTTGGGTCTAGGGGCCCACACAGTTTATCAGACGACCCCCAAACACTGAATTCAAGTCACAGTACAGTGTGAAGCCAGTGAAACATGGTGGCACAAGCATCATGATAAGGGGATGTTTCTTATACTATGGTGTTGGGCCTATTTATCACATACCAGGGATCATGGATGAGTTTCAATACATCAAAATACTTGAAGAGGTCATGTTGTCTTATGCCAAAGAGGAAATGCCCTTGAAATGGGGGTTTCAACAAGACAATGACCCCAAACACACCACTGAAAACTGCTGTCATGTGAGAGGAAATAACTGCTTTATAAAAGATTCAGTTAATCCAAAACTGAATCAAGGATTCTGTGCTTTCCTACTAAATAATGTGAGTTTAGAAGCAGATAGACTTGCCAACCATACAAAGAGATATATTCCATTGCTTTTTTATGGTTAAAGAAGCATTATAAACCCCTAGATGGTATTTCTTAACCGAAAACCCTTTTTCCAGAAAGAGGATGGTCATCTCCCATAAAGTGCATTTTTTTTCAAACATTTCTTTTTTCTCTCTAATAATAAAACAGTACTTTGTACTTGATGGCAAATAAGCAGCATAAATTCAAATTGATGAAAAAAAACAATCCTATTGGTTTTTTTAAAGTTTAAATGGTATTAGAATGGTATTTCTATCCAAATGATAGAAAGTTCCCTTATCTGTAAAACCCTGGTCCCAAGCATCAACAAGACAACGACCCCAAACTCACCAGTAAACAAGCAACATCTTGGTTCCAGACTAACAAGATTGACGTTATGGAGTGGCCAGCCCAATGCCCAGACCTTAATCCAATAGAAAACTTGTTGTGACATCACCAAAACTTGGTGACATCAACATTGTTGTATCAGAGGCAAAACCAAGAAATGCAGAAGAATTGTGGAATGTAACTGGTGCCAGACGTTGGTGGACTCCATGCAACACAGATGTGCATTAGTTCTCAGAAACACTGCTTATTCAACTAAATATTAGTTCAGTGATTCAAAGGAAAGCAAAAACTTGAAGCATTTTTCAGTTTATACAGTAAATGTTTGAGTTTGTAGCAGACACTGCTAATTTTGCAACAGGCTAAGGGCTCTTATACATGGGCATTTTTCCTGCGTTTTTTATGCATTTGATGCACGTTAAAAAGCAGGTTTGAATTTGATTTGTGCTAGGCTGTCCTCATGAGCTCTGAGTTGCGTTTTACTCAATTTACGTTCAAGTGTATTTGTTTACATGCAGCATGCGGCAGTGTTAGAGCCCTAATATTCCTTTTTTTTTTACTTTCTGTAAAGGAATAACACAAATTTGATAAATGTGTCTTCATGTTTTGATGTGGAATAGAATGTGCAGTGTATAAGGATTTTGAGCTTAATTCAGTTTTTATAAACACACTGCTATTATTCTGAACACAAATGTCTCTGTCTCTGTTTTGTCCTACTAATTGCAGTGTTTGAAGTATTCAAAAAGTAGCCACGTGTGTCATTACTCTAATAGTACCTCAATGGTGTGACCTTGTACTTGTGATTGTGACCCATTCTAAAATCAGTAGAAACATGTTAGCCTTTACTTATAATGAAATGCCACAAATTTAAAAATAAAATAAAGCAAAGATCAAATTCCACCCCAGCCTAGAGGTATTTACCCCTCCCACCACCCCAAGCAGGCTTAGTCCAGACAGCCCATTCTGTCCGGAAGATCATTCAATAAACTGAAGAAATCTTTACTGTTGCACTGCAGCCTATAGAAGGATTGTCCAGCCTATAGATGAAATGTACAGCCTGTAGAATAATTGTCCAGCCTATAGAAGGATTGTCCAGCCTATAGAAGAATTGTACAGCCTGTAGAAGGATATGTACAACCTGTAGAATAATTGTCCAGCCTATAGAAGGACTGTCCAGCCTATAGAAGAATTGTACAGCCTATAGAGGAAATGTACAGCCTGTAGAAGAATTGTCCAGCCTATAGAAGAATTGTACAGCTTAAAGAGGAAATGTACAGCCTATAGAAGGATTGTCCAGCCTATAGAAGAATTGTACAACCTATAGAGGAAATGTACAGCCTATAGAGGAATTGTACAGCCTTTAGAGGAAATGTACAGCCTATAGAGGAAATGTACAGCCTATAGAAGAATTGTAGAGTCTATAGAAGAATTGTACACCCTATAGAAGAATTGTACAGCCTATAGTTCCAACGCACCACAATCCACCATGTGTACCTTCTCCCCACGTCATGTACTTTATCTTTCTTGCCACTGCCTACCTGTGGCCACTGCAATTGAATCTCCCCACAGTTCAAACCACAGCTATGGGGTGACTGGAACTGCCAACATTAATCTTTAGTGTTTAAGGTTTTTTATCATGGTAGTGTCATGCCACATCAGATTTCTTCTCCCAATCTGACTAAAAATGAAAGCATTTTTGTGCAAACTAGGGTCAGGTGAAATTAAAGAAATGTATATAAAAAAATTGGGCTTAAGAAATGGTGAATTGGCCCTGTGTTTAGCTGCCAGTGTCTGTGTATTAATATGATACAGATCCTTATACTCTGACCTTGGGGGTAACACATCCTCCTCAAAATAACAGCAACACATTTATAGGAGCCCTCAAGCAAATTGCATATCTCCCAGTGGCCCACTTTTGCCAGGACATCCCTGATTTTTGCTCCCAGACAGTTTTTACAGAAAAAAAAGGTTATAGACTCAAAGGAGAGCAAAATAGAGTTATCTAGTTATTTAAGGAGTCGTTTACCTTTAAGTAAAGTAACTTTTATTAAGATGGTGTCAATGTTTTGAGACTATTGTTATTATTATTATTAGTATTTTTTTAATGATTTAGTATTTTAGTATCTCTCCAGTCTGGAATCAGCAACTATCTGGTTGTCATTTCCAGCCCCCTGTCCCCCCAGGGTCTGCTGTAAGTTACTTCACTGAGTTGATGTTCAGAGGAAGGGGCCTTGAGCAGTCAGACATAAGTCCTTTGGTGCAATAGTATATAATTTACAATTCATCAATTCAAAATGTGTTATTTTAGTTCAGAGCAGTTTCCAGAAAGTTCATGACAAGGCTCATTAGCTTCTTAATATGTAAGCCTAAAATGGACATAGAAACCTAAAGTTATCACACAGATATTAATTTTCAAATGTTGTTTCTATTACATCATTGAATATTAACTTACTATAAATGTATATCCAGTTGGAATAATGGTATGGAGCATTGTTGTGGTAAGGAGATTGCATGTATGGAGTAAGCTACAGCTGTGCTGCCTGCACCACCTAAATTGGGCTGCAACATGATTGGATATGGACACATCAGAAAATATTCATATGCATCTAAAGGCGCCAAATTCTGCTTTTGTTTACAATGTACCTGATCTCTGTTTCCCATTATGAGTATAGGCCCAGGCTTCAAAAAGACCAGTGATCTCCTTTCTCCCATTGTGTTTCACAACTAGACATGTAGGGTCTGGCACTAGCTTGTATTTGCTTAAATGCTGGGGAGGGACCTGAGTTTACAATATGGGGTCTTCCCATAATTTTAAGAGCTATTCCTAAAAAGTGAAAATTAAAAATTCAAGTAGTTTACCTACCTTCAATTTTAGTAAATTGAATTAACTTTTAGTATGATGAAAACTGATATTTTGACACTTTCATTACTTTGTTTGTTGCAGCTCTCCAGTGTGGAATGAGTAGCTATCTGATTGCTAGGGTTTGCATATGCCATAGTATCCAGGCAGTGGTTTAAGATGGTAATGGTAAAATTAGTTACAAAAAGAAAAAATGACAATAAAATTATAGCTTCACAGAGGATATCTCTTTTTTTGGCTGCTAGTGACCAACTCAACTGGAAAGAGGCAGAAGAATAAGACCGACAATTACAAAAATGACAACAAATGAAGACCAGCTGAAAGTTGGAACAGAACAATTTACAACATACTTACAAATTTAAAGGGGTTGTTCAGTATGATGTAGAGAGTGATATTGTGAGATAATTTGCCATTTGTTTTCATTTTTTTATTATTTGTGGGTTTTGAGTTATTTAGCTTTTTATTCAGCAGCTCTTCAATTTGCATTTTAAGCAATCTGGTAACTAGGACCCAAATTACCCCAGCAACCATGCATTGATTTGAATAAGAGACTGAAATATGAATAGGAGAGAGTCTAAATATAAGGATCAGTAATAGCCAATAACACTACATTTGTAGCTTTACAGAGCATTTGGTTTTTAGAAGGGGACAGCGACACCCATTTGAAACATGCAAAGATATACATTTCTGATTACAGTACTTTGAATTATTTAATCAGTAAAAAAGTTAAAAGCAGTAATTCCGTGAAGTTGCTAAAACGTTATGAATTTATTTGTCCACTTATACCTCAGAATGCTTTGATTTGTTTTCAGCAAGTTGTTTTGTTGCATCTAAGTCACAAACCATGCCATGCGTTTGTATAGGTTATGCGTATGTGTTGCATTTTGATTGCTGCGCTTTATGGCAGACCAGAAGTTAAAAATTCAAATAGAAAAGTACCCCGTTAGTAACACCTAATCTAGTAATAGATTACTTCACTACTATACAAGTAGTAGTAACGATACTTAAATTAAAGTTCAGTAGTGCTGGTCCTTTAACTCATCAACAATTTTATATAAAACCAATCAATTCCCAGATCAATTAATTCCCAGGCCTATTCTTAAATCAATTGAATATAAATATAAAGTGCTGTTTAGTGCGTATATCAAATGAAAGTTGCCAAATTAAAAAATGAACAATCAATTCATTCGAAATTCATGATTAGGCTCAGGTGTAATAAAGGATGTCCACAATTCAATGGAAAGTGCCAATTAATTATACGAAATAAGGTGTGTTTACAAAGTTGATGTTCAGTTGATTCAAAAAGAATAAATGTAAAGTGCAGTGCAATAGGAGTCAATTACTAGATAGGTAAATTGCATAGAAATGAGATTTAGATTACATTTAAATTATGACCAGGAGTTGGGATAGGGACCAAACAAAGTGCCACTGTTATGCGGTAAAGTGGAAGGATATTATGGCAAATTAGAGGGTGGAGCTGTCCCAAAACTAGCTGTGTCATGTTGGCCCTCCAATTAAGGAATTGTGATATTTATTACCTGACTTTATAGTACTATTCACTATCATTCTAAATTGCTAAACTGTATTTTAGAAAGGTGAGATTGTATATTCATAAAAGCATTCTGTAAATCCAAATTCAACCAAAAGGATAGCTAAGGATATTTTGTATACAATCTGGATGAAATGATATAGTTAAAAAAATTGGAATTGTTCAATTCTGACACATACAGCTATTACAACACAGGTTTTTAGCAAAGCATATAATGGGATTATATTTGTGCATTCAATTATACGTTAACTCTTTTGCTTTTACTGTTTTTGCTTTTATTTTAATATATTTATCTTACATTAATGATTGATGTTACTGGTGTATACATTATTTTATGAAAGAAAAAAAGAATACTCAGGTTTGTGCTGCACATAAATGTCAATGCAACAAATACCATATAGGCTGAACCATTTTGCATATGTATAATTTGCTATATAAGGTTTATGCTTTAATGGTAACATTGAATGAAATGAAATGCTGAAAGAAATGAAACAAAAAGCAACTTTATTTAAGCCAAAGTCAACTTGACGTGAAGTGATATGAAGAAATGAGAGCTGGGTTCATAATCGCCAGTGATTGGTTCATACCGGGGGCACGTTTAGAAGTTTTCAAATTCACAGTTGAAGTCTGTCATTCTGCACAATATATATTTCCACTGACGATCCCTGGAAGTAAAAATAAGAAAATATAGAACACAACATTGCTTATTTAATTGTTTTGGAAACCAATTCCACTACATAAACACATTTGCATAGTGTTCTGGGGCTAGTGTGTATATATAAATACCCCATCACCAAGGCCATAACAACACAGCAGGGCCCAGTTATATGACAATGAATGACCCCATGTAAGGCCTGATTGTTTCAAGGTTTAAACATTTGTTTAAATATTTTATCCAAGGGGATAGAGAAAGGCCTACACATTTAGCAACAAATATATGTGTATTATAAGATATATATATATATATATAAAAAGGGGACATCAGCACATTTACCATAATCATGTTATTTCCATACCTGCAATTCACCAATATAAATATTTTTCCATTATATTACAATTAATGAAATGGAATATAAGCAATTAGCAAGGGAATGCCATGTCTTGCCTGGACTGTAGTTAATACACAAGAATACTTCTGTTGATAAAGTATTATGGCCTCTGCATAGACTACAAGGAAACACGTTTGCTCTAGTGGCTGCTAAAACCACTGTAGAAGAAGAAGGGATATGAAAGGAATATGAATGTCTATCTGTCTATTTGTTATTGAAAGTTGGTTCATTTAATTATGGAACTCTATCATCTCTGCCTAAAACTATTTCTCTTCTTGTCAACTTTGTTTTACTTGAAGAAAAAAAACATTTGAATGCACTAATAGCAACTGCTGGTTCTTACAATGGGTAGACCTCATAGGGTCAGATGAAGGCTAGATCCTGGCAACATTTAACAAATGCATCAATCGTGACATATATTATACGTGTTCGAGGCAGGTGCAGTATTGTGCCTGCAACTAAAATGAGGATAATATTATAAGTATATGAGGCTAAAAATATTGACTGTTTTAATAAACTGGAGAAGAAAAATAAAAAAATAAAAAGTTGTTTGAAAACTTTTTGTTTTTTCATTCAAATGTCTGGCATTTTTCTTTAATAAATCGGAACTATTCTACTATCCTCTAGTTATATTTACATTTATTCCCCAATGTTTTTGGTTTTTAATGACAATAAAACGTAATCTCGAATTTTGGTCTATCTGCCCCTCTGTATATTTTTTTTTTCAATAATCTTTATTGAAATTTCAAACAAGTACAAATTGACTTGCAACAAATGTTCATACACATACAGTTCTTCAGAAACTGCAAGTCACCAAATATAAATCCACATTACAGAAAAAAAAAATAAAACAAAAAGAATATAAAATTATGATAACTTACAAACTCCGGTGAAGAGAGAGAATCATTGAAAAAAAAGTACAAAACGACCCATCATATGTCAATCGTTATTAACGTCACATGACACAGAAATGCACTTACACACATGCTTGGATATATAGCAAATTACCGTATTGGGTCTTGCCACACCCTCACAGTTCACAATGTTGCAGGGTACATCACAGACTGATCCTGATATCTCTATAGCTCAGCCAGGGCGACCAGATAGTCAGGAACACTGCTTGTTTATCTCGGATCATATAGGATAATTTCTCCAGATGCCCCTCTGTATATTTTAAAGACTAATCAAGACTAATAAGACTTATCATAGTCCTATATTGACATATCTCATACAAGACTGCTTTATTATATTTGGCAAAAACAGATACAGGAGGCCAATTACCAGAACGTTTTTGGCTACGCTCATCATCATAGGTGTATGTACTGTAAAGAGACCTGTTCCACATATGTAATGTAAAATATTCTTTACTTGCTGTTGGTTCCATGTATATCCTATGAGTATCCTTGAAAAACTACAGGGGAGTTGATATCCATCTAGTTGGTGATCAGGCAGATTACCTAGCTGTGTAACTGTAAGAAAAAAACTCTCTGCTTCTATCTGGCAGTTGTGTATTTACTGGAATCAATGTAATTTGTTATCAATAACAATATCAGATAATAAATACACTATGTAATTTAAAAGAAGATTACAATTGTCTCAGCAATATAAATAATAATAACACTAACCTCTCAACACCCGAGAAAGTGGTGGTTGCTCCTCGGATGTAATAGCCGTAGGAATAAAGGACCATGTCTGACTCCTCCCCATAATGCCCTGGATATTCTGTTGTCAACCTAAAATAAGATATTAATTAATGTATGTATTTAGCAATGTTCGTCCTAAATATTTATTCTGCATATCCAAGAGTAATAGCCACAAAGTCAACCTTTCTAGATTAGATACAAGACATTTCTGCCAAGACACTGTCCCGAATATGATTTATATTTTATCCAAATTTATCTGTTCTCATTTATATTACAGCAGTGGGGATCAGATTTTGTAGCATCCCACAAAATCTCGATCTTTTGCATGGCAAGCTTTTGTGAGTCAGATAAAGTCTGATCAGAATCTGTTGTGTAGTTTAGCTCTAAGGCAGCACTTTGCTCTTTAAAGGAGAACCAACCCCCCTTATTTATAAAAACCCCAACCCCCCACCCTACATTTGGTAATCTTCAGTAAGTAAGCGCCGTATTGGCGAATGCACAGTTGTAGCAATATTCTGGTCCTGAACAACTGTGCATGCACCGAAAGTCAAGGAAATAGCCGAAGACAAGGAAGGAGACCCGAAGAATACTGAAGTGCCGGAAGATGATAATTAAAGACTTAGGAGCAATTACTGGAGTTTACACCTAGGTTGGGGGCAGCAGGGGGGAATATGTAAGTAGGGGTTTTTATGAATAATGGGTTTAGTTCTGCTTTAAGAATTGAACCCAAATAGGGGCAGATTTGTCAGATTTGTCAGTGTGAAATTAAAGCTCACCAGTAAAATTCCACCACCCATCCATTCCTATAAAATTTTTAGAGGCCTCTTCCATTGATAAATATACCTCTATACCTCTTGTGTTCTGGCTATCATGTTAGACATCCAGTCACTCCAGCCTTTACATTTTTGGCTAACTAACTATATTAGAAATATTTACCCAGTTTTTATTTTTACATTGAACTGTTCCTTTAAGTTAAATGGATACCAGCAGGTCCCCTAGAATCTAACAAATATTTCATAAAGTCTAATCCTCAGCCATAACCTATCTTTAACTTACCAGCAACTGTACGAGCATCTTTTACTGTAGCGGCAGCAGTAAAATTGCCATTCTCGATCCAACACTGCCTCAAAGTACTGGCTCTGAAATCCTGCTACAAGTCCGTTGTTGGAGCATGTTTGATACCTGCAAAACAAATTACATGAAAACTCCAAACACAGTTCTAAAATATTTATACTGTTAGGAACACAATTTTTTTAACTTTAAATCCACACACATGGTTTTCTCAGCCAGTCTACTGAAGCCAAATTGCATTAAACGAGCTAATTCCCCTTTATCACATCTCAATGAAAAATTGACCAGTATCTTAGGGTTTCGATTTGGTTTGGGATTTAACTCCTTCATAAATATATGGGATTCAGCTGTACTTTATAGTTAAGATATACAGTATATATATATATATATATATATATATATATATATATATATATGTATGGTATATAATTGCATAAACCGTATGTAATGAAGGGCTTTTTAGCCATAGATACAGCAGATGGTAAACTCATCTTTGGTTTCAATGAAATCCAGGATTTTCATTTCTGGATAGTGGATCTTTCCATAATTTGGATCTTTATACATTAAGGGGCAGATTTATCAAAGGTCGATTGAAAAAAATTCGAATTTCGAGCTATTTTTTGTGTACTTCGACTAGGGCATAGTCCAAATTCGATTGGAATTTGAAAAAAGATTAGAAAATTCGAATATCAAAACTTATCATATACTGTCTATTCAATAACTTGACTTTGACCATTCCCCGTTTAAAACTTGCCGAATTGCTGTTTTAGCCTATGGGGGGAACTTATTTGGAGTCAATTAGTGGACTTCGATCATATGCGCTATTCCTTTGATTCATACGATTATAATTCGGCCAAATACAGACCTATTTGATCAAAAACTGACCTATTCGACCAAAAAAAACAACTTTGATTTAATTTCTTTTTGAATTTGAATTTTGAAGTTTTTTCAATTCAAAATTCGACTCTTGATAAATATGCCCCTAAGTCTACTACAAAATCAAGTAAACCTGAAATAAACCTAATAGGCTGGTTTTGCTTCCAATAAGGATTGATTATATTGAGAAATGATTATGGAGAAGTACATCTTCTCCAAAATAAGTATAGTTTTATACATAGGCTCCATGTGGGGAGTTTTTGATATTTTAAAATGATTTAATAAAACTATACTATACTTTTTATCTTATAAGCATGCATTTGGGATTTCTTTTGGAAGCAATGAGGTTGTACCTCTGTTTGGTCACTAGAGGACCCCAGCATGCTACTATTGGTTTACATAGATCTGTTTTCCAAGTATCCTAGTTATGGAGAAAAAGAAAATAATTTTTAAAAATTTTGATCAGTTGGATAAAAGTGAGTCTGTGGGACACGGCCCTTACGGATAATGAATCCCATACTTGTACCAACATTGTGGGAGCAAATAAGAAATGGTTAGTTAGTTATCTATATACAACAGTTAGTGAATTCTGTTTATTAGATATATCAAAAAACATGTGCCACTGTGGTTTTATGGTTGTGGCCAACTAAGTGTGCTGCAGGCCCGGATTGGCAATCTGTGGATTGTGACAAATGCCATAGACAGTCACTATTTATTGGGCTGATGGGCTGTTTGGGCCTCTGTGTTCTGTGTGCCAGGGGATATTTTCAATCTCAGTCCCTGCCGGCTTTGTAGTAGATTGGGTGCATCCGTAGTATAAACAGATGACATTTCAGTAAGCACGGGAGCCATGTATTTAGTATTTTGCTTAACAGCATGGCGGTCTTGCCCTTTTTTCCTAGCTCAGTGCTGTCCAACTTCTGTGGTACCAAGGGCCAGAATTTTTGTAGACTATATAGTGGAGAGCTGATAATGGAAACCAGTGTTGACCACTCCCTGTTTTTAAACCACACCTACTTTAAACCACACCCATGTTACAACAAGACCATGTCCACATTAATGGTGGCAGCACACCAAAAAACCAAATGGACAAGGAGCATAGAAAAGGCAGAATATGGCACACAAGGAGCATAGGGCAGGCAGAGTATGGCACACACAGGCAGAGTAGGACAGGCAAAGTATAGCACACACAGGGAGCATTGGGCAGGCAGAGTATAGCACACACAGAGAGCATTGGGAAGGCAGAGTATGGCACACATGGAGCTTAGAGAAGGCAGAGTATGGCACGCACAGGGAGCATTGGGAAGGCAGAGTATGGCAGACACATGGAGCACAGGCAGGCAGAGTATAGCACACACAGGGACTGCATTGGGAAGGCAGAGTATGGCACATATGGAGCATAGGGAAGACAGAGTATGGCACACACAGGGAGCATTGGGAAAACAGAGTATGGCACACACATGGAGCACAGGGAAGGCAGAGAATGGCACACAGGGAGCATAGGGAAGGCAGAGTATGGCACACATGGAGCATAGGGAAGGCAGAGTATGGCACACATGGAGTATAGGGAAGGCAGAACATGGCACACACAGGCAGAATAGGACAGGCAGAGTATAGCACACACAGGGAGCATAGGGCAGGTAGATTATGGCACACACGGGGAGCATCGGACAGGCAGATTATGGCACACACAGGGAGCATTGGGAAGGCAGAGTATGGCACACACATGGAGCATAGGGCAGGCAGAAAAATGTACACACAGGGAGCATAGGGAAGGCAGAGTATGGCACACACATGGAGCATAGGACAGGCACAGTATGGCACACACAGAGAGCATTGGGAAGGAAGAGTATGGCACACATGGAGCATAGGGAAGGCAGAGTATGGCACACACAGGGAGCATTGTGAACGCAGAGTATGGCACAACCATGGAGCACAGGGCAGACCGACAATGGCACACATAGGGAGCATAGGGAAGGCAGACTATGGCACACACAGAGAACACAGAGAAAGGCAGAACAGAGCAGGAGACAGGTAAACCTTTCAGGACCATTATAAGATGTACTACATACAGTGACACAGTGCTGGTGGCCCATTAGCATTTTGTATAAGGTATGAACAATGTTGTCAGTTTCTGTCTGGGTCTCAGGTGTGAACAGTACAGGGCTTAAGGTTTGTGAACAATAGAGACGTTACAAGTGTGGTCAATGCAGGGGGATTACATGTGTGAACAATACAGTGGATTAGTCTGAATTTGAGGTTTAAACAAATGCAGAGGCCAATTAATATCTGTAGTGATACCATTTAAAGTTTACACATGGTAAGCAGACACAGCAGGTAGACTTTCATGTGGGGGGCACACAAGGGGGGTCGCAGGGAGCATGTGGTCCATGGGCTGCCAGTTGGACAGCCCTGCCCTAGCTAATAGTTTATTACTAGTGAAATGAGAACATGTTTCAAATAATAATGTTTTTGTACTTTCCAGAGCTTGCTGTTATGAAGGAGGCTGTTGTGCCACCCCTCCCAGATGCTTGCTTAAGGTGAATTGATGTAGGAATTCATGTAGGAGAGCATATATAGGAGAAAAGGAGAAAGATGGCTGTACTAGACATGGTGAAATGCTGCTATAACAGGGTTTTTGCAAAGCCTTACAGATATTGCCTACAATAAGTCAGTTTAGCTCTGCACATGAGCTTTATTGATACATATTGGTATTTCCTTGTAATATGCAGAGATTTTGCAGAGAATGCCCGGTGTCAGCGTGGCAAGAATGGATCATATTAAGTTCAGGATTTTTTTTCGATATCCTGTGAAAATTCTATTGAAGTGACACTGGTACCATATCTGCAAACCTCCTGTTTGTTTAAGCCACACGTGTATCCAGTATGAGCTAAGTATATCTGTTTAGCTCATATCCGATACACATGTGGCTTAAATATCTGTCTCTATTGTATATGTTTGCTTTAAAACTTGTATAAAAATGAATGAAACTTATATATACTGTACATGTAGGGGAGCACAACTGCTTATTATACGGTATGTCTGCAAGGTAGAACTATGGTTATGTGCATGTGCCCAACATACTACTGGAGGACTCAGGGAATAGAATATTCAACAGCCATTCAAAATAATCTGTAATTGACCTAAAAGATATGTTAGCAGTGTTTATTTCCATTACCTCATTTAGCTTTACTTAGATACACTAAAGGGTAAGCATTAGGCCAGGGGTAGGCAACCCGTGGCTCCGGAGCCTCATGCGGCTCTTCATCCTGCTTGCTGTGGCACCAGCAGGTGCGAGGCCTTCATAGACATCCCAGCAAGATGATTCATTATGGTCCTTACCGCGGTCGCACACTCAAAACAAGAGAGAGGCATCCAGAGTCCAGCTGCAGCAGGTGCGAGGGCTATCGACGTGGATGTGATTTTAATTACGTCTATAGCCCTCGCCTTTAAACAGATGAGAACATTAGTATTTAATAGAGCTATTCAGTGTTTAATTTATTTCAAAGTAGGCCTACACATGCACACTGCATATTTGTTTGTTGTATTCTGTTGTTGTAACAGCTAAAATTTAAAAAAAAAACTTTTAGAAAGTTTATAAACTGTGTTATGTTTTGCGGCTCTTCTTTAGTGGAAGAGGGGGCAAAATGGCTCTTTTGATAGTAAAGGTTGCTGACCCCTGAATTAGGCCTTCCCAATTATTTGGAATGGGCTCATATCATATAAAATATGAGTGTTAACTTGGCAGGAAACATAAGAGAGAAATATTAAATGGGAAAAATTTGATAAAGCATTTCAAATAACAGACGCAGTGTCGGACTGGGATGTCAGGGGCCCACCAGAAAACCTTAGGCTGAGGGCCCACTTTCCAAACTTTTTTACCTCCTCCTCTCCTAACTCAACCTCTTTATTCTCCTAGTCTCTTTTCTCTACATAATATACTCTTTTCTTCCATTATTAAGCCTCTTTGTTCTCATAAAGAAATAGGGAATGACCATGAAATAGGCAAAATGGTTAGAAGCAAGAGGCCCACTGACCCCTGGGCCCACCAGGAGTTTTCCTGGTATCCCGGTGGGCCAGTCCGACACGGAACAGACGCATCAGGCATGTAGCTAATGTTAAGTATCTAAAAATAAATGAATATTTCTGTAGTTGTTCATCAAAAAGCAAGTGGTGAAATACATTTGTATCATTAAAGATGTGGACCTGCTAGCAGCCCCCAATCTTTTCCTTTACTACATAGCAGCACAGCTGGTGGTCGTGAGAAATTGGGCCAGATCTGACAAATGCGTCTACAATACTAGAAGCAAAACTGGCAGGGTCTTTTGAAGGGCTAAAAAATCTACCATATAGGGGTGCCACTTACAATATTAAGATCTCCCTTCTGATGAAAGAAACAATAAAGGCCTGGCAGATAGCACTTCAGTATTACCCCAAGCTACAACATCAATGCTCAAGCTTTACCCCACTGTGGTGTAATCCCCATCTAAGGCAACTGGAGATGATCCCAGACCCACAACTCTGGGCAAAATATAATATAAAATACATGTCAAATGTCATAGCAGAGGGTAAACTCTAAGGGTTCCAGAACCTAAAAGAAAATTTTAATTTACCGAATACTATGTTTTTCAGATACCAGCAATTGAGGCATGCAATTGTAACTCAATTTAAAAGTGAAACAGTGGACATCACACCAAACAGTTTAGAGACAGGAGTACATAAACAAGAGCTATGTAAGCCACTATCGTAATTTACGCACAATTACAAAACATTTGTGGTTCTCCACTAAATAAATTGCAAACAAAGTGGCAGCATGACATCCCTGAGATCACACAGGAAAGCTGGGAGGAAACACTAGACTCCATCTTTGAGGGGGTGATTAACAGCAAAGATAGAATGACGCAAATCAACTACTTGCATAGAGTGTACTTTACCCCACAAAGATTACATAAAATGAACCCAGCCATTAGCTCAGAGTGCCCCAGGTGTCAACACTCCCCAGCGGAATTTTTCCATATGGTATGGGATTGCCCTGTAATAAAAACATATTGGAGGGCTGTTACGCAACTCATCAAGGTTAAAACTGACCTCCTAGTGCCAATGGAGCCAAGAGTACTATTATTAAATCAGGTAGAGGAGGTGTCCCCGAGGAGAGCACATCGTACAATGCTGTCCATACTCTGTATGTATCCCGAAAAATCGATTGCAATACACTGGCAGTCAAGTGGGGGACCTAATGTTTATAACTGGGAACAATTAGTGGAGAAATCCTTACCATTATACAAACCTACATAAATGAAAAGAGGCTGCCCAGAGAAATTTAGTAAGATATGGGGCCTGATGAGGACCCTGAGATGGACCCACCTTGACTCAGTAACTTATTATATCAGATTTATGACATCCTTTCCTTCACACAACAAATTAGGCAAATATGGGAATGTCATGAGACTAATTACTGGTTTACTACTTTTCTGAAGGAATAAATATAAAAATATAAGAAAAGTAATAAAATGACAGTAACAGATAGGGTAGGAATAGAACTGCATCATTATATAGTGATGAGTTAAGGGACAAAGACATCAATCAATGTAGTGGATCTACTGTGGTAAATAGGATATACAAAGAAAATACTGAATACCATTTCCACCAACCCTGAAGTTTAGTACGTTTGGGCACAGCATTTTTAAATATCTTCCTAATGAATGGCTACACCCAGCAACTGCAAATGTTATTATATCCGCCATCCAAAGCACTAAGGAAATCTTAAAACTGTGGCCCAGGGGGTATGAATATGGGAAGGGTGAAAATTATGGGGTTGATGTGAGATTTGATAGTTTTGTTTAGATGGGGAGGGTGCATATATTAATGTAGGCAAATGGGAACTGCCTGTTGAACAGCAACTATGGCTGGCACAAGGAGATTTCCAGTAGAAACATTTTAAACACAATCATGAAGAAGGCAATAAGCAAAGGTTTTCCAAATAAGGAATCTTTCTGTAATCTGGATCTCCATACCTTATGTTTACTACAAAATCATTTAAACATTAAATAGACCCAATATAATTATTTTGCCTCCATTAAGGATTAACTACATCTTAGTTGGCATCATTTAAACATTTGAATTATGTGATTTAAATGGAGTTTATGGGAGATGGCCTTCCTGTAACTCAGAACTATATAGCAGGGTTCTAAATAACAGATCCCATGGGGCAGATTCACTAACGGGCGAATTTTCATAAGTGCCAGCTTCGCACCCATCACACCACTTCGCCAGGCACAAATACGCTACGAATATGATAATTCACTAAAATGCAAATTCACTAAAAGTTTCGTCCTGGGAGGAGAACACTGGCGACTTTTGCTAGCATTACTTCAGCTGTACAAGCATTTCATAGCGAAGATGCGCTCACATTCATTTGTGCCTAGCAAAACTTCGCTAGTGATCTTGCGCTTAGGTCAATTTGCATAGGGCGGGAAATTTAAAGTTGTATGGAGGTCTTTATTATAAATGTTGCTGCAAATGGTTTAATTTACTGGTTTATATTACACATGTCCAGGGAACCTTAATAAATAAAAGAGAGTTAATATAATGCCCTACACATGAGCTAACAGTAAAATTAATGTTCCATGTGTTATAAAATGTGTTGAGAAAACCGGTTACCCAATAAAGTAAGTTAGGACTTAGCCAATTCCGCTTTAAAAAAGGGAAAGTCTCCAGTGTTTTTTGAACTTTGATGCATTTTCGGCTCACAGGATATGAAGTAAGTGACAGAAGATCTAGCTGCTTTATAGCAATTTGCCTGGCCTGAGGTGGCAACTCTGGCGAAAGAGGTAATGTTAAATAAAATCCGCATTTTAGTGAACTTACGGAGTAATGTTCGTTTGCCAGAGTGAAAAGTCGCCTGAAGCTAGAGAGCGAATGATTGCTAGCGATGGTCTGTTTCGCTAACGAATTGGCGCCTGCTAGTAAATTGGCAATGTCCCTGCGGGTTTTTACACTAGCGAATTGTCGCTAGCATTAGCCACTTCGCTCCTTATTAATCTGCCCCTATACCTGTACTGCAATTCTTGAGTCCAAACAGTTAAATTATTGGCTGTCTTTTAACATTAATATTTTGTTTTTGTTTTTGTTGTAATGAGGATCTATCTGTCTATCTGCGTTGAGTTTTTTATTTGGGTTATTTTTGGCATAGCAGGAGCGAATGTTATTTTTGGCTCTGTAGTTCCAAAGCACTTGTGAGTTATTATTTAAATTTTCTTGTCAGTTGCTGTTTCTCTAGTGCTCCGAATCATAGGCAGGAGAGATGAGATACTTTGATTTAGCTGTCACTTGACCTATAGCAGTCTTTGGCAGAAAGTTTTATGTGACTTGTTTACTGATGGCTGCCTGCAACATCACGGTGAGATTTACTGCAATGTGATAGTTGGTAATTAACAGCATATTAACACATTCCTGACTCATTTCCATTTGCCGAGATGTGAGCCGATCTACAGAGTTGCCTAGTGGCAAATTCTTTAACCCAGCAAGTTTTATTTTTAAAACATGCAAACATGCTTACATGCAAATGTAAGTGGGATTTATTTTTGAAAGTGGGATCAGATCACTGTTTTAATCACTTTCTTGGTAGGTTATATGAAACAAAACATGCAATTTAAAGCATTATAACACAAAATATGACTATTCAAAACACAGCATAACTTCAGGAATAGCACATAATAGTTTCAGAATGAAATAATGATAGGATATATGCCATACTAATGATGAGCATGTCATAAGACATGGTGGCCATACATGGGCAGATTTAACATGCAAAATCAGTGCCTCCAGGCCAAGCCAGTATCTTATTTTAACTTATTCAATACAGTTTTACACTCTCACTATGGTAAATAAATGATACATTATTTTACCTGTATATCATATTGTGTTTTATACCTGTCTAAGCAGAGCTGTTTGCATGAATTGCGTTTTTCTACTACAGGACATTTTACTGCCGATTGATACATATAGTAACATAGTAGTTGTATTCAGTATGGGTAGTAAAGAACCTGGAGGATGCACTCTATTGATTTCTATTAAGGGATTAAAGTTCCACGGTCCAAATTACCCAAGCAACCATGCATTGGTATGACATTGGTATGACTGGAATATGAATAGGAGAGGCCCTGAGTAGAAAGATGAGTAATAGAAAGTAGCAATAAAAATACATTTGCAGCCTTAGAGAGCATTTGTTTTTAGATGTGGGCAGCGACCCCCATTTGAATGGCAAATAAATACAGCTATGCAATAAATAAAATGAAAACCTAGCTGTAGTTAATAAAATGAAAACTTAGAAGTTCATAAAAACACATAATTGTAAAGCTTGCCCTTTAAAGCTTTATTTATACCATTCTGGAATTAATTCTGCTATCATATAATGTTTTCAGAAGTTGTGTTACCACAGATAGCGCCTCTTTATACAAATGTATGCTAAGAACTTGGCTATCTCTGCAAAATAACATGTTTATTTTTTAGTAAGCTTTTACATAGGACAATACTTAACATACTTTCTTCTCTTTATCCCAGGCTTATAGTGATCCAAATACTCTTTAGTATAGTAATCCTGGTAGTCCCAAACAAGTATGTGTTATCTCTTTAAGGGCAATTGTGGGAATGGAAAGTATATTGGTTCCCTGTGTCTTTATTATTTCATTGCTGCAAAACATTTGCATGAGTTATCCAATGGCCTCCACTCACTTTGCCTCGTCACATACAACACTTGGATAAAGCTGAATGACATTTATTTGTATTTTTAAGGTTCTGTGCAAGATGGTGCAGGTTGACAAAAGCACTTCTTATATCAACTATGTAGGTTACATTTCCCAGAGTGTTGTATGAAGCTCCTCCACTTAATCTCTGTGGTCATCCTTTAAATATTTTTGTCTAACATGGAATATTGGCAGTTGCAGTTGAAAGGAACACTTGGTAAATTCCTGAGAAGCTACAACACATTGTTCCATTAAATCATGTCTAGATTTTAAAAAGAATAATTACATTCATGGCTCGGAAGCACTGTTATGGTTTGTCTTTCTTTAGATCTAGAAGAACATATTTTTGCTGTCACTCCACATGTAGAAATAGAATTCGATGGCAGAAAAGAACCAGTTGGTTGAGCATGGCTACCCACTGAATGCTTAAAGGGACATTACCATTTTTTTCCTGATTGTTATTGATGCTATTTAGAGTTACTTGTATTCATTATTATGCTATACCATATATATCAGGCATGTCCAAAGTCAGGCCCGGGGGCCAATTGTGGCCCGTTTTCAAATTTACACCCGCCTACAGCTTCCATCATGAAATTAATAATAATGTGGCCCGCAGCACAGTGCAATCAGGAATCCCATAGCAGTAATATTTGGGCAAATTAGTGAAATGATCTGCCACTTGGTCTATACTGCTGCCTGTGTGCTGAAGGTGTTAGCAATAGACACGTACTGGTACGTAGAGACAAGCTGTTTTTGCATACTTCTTTAGGACTGAAGGCGTCAATAGACGTACTGACGTGCCAGTACAATAAACTAAAGGCGTATGCTAGAGTGGCGCATCACTATGTGCCAGTACGTGTCTATTACTAACACCTTCAGCACACAGGCAGCAGTATAGACCAAGTGGCAGATCATTTCACTCATGTGCCCAAATATTACTGCTATGGCTACGTGATTCTTTGTTTATATGAGGCACGGAGAATAAGTCCAAACAGACTCTATTTCTCCCCTTCCTAAACGCAGGGTATGTGTCCATCTACAGCAGTGAATGGTCCTGATCGCAAGCTACTGTAGCTACCTCGGAATGGATGTCAGGCTGAACGGTCGGCACCCACAGATTTTCACCTCACCAAATCTGGCCCTCGTTGCAAAAAGTTTGGACACCCCTGATATACACAGTAATATTTGTTAACAGCTTTTCCATTCTGCAGAGAAAATGCCTTTTATAAAATCCATATGAAAATGGCTTTGCTACAAAGGCTCCATAAAAAAACACCAGTCCTTATAGCATTCTTTTCTCTTCCCTCTACACAAACAACAATAATTTGAAGCACATTATCTCTATAGATTTATTTTGTTGACAACCAAATTACTGCTTAGGCAAGGCCACCAATTTAAGCAAGAAAAATACATAGTTCCATTACCTCACATGGAGCTTCTGAAGTCAGTTAAATGATATGATTACATGTTTATAACATATTACCTCATCTAAGCAGCACATAATATTAAAATAAAAATGTTGGATGGGGATAATGTTTCATATATCTAATCTATTCAGAAGAAAAAGACTTTCCTTTACATAAAGAAAACATAATATTTACAGGTATGGAATCCCTTACAGATGGCCATCTCGCATAGAGTCCCTTTTAAGAAAATAATTCTGATTAAAATGTTTTTGATTTTTTCTGTTCCTTGTACTTGATCCTAACTTAGCTGCAGGAATCCATATTGGTTGCAAAAGGAAGAGAATATAATCATGTATTTCCTCCCATAGGATTCAAATCGCTTTACAGCAAGCAAGGTAGCAATTATCGGTGCAATAAATATGCTGGGACATCAGGGGGCAAATTTACTTATGGTTGAATATCGATGACATATTGCTTGTGCTTCTTGCGCTCCATCACTTTCCCTGATAGTGTTGACAACCCACTTACACCTCTCTTCTTGGGACTGTAAAGTGCATGTTGAGCCTTTTCTACATGCTTCCATGGTTCGTAATTTATTAAATGAAAAAAAACATAAAAAACACTAATAGAAAATGTTAGCATCTAAAAGCTGGCGGGGTTATGTAGTCAAGGGAAGCTGTTTTTTTTTCAGTTGGAACATCTTTCTTTGCTTCATGATTTTAGTGTTTTTTAGAGTATTCTACGCTTTTATTCAAATGAAAATTCTTACAAATACAAGGATTTCAAGGTTTTTCTATTCTTACTTGGGTTCCTTTTTTACGTTTGTGGTTTTCTTACTTGGTTTTATTGAAAATGAGTTTTATTCATGGTTTCAAAAACCACTAAAATCAGATCATGATAAATGAGCCTCTAACACCCCATAGGAAAGAACTGAATTCAGCTGCTCAAAGCAAAGATAGATGTGGCAGAACATTCTTCTATGTTTCACAAACACTTTACCACCAGGGAGGGTGACTACAGTATATTGGCAGCTCAAAGTTATATTATATATGGGAGCTGCCCTCCTTTGATTAAACACTCCAGCCCTCATTGACAGAACAAACCTAGACGCACATTTTTTAAAAACAAAGCTAGACCCACAATTTTTTTGAGATGCATTTGTGCCCCACCAAGTTTACTGCAAGGGAAGAGAGAAAAGAAAGGGTGGCCACAACACCAACCATCTATTAAAAATTTTAGTCTCTATGTTCATCTATTAAGACTGAAGAGGACAGTTCCTTAGGAAACCAGCCTCATACTTTAGGTTTCTTAGGAAGCTTAATAGTGGTTTTGGAAGGATATAGATAAAAATGATTGCACCCCCAATAAACACACACACATGTATGTGAAATAAATTCCCTAGGCTCATTTTGATACAATTCAGGGTTTATCAATATATTTGTTTAAAATAGGAATGCACCAAATCCACTTTTTTGGATTCAGCTGAACCCCCGAATCCTTCATGAAAGATTCGCCGACTACCGCATCAGGTTCCTAATTTGCATATATGGTTGGGAAGGGGAAAAATTTTTTACTTCCTTGTTTTGTGACAAAAGTCATGCAATTTTCCTCCCCGTCCCTAATTTTCATATGCAAATTTGAATTCTGATTTGGTTCAGCCGGGCAGAAGAATTCGGCAAACACGAATCCTGCTGAAAAAGGCTGAATCCTGGCCGAATGCCAAACAGAATTCTAGATTCAGTGTATCCCTAATTTCAAATGAATAGAACAATTATAAAGCAGCATACTTTGAAGCTAAAGGTATGTAATGTCTGAAAACATCATTCTTCACTATCCAGTGGATTGTTTAAAATGCATTAGCTTTGTCCTCTGCTTGAAGGATGATTGAGCCAGTTGAGCACATAATCATAATCACTCCAAGCAAACCCTTCCCTTTGTGACATAGTCAGAGAATGTTTCCATTATTGCATGGTGTCTTCCAAAAAGTTGTTTAGTGGGTTGAAAAATTCCAAATAAATTCCAGTAATTATTTACAAAACAACCACATTCCCAGACATGTCTGCTGTTTGTTGCTATGAAAAGGTGACAAATATAACTAAACTAAAACAAATAGTTATATCTTGAAAATAGGATATGAAGGGATCTCACCTATGTTAAAGCATCAGATATTAGGTAAAACTTATTAGACAGAATTATTCCATTCTTTAATTATATTATTACTAGTCTGGCTGGCCGCTCTCATTACACAGCCTGGGCAAATGTTGATCAATTGAAAATGCAGAGCCATTGATTGATCCGGCTTCAATCAAGTCGGGATTAATACAAATTAGAACTGTCATTTGTGGCAGAGGGCAAGGGTTGTGTAACTTAGCATTAAATAATCAGTAATTGTAATTGTTTTCTGCAGTGTTCTTCATCTCAGAGCACAAAAACAACAAAATCATAGATGCAAGCACACGAGCTGCTATACTCACATGAACACTCACATAAGGGCTCTTAGAGACGAGTGTTTAAAGCTGCGCTCCCCTGTGTTCTGGTTTTATGTGTTCAGCCACAGGGGAGTGCAGGAGTAGACATATTCAGTTTTTTTCAATGGGGCTGTAGTCACACAGGCGCATGTAGGTGCCAAACGCAGGAAAAATGCAGCATGTTGCGTCTCAACCTGTGTTCGGAGCCTACATGCGCCTGTGTGAGTACAGCCCCATTGAAAAAAACTGAATGCGTCTACTCCTGCGCTCCCCTGTGGCTGAACGCATAAAACCGGAACACAGGGGAGCGCAGCTTCAAACGCTTGTCTGTAAGAGCCCTAAGTCGTTTACTTTACAGAGATTTACTGGCAATTGCAATGCTAAATAAAACGAAATCAGCGTTTTTAAAACAAGGGGAAAGGTCCATGGTTTTTAGGCCCTACCACAGACTATATATGGGGGTGGGTATTCTTATTACAAAAAATCAGACTTGTACAGAAAGGAACAAAGCATAAAAATAGAAGCCATGTGTGTAATTCTAAAGCAGCTTCATAATAGCATCCACTCTCTCTTCACTAAAGGGAAAGTTTGGTCTAGATGTAGAAAACCAAGTTTTCTTTACTTAATGCTCTAGGTCATTTTTATGCCTTCTTTGTACATAAGCTGTAAGTATTGTGTTCTTTATTTTTAAACGAAACCACATCTAGCTTAATGCTATATAGGTATAGGACCTGTTATCCAGAATGCTTGGGACCATGGATTTTTCAGATAAGGGATTTATCATTCCATAATTTGGATCTCCATACCTTAAATCTGCTAAAAATTATTTAAACAAATAAATAGTAGTAAATAATAATAAATAAACCCAGTAAGAATGTCTTGCCTTTGATAAGGATTAATTATATCTAAATTGGGATCAAGTTTAAGGCTCTTTGTTATTACAGAGAAAATTTAAATCATATTTTAAAATTGGACTTATTTGTGTCTATGGGCAATGACCATCCCATAATTTGGAGCTTTCTCCATAACAGGCTTCCAGATAACGCATCTCATACTTGTACAGGTATGGGATTTGTTATCTGGTAACCCGTTATCCAGTTCCGTATTACATAATGGCTGTCTCCCATAGTCTCCATTTTATACAAATTTTTAAAAATTTTTTAATTTTTCTCGGTAATAATAAAACAGTACCTTGTACTTGATCCCAACTAAGATATAATTAATCCTTATTGGAAGCAAAACCAGCCTATAGAGTTTATTTAATGTTTACATGACTTTCTAGCAGACTTTAAATATGAATAAAATATCCATTTGTATACTACATACTATATGTACTGTGTAAGTTATCCTCATAGTACTCATATCACTTTGTTGTGCATGTTTTTGAATATGTGACTAGCAAGCTAGTTGTTTAGTTATACATAAAATGTGGATGATGTCTTACCATTCCATTCCAGCTCTGTTAATTTCTTCCCACCAACATTCAGTCGGTTCCCCAAGCTCATGTGGCGTGGGCATACAACCGTAGTTCCACTGTCTGTCCGAGCCCTCTTTTTTGCTATATGTACTGCGTATAGCAACTACTACCTGTCCATGTGGGCACTGGAAATTAAATCCCTGTCTAAAAAGATTCACCCACTGGTCGTCCGGGGAATAATCGTGCTGAGAGTAATAGTAATCATATTGCGCCCAAGTCACAGCCACTAAGTGCAGCATTAAAGCAAGCAGCAACATTATGTTGTCTTTGCCTGTGGTACACTCTGCAGAACAATGCTGCTGCGCTGTCTTTTTTATTCACTTTAACATCTGTTTTCCAGATGTTCAATCGACGGTGCCAAGTATGTTGTGTCATGGCTGAGGGGAAGAGCTGAAATGTTAGCCTTTGCTTGAATTTTAAGGTAGAGACGTTATATGTGCATCTTTTGCCTTTTAAGAGAGTGCAGCACATTTTTAATTATTTTTGTTCGTTTTTTGTTTTTGTGCTTAAACTTGTTTGCGTTTCAGCAAAGGAAAAAAATCTCTTGCACTTGGCCACATTTTCCAGGGTGCATGCGTATATGTTTAATTGCATCCACATTCTAAATGGTGATAGAGAGTTCTAGTGAGGACGTTACCAGCACATTCACTTATACATTCACTCTTGTGCGCATATTGAAAGCAACTTTCTCTCTATGCTGCACACACAAATTTAGAGGCCAGTGGTCATTTATTCTGACCTGAGCACACCATTTTAAAAATGGCCAAATAAATTTAAAATTTGACAGAAAATAATTGTTTTGAGCACATACAGTAGCTAAGAGCAGGCCTGGATTTGTGGAAAGGCCACCTAGGCCCGGGCTTAGGGTGGCAAGATTTTAAATTGGTGGCATGCTGCCCAACCACACCCACATTGGTTCAAAACACAAATCATTTTTTACATTTCCCATGTGAAAATCCCCATTGCTCCAGTCCAGATGATGAAATTTGTATGAATAAAGGGGAGGGGACAGGGGTGATGAACGGTAGTAGGCCTAGGGACGCCCACTTTGTAAATCCGGCCCTGGCTAAGAGGGAACATTAATCACAAGAATTTGGGAGTTTTTATACTAATCATGCATTTTAAACTCTATAGAATGAAATTAAACTGCAACATGTATTTGCTTTCTGTTTTTTATAGGGAAAACTGGCTAAGTAGAGAACCCCCATCGGCATAGCATAGGTGCTAAATTACACAAGTGCAGTTGTCTGTAACAAGTACAACCAATTAGAATTAGCTTTGGTCAGTCTACTACAGGTAAGAAAGTGAAAACAAAGATCTAATAGGTTGCTATGGATAATTGCACTGTTAAATCAGTCCTCCGGTTTTGATAATCTGAATTAAATAATGACACAGGGGTGGGGATAAACAGACCATTAAACCATGGATTGCTTAGGGCCAGGACACATTGGGCATTGGCTCGGCTGCTCTCAGCCTGCGTTTTTGAAGCTGTGCCGGTCAACATGGAGATGGGGCAGAGAGTGGATGTTTCTCTCATCTGCTCTCTGAAAGCAACTGAGCCAATGCTCTGGGGGCCCTCAGCCTTACAGGTGCCTATAGGATCCTTGGTCAATCATATTTACCAACCTATCTAATTTCATTTGAGCCCAACAGCCCACATATACAGATTTAGGCCCAGTTAGATCTATATTTGTTAAATTGGTTGGTTTAACTTTGCCCATGTGTAACCAAATTTATTCTGTTTGCCTGCCCTCTGCTCATGGAAATGATAGGGCCACACTGGATGCTTATGTCTCCCATATCACACTATAGTCTATAGTGACTTTTTTTTTTTTTTTACAGTGTTCAGCGTAAATAATATCCACAACACAAGTCTTCTTACTAGGCTTTTAAATCTGTCTTAAATTTTAAAAAAGAGCTAAGACATTGCATACAGTATGAGTGACCAAAATCTAATCCTAAATCAACTATACAAATTACATCCTCTTACCATTATAACTCATAGCTCTTATTTTCCTGTCAACATGATACTTTAGAATCAACTGTGAGAATAGTGTGCTGCAAATTAAAAAATATTCATAAGGGCAAAAAGTATTATAATTATATGTCATATAGCACTTACATATTCTGCAGCTATTTAGAGACCATTCCCTGCCCAGGGGTGTTTAGTTTGTGATATTTACATATCTGTGAATATAAATGAATGCATACAGAAATGATTGAAGTTGCAGCAATGCACTAGATCTCTGTATGAGCAGATTGTGTCAATTAACTTTTGACAGACAAAACCCTGTGGGTTAGAAATGTATTAAAAGCCATTTATTTTGCACAAAGAAAACAACATCTGAATTTTGCACTTTATTATATTTCATTAGTGAGTATAATTTTCATTGTGTATAGTGCATTTCTACTTATAAGTCCTACTTATACCAGTGAATATGGTGGCTAATTACTATCAGGAGTGGTAAAGCTATATATGAAATCCACACAAAGGAAAAAAATTTTGCAACTCATTTTTTAACAATTTTCATTTTATTACCCCCTGGTAATGAAACACACTGTAGCCTAGTTACATTTGCATACGTTAGAAGAGTAGAATAAAGTTCCAGTGTTCAATCCCTCATGTGGACAATCTAAAGCTAATGGATAATAATACTACCTCTGTGCCTATTCTAGCCCTGGGTTCAACTGCAGTGGAATTAACTCTTAAGTGTTCATTTAGTGCAGGGTGCAAATGTTGTGTTTGTTGCACTTTTGCATCCTGGCCAAAGACTTTCCCATGATACATAAGTGATTGAGGTTACTAACACTATGTTCATGAGAATCAGTCTGTGTCCCCTTTGCCACCCTGTAACTCCTATGCCATTCAGACATGCAACTTACAGAGAGGTTTCAGGTAAAACACTTTTAAATGACAGTATTCTGCCTGCAGCAGTTCTCAGCACCCACAATGACAATGAACTTTCTGATGTTTAGTACCAGTGACCAAAAGAAGTAGAGGAAACACCACTCAGTAGCTGACCAATTGACCTGTAGGCTGAACATACAGATAATATACAGTGATTGGCTACCTTTCTATAGTTCTATTCATTTGGTCCCACAACCCAACATGCTGTGTGCTTACATCACCTTTCCTCTATGATTACCACCTACTGTAATTCTGCTAGATGTATTCATAATATCATTTCAACTGATCTTGATTCAATGACAATCCTTCCAGGGATATATTTTATTTTCTAATCTCCTATTCTGATACTTTTGACATATAGGGGCCCATTTACTTAGGTTGAGTGAAGGAATAGAGGAAAAAAACTTCCAATTTCGAAAATGTTTTTTTTTTTGGCTACTTCGACCATCGAATGGGCTACTTCTACCTTCAACTTCGACCTTCGAACAAAAAATCGTTCGACTATTCGACAATTCGACCATTCGATAGTCGAAGTACTGTCTCTTTAAGAAAAAACTTCGACCCCCTAGTTCGCCACCTAGGCTTTGCTAGCTTTTTTTGGTCAAACAAAAATTGTTTGATCGATGGATTAAAATCCTTCGAATCGAACGATTTTTCGTTCGATCATTCAAACTAACGATTTTTCGTTCAATTGTTCGATCAAACGAATATCGCTAAATCCTTTGACTTCGATATTCGAAGTCGAAGGATTTAACTTCGACAGTCGAATATCGAGGGTTAATTAACCCTCGATATTCAACCTTAAGTAAATATGCCACATAATGTATCTCTTTCTCCTTTTTAAAGGGGACCGGTCACCCAAAAAAAACTATTCACCAAATCATATTTTATCACATTCGTCAAGCAAAATAAACTTTAATTACACTATATAAATGATTTGAATCTTGTTTCCTTTGGTCTTGGAATTCATAATTAAGGAGTATCAGATATAAGAATGTGGAGCCATTTTGTGGACACTTTTATTAGGGCAAGACTTTCATCATCTCAAAATCTCATTTGTGCACCAGAATGGGGGACCTGATGTCCATCCTCATGCACTGGTTACACAGTTAAATGGTAAAGCTAGAGGGGGAATGTGTGGAGAGCAGTGACATCTAGTAAGTGCTGAATGGAAATTCAAAGTAATTGCCTGCCCTGCCTCTGTGCCTAAGGCATAGAGGAAGAACAGGCAATATTTCTTTGACAGCTGAGATTATATGAGTTTACAACAGCTATGAATGCTTTAATAAAAAAAAATAATTTGGATTTCATGTTTAATTTTAAAAGGACTGGGTAACATAAGACTGTTACAGCTTTCATAAATATCTGAACATTTTCCTTTTGTGTCTTATTGGATTTATATAAAAATGCATTACAGGCACATAAACAACTATCAAATACAATACCCTACTTGGAACTGCATGAGAAGCCCACAGTCAATTATAAAAAAGCAGCTAAAGAGAACAATTAAACTATGATCTGCTACCCAGATGTCCTCTATATAGATCCATCATACAATAAAACTAAAACTCTGCAAGCTCCAGACACAGATTAACATGGCTGCCTTCGATTAAAACAATTCCAGACAAACTTCCCCCTGAGCTGCCACCAGTGCTGACAATCCCACAAAGAATATGGGCTATAGTTCAGAAAATGATGACCCAAAATAGTCCTACACCCTCACCATATGCCCCTTTGTGGAGGAACTCAAACCTTCAACACCTAACACAATTGCCAGATTTCCATTATTGGCCTAGACTGGGGATTCAGCACTTGAGTGACTTGTTAATTAATGATAACTTCCCTACTTTGACCCAACTTAAAGAGAAACTGAACCAGCCCACAATCCAGATATATCGGTATCTCCAACTGCGACTTCATTTGTGTCCCAATTTGGCTCTACTGTGGTTCCGCAGTATGAACGCAGACTATGGGACCCTAGCCCTAAAAGGTTAATATCTGACCTCTACAAATCCCTGATCCCTGCTCTAGGCAATCCATTTGAGAAGGTAAAGGGTAAATGAGCTGTGGATATCCCTCATTTAGATGACGCAATGTGGGAAGATACTGTTGAGGGAGTATATGATTTTCTGATTTCTACTAGGGACAAGATGGTTCAGTATCGAATTATGCATAGGACCTATATCACCCCACTGAGACTGAAATGATGGGCAGGAACCCCAATGTCATATGTCCCAAATGTTAGGCCCCAGATGCTGGGATCTTCCATCTATTGTGGACCTGTCCGCTAGTCCACGAGTTCTAGACTGAAGTGGTAAAATATCTTTCAGATCAGCTACTCCTCCCCGGTTGTACTAACCCCAGAGATGTGCCTCCTAGGGCTTGTTGATGAGGTGGTCCCCCTGAACAAAAACTAGAATAACTAGAAAAACTAGAATACTGTTTTTCTACTTTTATGCAAAGAAGCTTGTTGCAATGAAGTGGATGAGCCCTCAAGCACCTACAACCAAACAATGGGTGCAGATGGTAAATAATAAACTACCTGTCATCAAACTCACATATTTAGCAAGACGTTGTCCCCACAAATTTGAAAAGGTCTGGGACCCCTGGCTAGACGCCAACTCAGAAGCAGCCCCCTAGCTTTGTGCATTCTTAACAAATCAACGTCCTTGGTCCGGAGTGCCCCCCCTCCCCTCGCCCACTTACAGATCTATGCTGTATGCTCATACTACTTGTCAACCTATTTTGATGTATAACTGCTTTTGGACTGTCGTAGCCTAACTGTACATGTTAATGTGTGTGTTGTTTTGTTGTGAAATGCAAAAATAAAAACCTTTAAAAAAAAAAAAAAAACAATTCCAGACAAACTTCCAAACTGACTATCTCTCTTATCTCAGAGGGGTAGCTTCCATTTCTAGTCAGGCTGTAACTTATAACTGTAGCTTTCCGAAAACACACAAAGAGATAAGCATTGAAAAGCCTTATGCAAACGGGAATACAGACCCTAAACCATAGATTAATTTAAAAAGCATCAAGAATTGCCAGGATGGCCTTTTAAAATAATCTTCATAAATTTAATCTAAATAAATATGAAATCAACCCTATCCTAATTTTTCCGGAGAGACAAAAGAAATTTGCTATAAATTAATTAAAATCAACTCCAAATCCCTGTTCATTATGTATATTATTTCGGAGTAGGTTTTTGTGAAGGGTTTGTCTTCTCGCTTTGACAAATGTAGACTTTTGTTCCATAGTTAGAAATACCATATTACCTAATATTCAAACACTAATAGCAAGCATTAACAAAAAGTTCTTGCTAAACCTTACACTAATGGGTCAAACTCGATTCATATGCATCTTATTATCATCAACATAGGAAGTTTGCCAGCACATATATTACTCAATATCTTGAATGTGCAGTGCTTTCAAAAATAGTGACTATTGATAATTGACTTCTTATGTATTTTGTTCTTATTGAGTATTGAAACTTTTCTTCAGCTAAGACTTAATGGGGTTGTTCAGTAGACCTGGTGATCAGTAGATCTCAAGATACTGTCAACAAACAGCTTGTCTAAATCACCATCCTGTTTCATGCATTTTATTCAGATATTATGTTAAGGTTACATAAGAAATAGTGCTTTACATTACTATAATACTTTTTCCCATAAATCAAAATTTATGTCATATTTTCCAACAGAATGCTTAAAGTGCTTTCATGGATGTAGATCATAATACATAGGACAACATCACTAAAAGTAGACCTCACATTAGTATGGGCACTCCTGTTTTAATATGATATTATAAAGGAACAGTAAAGCTGGCCATAGATGTTGAGATTTTTAAAAGATCAGATCCTGATCATGAGACCACGATCTTCTCAGAACGATCGTACGAATTTACCATCAACTAAAAAGACCAATTTGCCAGGAAAACAAAGGGGAGCTGCCTGCTTGGTCCTGCAAACATAGATAGATTGCACTGGGACCAACAAAGATTTTTTGACCTGGCCGATCAATTTCCTGACAGATGTCGGCCGAAAAATTGTAAGATGTATGATCGTTCGAATCCCACTAACCACACGATAATTTTGAAGGATTGGTCCGGCTTCCCTAAAATCAGTCGTTCGGCAAGAAGAATCGTCGCGTCTATGGGGAGCTTAACACCAAAAAATTAAAGTGTTGAAAATATAATGTACTGTTGCCATGCACTGATACAAGTGGTATGATTGCTTCAGAAATTCTACTATAGTTTACATAAACTGCTGTGTAGCCATGGGGGCAGCCATTCAAAGCTGAAAAAGGAGGAAAGGCACTGGATACACAGCAGATACTTATAGATAAGCTCTGTAGTATACAATTGGATTCTTCAGAACTTATCTATTATATACTGTGTATCCTGTGCTTGAATGGCTAGCCCAATGGCTACACATCGGCTTGTTTATGTAAACTTCTGTTTCTGAAGCAAAGACCCCAGCTTTACCAGTGCAGGGCACTTTCATTTTTGTGTATTACTGTTTCTTTAACCAGCTAATCCAGGAAAAATTCCCACCAGTTTCATTTATATTAGCATACATTTCAGATATTATACATGAGCTCTGCCATTCAGACAAAGCCTCATGTCTGCAGATTAAAGTAATGTGGGTAGTACCTAAATATTGTGGTGCTGGTTTTTAAAGAGGTTGTTCACCGTTAAATTCACTTTTAGTATGATGTAGAGAGCAATATTCTGAGACAATTTGCAATTGTTTTTCATTTTTTGTGGTTTTTGAGTTTTATTCAGCAGCTCTCCAGTTTGCAATTTCAGCAGTCTGGTTCCTAGCGTCCATTTACCCTAGCAACCATTGATGTGAATAAGAGACTGGAATATGAATAGGAGAGGCAGGGCCGCCATCAGGAATCGGCCCCCAAGCCCCACCCCAGATTCTGCCCACTCCACAGTTAAAAGACCCCACAGACATCAACACTAAAAACAGTAAACGGTCAGGGCCCCCTTATATGTTAAAAAAAACTGTGGTGCCAGGCCCCCCATAAAAGGTTTTTTAAGAAATTGGTGGTCAGGGCCCCCCTACAAGTTAAAAAAAAACTGTGGTACCAGTGCCCCCCATAAAAGTTTATCTTAATCTTTATCTGGTCAGTACCCCATACCAATTAAAAAAAATAATTGGTGACCAGCACCCCCCTATAAACATTGGCGCCGGGACCAACCCCAAAAAAGTTTCTAAAAAATATTGGCGCCAGGGCCCCTGTTACAAGTTAAAAAGAAACATTGGTGGCAGGGGCCTATAGAGTATTAAAATAATACATTGGTGGCTAGGGTATTAATAAAATAAAAAAAAACACATTGGTGTTCAGTAGAACTGAACTCATGGTTTCAGAACTTCAACTTTGGCTCCTTTCGCAGCTTCAGGACTTCAACTTTGGCTCCTTTTGTGGCTTCTGGTCTTTTCGCCGCTTCTGGACTTCAACTTCCACTATTTTTGTGACTATTTTTGTGACTTCGGCTGTTTGGCTGCTTTCGTAACTTTGGGTCTTTTTGTCGCTTAGGGACTTTGGCTGTTGGGGACTTTGGAAGAGGCGGCGCGGCTTCGGCACTGTCAAGGGGGCCCTGCTGTGCTGCACTTTTCAAAATAGTCGGGCCCCCTTAACAGCCGCCGAAGCCGTGATGCCTCTCCCGAACTCCCAAACCGCAGAAAAGACACAAAGTCACGAAAGCAGCCGAACAGCCGAAGTCCCGGTACAGCAGTACCCCCTGTGCCCCCCCTGATGGCCTAAGAGAGAGGGCCTAAATAGAAAGATGATTAAGAATTAGAATAGAAAGATGATTAATGAAAAGTAGCAGCAAAAATAAATGTGTAACTTTACAGAGTGTCCCCTATTTGAAAGCTGGAAGGAGTCAGAAGAAAAAGGCTAATAATTAAAAAACTATAAAAAAAATAAATAATGAAGTTGAAAATTGAAAAGTTACTTAGAACTTTGTATAATTTATTAAGCCGCGACTTTTCCAGGTCAGACTTTTTGACACCAAAAATCAGAAAAAGTTGCAGAAAAACAAAGGACAGCTTTTTCAGGATTTTTGATCCAACAGAACTGCGATAATTTTTTGCAAATTTTCCCGTTCATGCTTTTTCAGTTTGTATTTTTTAATACATTTCTTGATATTCATGGTTTTAGGGGAGGTGAGTGTAGTCGTGTTTTCAAAAACTTCTAAAATAAGTCAAATGTAATAAATAGGCCTCCAGAAGTTAACTTAAAGGTGAACCACCCCTTTAATTTCCCCCAATGCCTTGCATGCCTCTTCATAGGTTAATTAATCAGTTGGCTTCTGCTACATTGGTTCAATAGTTCAAATCAGCAGTAAAAAGGGACAGATAGTGTTGTCTGTAATTACATTTGCAAATAAAACCTTTGAATCATTGTAATGAATCAGTTGTTATCAACATATACAGTATCTATAATTAGGCAAAATGTTATTTTTGAATATCATAAACATTTATCTTTATATTAGAAAACAGGACAGGCAAGTTAGGGAGTGCCTAATTCAGGTGATCATTAAAGGACCTCACCTTATGCTGAATGTGGTAGGGGCATAAGTGAATGACAGCTATGGTGTTATGGTGCAATGTAATACCCCAAACAAATGGGGTTCAAATGGAGGCTATTTCAGAAATGTCCGTGTGCTTGTGATACTACAATATCAGCAGGGATAGTGCCATAATTAACCAGTGAGTCAGTGATACAAGGAACTGGTATGAATATTCTGACAGTCTGAACCATGGTATTTATCAGCACTACAAATAAAGTCCCCAAGGAAATATGTTGCCCTGTATAAATGAAAGAACAATGTGTTGAAAACTCATCGCCTAATTGCACTTTAGTTATGTAAAGCGTCTGAAAAATTCTCTCTGTGGGCATTTTTTATATGGCTTTGCAATGAATGGAATGGAAATAGCAAATTCATTAAAGCAGTTAATGCATGTTAAAATATGCCCCACATATTTTAATGACTGGAAGCACTCTTTGTTTTAATGCCAGGGAAATTTAATATTCCGCACCCACCCAATTTTTTTGTCACTTTAAGGGCAGGGACAGTCACTGTAACTCCATCTCCAGCGGGGAGCAAATTACATGCATGAGTGATGGGAAAGTTCACTTTATACTGAACGTTTACCATGTAGGCAGAGAGATTGTATAGCCAGTTTTTTTTTGTATTATTTTGCACGTAACCTCTTACCTTTTTTGTTCTATAGCTCTACATTGTGACAGAGAGGAAGAAAAAAAAGGAGAAAGGATGGATGGAATAGTTTAAAGTGATAGTAACAACCAAGCCTCTCACTTATTCTGTTTGTGGTTGCTAGCAGCTAAACAACCCAATGTAAGATCAGAGAGCTGCACAGTTAAACAGTGAAAAAACAAAATGCCCCACACACGGCTTTATCCAGAAGCAATATAAATTGTTATATTTTCTAAAGCTTGTAAATACAAATACATGTTTCTATGCTGGGCCTTATTGACTGTTAGTGAGCGCAATATGAGGCCAAAATGCCATTCATAACTTGCTAGTGCCTATTTTTAATGGCAGTTTTAACTGTGACTAAGGTAACAGTTAAAGATTCAAGATTCATACTTCTGAGATTCAAAATAGGCCCTGGCATTTCAAGTACAAAGAGGCCCAAACAGCCCCCACCAGCCCAATAAATAGTGAGTTTCTATTGCATCTTACAGCAGCCCCTCTGGCATTTGCCAGAATTTATGTATTTCCAGTCTGGGCCTGACTGAGGTGTAAGGTAAAGTGCAGTTAACTGTTGCTTGTCACGTGCTCCATTTTCTCTACTATTACTGGATCATAGAGGGTGTTTATTGTAACCAAATTAATATAATTATACATGGGTAAAAATGGTTGGGAACCCCTGATCTAAAAACTACAGCAAGTGATTATTTTGTTAAAGGGGTTGTTCACCTTTAATAACTTTTAATATGGCAGTAATATCCTGAGACAATATGCAATTGGATTCATTTTTTAATACTTGTGGTTATTGAGTTATGTAGCTTTTTATTCAGCAGCTCTCCAGTTGGCAATTTTGGTTGCTAGGGTCCAAATCAACCTAGCAACCATGCATTGATTTGAATAAGATACTGGAATAGGAATATGAGTGGGCCTGAAAAGAGAAATGAGTAATAAAAAGTAGCAAGAACAATAAGGGGCAGATGTACTAAATTCGAGTGAATTCGAGTGAATAATTCGAATTAAAAAAAATTCGAATTTCGAATGATTTTTGGGCTACTTCGACCATCGAATTGGCTTATTCGACAGTCGAATTCGAACGATCGAACGATTCGAACAAAATCGAATAGTCGAATTGTTCGACTATTCGACCATTCGATAGTCGAAGAAATGTCTCTAAAAAAAATATTCGACCCCCCTAGTTCGGTAGATAAAACCTACCGAATTGCTATAAAAGCCTATGGGAGAGTCCCATAGGCTTTTTTTCCAAGTTTGTGATCGAATGAAAATCCTTCGATCGAACGTTCGATCGAAAATAAAATCCTTCGATCGAATGTTCGATCGATCGATCGTTCGATCGAGCACCTATTTGACTATCGAATATTCGCCAATTCGAATATTCGATAGAACGTTAATTCGATCGAATTGGCTATTCGATTTTATTCCATTTTATTCCCTAGTCGAATTTCGAATTTTTTTACAATTCGAAATTCGACCCTTGATAAATCTGCCCCTAAATGTGTAGCCTTACAGAGCATTTTTTTTACATGGGGACAGTGACCCCCAGTTGAAAGCTGGAAAGAGTCAGAAGAAGAAGGCAAAGCATTCAAAAACTATAAAAAAATATATAATGAAGATCAAGAGTTGCTTAGAATTGGCCATTCTATAACATACTAAAAGTTAACGGTAAGGTGAACCATCCCTTTAAAAAAAATCCTTGAGGAATATTTTTTTCTGTGTATTTTTTAAATCACTTTTATTCAGTTCTATTGGTTCTCTATAGAATAAACCTGTAGCAAAATACAAAGCATAGCAAGCTTGGGAAATAAAAAAGACGACATTTCATAACAATGCCCTAAAATGCCCTAAATAGCATTGAAGCCAGTGATTTATCTGTTATGGGACTGGCTGTTATTATCGTCTTTCCTTGCTGTGCAATGTTCTTGTTCTAGACATATTGCTGCTAAAAGCGTGCGTTTCTTCACTCACAGTGGGTTGGTAGCCACCTCAGTTAAAGATACAAAGGGCTAAATAATATGATTTAGATTACCTGGGATTACAAAAGTAAGTGTAATAATATTAGGGGACAGTTTGCAAGAGCTGTGTAGTGATATTTATAGATATACATTATATATATTACACAGTATTCCATGTATATATTCAGACAAAATAGCAAACATTGCTTTCTTCTGTTCACTGCAGAATAGTGTTTAATCCAGACTGATATTGCTGCTGCCAAGTCCCTGTTAGATTTCATGTTTTTCCGTATAAATATGCTTGAAAATGTAAAGTGTTTGCCAACTATAGCACCTATATTAAAATTATCTTTTAGAATGTTATAGAATGGCTAATTCTCAGCAACTTTTCAATAGGTAATCATCAAATTATTTTTTATAGTTTTTCAATTATTTACCTTCTTCTCCTAACTTTTTCCAACTTCTTCTTTATTTTTATTTTTGCAAAAATGTTATTGAGATTTTCATTAATCTTTCCAACTTTCAAATGGGGGTCACTGACCCCAGCTAAAAACTAATGCCCTGTAAGGCTGCAAATGTATTGTTATTGTTTTTTTATTTTTTTTTAACTGTTTATATTTTGTTAATTTTGTCACAAATAAAATAACAATCATAACAGAAAGGAAAACAAAAGGAAATAAAAGGCAAAACAAAAACAAAGAAAAAACGTGGAAAAGGTTAGTTATTGTTACTTTTTATTACTCTTCTTTATATTCAGGCTTCTCCTGTTCATATTCCAGTTTCTTAATTCAAATCAGTGCATGGTTTCTAGGGTACTTTTGACCCTAGTAACCAGACTGATGAAATTGCAAACTGGAGAGCTGCTGAATAAGATTCTAAATAACCTCAAAAAAACTCAAATTGTGTTAGAATACGACCCTCTACATTATACTAAAAGTTCATTTAAAGGTGGAGAACCCCTTTAGGGACTACTTTAATCTACAGACATGAGGCTTTGTCTGAATGGCAGAGCTGATGTATAATGTCTCAAATGTATGCTAACAAAGCTGAAACTGTTTGGCAGGCCCGGACTGGCAATCTGTGGGTTCTGGCAAATGCCAGAGGGGCTGCTATAAGGTCCCATAGAAAGTCAGTATTTAGTGGGCTGGTGGGGAGCTATTTGGGCCTCTGTGTGGGCTGATTGGGCCTCTGTGTACCTGAAATGCCAGGGCCTATTTTAATTCTCAGTCCGGACCTGCTGTTTGGTGGGAAGTTTTGCCTGGGATTCAGTTGGTTAATAAAGGCCAAAAATGTAAAATATTTAGTTCAACACTCTCTTCTTCATACTGTCTGTAATAATGTCTCTAGGGTCACAAGATGCCGGACTGTGCTTGTACTGTATTGTTATTGTTTGTACTACCTTAAATGCACATTAGTTCACAATGCCCTGAATTACTGGATTGAAAGATTTACTGGAAATAAGCCATTGGAAAAAAGGCAAACATGGAAAATATGTTTCAATGTCCTATTGTAGCCTTATAACGCTATTTCATGTAAAGTTTACTTCTTGTATTAAATCTCAGATATTACAGTATGTACCCTCTGAATCCCATGATTTCTCTAAGCTTCATAAGGATGTCTGTGAAGGTCATACTGAAAGTCAATTTTAAGGTAACCTGCCACTGGTGGATCATTCTTCTGCGCGAGACTAAAGGTGGCCATACACGGAGAGATCTGCGACATCGCCAAACGAGCCGATCTCTTTCCGATATGCCCACCTTGAGGTGGGCAATATCGGGCTGATCCGATCGTGGGCCCTAGGGCCCAACGATCGCATCCTAATGAATGTGAGTGGGCAATCGGATTGCGGGACCACATCAATGAACAGATGCGGCCGCAATCCAACGGGACTTTTAGTCCCACCCTATCAAGATCTGGCTGACTTTCGGCCAGATCTCGATCGGAGAAGCCCGTCGGGGGGCCCCATACACGGGCCAATAAGCTGCCGACTTGGTCTGTCGGCAGCTTTTATCGGCCCGTGTATGGCCACCTTGAGAAAAGCTCAACCCACACCCAAACCCACACCCACCCAACCCATCCCTACCTACAACCCCGCTTACCCCCTCCATTTATAGACACACACTGACCCGCCCGCAGGTAGTCGCAGGCAGGGAGAGCAGGCAGAAGAGCTTAAACGAAACTGCCTGTGACCCGCAAAAGGTGCAGCAAGGTCAGCCTGACCCTCTGACATGTATCAGGCCAGCCCATGCATCACTAAAAGACAGGTCTGTTAATCAGCTGCCTTGTTTTACATTATATCAACAATCTGAGACATTAAGACAGAGAATAGAAAGGGACAGACAAACACTGCATTCTATTTTTATGTTATTTGTATATGTTATGCTATTGCATCTGCGCTGTGCAATATGCCGTGCTTTAAAAATACATGATAATAATAATAAACATTACATATACAAATAACATAAAAATCATAGACGATTTGTAATGAATGTATATTGCAAATTTGCCTAGAATTATGTTTTCTTTTTTTAGGCAAAAAAAAACAACTTTTTTTTTTTTAGAGTTGACATTCCCTTTAACAGACATGCAAATGAGCTAAGACTAGTGAATCCAGGAATCGGATCGGGATTCTGTATTTTCACCAACATCACTAATAAAGACATATATTCGATGTGTATATACTTGCCATATTCAAACTGATTTAATTGTTAGTATGTTAACAGAGTTTCACTAGGAATAAAGTAACGCATTTTGATAAATACGCATATTACTTACGAATTAACATCTGGTGAATTATGGCGAAGTGAAAATTGGCCCTTTAGTAAATTTGCCCCATAGTGTTACTGTAGGATTTTCCTTTCCACCTTGACCTAAAATCTTCACATGTCTACCAATCAAACAGTCATAACAGATCTTCCCTGCTTTCTGGAGGTTCTTCTATGCACATTTGCATTACTCCTATATTGCAGTAAGAAAAACTAGTAAATAAACAGAACAACCTGAACCTTTTCAAGCTGTGTTCTTAAAAACATATTTTTAATGGAGAGGAAGTTATTAATATGTCAACAGATAAGACACTGGCCTACTGCGCTTGACTAATCGAATTGTCTCCGAGTGATAAATGTATTTATATAGTAATGACTGTTTCTCAGTTGACCTAATTCATAAATAGAAAATCAAAGCTGGAGAAAAGCTTAAAGAAATATTTTAAGCCATTTTACTGTAATTTATATCTTTTTAGTCAATAAGATTAATATCACAGTATAACACATTTCTGTCGTGTTACATAACACAGATATAAGCATATTTAGTTCCTTTTATGATTCTCACATTAAAGCCCTAGTAATTATCTTGTCCATGGAAGGTACTTATGCTATTACCTCAACTTGCACCCACGTCAGGTTAAAGGAAACGTCAACCCAAAAAATAATTGTTTGCCTAATAAAAGAAACATAATTCTAATTAACTTTACAACATACCTTAATTACAAATTTTATATGTTTATTAAATTATCTGTATACAGAATGTATTGCTAAAGCAGTATTTGTCCCTTTGTTTTCACATGCGTATGCAACCAGCCAGGTTGCCTAGGGGCGCTGGCCTGGCCCGGCTCTGTAACAGCCAGGAGTTTAGCATAGTTCATGCATGCTTGCGCCGGTGTGTACATGCCAACCCGTGCATGCGAGCGCCAATCTGTGCATGCACGTGTGAGTGCCAAACCACGCATGCGGCAAGAGCACGAATTTGAACATTAACCAGCCTGGCCAGGGTCTGTAACAACCAGGAAGCAAATGATTCTTTCAATAGCAATTGTTTTTACAAATGAAGTTAAAAGCACTGAAAATTATTGATAAATGTAAATTGTAAAGCAGCTTAGAGTCCCTGGCTTTCAGTAAAAGCAATCCCTTACGCTACAGCATAAAGTTATATTCTCAACATTTTGGGGAGGCCATTACTAATTTCAGCACCAAAATGCCCCAATGTAAAAAGCAAGGTCTTTACAAAAGGAACATCAGCCAGGCTAGTAAATTATAGACCCAGGAAGTCAAGAAATATATGTATTTTTTTTTAATGCTGCAAAATATAAGATCCTGCCTCCAAAGCTCAACTATTGATAGGCACCTGCTGTTGACTCCTTTTGCTCCTTCTGGGGTGTATTGGCATTAATATAGGCTCCTACTGTGCTGGTCACAAGGGATGGGGCAAAATGTAGTTGTAGGGGGGGCTCAATGATGGTATCTATGATAAGAGCAGATCTGGGAAGAAAATAAAACAATTTTGATAATTTTTAAAGGAATAGTTTTTTTTATTTTGCATTAAAGGCACACCAAGGTAATTTGGAATTTACCCCTACAGTTCAGTACTGCAGTTCAAGCAGCATTTGTATATTCCTTTTTTCACTTCTGACTATCCTACATACAAGATTCCAATTACCAAAATGCCTTGCATCTACACAGGTCTGCCAATCATTTAGCTTCTGCTATTTATTGTTCCATGGCCAGAACCAGCAGTGCAGAAAATACAAAGGAACCAGCTATTACATTAACAAAACAAAAACTATTTATAATTATAGTTAACATATATTGGAAAGTTGTGTAGAATTAAAGTTTCTTTAGGGTAATAAATGTTAAGATTCACTTGTGCCATTGTAGGCCATAGGGAGAAATCTGTGTCAGTTCTGTGACCTTCATTGCTGCTTTTCCCAGGAAATGTAAAAGGGACAAAACGCTTTGTGCGCCAAAGCTGTACAGTCTAATATTCACTTGACATATTGTCCTTGGTACAATAATGTGAAATATGCTGACACGGTGCAATAATTAATCAAAGCACTGCTTGCCTGAACTGGGATTACAGGTAGAGGGAGATAGAGACCTGCTTTCTTCATTCAGACCTGCTTTTCTTAGGTTCACCCAAGCACATTGTTGGGCCTGCTGTCACATAACAAGTAAGTGTCTCGGTAGTATGAATGCACAATGTGGCCACAGCCGCAATAGCTACTGGGTGAACAGGCAAAACAATTACAGAGGAGCAATACTGACAAACGTACCCCATCGTTTTTATTAAGTAAAAGCAGTCTAGAGATAATGTAATAAAAACGTTTGTATGTATGTATACTTATTCTTGTAAGTATTGCCCCATCTAGCAGCCCATAGCAACCAATAAAGTGCCCTAAATGCTACCTTCTGATTCGTTACTGTGGGTTCCCAGACAAGTAATAAAATGTAATACCATTTATTACAAGACCCCTGTAATACATATCTCACACTGCTATTGCCTTTGGTCAAGGCTATGCAGCTGGTCAGATTTGAAGGCATCCAGTCATTTTTATGGCGCCGGACAGAAGAGCTCCATGGAGGTCACTAAATATTATTTAAAAATATAATAATGAAAATGATCTTCTCAATCCTCAGTATGTCTTATATGGCTCCTAGTCATTCGGCTACTTGAGGTGAAATTCAGGAGCAATTGGGAAAACCATTAGAAGAGCAAATCACCATTAAAAGCAGTAGTTAAATTGGCGGTTCACCTTTACGTTAACTTTTAGGGGCATAGTTATCAAGGGTCAAATTTCGAATTGAAAAAAATGTCGAAATTCTAATTTAAAAAGACCAACCGTAATTTAGTCAAAGTTTTTTTGGGTCGAATAGGTCCGTTTTCGATCGAATGAGTCCGTACTCGGCCGAATTCCAATCCTACGAATCAAAGGAATATCGCATTCGATCGAATTCGATTCAAATGTTTTTCCCAAAAATACCTTTGAGTTTTCAGAGTCCACCAATTGACTTCAAACATGTTCTAGGAGGTCCCCACAGGCTAAAACACCAATTCGACAGGTTTTAGATGGCGAATGGTTGAAGTCGAATTTTTAAAGAGACAGTACATGATAAATTTCGATATGCGAATTTTCAAATTTTTTTCAAATTCAAATTGAATCTGGACTATTCCCTAGTCAAAGTACACAATGGGGCCGATTCACTAACTTTGAGTGAAGGATTCGAAGTTAAAAACCTTTGAATTTCAAAGGTTTTTTTGGGCTACTTCGACCATCGACTACGACTGCGACTTCGAAACGAACTATTCAAAGTAAAAATTGTTCGACTATTCGACCATTTGATAGTCAAAGTACTGTCTCTTTTAAAAAAACTTCAACCCCCTAGTTCGCCATCTAAAAGCTACCAAAGTCAATGTTAGTCTATGGGGAAGGTCCCCATAGGCTTGGCTAACTTTTTTTAGATTCAAAGGATTTAATCGTTCGATCGAAGGAATTATCCTTCGATCGTTCTATCGATCTATCTGCGCTAAATCCTTCGACTTCGATATTCGAAGTTGAAGGATTTTAGTTCCTAGTTGAATATCGAGGGTTAATTAACCCTCGATATTCGACCCTTAGTGAATCGGCCCCAAAAAATAGCTTGAAATTCGAATTTTTTTTTTCGAAAATTCACCTCAACCTTTGATAAATCTGCCCCTTAGTATGTTGTAGAATGCCTAATTCTAACCAGTGTTCCAACTGGCTTTCATTTTTCCTTTTTTATAGTTTTTCAGTTATTTGCCTTCTTCTTCTGACTCTTCCCAGCTTTAAAATGGGGGTCATGTAAAAATTGAATGCTCTGTAATGCTACAAATGTATTGTCATTGCTACTTTTATTATTACCTTCTTACTTTCTATTCAGGGCCTCTCCTATTCATTCATATTCCAGTCCCTTATTCAAATCAATGCTTGATTGCTATGATCATTTGGACCCAAGCAACCATATTGCTGAAAGTTATAACTAAGGTGTAAATCACTTGAGATGGTATTTATGCACCATGCTAGGGTAGGTACTTTCTAAAGCATAAGGGAAATAACCACCTCTGTCCTCAATGGCCCATGTACATAGAGATACCTTTTCTCCAAATAGTGTCCTTCAAGTTGAGTCAATGACAGCCATGCACCACTGTATGTCATTTAGCTGAGAAATACTTTAATTTGTACTAAGAACTAGTTCGCTTAGTTAATTGTTAACTTTGACTTGAAATTTATGGTGGGTTAATTGTTAACACTCTGGCAGTCCAACGTTCTTCTGTGGCACCTTTAGACCCACCTGATCTGTATGATGCAGAATATCTGTGCTTGCCATGGCCACGTTTGTAGTGCCCTGCATATCAGTCAGCTTTATAGCTTAGGAGAATGATTCGTTGGGGGTTAGTGACGCTATAAAAACAAAACCTGTGTAGAGATCCTAATACCTGGGATACAGGCACAACTTTCCAAAGAAATGCATATTTTAATGTTATTTTGTAACTCTTTGTTAGGTTGTCCATAAACCAATCATTTATTATTTACTTCCTTCATTACATATACAAATCAAATAGCATGGCTTATGTGCCAAACTAAAATGGAATGCTTACCATAAGTATGGATCTTGGAAAGAAACAATGCAGGCTTCTGTTATTTTTCTCTATGGCAGCCTTGTTGAAAATTGCCTTCTTGAAACACACAGATAAGCATTTCAGTGTCCGTATTGTTTCCTCTAAGTAACAGGTAGCAAAAGACCACATTACTCACTCCATTTTCATTAAATGTGAGGTGTTTCTGAAACTGAACAGTCACATAATGCATACCTTAAACGGCCAGTAATATAACAGACATCAAAGGGTTTCATATTCAAACTCTTGTTTGAACAGATAGAAATCGTATTACCAGCCATACCTGTGGATGGCCACATTAGATTATTCCTTTTTTCAGATGGTCAGTCCAGTCCATCATAACTACAGAAAATGAAGCGAACCTGCGCAGACCTGGATTTGTTGCGAAGCCACAAAGGCCCAGGCCTAGGGCGGCAAAATTTTAGGGGTGGCATGCCGCCCAGCCGCATCCCTAAGGAGTACTGGGGACTCAAATCTTGAAAGTGTGCTCGTCCGTGCACTAGGGACCGGCGCTAGGACCATGCAGTGGGGGCGGCGCCTTCCTAGCATGCTCTGTTGTCCCAAGTGAAAACCTGAGGATTAAAACCCATAATTTCCACATACATATATCAGCCAATGTTACAATCATAAATGTATATCAAACAAAAATACAAGATTAGCGAAATACAAAAGAACACCTCCTCTTTTAGTTTAGTTACCATATCAATACCCATAAAGCGAAAAGTAGGTGGGCCATGTCCCTTCTCTCAGTTATGTTTATATAAAGCAATATCAAAATATCAAAAGCTGCTTGTAATGCTGATTGATAGTTTCCCATCCGTTCCCTTAGGGCTCTTACATAAATAAATAAAGTACAACTTGTTGGAAAATATGAGGATATTATTAGTCACCTCGGAGTTCCATGACCTGTAAAAAACACTTAGAGGCATATTCATCAAAGGTCAAAGTTAAAAAAAACTTCGAACTTCAAATTCAAAAAGATCAATTGAACAGTGGTCGAAGTTTTTTGAGGTTGAAGTGGGCGTACTTCGAATCACACGATTCAAAGTAGCGCTACTTCGATCTACTTCGATTCAAAGTTTTTTTTACTTCAACCTTTGATCTCCCAAACTCCCCCAATTGCCTCCATACAGGTTCTAGGAGGTCCCCCATAGGCTAAAACAGCACTTTGGCATCTTTCAGGTGGCGAATGGTCGAAGTCGAAGTTTTAAAGAGACAGTACTTCGAAAAAATTCACCCTTCGAATTTCGAAGTTTTTTCAAATTCAAATTGAAGTTGGACTATTCCCTAGTCGAAGTACCCAACAATTAATTTGAAATTCAAAGTTTGTTTACTTCCAAAATTCACTTCGACCTTCGATAAATCTGCCCCTTAATATCCTTATATTTTTTTTCCCTTCTAGTCCCCTCTTTGCTAGACTTTCTATACCTTCTATGTTTTTTCTATAAATTTGTTTCCACACGATACCCCACAACTGACACTGCCAGCCTGGCACTCTACTCCTCAAACTGTTACCAACAGGAGCACATAGCAACTATGGACATGAGCTCCTTCCAAGACATGCTCCTACATAACGACGCCCTCCAATCATTACATACATCAGCATAATCACTACCTCCTGTTGATCTCGATTATGACGTTTTGGGAATGCAATATTCAAACCTGAACACCTAGCACTGAACTATAAAGTAAATCTACATTCTAACCTACTATATCATATGGATGTCTCCATATATGTAAAAGTGAACAATGTCTGCAACAATTGTTCCCAAAAGGTCACCTTTGGTGCTTTTATTTGTAATCCAGGATATTGAGTAGTAGAGTATGCTGTCCCCACTGTGTTTATTTTTATCACTGTCATCTTCTGAGAAATATTATAGAGAACACATATAAAATAAAGAAAGTGCCATACTGGCGTAGAACCAATAAAATCTATCATTGTAGCAGTGTTCTCGTTGCTTGTACTGGATTAGACTGGAGATGCAGTATTGACTCAGGGATTGTAAAGTGTAACATAAAAGTCAATGGGACAGAGACATACATTGACTGAGGCAAACAAAGGTCTGTCTCCCTCTGCTTTGCATGACTTGCTTCAATGCACATTGGGCAGATAACAGGCAATATATGGATTTGCAAATCTTTGAAATTGCTCTTTCCAATTCAGGTAACTTTAAACACCATTTCTCAAAGTCTGGCTTCAGGACAAATAATTAGACAAAAAGCCTCTTCAGACACAGAGATGGACTACACAAACCATCATCATAAAGCTAACACCATAAAGCTAGCATCAACACATTCCATAGCACCAGTCATATACAGGTATGGGATCCGTTATGAGGAAACCTGATATCCAGAAAGCTCAGAATTAGGAATTCCATTTTAATCAAATAAATCATATGTTTTAAAAATGATTTCCTTTTTTTCTGTAATAATAAAACATTACCTTGTATATGATTTTAGCTAAGATATTTTTAATCCTTATTGGGGCTCCAGAGGGGGGCCCTGGTCAGCAGCCCCAGGCCCCCCAGTCCAACCTTGTATTGGGTTTATTTAATGTTTACATGATTTTTTTGCTTAAAAATGCAACATTAGTAGCACTCAAAGCTCTGTTTTTGCTATGAACTTTCTGAGCTCTGCCTCCCCCCCATATGTGAAGGTCACTGCCCAATAGCAAATAGCAGGGCCACAGCTCATGATGTAATCCAGTTAAACCTGCAGCTTGGTGAGTTATATCATTGCTAATTTGTAGCCACAATTATATAAAAAAAAGTTCACTAATCCTGGTTTTAACAGGTCTTTCCGTAATTTGGATCTTCATACCTTGTCTACTAGAAAATCATTTAAACATTAAATAAACCTGATAAACTGGTTTTGCTTCCAATAAGTATCAATAATATCTTAGTTGGAATCAAGTACAAGGAAACAATTTTTTGTATTATTTGGATAAAATGGAGCCTATGGGGTATGGGGTATATTTATTAAAGAGCGAAGTTAGAGATCACCACAGTCCACTAGCCTAAAATTCCACCAGTCTCCCTTCATTTATGTTGTATCTTTAAAGGCATATTTATCAAAGGGGGAACTTTCACTTCCACCCATTGATAAATACTCTTTTAAAAATTCCATAGAAATGAATGGATTATATATATAGATTATAGATTGTTTATCACCAAACCTCTACTGTGTTCTCTTTGATGGTTGTGTTAAACTACAACAAGGCACCCAGGTAATAAGAGATGTTGGTGTGTGCCATCTGTGCTATGGTCTACTGTATCTGTCACTGGATATAGAGAGGGTAGTAGCTATTTATTTTGGTCCTTCTCAGGATTCTCCCCTTATTAAATTACACTTGTTCATATTGAATAAATCTCTATTTCTTTTCATATTAAAACTGGGTTTGTTCCATATTATGTGTGCTGTATTAAAAAAAATAATGTTTGTGTTTTATGAATGGGCCGTCCATTGGCTCTTTTTAGACAATTAGATAATTCTACGAGTCCTAATATTTTCCAGGAAAGCACTGATGTGGACATGGGGAGGTTGCTAGCAGCAACACTGATACACATGTCACTTACACATGACTCTAAGTGGATAGACAAAAGCACACAGATAATTCCTTGAGAGAATGTTGTTTGCCCGCTACCACCAGTGTTTACCATCAACTTATCGCCTTTTTAAATGTTCTTTGTTGGGCAAGAGCACTATTTACCCATGGCCCACGCGGGAGTTATTGTGAGAATGTTGCTTTTAGTGTATTATTGTCTCTGCCTATGTCTTGCTATCAGTGAACAAGTAATGATAAGAGGGAAAGGGAGAGAGGGAGGGAAGGAGGATTTATCAGTGCCGCCACTTGCTGAGCACAAATGAAATTCTGCTGAAAGTCTATCTTTCAATATTAGTTTATCACTTAAATATGGCTTTGATAATAACAGTATTGGCTGTGGACCTTTCTGTTTATCGTAGGCAGCCTTGTATTCTGAGAATTTCAAGGACAAATAACCCACAACTCTGTAAAGCTATAAAGTTCTTAAGGTCTTGCGAGCTAAAGTTGGCGACTTCTAGTACTATAGAAGGGTGAAAGGATGTATGAACTGCTTGTTATAGAGTGACTTGAACTGTTTATATTGGGATTTGGCCAACCCCCCGAATCCTTTATGAAAGATTTGGCCAAATACCAAATCCGACTCTGCACATGCAAATTAGGAGCCAGAAGAGAAAAAGAAAATCATGTGAGCAGCGAATCCAAATCCTGCTGAAAAAGACTGAATTCTGGCTAAATACCAAACTGAATCCTGGATTTGGTGCATCCCTGTGCAGAGCTGCATCTGCTGCAATTGATGCTTAGAAAATTAACTTTACAGCAAATCACTTTGCAGTTTACTGGGAGAAAGTACCTTACTGATTGTGTCAATATGGACTCTCCACTGCTTGCACTCTGGAGCACCCACACTGGGGTGTGTTCAAGACTTACCCCTGTGCACAGATGTACTTACCATAGCATCTCACCCAGAAACTGTTTTTTGTGCCATAAGCCTTAATGCAGAATTAATTTAAGGGGCCGATTCACTAACTTCGAGTGAAGGATTCGAAGTAAAAAAACTTTGAATTTCGTTTTTTTTGGGCTACTTCGACCATCGAATGGGCTACTTCGACCTACGACTACGACTTTGAATCGAAGGATTCGTAGTAAAAATCGTTCGACTATTCGACCATTCGATAGTCAAAGTACTGTCTCTTTAAAAAAAACTTTGACCCCCTAGTTCGGCATCTAAAAGCTACCGAAGTCAATGTTAGCCTATGGGGAAGGTCCCCATAGGCTTGGCTAACTTTTTTTGATCGAAGGATATTCCTTCGATCGTTGGATTTAAATCCTTCGAAGGATTTAATCGTTCGATCGAAGGAATAATCCTTCGATCGTACTCTATATTCGAAGTCGAAGGATTTCAATTCCCAGTCGAATATCGAGGGTTAATTAACCCTCGATATTCGACCCTTAGTGAATCAGCCCCAAAGTGTAATCCAGTAATGCAGAAGTGTCTGTCAGTGTCCCATGCTACAGATACAGCGTCATAGCTGGCAGCATTTGAAAGACAATTCCAAGAGTACTTTGCCTCTGACTCAATGTGCCTTGTAAAGATTCTTGGAGGACACTATGGGCACAATGTCTGACATGCCTAATGTCACTGTCCTTCTGTGTTTTAAAGGGATACTGATTTAATTTTGTATTTGAATTCTAAAACAAATACTTCCAGCAACAGCAAAATTAGGTTAAGCTGTAGTTTAGCACTATATACAACCCTCTCCTTTTTAATGAGCACCAGCAGCAGTCTGTTTACTGTTTGTTTTTTTATTTAGAGTAATAAAGGTGTGCTTAAAGATCCCAGTGTTTTTGATTGCCCATTCATCTAATGTAGTATGATTTCTGGGGGGCAGCTGAGGGAAGCATTACCCACAGAACAGGAGGAGAGCACAGATCTCTCCACTGATGTTGTATATACAAAGCAATAGCCCTGGGAAGGAGGATATGCAAACATGAAGGAGTTTTGGTCAAAGGTAAAGGTTTTCCAAATTATAATGGGTTGTATGTAATTGCAGAATTATATTAACTGCATTTTAAGTTCATTTACTGTAAGCTATGTGTTATGTGAAGGCCTCTAGGTAAAGTGCTTCTGGCTATGGCTTTAGATTTGTTTTTGAAAATGAAAAGATACCTTACACGGTGCAATGTCTTGTAGTATGTGATGATAAAATGGGGGGTGCAAAAACAACTTGGTCCCCCCACGTGATTTCAGCTTTCGTTTAACTAAAGACAAAAAAAGTCTCTATGGGGTATATTTATCAAAGAGTGCAGTTAGAGGTCGCCACAGTCCTCTAGAGTGAAATTCTGCCACTCTCCATTAATTTCTATGGGCTTTAGAAAGGTGTATTTATCAAAGGATGAACTGTCACCCATTGATAAATACTCTTTTAAAAATTCCATAGAAATGAATGGAGAGTAGTGGAATTTCAATCTAGAGGACCGTGGCAACCTCTAATTTCATTCTTTGATAAATATACCCCAGTATCTTGGTAATAGGTATTAAAGGAGAAGTGAATGCTAAAAATGAGAATATCACTCACGCAAAGTTCATAATTAAAAAGAATAATATAAAATTAGCTGTGAAAGCTACCATACCAACATGCTTTGGGTTACTATTTTCCACTGTTGGGGCTCTCAGATGTTATACAGGTATGGGAACTATTATCCAGAATGCTCGGGACCTGGGGTATTCCGGATCACAGATTTTTCTGTAATTTGGATCTTATGCCTTAAGTCTGACGCATGTAAAAATTAAACAAACCCAATAGGCTGGTACAACTGTTTTATTATTACAGAGAAAATGGAAATCATTTTTAAAACTTTGGATTATTTGGATGAAATGGAGTCTATGGGAGATGGCCTTTCCATAATTCGGAACTCTCTGGATTATGGGCTTCCGTATAATGGATCTCATATCTGGGGTGTCAGTCCCCTAAGAATAGATTCCTGATGTTGCTCGATGTATGCTTCAACCTTTGGTAAAATATTGAATTGGGTACACCATGGCTCAGTATCAGTGTTTACATCTCCTTTGGAACCTAGCAGGTAAGTGTGGGCTAGTAGGGTATGATTGACTTGTTTCTTAGAGTTCCTGCTGTTTTGTATACAGACAATTGGCGCCTTTGGTATATTTTTTCTGTTCTTCGTACTTAGGGTTGCTACCTGGCTGCTATTTTGCTAGCCTATCTGGAAAAATTTGAGCAATTCCAGTTTTTTGCTAGATTTTATGGAGTTTTTCTGGATCGAGTTTTTTTTTAGTGATGAATAAGCTAAAATCGCCCATGGGAATTAAATCATGTTATTATTTTTTTTATAAAATATGAGATAAATTCGGATTTTAGTAAATAACCCCTTATTGTTCAAACCTTATAGAATTGCACAGCAGCAATAGCTTTAGGCAGGAAACATAATATTTTCCTTTTTTTCTTGTTTATATTTTCTATTTGTTTATGAAATGGGAGCCTTGGCAAGGAAGAGGCTTGGTATTATGTGCTAACAAATGTCACTGGTGAAAAGGGGATGACTCGGATTTCTTGCAAGGGTATAGTGTGTCTGATAATAAGAGAAGGCAGAATGTCCCTCTCTGAGCAGTGACACTGTAGATGGCTGCCATCACTTCATTACTTCATAGCTCATTTTTAATTGCTCTCAAACCTGTTTTTCCATATTGTTAAAGACACAAGTTTGGGTTTTTAAAATGAGCATTTTTCTAGTGATTAAAGAAAACATAAAACTAAGGTGACTTCTTTTGTGTCAGCTGGAAGTGTGAAACCTTGAATTACTATTATTACTATTATCCTAAAACTGCTCTAATCAATATCTAATTTCATTAGGCACCTGGAAATTAATCTTTCTTGTTTATCATGCTTTAATGCATAATATAGTTCCACAACAACAGAACTGTTTAATGTCTTCAGCAATGATCCTGTCTAACCAATTAAGGAATACAAAGCAGGCATACCTATTAAGCTCCCCATAGACGCGACGATTCTTCTTGCCGAACGACCGATTTTAGGGAAGCCCGACCAATCCTTCGAAATTATCGTGCAGTTAGTGGTATTCGAACGATCGTACATCTTACGATTTTTCGGCCGACATCTGTCGGGAAATTGATCGGCCATGTCAAAAAATCTTTGTCGGTCCCAGTGCAATCTATCTATGTTTGCAGGGCCAAGCAGGCAGCTCCCCTTTGTTTTCCTGGTAAATTGGTCTTTTTAGTTGATGGTCAATTCGTACGATCGTTCTGAGAAGATCGTGGTCTCACGATCAGGATCTGATCTTTTAAAAATCTCAACATCTATGGCCAGCTTTATGGAGGATCTCCTAGCATCAATCAGGAAAAAAGTTTTTTATTGTTGCTTTAAAGGGAAAATCCACACATTGATTTTCAGAGTATCTGTGCACCACCGACTATGGAAAGCAGAAGCACGTCAAGTCGCAGGATCCATCACTTCACAATGGAATAAGGTGATGAGGGGGTTGAATGATTCAAGCATAAGGAAAAGGGGTGTGCATATGGGGAGGGGGTAAAAAAGTCAGAGGCAAGCTTTCATGGTTTCCTCTATGTAGACTTAGATATGTCTTTGTGTAAATAAAATCTAATATATTTCTATTTATTTTTGGAAATGTATAAGCCCAAGCCCAACTGAATAATCTTACGTCATTCCCCTTTTGAATCCACACATACGTGTTGCTGGACTACAGCTTCCATCAGGCTTTGCCCTTGAAAATATGCTGGGATACTAGCAACAATGGAGCTGCACATATGTAAAAGGTTTATGCCACCTCAATGTATTGGCTTTTTTGCAATTTAACAATGGTATATTGATTTAAAAAAATAACAGCATAGTAATCATTGTGTTTGATTACAACACTTCAGTACAGAAAGTTCAGTCTGTGAAGGGAAGGTGTGATGGTTCCCTTGTGGCAAATTTCCCCCCAGGAGAGAGGAATAGAAGTAGTAAATGACAGTAGCATAAAGCTGCCAGGCTATGTAGTCTAAGGGAAGAACGCCACGATGCGGCTGGAGCTGACATGTCGATATGTGAAGAAATCCATGCAACGTGTCCGATGTTCTGACGATAACAGGAAGTGAAGGCAGTAACGTAACTAGAGGGGGGTGCGGAATGTGCAGCCGCGCCCCCTGCCCCCTCCGTACGCAATTATATACCCGAAATCGGCGGGACGCGGGCTGCCGGGGCTCTCTGAGGGGGTGCGGGCCCTGGCCCAATTGCACCCCCTGCTACCCCGGTAGTTCCGCCACTGAGTGAAGGAGAAATCGCAGGAAAGAACTACATTTATCTGACTGTCAGATGAAAACGCAGCACAAATGCAGGCTCCAGCCGCATTGTGGAGTTCCTCCGTTAGGCAACATAATGCTCCAGATCACGTTTCTCTTTCCAGTGTTGGAATGTCATAGGGTCTATCCAGGTGATTGCCAGGTGTTCCTAGTTTACTCAACTCCCAATTTCAGCAAATTGTCTCCAAATTTTGGTTGAAAGCACAGCCCAGGACCAATGGCAATCTTAAAGGGGACCTGTCACCTTAAGAAATCATTCCAAATCCTTTTCTATGGTGTTAGTTAAACCAAATAAACTTCACTTACACTATATAAATTATTTAAATTTTATTTCCTTCAGTATTGGAACTCACAGTCACAGCAGCCATTTTTTTGGACACTGTTATTAAGGCAAGCTTTCCATCTTCTGAAAATCTTTCTATTGTGCCAGAATGGGGGCCTCATACCCATGCCTATGCACTGGCTTCAAAAAATAGAAGGTGAGGAGAGAGGGGGAATGTGGGTGACATTTAGAAAGTACAGAATGGAAAGTGAAAGCAATTGCCTGCTTCTACTCTATGCCTAAGGCATAGAGGAGGGGCAGATAATATATGATTGACAGCTAGGATCTTAAAATAGATTTATAACAGATATGAATGCTTTATTAAAAAAATAATTTGGGTCTCATGATTGATTTTAAAATGACTTTTCTGAAACAGATTTATATTTTTATTATGTTTGGGTGACAGGTGCCCTTTAATTCACCCCTGTCACTTGTTTAAGTAATAAAACTGGGACTCCTTCATCTGAGTGTCCTTTCTATAATCACTGATGTGTATCTTGTGCCACAATTCTGATACAGTATATCTCTGCTTTCTCTTCTAAGCAGGACATTAAGCTTGGGAACGTACATTAGAACACCTTGTGCTTGCTTGTGTTTTTCGTAAATGAAAATGTAGTTAATATTCAAAGCAACATTATCAAGAAGAAAATAGCTTAATTAAGAAAATGTAAAATAACAGCATTAAAAGAGAAACAACCCCTTTACCAAAAAACCCTACCCTCCACCCCACGTAGACCCCCTCCCTCCTCCCCACTAGCCTAGTTGCCCCCCCAGGGAAATGCCCCTAACTTTTTACTTACCCCTCGGTGCAGAGTCACAGCATCTGAGTTCACCTCAGCCATCTTCCAGGTCTTCGTGTCTTGTTCCGGGGCTTCGGAAATTTCCGTCCATCTCGGCGCATGCGCAGTTGTCGCATACTGGTAAATTGCTCCAACTGCAAATGCGCCACTTCGCCGTTCTCCATCTGAGCTTACCAAAGACCTGGAAGATGGCTGTGGTGAACTCCGATGCATGAATCTGCACCGAGGGGTAAGTAAAAAGTGAGGGGCATTTCCCTTGGGTACCAGCTAGGCTGGGGGAGGAGGGAGGGGGGTCTACATGGGGTGGGGGTAGGGCTTATTTTGGTAAAGGGTTTGTTTCTAATTTAAGGATAATTAAATGTCAACGAATGAAGAAAGTAGGATCCGTTATGCAGCAATCTGTTATCCAGAAAGTTCAAAATTATGGGAAGGCTGTCTCCCATAGACTCCATTTTAATCAAATAATTCAATTTTTTTTTCTCTGTACTATAATAAAACAATACCTTGTACTTCATTCCAACTTAGATATAATTAAAGGAACAGTTCTGGCTGGAGTGACTGGATGTCCAATATAATAGCCAGATTCAAACTTCCTGCTTTTCAGCTCTCTAACTCAGTGGAAACTAAGAGAGCTGCAAAGCAGGAAGTAGTGTTCTGACTATTATGTTATACATCCCGTCACTCCCACATTTCTCATTACATTTTTGTCTAACTAACTATATTAGAAACATGCTTTATTTTGCATGGGCTATCTATTTACCCAGTTTTTATTTTTATACTGAGCAATTCCTTTAATCCTTATTGGAAGCAAAACTATCCAATTGGCTTTCTTTAATGTTTAAATTAATTTTTGAATTACAGGCTTGGAGGCAAGTTTTGGTTGCATAAAACACAGATTTACTGCCAAACAGGACTGCCTCCTGTATACTGCCAGTCCCCATAGGGGCTACCAAATAGCCAATCATATCCCTAAAGTGTCACCCAAGCAATGACCATAGGTCAATTCTTTACACAAAACACTTCCCAATCAACTAGAGTGTGTGTGCCATTTAGCTTCCTGCAGCATCTTCTGGCTGGTATGGTCTACTCTGTCTGTAGCACAGCTGAAGCCATTTGGAAATGCTGCAGCTCCACATCAATGTTACGGTCTGAATCTGATCTAAAGAATGGCAGGAGAATGCAGATAGACTCAGACAGAAGAGAGAAATAGTTAGCATGTTGACTCATGCCCACCCCCTCACTAACTAGAAAAATACAGCTTCAAAAAAATCTGTTTGGAGTGGGCATATAGTACAATATTATAGATTTATCGATGATCTGATTGTTATCTGGAAAGGTGACATCGAACAAGTACATGATTTTGTAGCATTTTGCAATAATAATGATTGTGGTATACAGTTCACATACAAAGTGAATGATAAATGTATAGAATTCTTGGATGTTTTGTTCGTACAAGAGGATGGTAAAGTTAGGACAAATGTCTATAGGAAGCCGATAAGTAGAAATTCCCTTTTACTACGAAGTAGTTGTCATCCAGAACCTCTTCTCGAGGGCATCCCGATTGGACAATTCCTCAGATTGAGGAGGATTTGCTCCACTTGGGATGCCTTCCAGAGTGCGGCAATGGATTTATGGGATCGATTAGCTATTCGGGGATACAGTATAGAAACTCTGAAAAAAGTATATGAACGTGCAGTACTTAGTGATCGGAAATCTCTGCTCAATGAGGCAGTAAAAGATAAACAACAACGAAAAAGACCAAATGTTACATATAGTAATAATAGTAAGAATAAAGTTTATTTTGTGACAGACTACAGTACAGAAGCAATAGATATAAAAAAGATACTATTGAAACATTGGCATATAATAAGCTCAGATCCAACATTAAAAGTAGACAGACCCTGGTTCACCTATAGGAAAACTAGATCTATTGCAAGCTATGTGTCCCCAAGTATGCTCCCTGATAAGCGTGAACAGAAAAAATCCACTTGGTTAAAATATGTCGGAACATACAAATGCGGAGCAAGAGTTTGTAAAGCATGTAGATATATAAATGTTTCAAAAAAATTTAGTAGTACGGTGACAGGAAAAGAATATGAGTGTAGAACATACATTAACTGTAAAACTACAAATGTTATATATTTAGCTACATGTAGTTGTGGATGCCAGTATGTTGGAAGAACTATGAGGAAAATGAAAGATAGAATTTTGGAACATTTGGCCTGTGTAGGGAGAAAGGATATATCATCCTCTATAGCTGATCATATTCTGAATGTACATAATGGAAAAGACAGCTGCATATCTTTTCAAGGCATAGAGCATGTCCGATTAGATAAGAGGAAAGGTGATCTGGAAAAGTTAATGAATAAGAGAGAAGCATGGTGGATGTTTACTTTAGAAACGGAAAAGCCTTTGGGTCTCAATAAAGATTGTGAAATCAAATTTTATATTGAATGAGAAAAAAATAAGTAAATTTAAATTTAAATGGGATAACCTGTAACTTGTAATAGTGAAAGGTACTATGTAAGAATGTATGTAAAGCATCCCTGTAATTAAAATATTACCCAGAACTGCATACATGGATCCACAATGTTTTTAGCATCCTTTCTGTTCTTAAATGTTTTTATTCAAATTAAAATAGACTGTGGTAATAAATTGGTATAAGAACTAGGGTATATCCCTTTAAGATAACGAGTGTTATATTTGTCTGTAATCAAGGTTAGCTATAAAGTTGTGTATTGTGTGAAAAAATGTATACTCTGAGGAAGTACCGTGAGGTACGAAACCGGTCAGTAGTAACGTTAATGTGCACTGTGTCAAGGCTGACATGCAAATAATATAATATGAAATAAAGAAGCTTTTATTATATCACAGAAAACGGGCCATGGAAATCCATTTTTGAAAGTTGTGAGGACGCTCTGTTGCCAGGGAGCTGGATTTTGGACACGTGATGGTCGGGAGCCAATTGGGGAGCTTCACACTGGTGAGAGAAGTGTTCAAAAAAAATATACATATAAATGTGATAACATATTACATATGTATTTAAATATTATTAAAATAATTATTATTATTAGGATTAATTATTTATGTATTTAAATATTTATAAGGCTTATGTGTTTTTCATATACAATAAACAAAAAAGTAAAAAAAAAGTAAAAAATTAAATTAAAAACAAAAAAAGGATGGCCCAGCAACTGAATAATAAATGATAGAATACATAATTTATTAAAAAGGCAAGTAGAAGCCTGGGGCAAACAAGAAAGACTAAGGGCCGATTCACCAAGGGTCGAATATCGAGGGTTAATTAACCCTCGATATTCGACAGGGAATTAAAATCCTTCGAATATCGAAGTTGAAGGATTTTAGCGCAAATAGTTTGATCGAACGATCAAAGGAATAATCCTTCGATCGAACGATTAAATCCTTTGAATGGAACGATTCAAAGGATTTTAATCCAACGATCGAAGGATTATCCTTCGACCAAAAAAACGTAGGAAAGCCTATGGGGACCTTCCCCATAGGCTAATATTGACTTCGGTAGCTTTTAGATGGCGAACTAGGGGGTCAAAGTTTTTTCTTAAAGAGACAGTACTTTGACTATCGAATAGTCAAGCGATTTTTAGTTTGAATCCTTCGATTCGAAGTCGTAGTCGAAGTAGCCCAAAAAACACTTCGAAATTCAAAGTTTTTTTACTTCGAATCCTTCACTCGAAGTTAGTGAATTGGCCCCCATAGGTTGCAGACAAAATGGTAGAATCTTCCTGCATCAGAGGCAGTGTCAAAACCTACAGCCTAGCCTGTACTATTGCCCTGTACTAATCATAATCCATTAGCGTAATCCAAAAGTGTATTTCTTAAACTTTTCCATATCCAGAAAAACATTTGGCACAAGGTCAAATTGTAGATGTTTTAAGGCTTATTTAAGCAATTTGTGTACACGAACCTGGCAGCAAGGAAAGAAGAAACATGGAAGGCAGCTGTAAGGATATGGTAAGTTTTAGGTTAGGAGGACAATTTTTTTCAATTACAAACTAGAGAACATTTTTGAAAACAATTTTCATTGTATACTTTTTTGGCTTTTGCTATATTATGTTTTGCAATAATTTCCTCCGTGTTGCAAGAAATGGTACATCACATTCAGCAGTGCAAGATCCCCCTTGGAGTTATGCCCCACAGAGGAACAGGGAGGGTATACTGGGAGTATGAGCTGGTTATCTTGGTGTGGGGTAAGTGATAAATACAGGCTGAACATGTATTTGCCTTCCACACAAAACAAAATCATGGTCATGGCCTGATAAAGACAGAGCAGTGTTTGTGGCAGCCAACACTTAATGCAAATTGGTTTCTATGGGGTGTCCCAGACCCTAGTAACAAGGCTCCTGCCCATGATCATGGCAAAGGTGAGAACAATACAGTGCTTAATGAATCAAAAGCCAAAATATAAGGATACATTAATAAAACCCTCTGTGAAATGAGTAACGTAGTATGAAAGTACCGTAATACTAGAATCGCTGAGAAATTTCCATTGAATTGCATGGCTGGAGCTCATGGTGGCAGCCACACCTTCAACATTAACCGTGTTGGGGACAAAAAGACCATAAAGTGTGGCTGTTGGGAGGTTCAGCAGACAGAGTCCCAGGTAAAGCAGAATTTTATTTACTCCCAAATAGCAGTAACCCATTCAGACAGTTGCCTGCTTTAGTATTGTAGTTTTAACTCCTGTAATGGCATGCCCACACTCCACCCAGACCAGACGCAGTTCAGCAAACCAGTAAATCAAGAAATACAGAACAGTGGAGCTTTTACTGAGATTCATTTACACGGCTTAACTTGTTTCATTGCTGAAAATGCTTTGAGACTGCCTGACTGTCTACAGCTCTTCACAAACAGTCAATTATGTTCTCTGTTGTTTGAGTAAAAAGAATGGCCACAATGGATGCTAATTATTGTTGGTTTATGAATGGAGGACATTGGTCTTATGACTCTTCCACTTGCGTAGCTGCTTTGATAATGATCATTTTCTCTCTACATAAAAGTGGTCATTTATGAACACAGCATATTGTGCATTTCCCCCCAGAACTCTAGTGCATCCACCACAACATGTGAGAGGCACCATTAATGGACATGCATTTTTTACACAAATCATCATCATCATTTATTTATATAGCGCTGTCAAGATACGCAGTGCTTTAATTGCAGCCCACATAATTTCCTCAGGTTTTGTCTAGCAATGGTGTCACTTCCGGTGCCCAGCATTAATAACAACATCAATGTTTGATTAATTTGAGTTGGTTGTGGCTCTTGACACAAGGAAACCCTGAACTTACCTGCAGGTCTAGACTGACTGTAATTTCAGGGTGTCTTTGCTGCATTTTGGGTTACTTGCGCATAATTCAGGTGAACAGGATAGATGAGCACTACTGAAGAATACGTGGCTCACAAACAGACTCACTAACATGTTGAATCCTTGATAATAGAAAAAGGAACGTTTTGGTCCCTGTGTAAACAAGCCCTATGCTTGCATAGGTTGGGTTGAAAGCCCCACTGGCGCAGGTGTGTATTTCCTGCATGAATGCCCCCAGGCTGCACGGCCCTAGCACCCACCGGCCTACCTTCACACATGCAACCCCCCGTGCATGCGCACGTGTGCCCGAGCACTGGAGAAGTACAAGCCTCAGAATGTTGTTGGGCGGCCCTATAATTTTGCCGCTCTAGGCCCGTACCGTTGTGGCCTCGCCACAAATCTGGGCATGGGTGCAGAGACTGATGTGAATAATGAACAATCTATATATAATACAAAGGCTTTGTTGAACCAAAAAGTCTGAAAAATTGATTGCCAGCCATTGGACATTGTTATTTTATTAGCTTTATAAATATATTTCTATGGTTGGTAAAAAAGGTATGGCTAGCCTATTTTATCATTTCAGGTTTTCTAACTTGGGAGTGCCAAAAGTTAGGCAACCCCAAGTGATCGCATGTACTTACTTGAAACCCAGTGCTCGGGATTCTCCCAGTGAGCACCATGGAGTGATCGTCTTCTGGCCTCTTCTTTCATCAAATTTCCCAGGGCAAACGCATGCACAGTAGAACAAAATAGCTAATTTATTCTTTAAAGTTTTAGCTGCACATGCACATCCGCGAGAATAAAGAAAAAAACAGAAGCTGATTGATTCGTGTTGCTCGTTAGAATAATCCTGGGCCAGTGCAGTTTTCTTCAGATAGAAGCACCGGCCTGTGGTTTCAGGTAAGTACAAGCGATCACTTGTGGATGACTAACTTTTGGCACCTCCAAGTTAGAAGACCGCTCCTTCTCCTTAATAGAACAAATTAGGTTTAATGCACTTTTTGTATTTTGAAGCCATTAGAATGATTCCCAGTCATAAATATACAATTCTAATGTATGACCTAATATCTTGTATGTATTGTGTGAAAATGCATAGGGTTATTCTCGGAAAAAACTTGTGACATTCGTGTGTCCTTTGCTGTTCCTTTGAATGGGCAAGAATGAGGGCGAATGTACATTCTCATCTTGCTACAAAGTGGCAAAAACTATATTACCATACCTTTTTAATTTTTTTTAAAATTTATAGCAGGAGAGTTCCCAGAGACACATGTTCATACTTGTTTTAAAATGTATAATCAAATTTTTAGAACAGTCTTATTTCAGGTGTGAATTCATGTGAAATTGTGTAGGTGTGGAACTGACGTAGAACATGTTAAACTGCAGATGTCACATCATTGTGCTGTTGATACGGCTTATTAAGAAAAAACAAGGAAAAGTAATAGAGCCACTGTACTAAGGGGCAAAAAGGAATTAGCCCAAGGCACACAAGGCATAAAATAAACTCTTTCATCTACATAACACCATTGTGAAGAAACTCCCAGTAATTGTTGATCCCTTAGTTTATCAGTTGGAAAACCTCGAAAACATATATATATATATATATATATATATATTTTTTTTTTTTTTTTTTTTTCATGGAAAGTGGTATATTTCTTCTCTAATGCCAGGGCAGCTCAGTCACAACCGTTACCATGACCAAACCTTGCGCATTCAGCATTATTTCCTTTGTGCAAACACAACTTATATTTTCAATACAGTTAATATATTGCTATTTCACTTAAAATAGCAGGAAATTTTTTTTTCTCAAAACACATCAATTAATAATGCTGCTCCAGCAGACTTCTGCACTGAAATATGTTTTTTCAAAAGAGCAAACACATTTTTTAATAGTTAATTTTGAAATCTGACATGAGGCTAGACACATTGTTAGTTTTCTAGGTGCCCTCAGCCATATGAATTCTTCAGTCACTCTTTACTGCTGCATTGCAAGCACAGGATAAGGCACAATGACCTGAGATGGCTGCCTACACACCAATATTATAGTTAAGAAAAATGCACTTGTTGGTTCAGGACTAAAAATGTATATGGTAGAGTGAATTTTTTTTTGTAATATAACAGTGTAATTTAGAAATAAAAACAACAGAACAGTTCAAAAGCAGTTGCTTGTGTAATGGAAACTGAAGTTCCTTACCTTTGTGATGGCCATGGCGTCCAAGATGGCGACGGCGTCCAAGATGGCGACGGCGTCCAAGATGGCTACTCCTTCCTTCCCCATGTGTTTCCTGCTGGTCCCAGTATGATGACGTCGGCTGCCTCTCGCACTCCGATTGGTCGCCGGCGACGGAATGGTGCGTCGGCATCACAATGTTAGCGTTTTGACGCCAGCGTCAGCGTCATGACGTCGTTGCGCCCAAAATCTTGGCGTCAAAACCTGCCTATTTAAACCCCTGGACATTGCTAACATTGCCCAAATATAGGTCTTACTTCGTGTATTCCTGGGTGTGATTTCTGCTTATTGATTCCTGTGTGTACCGACTTCTGCCTGTTTTCCTGGATTGAACCTTCGCTGCCTGAACTGAACTTTGCCTGGACTTTGACCATTCTCTTGTCTCATCCCCTTGTACCTCGTCATCGGCTGGCTACCTGCCTCCTCCTTGGTCCACACTCCTACTGCGCCTTCGGGCCCTGACATTATATTTGGGCCATGGACCCATCTGAGGAGGCTGCGGCTCAACCAGATTTCGGAAGAGCCTTTTGTGGGATTGCTTCACGCATGGAGGCCTATGAAGCCCAGCAGTCACACTTTGGCCAAGCTCTTGAGGCCATTTTGGACAAATTGTCGGCTCTCACTCCTACGGCTCAGGTTCCTGCTACTGCTCCGGCCACTATTCCAGTGGCGCCGTTTCATGTCTCCGAACCCCGGATTCCGGCACCTCCGCTCTTCAGTGGTGATTCTGAGGCTCCATCAACCAGTGTGAGATCCAGTTCACTCTGCTGCCTCATCAATATGTCTCAGAGCGTGCCAAGGTGGGATACATCATTACCCGCTTGACCGGGAAAGCCTTGGAGTGGGCATCTCCGTTGTGGGAGAAAGAAGATCCCCTGATTGATGATTCGAAGGCCTTTATTCGTGAGCTGCGCACTGTGTTCGATGCTCCCGGCCGGTCTGCATCTGCCTCTTCTCGTTGGTTCCAGATCCGCCAAGGTACACGTTCGGTGCCAGAATATGCCATCGAATTCCGTACTCTGGTGGCCGAGAACAGCTGGAACAACGACAGTTATCACGCTGCCTTCTACAACGGGTTGTCCATGCGTCTGAAGGACGATTTGGTTTCACATGAGTTACCTACTCGTTGGGAAGATTTGGTGGCCCTGGCAGTCAAAGTAGACACCCACCAAAGAGAGCACCTTGCAGTAAAGGAATGTGTGAGGTAGTTTCAACCTCCCCTGGCTCCTCGCTTCCAGAGACCTGTCATTCCCAGTACTACCTCTTCTTCTTCTACTCCGGCTTCTTCTCCCTCCATCTCTGAAGAGCCTATGCAGATTGGTCGTGCCCGTCTTTCCGAAACAGGAAAAGTTAAGGAGAAGGGTTGCTGGACTTTGTTTATACTGTGGGGGCAAATGCCACTTTGCCCATGAATGCCCTGCGAAGTCGGGAAACGCCAGCGCCTAGGTAAGTTTGGGGAAACTTACCTGGGCGGAATTAATCAACTTCCCCAAACTTCTACTCATCGTTTTCTTCTCCCTGTACAGTTCCAGTTGGCTTCCAAGACTGTATCTACCCAAGCTTTCCTTGACTCCGGCGCAGCTGGGAATTTCTTGGATAAAGCCTTCGCTGAACAACATTCTATTCCTCTCCAAAGTCTGGCTGTTCCTCTTCGTGTCCTTGCCATTGATGATCGACCTTTGTCATCTGCCTACATCTCCAAGTCTTCTCAAGAATTGTCTTTCAAAGTGGGCACCCTGCATACCGAAAGACTTTCTTTCTTGATTATTGAATGCCCCTCGACTCCTGTAGTCCTTGGACTCCCTTGGTTGCGTACTCACAATCCAGTCATTGACTGGTCCACAACTCAAATTTCTCGTTGGGGTTTCTTTTGTCAGCAGAACTGTCTTCCAGCCCAGTCCTTGGTCAAGGTATCCTCTGTTGTTTCAAATCCTTCAATCCCTCCTGTCTATCAAGATTTCTCTGATGTGTTCAACAAGAAATCTGCTGAAGTCCTGCCTCCCCATCGGCCCTATGATTGTCCCATCGAGCTCCTTCCTGGAACCATGCCTCCAAGAGGACGTACTTACCCGCTTTCCCCTTCTGAAACTGCGGCGATGAAAGAGTACATCCAGGAAAATCTGCTTAGGGGCTTCATTCGTCCTTCTTCGTCTCCTGCGGGAGCAGGATTCTTCTTCGTAGAAAAGAAAGATGGCAGTCTATGTCCCTGCATCGATTATCGTGGATTGAACAAGATTACAGTTAAGAACCGCTATCCGCTCCCCCTTATTTCCGAGTTATTTGACCAGCTCAAAGGTGCCAGCATTTTTACCAAGCTTGATCTTCGTGGAGCCTACAATCTCATTCGGATCAGAGAAGGGGACGAATGGAAAACCGCATTTAATACTCGAGATGGGCACTACGAGTATCTCGTGATGCCCTTTGGACTTTGTAACGCCCCTGCGGTTTTTCAAGAGCTGGTAAACGATGTTTTCCGGGACTTACTTGGCATCAGTGTGGTCGTATACCTAGACGACATTCTAATTTTTTCTTCAAACCTGTCTGAGCATCGAATCAAGGTACGGGAAGTTTTGTCTCGTCTAAGGAAAAATAATCTGTTTGCCAAGCTGGAAAAGTGCTCCTTCAAGGTTTCTTCTATTCCTTTTTTGGGGTACATTATTTCCCAACAAGGCTTCACGATGGATCCAGCCAAAGTTTCGGCGATACAGGATTGGCCCTTCCCCACCAGTACTAAAGCTATCCAGAGGTTTATTGGCTTTGCCAATTACTACAGACAGTTCATCAAAGGCTTCTCCTCCAAAATTTCCCCTATCCTGTCTCTCATTCGGAAGGGTGGGAAGCCCCAATGTTGGACACCTCAGGCTTTAGAAGCTTTCAAGAACCTCAAAGACTCTTTTTCTTCTGCTCCAATTCTTAGGCATCCGGAACCTCTTCTGCCATTCTTCATTGAGGTGGACACCTCTGACGTGGGGGCTGGTGCGGTGTTGTCCCAAAGGTCTTCTAATGATGGCAAACTACATCCTTGTGCTTTCTTTTCCAAAAAGTTTTCTTCTTCTGAGCAGAACTATGACGTGGGTAACCGTGAGCTGCTGGCAGTTAAACTAGCTCTTGAAGAGTGGAGACATCTGTTGGAGGGTTCTTCGGTGCCAGTATCTATCTTTACGGATCACAAGAACCTCAAATTCATCCAGTCCCTTAAACGCCTCAATCCCAGGCAAGCAAGATGGGCACTTTTCTTCTCCAAATTCAATTTCGTGATCACATTCCGCCCGGGATCCAGGAACAAGAAAGCTGACGCTCTTTCCAGAAGCTTCTTTCCCGAAGATTCGTGTTCCGAAGACCCTGAACCCATTGTGCCTCCTGTTAAAATTATTGCTGCCTTATTCCCCACTATGGCCTCTCAGTTATTGTCCGCACAGTCTTCTGCTCCTGACAGTACTCCTTTAGGAGTTGCTTTCGTTCCTCCAGACCTCCGTCATTCTATTCTTGCTCAGTCACATAATTCCAGACAAGCCGGCCATCCGGGTATCAAGAAGACTACTGAACTCCTGTCTCGCCTGGTGTGGTGGCCTTCTCTCCGAAAGGACGTCAAGGACTTTGTCTCCTCCTGTTCCGTTTGTGCAGCTTCCAAGTCTGGCCACTCTCCCCCCAAAGGTTTACTTCTACCTCTACCCATTCCCTCTTGTCCATGGACTCACTTGGCGATAGATTTCATTGTGGATCTGCCTGTTTCCCTCGGTCATACTGTTATCTGGGTCGTGGTTGACCGATTCAGCAAGATGGCCCATTTCATTCCCTGCGAAAGCTTCCTTCTGCTCAGGAACTCTCCAAGTTATTCATCCAGCATATCTTTCGCCTTCACGGATTCCCGGGTGAAGTGGTGTCGGACAGAGGTTCCCAATTTGTTTCCAAATTTTGGAGATCGTTATGCAAGGCTCTTCATATCTCTCTCCAATTTTCCTCTGCCTATCACCCTCAATCTAATGGAGCTGCTGAGAGGGTCAACCAAGCATTGGAGCAATTTCTTCGTTGTCATGTTTCTTTGTGCCAAGACGACTGGGCAGACCTTCTTCCTTGGGCAGAGTTTGCTCACAACAATGCTATGCACTCTTCTTCTGAAAAGTCTCCATTCTTTTGTGTCTATGGTCAGAATCCTCTAGCTTTTCCACAAGATCTTCTTCTCACTAACGTCCCTGCTGCCAATGATCAGGCCGCTCATATGCTGGCTATCTGGGTTGCCACCAAAGCTAATTTGGAGAAGAGTTCTCTGCCTCAGAAGAAATTCGTGGACAGGAGAAGAATTTCTTCCCCACCATATTGCCTCGGTGATAAAGTTTGGCTTTCTACACGGAACATTCATCTTAAAGTCCCTACTCCTAGACTCGGTCCCAAGTTCATCGGTCCTTTCCCCATTATTGAAATCATCAATCCCGTGGCAGTTTGTCTTCAGCTTCCCCCCGAGATGTGGATTCCCAACGTCTTCCATGTATCTCTTCTCAAACCGGCAAAAGATTCTTCTTCTTCTTTTTCTTCCTCGTCTTCTCCTACCCCTGTTCTTATTGATGGACACCAGGAATTTGAAGTCAAAAGAATTCTGGACTCTCGAATTTCCAGGGGTAGGTTACAGTATTTAATCGAATGGAAGGGGTTTGGTCCAGAGGAATGCTCTTGGGTGAAGGATTCTGACGTCCATGCTCCTCTTCTTATCCGAAGATTCCACAAACAATTTCCTTCTAGTCCCGGTTCTGGTGGTCCTGAGGCCCCCCCTAAGGAAGGGGGTACTGTAATGGAAACTGAAGTTCCTTACCTTTGTGATGGCCATGGCGTCCAAGATGGCGACGGCGTCCAAGATGGCGACTCCTTCCTTCCCCATGTGGTTCCTGCTGGTCCCAGTATGATGACGTCGGCTGCCTCTCGCACTCCGATTGGTCGCCGGCAACGGAATGGTCGCCGGCGTCAGAACGTGCATCGGCGTCACGATGTTAGCGTCTTGACGCCGGCGTCATGACGTCATTGCGCCCAAAATCTTGGCGGCAAAACCTGCCTATTTAAACCCCCTGGACATTGCTAACATTGCCCAAATATAGGTCTTACTTCGTGTATTCCTGGGTGTGATTTCTGCTTATTGATTCCTGTGTACCGACTTCTGCCTGTTTTCCTGGATTGAACCTTCGCTGCCTGAACTGAACTTTGCCTGGACTTTGACCATTCTCTTGTCTCATCCCCTTGTACCTCGTCATCGGCTGGCTACCTGCCTCCTCCTTGGTCCACACTCCTACTGCGCCTTCGGGCCCTGACAGCTTGTTATATAGCGTATTGGGCACAATTAAGCCGAGTGCATATTCAAGTGGAGAGGCAATAATGCTGGAATTATGCTGCATTATGGGTAAAAAATGGGTAAATTGCATCCAAAAATTGCAATTTATTTTTTATAATTTATTATCATCTATTACTATCACACCAAACAATAGTTAGTCAACATGTTTTCTCCCTCAATTCCTTTTATTAAAACTTTTATTTTTTAATTTGAACCTAATCCTTACTTCTGCTGTACCAAGAGGCAAGAGAAATAATAAAAACACTTAGGGGTTATTTATTAAAGTCCAAAAATTCGTATTTTTTTACAATAAAATCTGAACTTTTAGTGGGAAAAAAACACTAAATTTTTCTGGATTTATACTTATTATACCCCGAGGAAGGAAAAAATCGGAATCCAAAAATCTGGCATCTCAGATCTGCCGAGGTTGCATATAAGTCAATGGGAGAAGTCCCGAAGATATCTTGATCTGTGCTGGGTTTCGTGCAATAATCTGAAGATTTAGTAGTTTTTGGGCAAAAAAAATAACAAAATCAGGTGTAGTGTTTGGGTGGAAAATCTGGATTTGTGGCAAGGCCAGAATGGCCAGGCCTAAGGCGGCAGGATTTTAGCAGGCAGCATGCTGCCCAGCCACAGCTGCATTGTTTCAGAAACACTGGGGATGCACAGGAGATATGATAGTTTTTTAAATTTCCCATGTGCCAATCCCCATTACTCTGGACCCAATGATGAAAATTAACACATGCACAAATGAAGAGGAGGGAACGGGGGTGACAAATGGCAGCGGGCCTAGGGGCACCCACGATGTAAATCCAGCCCTGGGCAGCTGCAGATAAATAAATACATAAAATTAGAGAAAGAGACCAATTAATTTTAATTAGAGAGTCTTCCTTTTCAATATTTCATCAAGAACACTGTAAAATGTGGTAGAACATCCTAACAAAGTCTCCTTGGAAAATGTCAAAAGCGGGAATCGATGGCAAAAGCAGAGTATCTTCTTAAAGGGGAACTACCATGAAAATGAAAATTTCATATAAGCTTCGTCATACTGAAATAAAAAACTTTGTAAATACAATCAATTAAAAATTCTGTACTGTTTCTGAAATAATCAAGTTCACTTTCAGTATTCCTCTTTCAGCATCTGTTTCTCTTCATTCTCTCTTCATGCAGCAGTTGCGTGTCACATATTCATTGACAGTTAGATCTAATATATCTTACAGGGGGCTCCTTTTGCCTAGAAGATGTAGTAGTGCTGACTCTATTAAAATCACCAGAAATCCTGTCTCTCTACATGCAGAATGTGTGCAAAAGGAAGAGCCCAATAAGATATATCAGTTCTAACTGTCAATGACTATCTGCTGCAAGAAGACAGAATGAAGAGAAACATATGCTGAGAGAGGCATAGTGAACATAAACTATTTCAGAAACTATTCGGAATGTTTAATTGATTGTATTTACAAAGTTTCTTATTTCAGTATGCTGAACATCATATTAAATTTTCCTTTTTGCGACAGTCTCCCTTTAAATATGCTTTACTTTAATTCCACATTACATATTTCTCAAGTTCCACATTATAAATCCCATTCCTATTATAGTTATTTATTGTATGCCACATTTTACACACTTTTGGACTAAATGCAATCACACTACTTTATAAACCCTTCTGTTTCTCTTCTTGGAGTGACTTTTGACTGTGAATGGGACAACATTACACTATTGAATGTTATTAAAGAAGGAATTTCATGTATGTGACCAAACTCGCACCCGCTGAATGACTGAAAATCGACTAAAAACTATTTAGAATAAAATATGCGCTTATTCTTGCAACTTTTATGACTAAGTCAACAACGGGCTCGTTTGAATAGATGTAGTTAAAGAAAATGGCAGCAGAGCACTGGCAAGTATTGTGCCAAGTATGCAATAGCTATTTGCTTTTTTATTACTGCCAATATTGCATCATAATGGAAAAACAGTCAACTTTGCCTCTAAGAATTCTAAAGAATTGATTTATCCTTTGCTATTTAGATTAAAAAACTGCCATGCTTTAACCCTTTTGTATCATGTAGGTCACTGCATTTTGTATTTTATTGCAATCGATGGCTTGAATTGAAGAAAAAGTAAAATCCAAGGGAAAAATATTAAATAATGGCATGGCATGGATGGCTAAGCCTACTATGTGAGCTGTGGCCTCTGCTGCCCTCTGCTATCAATTGCCAGTTTTTGCTATGTGATGTGTAGATAGGATCAGTCTTTATTTGAAGAATATCTTTATTACTGTAATCCTCAATAAATATTAATGTTCCACTCTCCCCATGTTAAAGGTTACGTACAACCCTCCTACATAATGAAGTAGCAGTATTTTGCTCTTTCGATTCATTTCTCAGGAGTTAAATGTATTATATAAAAGGAGAATTACTAAACTAAAAATCACTGGGGAAGTTTGCCAAAATGTTTTTTAAAACTGTAAAACAGACTACAACTGCATGGGGCATTGTGCAACTAGGCGCAATCCAAAAAGCAATGCAGAGACCAGCAGACTTTAGTGTGAATGTTATGCTGCCTGCTTTAGTTTCACCTGCCCTAAAGCAGGCTAGTTGCGCCTCCTGACATTGCTCTCGCCTTGGGCCCTGTGGTGTTTTTGGACCCCGTAGTGTTCTTGCACTTGCACCCCCTTATATATTATCTGTGTATGTGAAACCAGTTATGTTCAGAGACATGACCTGAACACGTATGACTTGCTTATGCCTGCTATGCCAGTCATTGGGATTCTTAGTGAGTTGCCATCATATAATTGTAAATAAAAGCTAAAACTTTAGTCATTGTCATTTCAGCAAGGTGTACCCCAGGCCATAGTTTACTGAAGATACAAAAAAGCCACCCCCTGGTAACTATTTTTTTTTTTTTTTTTTTTAAATGAGACACTCATCTCAACTGATAAAGAACGCTTCTGAAGATATTACTGTATCCCCAGCACGAGGAACAGAAAAGTTAGGGGCAATGTTAACAAATGACATTTTACTTATATTCTCGAGTATAAGCCGAGTTTTTCAGCCCCCAAAATATGCTGAAAAACTCTACCTTGGCTTATATTCGGGTCAAGATCAAAAACGGTCGCCGGCGTCTAAGAATAGTCGCTGGCGCGTAAGAATAGTAGCCGGCGTCCAAGAATAGTCGCCGTGGTCCAAGAATAGTCTCCAAGAATATTCGCTGGCGTCTTAGAATAAGACGCCGGCACCTCCAATGGGAGCAGAAACCCTCAATTTTTTGAGAAGCTGCTGCATTTCTCACCCTAGGCTTGACTCAAGCTTATACTCGAGTCAATAAGCTTTCCCAGTCCTCGGCCAGTCCTCGGCTTATACTCGGGACGGCTTATACTCGAGTATATACGGTAAGTGAATCTAGATTCTTGGATGTAGCAAGGAGTATGCATTAAATCAGGATTCAACAATCCACCAAACTCTCCACAACTGCATTCTAATGTATGTGTTAAGCTAGTGTGCACAACTGTAATTCTGCAGCAAATGTCACTCGGGGACAGTTTTTATGTTCTACAAGCTGTGCTTTTTTCAGTAATCTATACAAAATACAAATCATATTCCATTTGGTGCATCAGCCCCAGTGAAATTCTGATAGCATCAATGGTGATTTGGAGTGCTTTAGCCCAGCATTTGAGCTATGGTGGGAACAACTGATTTACCAAAAGGCGAAGTGGTCGTTGCTAGCTAAAATTCACCAGAAATCCAATCTGCAGGGAGATCAACAATTTACCATAGAGGACAATTCGCTTGCGAAAGAGTATATCGCTAACAAAGTTTTGTGCCCTTTTTCCAAGCAAATTTTCGCTCAGCTGAACTGCTACTCCGCAAATTCACTAAAGCACAAATTTTCCATAACGTTACCCCTTTTGCCAGTTTCCTTTGCCAGCTTAGACCTGGCGAACTGATAACATGAAGCTACATCCTCCTCAATCTTATGTCAGTGACATCATATCCTGTATGCCGAAAAGTTATAAGACAAAAAAAAAAACGCTGGCATTTTTTCATATTTTAAGTGGGATTGCATTTTAAAGTTGTAACTGTTAAATATATTTGATGGCTGTGTGGAAATCCGATGCCAGAATTTGCGCCGAGGGGTAAGTATAAAGAATGGGGCATTTTCCCGGAGGGGCAGTTAAGCTGGGGAAAGGAGGGAGGGGGGTCTACCTGAGGTGAGGAGTACAGTGTTTTTTGTTAAAGGGTTGCATTCTCCTTTAACTAGCAAATTCAGGATTTCCATTTGACAATTCTACAGTGTCTGTAGTTTGGCTTGGACTGCCTACATCTGAGGGCTAAACGTAGCCACTCGCAGGCCGATAAAAGCTGCCGACAAAGTCTGTCCGAATATTGGTTAAAAATCCCATTGGATCGAAGGCCGTGTCAGTTGCAGTTCTTGCACCAACCTCCTGTATTCCCATTGTTATGATCCAATAGTTGGGCCCTAGGCCCCACATTCAGATCAGCCAGATATCGCCCACTCAAAATGGTCATATAGGGGCAAGATCCGACCTCTCCATTTGCCCATGTATGAACATCATTAATCCTAATGGCCAATATCTCCCCATGTGATCAGTGATAGGCAGATTGTATTGTGACACAACACATATGACAAGTGCCGGTAGGATCAGCTTTTTTTGAGGGGGGGGCAGAATCTGTGCTAAGGGTCAAAATAAGGATTACACCCCCTTTTAATATTAAAGATACATCCAGAAAGTCATATTATATAGTCAAACAGACCTTTGTGCAAAATTGTGTATGGAGGAGCAATGATATTCCTTTGGGATAAGGGTTTGTGTAATCCAATGAAGAAAACTCAACAGTCTCAAAGAAGATTATGTGGGATGGAATAACAGAAAACACACTATGTAAATCCAAAGTCATTGTTTCATTGGATATAGTGCCTAAATATTAGACTTTTATAAATAGTACCTTAAAATCTACAGTGAATATCTTCGGTAATGTACACAAAACTGCTCTAAATATACAAGTTACATCATGAGATAATTATGTATTACAAATGGATTATACAGTATTTTCAGGTGTTAAGGAAAAGCAATGTCCCATAAACTAGTGGACCTAGAATTTCTCCTAGAGAATATATTAAAAAATATATTAAAAGTTTGGGACCCCAATGTGAGTAAAACAAAAAACAATGTAATTTAGGAATATCCAACCTGTGAACCTCTAGCTGTAAATTTCATCTACCAGCATCCACTCCACAGCCATCAGAAACAGCTCAAGGTCGGACATTCCTGACATGAATAATAAATGCAAATGGAATTCACACAATGCAATAATACATATGTAATTTTTACCTTCCCAATGACACTTTCAAGCTGAGGGGGAGCCTAAAATGCTTTGTACGCTTCACCGACTCTTTAAATCCATGAACATTGCCATTTCCTATGACCAATTTTCCAGATAGAATCTTGCTTTTCCCTTTGTGTTTGGATAAACAAACACGGAAGTCACTGGGAGACTGAATATACACAGAGCTGACATGTACAACAGTGCCGGAATTCCCAGGGCAGAATTCACCAGGCTCATGTTTAAAAGAATGACTCACTGGTGAATAAGGTCACCACCATTTCTGGAAAATATCTCAGCCTCACTGTTATTCTTCTAAGCTATGAATAACATTGTCATCAAGTGTCAGTTTTACCAGAGAGCCAGTAACATACCAGCCAGGTGGAAGCATTCTGGTGAAAGCAGCTATTTGAAGGTTCCCTCATTAGTCAAACTCAGGGATAATTTACATCCTGGAAGACAGATCATTTTTCAAACAGTGTCTGTTGGACACTTGCATTATCATGGCTGCAATCCTTCCAGTTACATGATGCTTCACAAATATAAACTCAGCAACCAGTGGCTGGTTAACAACTTGTTGCTCCCAAACCCTTGGGTGTTGCTCCCAGTGGCCTCAAAGCAGGTGCTTATTTTTGAATTCCTGGCTTGGAGGCAAGTTTTAGTTGCATAAAAATGTGTACTGGCAAACAGAGCCTCCTGTAGGCTGCCAGTCCTCACAGGGGCTATCAAATAGCCAATCAGAGACCTTATTTGGGTTTTTTTCATGCTTGTGTTGCTCTCCAACTCTTTGAATGTGGCTTTTGTGCTATTCATCTAATTCATTTTAGATTCTCATAAAAAAGGCCATCTCCTCCAATTAGTGTCAGGCTGGCTAAAAATAGAAGGGCACCTGGGTCAAACTAGCAAATGATTTCTCGTGTAAATGTTGATGTGATTCTGGAAGAGATGCTAAAGGAACACTTTCCAAAGGACTTTAGTCAGTCTGAGCCACTGAGCACCAATGTGCTGTTACTGCGGCTAACCTGTTTTGTTTTCATTGTATATGTTCATGGTGGAAAAGAGTCATGTGTCTGCAGCCCACAAATAATACATTAGGCGCCAGATGCTCCTGCTTAAACAAACAAGGGCTTCATTGTGCATAAAATTACACATTACTTGTTTTCAGAACCTGACAGTAGGAGAATTTTCAATTTAAGAATGCAAATGCGAAGCTATTATGTTTTCATATTGGACCAGCCTAAAAAAATATTGATTGGAAAACAGAATGGGAGTGCAATCTATTTAAGTACGATATACACACGTTTCAGTTGCTTAGTCAGTGTTTGCACCAAAAGCCCTATGAGCTATGATATAATCTTTCTTTTCTGTTATGATCCGACAGTTGAAATATACAGTATATTTAACCAGTCCATAAAGCCGAAAGGCCATTCACTTTTGTTACATAATCTGCAGTACAGGTATAGGGTCAGTTACCCGGAAACCCGCTATCCAGAACGCTCTGGCCATCTCCCATAGACTTCATTTTAATAAAATGATTCCAATTTTTAAAAATTTGTATTATAATTCGACTAGGGGATAGTCCAAATTCGATTTGAATTAAAAAAAAATTATAAATTCAAATTTTGAAATTTATCATGTATTGTCCCTTTAAGAATTTGAATTTGACTATTTGCCATCTAAAACATGCCAAATTGATGTTTTAGCCTATGGGGGACCTCCTACAATCAATTTGGAGTCATTTGGTGGACTTTTGAAAAAAATAATTTTTTAGAAAAAATATTTTATTTAATTTTTATTTTGGTGAAAAAACTATTCAAATTTGCAGCTTGATCCTATTCACCCATTTTTAAAAAATTCCACATTTTTCTTCAATAAGTTTTGATTGATTGTTTTTTTCCGAATTTTGAGTTTATGAGCGTTGATGGGAGTTTTTAGAAACTCCCATGAACTAGAAATTCAACCCTTGATAAATCTGCCCCTAAACTAGATTTCGGGGGTTGTTTACTAAAATGAGAATGTTTCTCATTATTTAAATTAAAAAAACATGACTAAACTCACTCGATTTTTTTTTGGCTTTTTCCTGAAAAACCAGAATTTTTGTTCAAAATGGTCAGATTTTTGGGCTAAATCCAGAGCAGACCACAGAAACTTCCAAATAGGATAGGGACCTCTGCCACTGACTTATATACAACCTCGGCAGGTCTCAGATATCGGATTTTCGGATTCGGGTTCCTTGCTGCATCGGGCTTTATTAAATCTAAAAAAAAAAATATGAAAAATGTGAGTTTTGCCTGACCAGAGTTTAGTAGATAACCCCCTTAGTGACAGATTAATCAAATGCCAAAACTCTTCTTTATTGTTCTTGCTGAATATTGTACATGAGAAATGTTGTAGTGCATTTCTACATCTATATCTTTGTCAAGTATTTATTATGTTACTTGAATTCTAGATTGTGACAACACCTGACGTTTTTTGTTCTGGTATTGAGCAAGGTTCCCATAGATGGTTATAATAAAGCAGCTAAAATGAGAGCAATATTTCCATTGAAACAAACAATGGAGTGCCGTTTGCTTAGATTGGATCTTGGCATGCCTGAGCTCCTGATTTTTTTTTAATAAAAACAGTGTTGAGAAAATGTGAGAGAAATTGATAACAGAATAAAATTAGATCTGCGGAACAATCTTTTATTTTGTTTTCATTGAGAATGAAAAAACATTTAACCTTTGAAAAACTGTCCCTAAAGCATTGACGTCATTGCATGAATGAAAGTTGATGGCAGTAACATGTTGCTAATATAATGTTCACTGAAATTATTTAAACTCACTATAATAACACAATTAACGACTAATATATAGATTCCCAAAACGTGGGTCTGACCCCCCCTACTGGAGGCCAATGCAGCATTCAGGGGGCCCAGCGCAGTGGCCAGCTAGGGTGCATATTGCTGTAAATCAGGGATGCCCAAAAGGTAGATTGGATATGCCAGTAGACCTCCTGCTTTAAATGCTTATTTTCTGTCCAAAATATTCCTAGAACCATAGCAGGGTGGATGCTAATAGAGCACTTACCAAGTACAGGACTAAAGAGGGACATAAAGATAGTTACACACAGCAGTTTAAATCATATAACAGAATCCAAGGTTGCTGTAGCCCACAAATCCGTTTCTAGTGATGTATAAAGTGATTTTTATTGGCTCATTGCAGACTTCAAAAAATGGCAACGTTTCGGGCCACACAGGGCCCTTTATCAAGCCCGAATTTACACTCTAAGTTGTGTTAAATAGATTAGTTAGGGGGAGTGGTGTGGTAAGACAGTGGGAGGGAATAGGTAAACATCCAATAAAATTGGTTAAAGTATATCCACATTTACATATCATGGAATCTGATTAGAGTGCTTAATTTTACCCACAAACAATTGTCCAAAAGAAGTGTCTCAAATATCAAAATGTTGTCCATAGTTCAAAAAACCTTGTGCAATGAAATATCAAATTAGACAGTGTAAATTAATTTGAGAAAGTGATACTGCAATCTGAGACTCAAAGTTAGTACCTCTACTGCATTTTATACCTGTTCTTTCTAAGGCACTTTAGGTTATGCATGATATTGGTTCTGGTCTTCAGATTGTTCTTTTTCAATGACCTTAAAAAAGAAAATATCTTTAGTAAACATAAATATAACAACATTCAATAAGATACAAACATGTACATAACAAGTCTACATACCTACTGATAAATAAACATTGCTGGTGTATAGTCCTTGTTCAGACCCCTCGGCCACACTGTGTCTAGTCTATGGATCCATTGCATTTGTAATTTGTGCAAGGCTAATAATCCTTTGCCTCCCCTCCTGGGTATTGGGACTGTGTCAATTACTTGGTATTTTAATTGGCTCACAATGTGGCCGGATTTTTAAAAATGTGCGGGTACTGGTAGAGCTGTTTGTCCTGTGCGAATGGTGGATTTATGTTTAGATATAAGATCTTTGATTTTCAGTGTTGTTTCCCCCACATATAATAGGCCACAAGGGCACTTTAATAGGTACACCACAAAGGACGATTCACACGTGAAATATTGTTTTATATTGTATTGTTTGCCAGAGTGTGGATGATGAAATGTGCTCCCTTTTATTACTGAAACGTTGCCATGTTTTGAAGTCTGCAATGAGCCAATAAAAATCACTTTATGCATCACTAGAAACGGATTTGTGGGCTACAGCAACCTTGGATTCTGTTGCAAATTGTGCTGGCCCTTAGCAGGGGGCCTTATATGCTGTTTAGCACCAAACACCTGAAAAGGTTTATGGAGTAACAGGTGAGCGCTCTAACTTCTGTGTGGAATTAAATCATATAACAGGGCAGATTTATCAAAATATGAGTTTAGAGCTTAATAAATAAAAACTCACCCATGTTCTATTTATTCTTATGAACTCAAATTTTGATAAATATGCCCCTTTCATTTGTTTAAACAAGCGACGAATACCACATTTACACCCCTCTTGGTACTTGATGAGTACTCAACTTAACACTCAAACAATTTTCATACTACACAATGTGTGTTTGGGTTCAAATTCCACTCATATGATATAATGATGGTACTGGCACATTAATAAGCCACATTGGCCACATGGTGAACATGCTCATTATTCTGTTCAGGAGACAAGTACTGAATTGACTTACCATGTCACTACCCAAAAGGGCCAATGAGCTCTCCCTTGGCTCTTAGAGGAAAACAAAAGGTAAATCTGGTACATGTTAACACAACAAGTATGTATGCAATTTTGCTAAAAAACAGAATCCACACCCAGAGCAACAGAAGACAAAGCTGGGCAGACTTCTCCTCAGGATATTTATCAGTCAGATATCATATCATGCAGCTTTGAAAACCACATTAGACAATGAGCTCATTAGCAAATTCACTTGGCCCCTGTCTAATGGGTCTTTGTAAGCCTCAATGGATGATCCAATCATTGGCCCTAGAGCGACAATTGAGTCAGCCCTATTTGGTCCAGCACTTGGGTGACCAAATTTGGCCGAGATCTAGCCATGTAAAGCCAGGCATTCCTGGCCATGTCTACTATAGGCAGTGCTTTGGGTGCAAAGCAGTCTGGAAACCCTTGCCAGGTTTGCATAGACATTCAGGAAGAAAATACCGCTGCAGCACCTCCTTGTTGCAAAAAGTGAAAACTTGAATTTATTAGGTCAACCAGCGTGGTTGTTTGACCTAATAAATTCAAGTTTTCACTTTTTGCAACAAAGGGGTGCTGCAGCGGTATTTTTTTCATGTGTGCTTATCCCTTTCAGACCTATTTGAAGCTTCTTCAATAAGGAACCTGAACATATAATTTTCTGTTTTCCCAGTGGAACAAAAGCATTTCAGCTATTATGGGTTAAAATTGATGTACTGGCAACAATGAGGGGTTCTGCTAAGGAATCACACCTATTGTGTGCATTAAGGTAACTGAACCTTCCTCTAGAAGACGATACTCATATGACACCATTATTTACTGTGAGATTGAAGGTGATGTTATGGATCCCTTGTTTGACCTATTGCATCACTGATGTCTCCCATTGCAGAATGGTGCCACTCCTTCCTAATCTACAGATTTATTATGAAATGGTATGGATATCAACAATGACCTTTTAAAGTTGTTTGGCCATTACATCTTACTGGCCTCCATATCTGATAATGGGATGTTTTAAAGGAAATTGCATTCAGCATTTTGGAATTTGGGAAACAATGGAAGCAACAAGACTGTATTGTGTAGAGATATAAGGAAACTCAAGCTACTATCTAAATCTAAATGAAGCTTCATTAAAGCTTATGAATTTGTAAAGTCAGGCAAGTATCCTACTATACTATTTTGATGAAAATTTGATCATGGGGCATCTATTTTACTGAATAACATATTTCTGAATCAATATATAATGATAAATATAAATGTGCAGATAAATCCTATAACCATATATTAATAAAATATTAATGGTAAAATAAAGTGACTGCAATTTATGTTTATATATAGGTCTAATTTGCCTTGAAGCTCATGCCAGGAACTTTTGTCCTTAAGAGTAAGCTTTCTGACTAAGTGATGATGTCAATCTCTGTTTAAAAGAAAACTAAGTGAGATGCTGGAACAAATAACAGGCCTTTAGATAGTACGTTAACCTCTAGAAGTAAGGTCAATATCAGTCAAACAAATAATGGTTTTCTGCAGAGCTCCAGGGCTTTGTGTGGCCTACAATAGCCCATTGAGGCATACCTGTCTGGTCTCCTTGAACAAGGACTCACAAATGCAAACGTTTGGAAGGACTCTCTTTTTAAAGTCTTCAGTTTAGCATCGGGATAACATGATTTGGTCTCCTTTGCAAGTTCTCTTATCTGAAAAGTATTATTATTTTTTCTGCTACATTTTTGGTGTTGGTTTTGGAAACCATATGAATGTACAACAAAGCCAAGCTGACGATAGCCTTGCTTGAAGGGCTGTCTAAGGCTATAACACTTCTACTAGGCATTTGGTTGGGATTAGGCAAGCCCAGATCCATACTCTTGTTGTCAAATGATTTTCAGAACAGAAAATAAGATATTTTTGCTGCAGTTTGGCTGCTGTTTTGACTTGTGATTATACAAATCAAGACTTGGATTTGGCCACATTTTAATAAGGTTTAGCAGTATTGCCCCTATCTTCGAATCCCTGATTGTTTTGTTCCATAGTTGTTGCTTAATTAACATTTTTTTGCATTATTCTCCAGTTAATTTCTTGGCCTCATATATTTGTAGGGATGCCTAAGTACAATGATGATTTTGGTAATCCAATACATAAGGTTTAACACATGTTTATAATGTGCCAGAAGGCTACCCAATGACCCTGGGGTTACTGTATGTGCAAGTGAATATCTATTTGCAAGTTGTCTGCATTTTCTCTCTGTACCATTCTTCTTCTCCCTTCTACCTTTACCTACATTTCTTCCCTTTGCCTTTCCTTCCCTACTTTACGATTAACTCCTTTTAATCTGCCAGAAGGCTACCCAATAACCCTGGGGGTATGTAACACACAAGCCCTATTCATGAGCCCAATACAGGCCACTCACATTACATTTATATTAATAGGGCTTCTGTAGCTTTATCTGTCCAATTGTTTTTTTTTTTTTTGCTTCAGCATGTTTCTGGTGATTTGTGAAAGTCATCTGTATTCTCACTCTCCTTCTTCTCCCTTCTACCTTTCCCTACATTTCTCCCCTTAGCCTTTCCTTCCCTAATTTCCCATTCACTCCTACCAGTAGAGTAAATACTTTTATCAGCCTGTATGACTTCCAGATACTGAAACTCTGGACTGATTAATTTTAACCTCATTGCTCAGATGATTGGACGTGTCAGACTCCATAGTTTAGTAATTGCCCAGCACAGTTGCTGTAAATGTAGAACTGTAGTTCCCAATTGTCCAACTTCCAAGACCAGTTGACTTGCAAGGGCTTCCTCCTATAACCCCTAGAAAAAAAGCACATTTTCTTACCTGATTAATTAATGTGTAAAATGTGGATATCAAAAAATTCCTGTACTAATTCCTGTGCTGAGAAGTAAAAAAGCATGCTTAATAGGTGTTTGAAATGATGACAGGCAAAAAAATGCCATTTACTTAGTACAAGAAGATGAAGCATGAAAGAAGTCTGCTCCACCTTATTATGTAGTGTTTAATTACTGGAAATTGGCAACTCACTTATTACATGGTGTGAATAACAGGGCGGGGAGAGCTCAAATACAGGTACTCAGGGTACATTAAGCAACTGTGAAATTGTGCCAGCAAACGTTCTCTGCTTGGTTACATTATGTACAAATGTTCCCCTAATAAAGTACAGCTTTTATAATCAGAAATGAAGTGCTAAGATACAATTAAGCACACATGTTAAAAGACATTTTTAGGTACATATACCTACAGTATATCTACAACAGTTTCGTGCTTCTCCAGACATAGTCCAGTGTACCTAAAGGGGCATATTTATTATGCTGTGTAAAACTAAATTTGCTGAAATAAATGGAGAATTTGCCGCCATTATTTTACATTTGTTCAGACCGTTGTAAGTAAGTTCCAACAGAAGTTGCTCAAAGAAAACACCTGTAACAAACTACACCATTTTTTACACGACATTACCTGGTGATGTGTGGTGAATAATAAATTAATAATAATAAATCAGCACCTATATGTACAGTGACTCTTGGATAAGACTGAACCTGAGTTTACCATATAAAGGAATGAGGATTAAAGCTTTTTTTATACAGTAAATAGATTTTATACTTTGAACTTCAAGTTTACATCTAACATCTTTCTGTTTTAATGAAAAGGTATATTATTTCTTATAATGAATAACTAAATACATTTAGAGCAATAAAAAGTGCTGCTATCAAGTGATAATAAATTCTTGGTATGTTGTGAGTCATGAGACATGTATGACAGCATAGCTAACAAAATGCACTCCAATGGCTTCAAAATTTGTGTGCGAGCATGAGCGCAAAGTTTAGACGGACCATTGCTTCCAAGCCCAGCAAAACCGCACAATTCTCTAAATTGCTTCTAAATGCTGGGATTTGGTGAACTGCACTGTATGCATGGAGTGTGTGTGTCCCTGCAATGTAAATTCGCATGTATGCAACAGAAATGCATAATAGCCAATAAATCAATTCAGATATCCTTATTCTGCTTAATAACCTTTAGTTGAAATAATAAAACATAAGATTTGGGATATTCACCAGTTTATTGTACATTAGAACAGTAAAGGTACTAATATAGAGTGCAATAGAGTTGTTTTCTGCCATTTTAATTCAAGCATTATTCTGTGTGTGTAGGAGAACATACTTTTGGCAGACTACTGTGCTATCAAATCAGGATTGAAACTCTCTAGCTCCTCTTGATTTCTTCATCTACTGATGCATCTTACACTGCCAGACATTGTGCATTGACAAGATTAAATTTTCAAACCTCCCTGATCCCGAAACTGACCAACACCTATAGTATATGATATCAGTGGGGATCAGCTTGCCAGCCTACACACACAGTGCGATTTTCTCTCTACCTGTATGGCCACCTTAATTTTTGTTCCACTGACCCGAACAGCTTGCAATCAGCTAGTTATTTTGAGGCATAGTGAAAATGGATGGGAGCAACAGTTTCAACATAATATAAATTCATCAGTAGCTCTCTTCTCTTCAAGGTACCTGCCACCAGAAGACTATTTATAACATTTCTCTTTTCAATAAGTATACTCCTGAATTTCTAATGAAAGTCTAATTAAGTAAATCATATACTGCCTTTCTTCTCGGGTCCTGCGCAACAAGTGAACTGATTGAATTCAGAATGACTCTACCAGCATATCCAGGGCCATGTTATTCCCAATCTAAATTTAGCCTTCACTCGTACAGGCAGGATTGTGCTCAGTAAGAGAAGCACTTGGGTACTTTGAAAAATTACTCTCATATCCACAAATTCTCTCAAAGGTTTCTTTATAGTGATAAAACCAACTGTTACTATACCGCTAATTCCAACTAGTGATGAGTCTAGAATCAGCAAAAACTCTCAAAACCCATTGAGATCAATGGATGGTTTTGCACAGCGACTTTTTCCAAGGAAAATCCATTGAAGCCAATGGGCATTTTTATTGCTTCAACATTTTAATGCAAAATACATTGGGGCACTGCTGTGTTTTTTCACAATGAAATTTTGCCACGGTTTCACAAAAATATTCTCCGATGGTGAAATGCAGAACTTCACCACGCAGCCACATTTGCTGAAAAATGTTGTTTATCACTAGTGGCAACATATAAAGGCCTATTTGTGAAGCCTCGATTTTTTTCTGGTCAAGGAAAAAAAACTCACATTTTTAGAGATTTATTATACAACAAAGTTGCTAAAAATCGAAATCCGAAAACCTGTCTAGGTCATGTAGAAATCAATGGCAGAGGTCCCTCTTATAATTTGAAGATGTTTCTTGACATCGTGATCTGCACTGGTTTTCATGTGATAATCCAAAAAAATCAGAGTTTTTAAGCTACAATTCGAAAACATTATAAGATTCGATGTCAAATTTGAAAAAGTCGTATGATTTTGTCAAGACTTTTAAATTCGTGGATGGGAGTTAGTTACTGTATCTCTTGTGAGTACCAGGGGTCTACTTTCCTGCACTACTATCCCCTTCCCCTAACAGGGGGCTTAACACTGACTGCATCATTCCCTGTAGAACAGTTCAGTTGGTGGAGCTCAAGACTGCCCATTCTTTCCAACTGTGATCTATGAACTTCAAGAGATTACTTTATAAGTTTAGGAGCATCCTGTATTGAGTGCCCACCAGATTCCAGGCAGAGCTCACCTTCCTACATTTGATATTCAACTAACACTCCTAATGCAATATGTCTTCCCCTTTTCTTCATACCATGCTTTAGTGGGTAGGAAGGGACATGCTATGTATATTCCATGTTCAATTCTATTGGGATATCTGTGATTATCTGCAAAATGCCTTTTTAAATATTAAAATGGCAGACGGATATCTGGCATTTTCTCACAAAGGGGCCTCTCTGAGAAATATACAGGTTTGTGTTTGACAGGGCATATTGTGAGAGAGGTAGTGCCAGGAGCTCCTAAACAGGGATCCTTTGTTGGACACCAGTGGACTGGAAATTATTAGCAGAGTTGCCAGGCCTGAGGAATAGGAGGAGAACTTTGTAAATAAAACTGGAACATAGTATATTGTATTCTACTTAGCATTGGCAGCTTCTGGTAGTCTGCTTTATAATTTATGCTCCTCCCATAATGAGTTTTATTGCCCCTTCTTTTAACCTGTGGGGCCACAACAAAGTAGGTCATCCATTGTACATAGTTTAGAACATTTACATATTGTACATATATGTTTGAAGGATTGATTGCTGCATGTAAATATAAATTACTTAAGTGTGTAACATAGTAATATGCAATCTGAAATATGAACAGGCAGGTTTACTGGCCCATGGCCTTACTATTATGTGTATGAATGTAATAGGAACCTTAGGAAGAATATATTAAGAGTCCTAAATAAAAATTGCATACATGAAAATAAACATTTTAATTGCTATTTTTAAGGGCTGATTAAAGGAACAGTAACACCAAAAAATTAATGTGTTTTAAAAGAATGACAGTGTATGTTGCCCTGCAGTGGTAAAACTGGTGTGTTTGCTTGATTATGACTATTTTATACAAACAAGCTGCTGTGTAGCCATGGGAGGGCAGCCATTCAAGCACAGGATACACAGTAGATAACTGATCCGTTCGGAAGAATTCCTTTATTTTATATGTATATGTACAGGTAACACATTCTCTGGGGAAAAAAACTTTTTTTAGTAAGATTTATTGCACTCAAGCGTCACTCAATTATATTAAATTCATGCAAAGGCATGAAAGCAATTTTGCAAAGGAAGCAGTTCGCCTTAGCGATGTGCGGAGAGAGCCGGACAGCATTGGGCAGGGGCCGGCCATTCACAAACATGCCGGCCAGCTGGTTCACCTTCCGAAGGCAGGCTCTGAAGAAACGCTGCTCCTTTTACTGATCCATACATTGATTGCGCGTCTCCCCAGCAGCCCACAGAAGCAGGCAGAAGGAATATTCTCAGTGCCAGGAGGATTGAAATAATGCAGGGGCAGGGTGTTCTGGGTTACCCTTGTTTGCTGGCGGTCTGCTATGTTACAGTGGGGACAGGCATAATAACACCGCTGCGGCCTTCTGAAGAGCTGAAGGAGATCGACACGTTGTCAGTGAAGAGCCAGGGAAGAGCAATCAAGCACAACAGGATGGATGGTCGCCCTTTCTGTAGAAGACAGGAAGTGGAGTTTCTGTAAGTTATATCTTAATAAAGGATTTGCTATTTTAAATTTTAATTGGTCTTGATGTTTTTTTTCGTTGTATTGTAACGAATTTTTTAAAAATTTTTACTGGTCCTTTAATGTTTAAATTATTTTTTTAGCACGGAGATCCAAATTACATAAAGATCCCTAATATGGAAAAACTCAGATCCAGTGCATTCTGGACAATAGGTCCTATACCGATATTCTGTTGGAATTCCATCTTGAAATCCCAACCGCCAAGGTATTGTATTGAAAAGAAGAGCACCTATTTAATAAAGAAGGCATAACTAAATATATTTGATTTGTCCATCTAAATATTTCCTTGGGTGACCATTTTCTAGAACTAAGAATGTATTAACTCTACCTGTACACTAGGAGTAAGGTAGGTACCCCCCCAACCCCGATATACTGATGTGCCCAGAGGTATTGGGATCTGGTGTCCACATACAAATGATTTGCAGACCGGTCACTACCCCTGGCCACAGCAGATCTCCAGGGCACCATCTTCCAGCTCTTCATATTGTTTCGGGACTCAATGACAACACGAATCCTCATTTAGGGTAGGACTACACGGGAGTTTTCATTGAGATCCGACGCGATGCGCAAAAACGCAGACGTCAAGTCGGATGCAACGGAAATAATGTAAGTTATAAAAATGTCGGATGAAGTTGCAGCGTTGATCCGACGCGACACGACTGTCAGATGCAGACGCAGCGCTGCGACACCATCCGGCAATGCATTCACTTACCGTATTTCCATCGCATCCGATTTGACACCTGCGGTTTTGCGCAGCGCGTGGGATTGCTCCAAAATCGTCCGTGGAGTTTCTCCCTTATACACACTGGCCAGCATCCCATAGCAACCAATCAGTGATTACGTTTTCTCAACCAGCTGCAGGTAGAATGTATTTATATAGTTTATATTACAATATTGTGTCTTTTTGCTTTTATTTGCTAAAGCTGGACATAAACATGCGTGCATGAGTACAATCTGATTCCCTTCTTGTTCTGGCTGTAATTGGAACCCCTGAACAACAGTGCCCAGATAGAGCACCACCTAAGCCACCACACAGAATCTGGATTTTTGAAAAAGTATATTGAGCTGACCTGATTGTTGGCCCGATGATCACATAATAATGGCCATTGATGCCAGGCCATTGGGAGATTACAGCATCACCAATGCAGACCTTTCCAATCAGGATTTCCAAACATGCACAATAGATATGTCTGAAAGTTCAGTAGGGCCTACACACAGGTAGATAAGCTGCCAATTTGGTGTTAGACCCCCACACACGGGCCTATAAAAGCTGCCGACAGACCGAGACGGCAGTTTATTGGCCCGTGTGTGGGGCCATCCGAGGGGCTTTCCCGATCGATACGTGCCCAAAACTCGGCCAGTTCTTGATCGGGCAGGTTAAAAAATACAGTCGGATCGCAGTCGCATCTGTGCGTGTATGCGGTCCCGCAATCCGACCGCCCGTATCGGATGCATTATGATCCGATCGTTGGGCCCTAGGGCCCACGATCAAATCAGCCCGATACTGTCCACTTCAGTGTGAGCATATCGGGAAGAGATCACCAAACGAGTGGATCTCTATGTCTATGGCCACCTTTACTCTTGTTGTAAACTCACAATAAGAGCCAGATTCAATTCAGTGAGAAAATGTTATCTCATGGTTTATCATGTGAAAAGAAAAGTAATGGATGAGATTCACTGTGAAGAAAACAACAATGTCTCTAAATTCAGTTCCAGTTTTTTCCCATAGACTTCAATAGAATTTTTAGCATCTCAAATTGAATCTCGTCCATGACTTTTCACGTGATAAACCTTTTTCCACTGAAGGCACCATAAGGCATGATAGGCTTCTGCTGTTTGCCAGATAAGAAATAGAAACTGTCAAGTAAGTACCAGGCAATAGATTTGTTCTTGTAAGTACAAAAAATCCCAGTACCTTTTAGGGTGAAGCCTTTGTCATCGGACTCCCCCTGCGGGGCTAGACTACTTGCAAAATATTTAAAGGGGTGGTTCACCTTTGAGTTATGTTTTAGTATGTTATAGAATGGCTCATTTTAAGCAACTTTTCAATTGGTCTTCATTTTTGCTTTGTTATAGTTTTTGAATTATATGCCTTCTTCTGACTCTATCCAGCTTTAAAAAGGGGGTAACTGACCCCTTCAAAAAAACGAATCCTCTGTCAAGCAACACATTTATTGGTATTCTTAATTCTTAGTACTCATCTTTCTATTCAGCCCCTCTCCTATTCATAGTCCAGTCTCTTATTCAAATTAATGCATGGTTGCTAAGGTAATGTGGACCTTAGCAACCATATTGCTGAATAAAAAACTCAAAAAACCTCAAAGACCACAAATAATAAAAAATGAAAACCAATTGCATATTGTCTCAGAATATCACTAGATCATACTAAACATGAATTAAAGATGAGCAATCCTTTTAAATCACATAGTTGCACAAAACTGCATTTTTGCACAATTATATGATTCAAATGTTTTACACACTGAAAGGGATTTTTGGGGAGGTTTTGCCACTAACAGGCACCCTATGTGCTATCACCTCTATGAAGAAATGAAACATTTGTTTCAAAAGATTTTTTATCTAGACTAAATAGAACCAAATAGGTTGCATGTCAATGTTCCATATTAACTAAGATTGAGAAATAGGCATCAATCTTATGTTAGCGGCTCCCGACTGAATCTGAATGGTTAATGGTAGATCGCTAGACTGAAACGAACGAAGAATAAAATCTGTACATTAATGGCCAACAATAGGACAATAGTACCTATGGTGTTCAAGTAGTTTTGTTGCATGAACTCATGCTGGGCAAAGAAGTACTCAAGCTTCTCTCATTCATTTTAATGGCAGTTGCCCTGCTGGTCGGGTGATTGTTGCTCCAAAATGGACTAAGGAATTTTTTACCAAATATTGCCTTGCCCATGAACCCACACGTTTGCCATTGAAATGAAGTTGGAGCTGTTCTCAGTTGAAAATTCCTTGGGGAAACAAAATGCTTTGAATGAAATTTCCCTTTCTGGGGAGAGTTGGTATTCTCTTCATTTATCAGTGGGAGTTATCTTGCATCAGTATTTATTTAGGAAAAAGTGAGCAAATGGTTTATTTTGTGTATAGAACATTCCTTCTCATCATATTTGCATGGAAATGTTTGAAGTTAACCTCTGTTGAAGCAAACAGAAAACTCTGTATATTGTGAGACATACAGGTGGTGCTAAGGGCAATGGCTCATGGGACACTTTGTTGCCCACAGAAAATCACACTTCCCATGGGACAAAGAGCAGACAAAAACTCTTGAATAGCTGAATCATCTGTAAATACAGAAGCGATTAAGTGGTTCAGATGTTTTACATGTGGTGATGCCTGCAGTTCACAATGAAAATATATTTCCTGTCAATTTGTACCCACAGGGACCATGATTTTCCAAAGGCTACAAAGCACCCTGTGTGCCATTGCCTAGTCTGCTCTGGAGATGCAAGAAGCCATGTATTCTTCCACAAACTGCACACACAGCGTGTGGTCGTCAAAGGGGTGTTTAGTGGTGACATCTAGGTGGTCATCTGCTGCTCCCCTTGCCTTTTTCAACTGTGGGTGGATTTCAGCGCAAAATGCAAAACATTGCACCCAAGTGGTAACAATGCTTCTCGGTGCTCGCAGAGCAGAAGCAAAGGAGCAGCAGGGCAGCGGATTCTATCCGACATCGTCTGGCCCTGGCCTAAGAATTTTCCAAGATAAGAAGATTTGTTTTTTTATTAATGTGCATTTGCAAATACATAACCTTGGTTTGTACGTGTATAGGACTAAGGAATTAAAATATAAATTATAATTATTAAATAAAAGACCATCTTGCATCATTAGCAGCATTTGCAGAATATCCCCCATTTGTAGAATACTATCATGGGTACACAGTAAATCAGTAATTGAATGAGAACAGATCTTGTACATTTGTCAGATGATCCAGCTATGCTTCAGTAAAAATAACATAGTGATGTGCAGTTCTGATGGGAGTGGAAACTACAGATACCTTTGTACAAAATGCTGTATTATGGCAACATTCTTGTTGAATTAACGTGAAGAAATATTAGGTTCCCGGCAACCTCAAGAAATGCCTTTGTAATGATAACAATAAATAAGAGGTTATAGTCCACTGCTGTTATGAAACAATTTCCATAATCCCTCACAAGTGACGCTGTAATCCAAAGTTTACTCCAACAGGAGGGTCATTCTATTGCCCTCCCTGTGTTAATTAATCATTGCCCAATAATGAACAGTGCACATACAAAACTACAAAAATGTTGTATTGCATTAAAATGTAACAGTAAATTTAAAAAATTATAGTTCTAAATATATATGAATCACTATTGTCATTAAACGTTGTTTATCCAAGATAAGTTGCAGGGCTTCCCAAAGTCACACATATTTACTATACTGAAAGCTCAATGTATTATCTAAGCTAAAACTGAGACCTACCCCAACTATCCTTAATTTCAGATATGTCAGTCCAGTATCTAGCTATTAGGGGACAGGCCCAAAACAAATGGTAAAAGTCTGCAGGAAAAACCCCATGTTCCATTAGTTAGAACATTCACAGACACACCCAACCTCTCTGATTAGTCACACTCCGGTCAGTGTCGGACTTGGACACCAGGGGCCCACCAAGAAAATTTAGACCAGGGGCTATTTTACCGGCCTTCCTATATATTTATCTTTTCTCCCTATTAATAACATTGGGATCTACCATCATTTTTACCGGCCAGGCCGGTAAAATACCGGCCACGTGGCAACCCTACCAGGGGCCCACTACTATTATTCTTCCTCTTCTCACTCAAACTCTATTCTCCTAGTTATACATACTATAATCTATTATTCCATCCATTTAGCCTTTGTTCTCATAGAAATAGGGAATGGCCATGAGATAAATCAAATGTTTAGCAGCATGAGGTCCCACTGACACCTGGGCCCACCGGGAGTTTTCCTGGTATCCCGGTGGGCCAGTCCGACTGAATCCGGTGCTCAGTGCAGAATGGGATCCTCACCTACCTAGAATACTCGTAAAGACCACAGAACTCCAAGATAGTGTTCATTGGGAAACAATGATTCATTATTTTTATTTTCTTTTTTCTTCATCCACTGGGCTTTACTCTGTTTAGTTCAGTTTATTATGTTAACCTACTGTATGTGTTTATTAATTTTTTATTTTTTATGTATAACCTTACTTTACTTTGTCCTCACTTTTTGCGGGCAATGCTGCTATTTGGTCATACTCCTACATGTGAAAAATTTGTAATTTTGCATGTTTATTGTAATCTTCAATAAAATGTTGGAAAGTTAAAAAAAAAAAAGAACACAGAACAGGAACAAAGGAATTGCTTTTCCACAGCATGATTCCATGTGTTTGTGTCAAACAGGCGACACACAACATTTAATTGGCCCCTTCATCTGGTGTTGTCATTCACCATTACCCTTAGACTCATTGAGCTCAAGGATGGACTCCACCATATATCAGAATGCTACACATTTACTCAGAACAATTCTTAAATAGTATGTTTAAATTTTAAGTGATTCTAAGTGAATCAAAACAGAAACAATAGCACTGTGCCATATATATATATATATATATATATATATATATATATATATATATACATATATATATTGAGATTAGAGATAATGACATAGTGACACCAGAAATTAAATCTTTTTTACATCTATAATAACATTGTCTTTGCATACTATTTATAATTTTGCCATAAAAGTATTGGCCCGGGGCTTTTACACTATTCCTCTATTAGGGTCTACCATATTTGTGCAGCAGTAGTCCGTTAATATTAGAAACTCTGACCGGTTGAAAAGGGACAATCAGATTGGCAAAACAGTCGGGTTGAGGAACTTTAAGTAACAACTACAAAAGCAGGCCTATCTGCATAAAATGATCAACATACTTATAGGTATACCAAGAAAGGTATAGGTATATATTTACCTATAGGTAAATTGTAATGTACATTAATATTTTTAAGAGTCATTTTTTAGAGCCAGTATCACTTTAAAACAGGAATATATTGTCCCTTTAAATAGGAAGGAGCTGGAAGAATTAAAAGGACTTCTTTGCACTACTTTGGGAGAGGCATCCCATCTGCAGTCAGCTTAGGAAGCTTGTGCTTTGCCAACTGCCACGCATGGCACTCAAACTATGTTTACAGCCTGGGCTTTGCTAGAAATATATTCTGTTCTTCTGAGCTCGCTGAGGAAGGTTGATTGTGTGAAATGAAAGGTTATTTTAAAATTCTGCACTCTAAGCAGCTCTCAAATGGCACCATGCAGTGACATAATTAGATAATACTGGGCCCCACAGCTAATTCTTTTTCAGGCCCCCAAAGAGGTTGACCTCTGTATAAAAAAATTATATAAGAATTAAGGTTTTACGGGGCCCTTCTACCTCCTGGCCCCCCTGAAGCCGCAAGGTCTGCTTCCTCTGTAGTTATGCCCCTGGGTTAAGAACTAAAAAAGTGGTATATCCTGCATACACACAGATGCCCTCTCTTTCATACACCAAACAGACTCGAACATTCACAGACACACACACACAAACATACATACTGGTACAGGCCCAGCTCTACAACACCAAACTCTTTCTTAGTTCTCTTCTCGGAAGGCCACATAAAGAATATTCCACCTTGTGTCCCATGGGCCCTCTACTCTTATCTTTCTTCCCCCCACATCTCCCACTGCCTCCACACCCACTTCTTTTTTCTTAGTTTCTGAGATAAGTTGACAAATCAGACATTAAGACAAAAGAAAAGTCAGTTTTAGGTAAACTCGCCACTTGGAATGGTGGGCCAGGTACACATGCGCCAGACATTCAGCAATAGGGAACTGGTAGAAACTCCCAATATATTGTTACGTGAAGTTTTATTAAAACCTCTGTGATTGGTTACAACTTCTTTAAATAATTTTTTTATTATTTGTCTCACTAGCCTATGATTACGTGCCCAGGTGTGGAATGAAATGTGTGAAATGAAAAGGTGTTAATGTACCCTCAATATGATAGAATAGATTCTTTAAATAAAAGAACAGAATTTTTAAACAACATTTTCTTTAGACTGAGGTTCATTTTGAGCTGGCCTTTCTCTCTACAACATCTTGAAATCACAGACAGATCTCCATTTGTACCAAAGAAAAGTTTTTAAGTAAACACTGAAACCAATTGTCTGCCACCAACCTGGCATGTTATATGTTAACAAAGGTCCCTCATAGCAAAAGTGTACTAAAAGTTACTGATAGCAATACAAAACCTTTACACGTCCTGTTAATGATTCATCGTGTATTCTTTGGCTTAACTTTCCTTTAATCTGACTATTTGCACTGATTTACTAAAGGCAAATAAGTATGTGTATAGGTACATAGTGACTCTGCAGTCCATCAAACACATCCATTGAAAAATCCTCTCTGTGTTTATCCATAGAAAGGCAAATGGAAGCCCCACTATATGAGCCATGCAAGGTGCAAACATCCGTTTTAACACCCAAATTCACAGATACATTATAGACTTAATATATATTTTTTAATTATACATTCACATTCTATTTTCTTCCATCTAGATATGTTCTTCAAGTCATTTCCTGAAAATACTGCTCTTATATTTCTAATGCTTTTTATTTAGCCTATTCATACTTTCTCCCACATTAGACAATGGATTTTCTATGATCTGCGTGGGTTCCAGCTACGCCTTCTGTTACTTTGCAGTTGCTTATTGACTCCTCTGTAACTTCTAATTTTAACAATCTGCATGCACTCATATTTCTTTGGATTACTCCTAATACCTTATTATCCAGCCGCAGGAGATTTTTGTTACTACGTGTGCTTTTTTGTGCTACCCTTTTAATTAAATTAAATCTTCCTGAAAAATCCTTTAGACTTTTTCAATACCAATTACCCGTACATTTTACATGTGAAAATACAAGATGCCTGAAAATCACCACTTTTATTTATCATTTTTAAGTAACATCACAGCCCAAGGAGGGTTTGAAATCAGATTACAAGATGGAGATTAAAGTGTGAGTGAAACAAAACATATTCATTTCATGTTTTAAGTAATAAAATCTATGCAAGTTACATTAAAAACACATTGCATACATCAATACATGGACACACATACACACAGTACATACAAATTCATACAGTTTGGTCATTTCTAACTTATCCTTGGTTTGGATAAGCACTGATACAAAGTTTTACTTTTTCAATCTTGGCCTACTATGCCAGCTCTCTCCCACGCTTCCTACCTACGGAACTGGGTGTATTGTACATTTTGTTGGCACTTTTCATGTTGCCCTAAGCTTGATAAATGATCCCTCCTGTCCATGAAAAGTCAACAATCACCTAATAATCAAGTGAATTATGTATTTCAGAAAATTCACAGAGGGCAATGGGGCCAATCGTGGGTGTTCCGTCCAACTCTTTGAATACAGTTAATGACAAGGTCTTGAAAGTGATCTGTAGTGTGTTCAGACAGGAATCAGCTGACAAGCAAATTTAAGAAAAATGTAATCCTTTGAATGTTAACATATTTGCTCTCTGACTGTACAGCCCTTGCAGGTAGGTAGGCGAGAGCCTGTGATCTGCAGCACACAAGCAGTTAAAATGGGAGGCAGGTCTAAGATCCTAATAAGCCAAAGTTAAATAGATACAATATACCCTTAGACAAGAAATCTGCAACCTTCCACCTCACCTTCTACAAAGAACACTGATATGAGTGCTATCTATGCTGGTCAGAGGTAGATACCTGTATAGTAATAGCCTGACATATGTTCCAGGAATTACAAGACAACCTCAGCTACAGGCTAACCTTCTTTCCCCCCTTACTGAGAAATATCATCCAAATGCTAAAAAAATCTGTAAGAAGAGGTATGTGTAATTGAAGCCACAATGACACTGGAATTATGCTGTATTTTGGATAAAAACCAAGTCGACTAGCTCTAGAAATTGCCTTTGCATGCAACTCAATTGGGTGCCATGTAGAAACACAGGACCTCCTATTTTTTTCCACTCCTAACGTGATAAGAGCAAGGACATGCGAATGATAACCCTTCATCACCCATAGCTTACTTCTGTAATTTTTTTGGTCTTGTCTCCAGCAACCTAAGGCCTATGGTTAACAAAACACTTTCCCACCACAGTTTGTGAGAAACAGAGTGTGGGCAAAAAAAATACCATTGGAGTAATTTACTACATTCAAAGCAGGGTGAAAAGTGCAAGCACAATATTCCATGTTTTTGCACTTTGTTCCCTGCCTTTCACAGAAGTCGCTGGATCTCTGCACTCTAAACAGAGCACAGATCAGGTATGCCTACACATCATTCAGAGGTGCAAGTAGGGTGGCCAACTTTTCCGGAATAAAATACCGGCCTTCCTATATATTTATCAATTTTCCCTATTAATAACATTGGGATCAACCATAATTTTTACCGGTCAGGTGGCAACCCTAGGTGCAAGTAAGAAGGTGCAGGCACCGAATAGCCCTGTACTTAGCACCTGCCTTCCTTGTGCCTGCCCTCACTTCATTCTGCAACTGATACTAGATTTTTTTTATCCTCTATGAGGTGCAAACTGCAGCAAGAACCCAGACAGAAGTGCACGTTTGCAACCATAGTGCTTCTGCAGTTCTATGTGGGTCTAAGTAAATGTGTGCAGTAAGCTTTCTCTTGCTACAAAGTATATTAAAATGAGCCCGTCAGTTGTTTGAACTCATCATGAGAAAATTTGTACAGGTATAATCCAGAATACTCTGGACCTGGCGTTTTCTGGATAAGGGATCTTTCTGTAATTTGGATCACTGTACCTTAAGGCTACTAAAAAATTTTAAATATTAATTAAACCCAATAGGATTGTTTTGCCTCCATCAAGAATTGATGTGCAAGCTACTGTTTCATTACTACAGAGAAAAAGGAAATCATTTAAAAATGTAAATTATTTGGTTAAAAATGGTCTATGGGAGATGGCCTTCCCGTGATTCTGAGTTTTCTGGATAACGGGTTTCCAAATTTAGTGGAAATCAGATGAGACTGTTCATTGGATCCAGCCCAGTACTTAGGAGCAGGCCCAAAAAATCAAATGTATGTATTGCATGAAAACTGATTCTGATTTATTTGTACTGAGCCCCAATATGCATTTTAAAGCTATTTTTTAAGCAGTTTTGACTGTATGTGATCGCAGTAGCAAGATGTACATTAGACTTGAAGGGGCTGATTCACTAGATTCGAGTGAAGGATTCAAAGTAAAAAAACTTCGAATTTCGAAGTATTTTTTGGGCTACTTCAACCTTCGACTACGACTACGAATCGAAGGATTCGAACGAAAAATCGTTCGACTATTCGTCCATTCGATAGTCGAAGTACTGTCTCTTTAAAAAAAACTTCGAGCCCCTACTTCGGCAGCTAAAAGCTACCGAAGTCAATGTTAGCCTATGGGGAAGGTCTCCATAGGCTTGCCTAACTTTTTTTGATCGAAGGATATTCCTTCGATCGTTGGATTTAAATCCTTCGAATCGTTCGATTCGAAGGTTTTAATCGTTCGTTCGAAGGAATAATCCTTCGATCATACGATCGTAGCATTTGCGCTAAATCCTTCGACTTCGATATTCGAAGTCGAAGGATTTCAATTCCTAGTCGAATATCGAGGGTTAATGAACCCTCGATATCCGACCCTTGATACATCTGCCCCTATTAATGTATCAAAATCCAAATTTAAAATAAAAAAAAGTCTGAACAAACTAGAATCCACGATTGGATCTTATTTGTTATAAAATATTTTCTGAGTTTTTTCCTCAAATCGCTTGATGTTTTTGGGCTTTTTCCCAAAAAGTCAGAAATAGTCAGATTTTCAGGCGAATTCCAGCACAGACCACAGAAATTTCCAAATAGTATTGGGACCTCTTCCATTGATTGAAATACAACCTCAGTAGGTCTGAGATGCTGGATTTTCGGGTTCTGACTTTTTCCATCCTCGTGGAAAAAATTCGTTTTTTTTATTCACTAAAAATCTGGATTCTATTGTAAGAAAAGCTCGAAACTCGAGTTTTTACGAGGTTTTGGCATTCGGACTTAAATAACCCCCTTATTGTATGAAAGACTTTAAGTATGAGTATAGGATTCTTAGGTAAAGCCTCTATCAATTAATAAATAATATTACTAGAATAAAAGCCTGTAGTCAGTGTTAAATTGGCCTAAAGGGAAAGTAGTGTGGCATATAATATTACTCAACCCTGAGAAAATCTTTTCCATAGCACACATAGAACCTTCTTTGTCTGTCACTAGGCAACAAGAATGAGTCAGCGTGCATGACTCAGTTTGCCAGGAGCTCAATTGGCCTCTAGGTACAAGTATTATATTACTGCCGCTATCAGGAACTAGCTATCAGCAGGAATGTATCGCTTTCAACTAGCAGTGTACAAAATACGTACTAGATGCACTGTATCTGCCCTCCCACTCTGATTGCAAAATCACTCACTGAAAGTTTCTCCAATCTAGACAGGCCAAATGTAATCTCCACCCTCGCTTGGTCTGCATTCCAGCCACAATTTAGCAAGTTGTAGGAAGACACATGGATTAAGGCTGTTAGATCCACAGCCTAGCTATCTTTTGTAAATGTAGAGCTTGCCATATACTAGAAGATCATTTGGGAAGGTTGTTAAACAAGTAGATCTGTATCTATCCAGGTGGTGGGTCAAATTAGGCTTACCCAATCATTCAACCCTCAGTCCAATGGCTGGATGGCATGGGGTCCATGCAGACCCATAAGCTGAGCATTGTAGTTACAGCAGTACTATCTTGACAGGATTTTCAGCCTCAACTTATATTGAACCCCAATCATTTTGTCCCTACATATTGGCCAACAGGCTGTTGTAAAATGAGCCAAATCTGCCCTAATTACATTTAATTTACTTTACTATCTTACTTAGTAATGGCGCTTCCACAACTCTTTGGCCAGTTGTAGTTGTTGTGATATATTACGTTATTTCAAAGCACTGGAATTCTAGTATTTGTGTTACAGTTTTGTTGGAAAATGCATATTTTAAAAATGCTGTAAATATGCAATCCCTGTATTATAGAAGCTCAAAGTTCATAATGGTGTCAAGCAATTGCCTTGACAAGGACACTATTGTCTCACAACTGTTCTCCTGTAAATCATTCAACACAACTGCAACATTTTCTGGATAAAAACAGCAGTTATGGCGTCTTATGTGAAGCTCGGAGGTAAATAAAAGAAGTATAATAATGCATTATCTACACAATACAGGACCAATGTTTGTGAGTACAAATCTAAATAATGTGAGTCCCAAAGATTATATATCCACAAACCCAAATAGTTTCCATACCTTACATAGTAGCAAAGTAGGTGAGTTATACAAAAAAAGGTACTCGATCCAGATCAACCTTTTTGTCTAAATGAAACCTAACTGTTATTTTATCCAGAGAGGTGAAGAAAGCCCATCTGAAGCCTCTCCCAGTGGTACAAAACAAGTCACACTGACTAGAAGGGGCAGATTTACTAAAGGGTGAAGTGGCCGTCGCTAGTGAAAATTTGCCAGAAATCCCATCTGCAGGGACATCGCCAATTTAATAACAGGCGTAGAGGACAATTCGCTAGTGAAAAAGACCGTTGCTAGCACAGTTTTGTGCCCTATCGCCAGGTGAATTTTCGTTTAGGTGAACAATCATTACTCTGCAAATTCATTAAAGTGCTAATTTAACAGAACGTTACCTCTTTTCAAGAGTTTCCTTCTCCATCTGATAATCCTTCTCAGTCTTATGTCAGTGACAGCATATTCTGTATGCCGAAAAGTTATTAAAACGATAAAAAGCACTGACGGGATTGTCTCTAAAAGTTTAAACTATTACAAATTTTTGTTTTAAACATTTTTAAAACAAAAAAAATTTTTTACAATTATGGTTATGCCACATTTGTTTTAGGATGGGCTCATGTCTAGGACATTATAGGATCTCTTTTTCCTTTATTTTACCTCCTTGGACATTTAATAATAAGTGGTCACTTCAAGCATTCGCACCATCTCTAATAAAGACGTCTATACAGTGGCGATTCTTGCCTTTTCGCCACCTGAAGCAGTCTTCCTTTGCAGCCCCCGCCCCTTCTCACGGTGCTCACCTTTTCAGTACCGGAGGGGGTCAGGGCGGTGCACGCACGCAGAGAGCATAATTTGCACTAGAAGAGCCGGATTTGGCTCTTAGTTACCAGGAGCAGCATTTCTGCTCCCCCTAGCAAACGGGGGGGGGGGGTGCTGCCGCCTGTGGTGAGTGGCTCAACTCGCCTTATTGGTAGAGCGCCCCTGCGTCTATACAACCTACATGTACCTGCCCTATTCAAATTGACTGAAATCAATGCTAGCAAAAGTTTGCTAAGAAATGCGCTGACAAATTAAAGTTAGAGAAACTTCGCCAGTTGCTGAGGCACAACTTTCGCATTTTAGTGAATTAGTGTAGTGGTAGCGAATTTGCCCAGGGTTAAGTGACGCGAAGAGTGTCAAAGCCTTCGCAGACGAAAAGTCGCCCTTTGGTGAATTTGCCCTGAATTCACTTTGTACTAATTTTAGTGAATGTATTTTCTCACTTGCTAAAAGGCATTCAAACTTCTCTGAAAATGAATGTATCTGCCAGTACAATAACTTCAGGAAGAGAATCACGCGTATCAATGGAAAAACTTTTTATTGTACCTTTGTGCAATATAACCTCAGCAGATGTCCTCTGCTCATGAATAAAGCATCAGAGGGTTTATTGTATGGTCTTCTCTAAAGAGCCTCTTCTCCAGTGTTAACAATCCCAGCCTGGTCTCCATTTCCACATAACTGAGAATGTCCATACCCTTGAGCGGGGTCTTTGGTTTTCTATGTTTCATGGATATTCCATGGAAACCCAAACTGCTCTACAAAATTGCACTACATAAGCTGCATGGGCCTTACCAGTGTGTTGTAAAGGGAAGAATCACCCTGCCCTAGCATAAGTCTATGCTTATTTTAATATAACTAACATTGCTTGCTATAGCTATGTTTATTATTCACTAGTATCCCTGGTCATTTTCCATCAAGGATTTGCCTACAGTAGACACATCAAATATATAAGTGGCTTGCATATTATAAATTTCATTGTGTCATCAGCCAACAGATATATTGCTTAAAACGCTATTCCCCAAGTCACTGATTAACAAACTGATTAAATGTGTTCCCCATTAAGAACCCTTCAGCACCTCACTACGAACCCTACTCAAGTAGAGACAACACCCTCTCTTCACAGACCTATAGTCAGTTTTCTATCCATGTACAAACAGCATTACCTAGACAAACATCTGAGTTTAATAAGCTTACCAGTATCAAAACCTTTGGTAGAATCAAAATAAATTATATCTGCTACAACCAATGTTCTCTCTAAGCTGTGCGCTCATGTGTGCACATAAATTTAAAGGCCAGCGCACACAACAATTTGTGGTGCAGAAAAGGAATTGTGTAAAAAAAAAAAATTTCCATTTATTCTAACCTGAGCACACAGTTTTTAAATATGTGCACAGTTTAAAATGTGCACAAAAGATTGTTTTTCTTTTTGCGCACATAGCTGAGAAATAATTAGAGGGAACATTGTCTGCAACCTCACTGTCTTAGTTCCTACTTACTTCATCATAATTTATTTGTCACGATCTGTCAAATCCATACTCTTAAATGTAAGTCCTAAATGATGCACTTATTCTGTGCATGTGTGTAACATCACATGTATGCACATAATCAATCTGGGACACTAAGCTTAAATTTACATGTTTCACAGAATGACTGCCTGCACTGCAAGCTCCTTCCCTGTGTGGGTGGCATAGCCCTCTGGTGGAGGAAGCAATTTACCCCAAATGGGTGTCCTCTAACAAACCTTCAAATATTTGCCATTATTCATTTTTTATAAAAGGAAATTTTCTAACTCCACTTTAACCGTAAGTCCTATGTAAAGGGCTCTTAGGAGAAGGCAGATTTGTTAGATGCTGTTGCACTTTATGAATGTTCAGGGCCACACAGATTAGTGTTGCTGCAGCAAGTTGGAACCTGATGGCGTTTGCTTTGTTGTCCCCAGTCTTTAAAGGAGAAGGAAAGGCTAAAATTATCAGAAAGGTCTATATAAATACAACAGTAAACCCTCACAGTAATGCTTCTCTAAGTCCTCTGTCAAATGAAAAACCTAATTTCTTTCCTTCTATTGTGTACACATGGGCTTCTGTATCAGACTTTCTGTTTTCAGCTTAAAGGAACAGTTCAGTGTGAAAATAAAAACTGTGTAAGAGGCTGTGCAAAATAAAAAATGTTTCTAATATAGTTAGCCAAAAATCTAATGTATAAAGGCTGGTGTGAATGGATGTCTCACATAATAGCCACAACAATACTTCCTTCTTTTCAGCTCTATAACTCTGAGCTAGTCAGCGACTTGAAGGGGGGCCACATAGGATATATCTGTTCAGTGAGTTTGTATTGATCCTCAGCATTCAGCTCAGATTCAAAAGCAACAGATAAGACCAATGTGGCCTCCCCTCAAGTCTCTGATTGGTTACTGCCTGGTAACCAGTCACTGTAAACCAAGAGAGCTGAAAAGCAGGAAGTAGTGTTCTGGCTATTATGTTACACATCCAGTCACTCCAGCCTTTATACATTACATTTTTGGCTAACTAAGTATATTAGAAAGATTTTTTATTTTGCACAGCCTATCTATTTAGCCAGTTTTTATTTTTACACTGAACAATTCCTTTAAAGGAGAAGGAAATCTACGGAGGCATTTTATTGCCAATAGATTAGCTGCAATAGTGCAAGCTAGAATGCTATATTTATTCTGTAGAATGTTTTACCATACCTGAGTAAAAAGCTCTAGAAACTCTCTGTTTGTTTAGAATAGGAGCTGCAGTATTAACATGGTATGACATCACTTCCTGCCTGAGTCTCTCCCTGCTCTGGGCTCAGATTACAGTAGAGAAGGGAGGGGGGGAAGAGGAGCAAACTGAGCATGCCCAGGGCAATGAGGTTTAAGCTGAAGGCAGGAAGTCTAATACAGAAGCGCATGTGTACACAATAGAAGGAAAGAAATGTAGTGTTTCTTTTGACAGAGGACTCAGAGCAGCATTACTTTGAGGGGTTACTGGTATATTTAGGTGGAGCTTTCTGAAAGGCTTACTTAGTTTTAACCTTTCCTTCTCCTTTAAACCTCCAGGGCTAGGGCTGAGCATGCTCAGTTTGCTCCTCTTTCCCTCCCTCCCTTCCACCCCCCTCCCTCATCCCCTCCCTGCTGTAATCTGAGCCCAGAGCTATGAGAAAGCAGGAAAGACTCAGGCAGGAAGTGATGTCACCCCAAGCTAATATGGCAGCTGTATCCTAAACATTCAGAGAGAGATTCTAGAGCTGTTTACTCAGGTATACTAAAGCATTCTGTAGAATAAATATAGTGCTATAGCTTGCACTATTGTGGCTAATCTATTGGCAATAAACAGCCTCTGTAGCTTTCCTTCTTCTTTAAGTGACTAGGAAAAAGCAGAGGGCATGTTGGGTTGGTGGATGATGGGGTACATTTGTCGCCCGCTGGAGGAAACTTCTGGAGACTTTGCTTTTTGTTAATTTTACCTCCAGCAATTTCAGTTATTTACAATAGAGAAGCATTTTCTGCCGTCCGCAGTTGCGCATTAATATACGTGGGCGACCAATCACCCCATCGGCCACCACCCATTGATGTCCTTGGAAGGCTAACATCTGTAAGTGGAACCATAAAGAATTATGGTGTGGCCCATTAGCCATATATGCTTATGAGCTTAAAGCCTATGTACCTTTTGAAGTGGTCACTCAATGTACAGACTCTGTTCTCCAATTATCATCCAGTAGTCAAGCAACCACTTGCTAATATCAAGCAAATTTGTATACAGCATAATTTGTATGCCATATATACAGTTAATACACACAGGCACTGCTGTAAAAATCTGGAATGGTAATTAAAAAAAATACTATATAGAGACTTTGAAAGTAGCTCAAGGTGTTCAGCAGCCTTTTCTGGGGAGGAAGGAAATGTCTTATAGTTTGAAACAAGGGCAAAGGACTTTAAAACAAGTTCATCAAAAGCACTTATAGACATCTGAGCAAGTATAAATAATGTTGCATAAATCATGGAATAACGAAATTGGCTTTTTGAACACGACTACAACTGCCCAGTTGAAAATACTGAAAAGGTTACATATGCAAAATGCACACACCAAACACAACCAGGAGAAGAATATGTCACAGGAAAAGGGTAGTTCACTGGAATTGTGGGCCACACGTGTGTTTCACACATTCCAAACGCATAATAAAATGCATGATGAACTAGCCAAAATGTGACGCGCTCAACTTAAATTTGAACTGACACGTGCTAAAAGGCCTGTGTGTAAGAGCCCTAAGGCATGGTGTATTCTAAGGACAGACAATGCAGAGATCGGATAAGGGAACACTTAATATTCAACTGTATAGACAGTTTTGTGGGTGTAAGCTCTAAATAATAGGCAGCTCCCTTCCCTTTGTGCTACATCTGCCTTTAGCTCAAATAAAAATATAATAAAAATAAAAAATATACAACTAATAAATATATAAAGATCTATAATATAAATATTGAATTCCTTGTCAAGCAACCAAGATTATTGTTACATTTATTATAATAAGCTTTTATTCATTCATAAGGTCATGTGTGATCACATATAAACACTATCCATAAATGATAAAGACAATTTTATATACTGTATTAAATGTAAATGTCCGGCTTAGAGCGTTTATAAAAACTCTATAGCACTATAGATACTCTTTAGCTGCCCTTTGATTTGAAGGGGAGTTCAGGGGTAAAACTGTGATTCTTGAGCTCACAAGATCTAAGTTGGCTGTAACTAACTTTGTTCACCTTAAAATTAACTTTTAGTATGATGTAGGAAGACATTTTGCAGCTGTTTTTCACTTTTATTATTTGTGGTTTTTGACTTATTTAGCTTCTTATTCAAGCAGCTCTCAAAGTTGCAATTTCAGCCATCTGGTGGCTACGGTCCAAATTACCATAGAAACTATGCATTGACACGAATAAGAGACTGAACTATGAATAGGATAGGGCCTGAATAGAGAGATGAGTAACAATAAAGTTGTAGCCTTAGAGATTTCGGAAGAAGAAGAAAAATAACTAAAAACTATAAAAAATAATGGCCAACTGAAAATTTGCTTAGAATTAGTTGTCCTATAACATACTAAAATTTAACTAAAAGGTGAGCAACCCCTTTAGGCACACAGGTTTTATACATTAGCTGCTAATATTGGTTATGTATTCTTTATTTGTAATTTATATTATATGATTGCTGGCTAAACCTTGCCCCTTCTGTCCTGATAGAAAACATTATTATTATTAACATGTATTTATATAGCGCCAACATATTGCGTAGCACTGTAAAGTAAATGTGATTATACAACTACATCACACGAATTACATATATAGAATATATGGAGTAACAAACATCACAATCAATACAGGTACAAAAGGTGAGGAAGGCCCTATGCATAGGCATACAGTCTAAAGGGAAGGGAGTAATACACAAGGTGTGGGAGTGGGCAAGATCAAAGTAAGTGGGTGAGAAATGTGGTACTGTATGTGGTGTTGCGTTTGGTAGTTAAGCAGAGTGAGGGTAGGCTTCTCGAAAGAAGTGCGTTTTCAGAGATTTTTTGAAAGCAGAAAGGTTGGGAGAAAATCGGACAGTCCGTGGGAGAGCGTTCCAGAGGAGGGGTGCAGCCCTTGCAAAGTCTTGAATGCGAGAGTGTGAGGAGGTAATAAGAGAAGAGTTGAGTAGCAGGTCAGTAGAGGAGCGTAGTAAGCGAGTGGGTGAGTATATAGAGTATATAGAGATGAGTTCAGAGATGTAGGGTGGAGCAGAGTTGTGAAGTGCTTTGAAAGTCAGTGTCATTAATTTGAATTTGATTCTGAAAGGTAACGGAAGCCAGTGCAGGGATTGACAGAATGGTGAGGCAGAGGAGGAGCGGTTGCTGAGGTGTATGAGCCTCGCAGCAGTGTTCATTATGGACTGGAGAGGTGACTGTCTCTGGAGGGGGAGGCCAATTAAAAGAGAATTACAGTAGTCTAGACGCGATATGATGAGAGAGTGAATAAGAATTTTGGCAGCATCTTGGGTGATAAATGATCGTATTTTGGATATGTTCCTTAGGTGGAAGTGACATGATTTAATAAGTGACTGGATATGAGGAGTGAATGACAGGGCAGAATCTAGGATAACCCCAAGGTATCGGGCCTGGGGAGATGGGGTGATAGTGGAATTGTTAACTATGATGGATACTTCGGGGATGCTACTGGTGTTAGTTGGAGGAAAGAGAACCATTTCAGTTTGAGAGGTTTAATTTAAGATAGCGTTGCGACATCCAGGTAGAGATAGCGGACAGGCAGGAGGAGACGCGAGTTAGGAGTTCTGGTTTGAGATCAGGAGATGAGAGATAGAGAGAGATAAGAGAGATGAGAGATAGATCTGAGTATCGTCAGCATAGAGGTGGTAGTGGAAACCATAAGAATTTATTAATTTGCCAAACATTGTTTAGATAAACACAGAACAAGACATAACTAAAAATAGGAATTCTATCAAGACTTTAACATGTTAATTAAGGTCCCCATTATTTAGAAACAAGATCCAGCAGCGGCACTCTCACTCCATGGGAATTATATACAACTGCAGTTCTGTTTAAATTCATTCCAACAAAGCCTATAAATGAGTAAACTCAGCCATTTAAGGTTATCTAGACCCTGCTGCCTGGTTCCAGTTACAACTCAAACAAAGTGTGACATGGAATTAGAAGTGAAACTTGCGCGAAGCAGAATACAACTTGTGTACTTGAAGTATCCATAAATCTCAGGGTTTGGATCCATGGCCACATGCAGAGAGGGTTTATACTCAGCCATCTACAGCAGGAATTTTTTTTATTAAAATAAAACTGTTATATATGTGTAATTTACAAGCACTTTAAAAGCCAGTAACAATAAATTAAATTCATAATGCAATAGTGTCAAAGCTGTTTAAATGTAGTTAAAAATGTGTATGAACTTTGTGCATACTTCCCATTATACAGAAATCAACATGTCCTTGTCTGGAGAGAATTACTCGCTCAATAGTGATTGGTGGAGCCTTCCTGCAGCCTGACAATGATATATATATATATATATATATATATATATATATATATATATATATATATACACACACACACACAAGATTGTCAGAAATAATCATGCAGCACTTTACATCCAGTTTGAAGAAACGGGTATTACATAGGTTGCAGAATAGAAATGGGAGTAGAAGACCCTTCTCACAAGAGTTTATAATCTAAAGGCTTTGTTACTTGCCACCAACAGTTTTGGAGGGTTATTCACAAAAGGTGGAGATAAAGGGTGTGAAAGTGTTTTATAGCAACTCCATAAAACCCCTTAATCAAGTTTTATTTTTTACAAAAGCAATGTTCTATGCTTTGGGGTTAAACTATCATTCTTAAAATTACAATTTTTAAGGAATTTGCAGTACAGGGTACTATTTATGAATCACAAAATGTGATGGCAACACTGTTACTTCAACTTGTTTCATGATCAAATCTGTCATATAGTTCAACTTTATGTGTGACCCTAAAATTACAATGTGTTCTGGACCAAAGTTCTGATGTCAGATTCTTCCTTGTACACTGTGATCCCAGCAAGTTTCCCTTGAACTGAAGCTTTGCTTAATCTTTGTAGATATGCTCTGTCACTCTTACCAGCTAATTCTAATTATACTGAGATAGATGTTATTTATTCTAATTATCACATTCAGATATTTTGATAGCTACTGTATCTCAAAAGTATTTCAATTAAGCAGCTTGTAAATACAAACCTGCAAGTCGAAATGCTTACAAATAATTTTTATCTGAACCTGTATGAATAGGCTAACATGGGTGTCAAGGTGACAGTGTTTGCTGAGAGATTATAAAGAGGTATATAGACATATAAGAACAATATGTATATCAGAATGAAGGAGAGTGTGGAATGTCCCTAGGTACAGAGAAATATTCTGGGTTTATTTATTTCAATACTGTCTAATGTTCTCATTATGTTTAATTTCTAATTTATCCTTAATTACAGTTATAATTAAAGTCATATAATCCATTGTGCAATGATTAAGTACGATACCAAAGTTTACCCGTTAACTGGGTGGCAACAGAAAAATTATTTGACATTGTGCCAGAGAGAAGCCAAAGTAGCTGTGACCTGCATGAATGAATCCAATTAACTGGAGTGGAAAGGAAAAGGGAATGACATGAGAGAGATTCTGTGATAACTAGGTTGAGGCGTATTATATTCAGTTTTGTATCTACTAATGCAAGGTTAAATGAAGACTTGTGATTCTACATTCCTAAACCCCATTTAACTACAAGTGTACAGCATCTAACAACCAGCTGTCCACAAATGGAGAGAGGGTGGAAAGGAGGATGGAGATGGGAAAAAAAGTAGGGATGCCGAACCCCCCAATCCTTTGTGAAAGATATGGTCAAATACTGAACCGAATCTGAACCCTAATTTGCACTTGCAAATTAGGGGTGGGAAGGGGAATTTTTTTTTACTTCCTTGTTTTGTGACAAAAAGTCACGTGATTTCCCTCACCACCCCTAATTTGCATATTCGGATTGGTCGGCAGAAGGATTCAGCCGAATCTGAATCCTGCTGAATAAGGCCAAACCCTGGCCGAATCACAAACCGAATTCTGGATTTGATGCAACCACTAAAAAAAGACAATATAATATAAAGACATTTTGTTATGCCTGTTTTATTTTAGACCAATTAATAGTGTTGAAATAAGCAAAGGTAATACAAAGATGACAACATTTGCATGCAAGGAAATTGTTATAAGCAGAGTAGTCTTGTGAACAGGGTGGCTACAGGATGGCTTTAGTTGTGCTCTTCTGAAAGTTGGATACATATAAAATAAAACTGTCACAAGGTATGCAAAAGGTGACACAGAGATATGAAGTTTTATTTACAAATACAAGTGCAATGGGCAAAGCACAGAAATGCAATTAAGCAGGATTTTCCCCAGCAAGATAGAGTAGTGGGCAGGGGATTTAAGGGGCTTATATTGGTACAAGTACCTTTGTGAGCTTTGAATGCATAAAATACCTACTGACAAAGCTTTGCACTTGCATCCATACATTAGTTCAGATACATGAGTCTACAGGCTACAGCTGTATGTGATTTTGGTACAGGGCAAAACTGGAGGTAAAGTTAGTGGAGTGTAACAGGGGCAGAAAAGATATCAGCACACCAGGCATTCAAGTTGCAGGGAGCACCCTGCTCGTTTTAATGTGCGGAAATGCAACATTTTGGGGACACTCCCCTTCGTCAAGCTTGACAAAGGGGCGTGCCCCCCGAAACATTGCATTTCCAAATGAGCAGGGTGCTCCTTGCAACTTGAGTGCCGATATCTTCCTCCTGTTACTGATTCTGAGGTTGCCGGATCCTCTAATATTGTGCACCAGGCTAATCTGACCAAGGGTGTGCTGTTCATCTCGTGTGTGAGAATATGGGGGTCCATCTGGGCCAGCCTCTGGTGGGATACAAACTGAAGTCCAGTGGAGCAAGTAAGCAGGTTGGGCCAAGCAGGCAAGGCACCAGGTCGTGTAGCACTGCCTTAGAGACTAATACTACTTGGCCTGAATCTGAACATAGTATAATTCATTCTATAATTTGGAAGCTGCAGTGTTTGAGGTTTGTCTTGGCATATTCCTTAGTACCTTAAAATGAATTTACAGTACATTATATCTAGAGTTACAATTAAACTTAGACCAGAGTAGCTTGTTGATATACTGAGAATTTCCTGTTACAGTTATTGAATGAGGAAAGAATGTCATCCCCTCTTGAGGCTCAAATGGTAAGAGGTACTGGTTGTGTTTCTTCTATTCATGTGAACTAGGAGTGCAATATGTTTATGGTACAGTAAGACTAACTGCAGGACCATCTGAACAAAATATTTGGCATAAGATGAATATAAATTTTGGGATAGTGAAATATTCCGGATCCCTTTGATCACTCCTAATAATAACAGCCTTTCATACCTACAGGCAAGAGTTGCTCAGGCCAGAAATTCTTCAAATTAGGCTCTGATCCCATTGGCTGATGTGGAAGGCACTGGGTAGGTAATAACAATGTCCAGTGTGGGACTGGGTTGTCCAGGGCCCACCAGGGCTTCTGCATTTGGGCCCCACACCAAGATGACCAGCTGCAGATCCTCTATATGGCACCAGTTTCTGGCGAAACACTTCATGGCAAAACCGTACAAGGTCACCACATAAATTAGTACTGTAACCCATAGCATTACATGGCATAGTGGCACCCAGCATAAAATGTAATAGTAGCCTGGACTATTAAAAGCCTCAGTGATCCAAGAGGTGGGACAGAAACCAGGCCTTAAACGGATTAGTTAATATTAAGGCAGAATGGTAAGAGTCAAGTGACCTGGAAAAAACAGTAAGAAGGAAATAATACAAACAGAAGTATAAATGACTCAATAAATATTCTCCTCTATCTCCCATGGGTGTCCACAGAAATGTTTCGGGAGGGGGGGAAGTAAGCTAATATCATGTAGGGTAGCATCCCACTGAAGGTGAATCTATTCATGATAATGCAGTAGATAACCTAATTAAGGCTTGCCTTTCGGTGGGAAGTATGAAAAACTTTTTGTGTTGTTGGGAACAATTTCTTGGAACTAGCTGGAGAAGTCAGGGTGGGGCAATTGCCCCCTCTTGGCCCCTTCTGCAGACACTCATGTTATATCTTCTCCTATGCTTAATCACCCTCTTACTGTTTTTTCATCAGTGTACTGGCCTATCACTTTCATATTACCTTGAATATTCTTAAAATCAACAAAACACAATTAAAGGCAGTTGCTCCCAGCAGTAAAATGTGCAGAAAGCTATTAAAGGACATTATTCATTTGGTATGAAATATTTGACACTTTTTTTAAGCCTGTCCCTGAACTTACATACAATCAAACTAATGATTGTATTATGTACTTGCGCTAATCATTTCGCTTCTGTAATCCTACTGTTTATATCAGTAAACTTATGCCAGGTCAATAAAAGAATCCAACGATCTATAATAGTAACTACCTATATAATGATTTACTGTATGCCTTGTGTAGAACTGTATGCATTTTGTATAATAACTCTGAGTTAGGTATATCATCATTTTAGGTTCATAGTGACATGCGGCAAAGTTTATGATCTATGAATTAGATTTGCGCTGCAGACTTATTTGGTTTTCATGTACAGGTATAGGATCCCTTATCCAGAAAACGGATATCCAGAAAGCTCCGAATTACGGAATGGCTGTCTCCCATAGACTCCATTATATCCAAATAATCCAAATTTTTAAAAATGATTTCCTTTTTCTCTATAATAATAAAACAGTAGCTTGTACTTGATCCCAACTAAGATATAATTAATCCTTATTGGAAGCAAAACCAGCCTATTGGGTTTATTTAATGTTTAAATTAATTTTTAGTAGACTTAAGGCATGAAGACCCAAATTACAGAAAGATCCGTTATCCGGAAAACCCCAGGTCACATACCTTTAGTATATTGCCAGATAATGTTACCAACAAGTCTGTTTTATTATGAATGATTATGAAATGTATAACATTCAAAGCAAAGTTACATAAGCAAAATATTACAGGCAGTATTTGAAAAATACAATGTGTTACTGTTTTACATTGATCTACAGAAGAACTGGTAGAGTTATTTCCATTCATGATGTTACCTTAAAGCACCAAAAAGCCAAACTAGAGCAAATTAGCAGTGTATGTAACCTGGAGAGTGCTTTGGCAATTTTGGAATATCTTGTTTGTTTGCTTGAGCACAAACAGTACAAAGTAAACATAAAAGGAAGTTATATTTAGTCTGCATCGAATATCAGCTAGAAGCAATTTAAAAGCCTAATCACCATGGCATTATTAATATATGATGGAAAAAATGCATATATCCCCAGTTTCTTTTTTTACAATATCTTTAAAAAGGTATTTTCTTTGAAATGGTGGAATACCTGGCGACCCTTTGACTTCATGACTGTAAAAAAAACGTGTCACTAAAAAAGAAAAATTTGATTAACGAAGAGAAGAGTTAACTCTTACAATATTAAAATACCCAGACTCTCCAGACACTCAAGGAGTATTTATCTAAATTTTTAAAAGAAGAAACAAGAAAATGATGACACAATGTGATATAGAGATCATTACAGTTTAATGTGGAAGATGGACTGGGCTGCTGAAGGGTTCCTGCTATATCACCTAGCCCAAGTCTAAAAGTAATAAATTACCTGACATGGCAAAAAAGCAGAACATTTATATTGAATTTATAGCAATTACAGGGTTCACAACCTGAAAACTCAAATTAATCGAGTTTTCCACTGGAAAAAAGATCAAATCACTCAAATTGATCGAGTTTTCAGGCAAAAACCTCTGAAAAAACTTCATGAAGGCTATTAAAGAAAACTATACCCTCCAGACAATGTAGATCTATATAAAAAGATTTTGCATGAATCAGCTCATTTGTAAAACCCTCCTTCATGTAAATAAACCATTTTCATAATAATATACTTTTCTAGTAGTATGTGCCATTGGGTAATCATAAATAGAAAATTGCCATTTTAAAAAATAAGGGCAGCCCCTGTGATCGTACGATTCACTGTGCACATAAACATACCAACAACCTACTTGCTAGGTCACATGAGCCAATTAACTGAGTTCTGTCTTTTGCTTCCACACTTATTCCTGTTACAGTTAGAGTGGTAGTAGTTCTGGTCAGGTGATCTCTGAGGCAGCACACAGACCATCATCTGCCATTGACTCATACGTGACCTTGAAAGGTTTTAGATGGTTGTATTTTCGGATTGGAGCTATTTCCAGGGTCGGGGTAAAATAAATCTCAAAAGAAAAAAAACTATTTTTTTTAACCCAAAATTGTAAATTATGAACAAAAACATAAAATCAAAAACTCCAATTTTCATGGAACACACCACTCAAACCTTAATAAATCTGCCCCTAAAAACTGGGGAAAACAGAGACCTTTAGTCTATAGCTCCATTTTGTATATTGTGTAGAAAAGTATGAGAGACTGGAGTTCATATCATGGTAATCATGAAGAGCACTTGATTCACCATTAAGCCATGACCCACCCCTATTAGAAGACTAATTTCTAACCAGGGCTGTATTTAGTTCTGTTACTGCCCCATCAGTCCATTGGTACATGTGCATCCACCCCATATCCTCAGCTTTGACTCTTGATTAATTAAAAAAAATTTCTCCACAAATTTTTATTTACCAGATATGAGGACCGTCTCAAAAATCTTACCCTTTGGCACGGGCCCTCAAGTGCCAATATGGTAAATATGGTTGTTGCTAACCCAAGCCTGGGAACAGTAAGAGTGGACATGGGGGAACTTTTGTGTCAAGTCACAAGACAAGCATTCAGTACATACAATGCACAGCATTTATTTCTGCTTAATCACTAGCAGTGATTATCAGCAATGCAAACTCTCATGTGAAATATGATATTGTTTCACTGTGGCCTCCTTCTACATCACCCCCCCCCCTCCCAGACACACACACACACTGCAATGTATTAACATAAGATCAAAAAGAGAAATATCCCCACTACACTACATAATAAATAGTATGCAAGAATATACAAAGTCTAGATTTGGTTACCTCAGTCCTGTGTACTGTATATTTTTCTATATATGAAACCTTGCATCAGTTATGGAAATGTAGGAACTAAGGTCTAGGGAAAGAACTACACAGAAATACACTTCAAATAATTATAACTACTTCATTTAAGGACATTTAATTTGCTGAGCTTCTCTTTTTCTACATAACTCAAAGATAAACTAGGATGCATATATATAGGAACAGTGGGTGGGATTTATAGATGATGGGAATACAAAGTGATATTTAAAGCAACAAGCAAATATTAAATCAATAAGTTTCCATGAACAATCCTATGTAAGTATAAGACACCAAGCCTGTCTGCTGCTAGTGGCCGTAAAAGTAATGTCAAGCACAATGTTAAAAAAAATTATAAAGAAAAGACCATTAAAACTCAACATGAAACTGTAATACAAGATGCAATATAATAATATAATCCAGCATGTTGGCGTGCGACAGTATACGTCTCATTTTTCAGGATCCACAATCTATAATGAAAAGTTTTAGAAATTACAGGATAAAAAAAATTCACATACCTGTATACGAAAATCATTTTTATTGGAAATGTTACACCAACATTTATCAAACTGTGGGTCTGTGCCCCTGGTGGAGTCACAATAAAATATAACTGGGGTCCTAAATTTCTCAACTGCTAATATATACTGTAATAAATTTACAGTATTACAATACACAAATATATCACTATAAACTGTGTTTAGTGATGCCAAAGCTTACAATCATGTATTAATAAATTAATCAATTATATAATGTGTCACAAGTCACTGAATATGTTGAATGAAAAGGTATAACATACCCATATGTTAAATTATATTATGGATATTAGAAGACACCTTAAAGTTGTAAGACTTATATGAAAGCACTAGGTCACATAAAACCCTTTAGTGACGTCTAATATCTCTGTAATTTATAATATTGTGTACAGTACATTAGCTTATGTAAAAAAAAAAGCAGCTACCAGGTTTAAGATTTGTGCAGGTATGCATTTCTTTTTTTAGGCTGTCTGGGCAGATTATGGGTAGGACTACATGGGCGTTTTCGGCGTGATCCAACGCGCTGTGACAAAATGCCTGCGACGAAAGTAAGGTAAGTGAATGCATTGTCGCATAGTGTTGCATCGCTTATCCTACGTGACACGTCTGTCGGATGCAGACGCTGTTGCATGTGATTCGTCACAGGCGTTTGGTCTCAGTGCGTCAGATTGCGCTGAGAACGTCCATGTAGTCCTACCCTATATTGGCCAATTTGATCAATGTTGATTCAATGAACCAAACATGCTTAAACAAGAATTATTTTTTCTGAATAAATATTGTTATTCAGCAGCTCTCCATTTTGCAATTTCAGCAATCTGTTTGCTAGGGCCCAAATTACCCTAGCAACCATCTGATTTGATTAAGAGACTGGAATATGAATAGAAAGGCGATGAAAAAGAAAGATGAGTAATCAAAAGTAGCAGCAACAGTAAATGTGTAGCCTTGCAGAGCATTTGTTAATTAGATGGGGTCAGTGACACCTATTTGAAAGTTGGAAAGAATCAGAAGGCAAATAATTCAAAAACTATACAAAATAAAGACTACCGTAATTGGAAAGTTGCTTAGAATTGACCATTATATAATATACTAAAAGTTAACTTAATAATAAATCTTACAAGTATAAGATATTGGATTCATGTTCCCTTATTTGTCTATGTCTCAGGATGATTTGATTCACACCCATCATCCTTTGTCACAAGGGGTTAAGTATTTCCATAATATGTGATCACATGGCCCATGCACATTCATTAGTTTAAGCCCCAAGCAAACATCTCAGTAACATGAGAACAAAAGCCAGTAAGCACCAGGCAGCTTATGGGTGAACATTAATTGTGCAGGACCCAAATCAAGAGGACCAGTCATACTGACACGGCATTTCAAACTATAAAAGGATAAGAATAAAACATACAGTTCTCATATGAAGTATTTCATATCAGAACTGTGTGTTTTACTCACTGCTAAGGGAATTTGTTGTAGCTATTAGTAATGCTGGTGGAGCCCTGTGTTAGTAAATGAAATACATAGTAAGGGCTGGCACATGCAGAATTTTGTTTGCTGCTACTCATGGCCCCAATCAAAACTCAGATACTTGCCCAAGTTAACTTCTCATTCAGTTGAATAACAAGCACCCTAGTACCTAGCAGCTAATGGCACTCAAAATTCACTCCAAATTGTTAAGCACTAAAGTTGGCTCTGGACGATAAAACACTGTGTGCCATGGGCGAAAGAGGAAAAATAAATACAAAAGTATAGCTTTACAGCATTTAAGTCACTCGAGGCAAACAGCCAAAAATTAGTTTTGACTGTTCTTTTGCAAATATTAATGCTGCCAATGATGTTCCAGAATACAATGCTTGACATGAGATGTTAATGGCACAGCAAAGGAGGGATATGGGGAGAATATTTATTTACTTTCCTAAATACTCCTGAAAGCCATGCCTGAAGGTCTGTCCCTTCACACCAAGTATGCAAGTTATTGGCTCCTAAAGGGCTGCCCAACAAATATATGACTTAAAATCATTCAGATACCTACCAGGAAGGTTTAAAAAAATCTATCAGGAGGGACCTGCATCTGCATATTTATGTGATCATCACCTGAATGGCCTTCCTAGGCCCACAGAGGCTCTAGGCAGTAATTGTATCATATCTAATTTGGGCCAGTGTGCAGGTAGCTAAAACTGGCACCTTTAAAAACCACCACTGTTCTTTAGTCCCTTTCTCCGCTGGTCACTACTATACCTGCGGTAGATGCTCCTTGCTGATCTTATTATGTATTGACCCCAGCCTAAAGAAGGGACTTGCAATGTATTAACCCTTGCTGTACTGAGCAGTAACGTACCTAGAGTGCGCTAGGCCCCCCTGCAAAAAAAACTTCAGAGGGGCCAAGTGCACTTTGATCCCCGGCTAGGGTTGCCACCTTTTAAAAAAAAAAAAATACCGGCCAGTGGTGGGGGCGGATAATAAAGGGGTAGGCCGGGACGCAAAAGGGGGCAGAGCCGACGGGCAGCGACGTAAAAAGGGGCGGAGTCACAGGGTAGCGCAGCAAAAGGGCCGGGCCACATCGCAGCAGCCAGAAGCAATGTAAGTTTTTACTGGAAGGCAAGGGCTTTTGTAAAGGGTATTACAAATTACCAGCTACCTTGCCGGTAAATTTGTAATACCAGACCTGGCAGGTGTTTTACCGGCTAGGCCGGTAAAATAACGGCCGGGTGGCAACCCTATCCCCGGCTCTGCCCACTTCACACCCAGACCTCACCCACTCCCAAAGTCCTGACTCCACCGACCCCAGCCAGACCCCCCCTCATGCTGATGCATTTTGGACCCCCATGCTGATGCATTTTGCTTCCCTGCCGCAGGTAAGACAGCGGCTTGGGAAGGGAGGGGGTCTTCTTGTTGGCTATAGACAAAGCAGACCCTGCAGTCTGGGCCACCGATATCCCAGGGCCCCCCTGCGACTGTGGGGTCTGCTTCCTTAATAGTAACGCTACTGGTGCTGAGCCTTGATCTTTTACCCTGTCTTGACTTGCTGTGCTTTTAAGTGGCTACTTTTAGTTGAACCATCCTGTGCTTCTGCACTACAAATGGCTGCACTGGTTGTGACAGTACCACCACCATGGGTCCAATGGGTTTTAAAGATTTGGATTTTGCATCACAACAGATCATGTATAAGTCAGGGTATTTATACTGTGCTGCAGAAGTCCCCCCAATCAACTGCATACAGAAAACATACAATTACATTACATTTACACAAAATGCTACGACTGCAAAATAAACTAAGAAAAGCATTTCAAAAGGTATAACATTCTCAGTTATGACCAATGTTGCATGTAACAAATATGCAGAGAATTGACATTCTTCAGATTTGTTTTAGCACATTTCAGGTGTACTTAGGGTGTTGGTATTGTACACTAGTGAAATAAGCTCTAAAATGGACTACATTTCAGGTCAACCGGTTCCTTTGTTTATTTAAAGCCTGTAAGTAAGAAGATTTATGTGAAACTACCAAAACTAATGCTCACTTTTATTACAAGAAAGGAAAAGGTTTACTTGATTTTTATTTCATTATATACAAACTCTCTCTCTCTCTCTCTGTCTCTGTCTCTCTCTCTATATATATATATATTTATATATATATACCAACGTAACTAATGGACCACCCAAACCTTCAACCTGGCTGAAGCCCCAGCATACCTTGGACTGAAAAACGTTTATTTTTTGTACAAGGCATATGTAATATGCTTTTTAAGAACACACAGTGTAAAACACACTACTGTTTAATAAGTGCTAGCAGTCACTTTAGCACTATGAGGTTAGACTACTATGTGCCAAACCTGTACTAATCCATTTTTTGTGATATCCCCTCCCTCCAATCCCTTTTGAATGTGATGCTGACATGTTGCACATGTTCACCTGCTTTCTTTACTCCAGACTACTAGCGACAGATCATTCATAATCCAATAATTCAGTACAGACCACTTCTATTAAAGGGCTGAAAAAGGACAATTCAGCTGTTGTTTCCATCTCACCACTGTAATGACAAGAATACTGTCATTAATGCAAGGCTTCCAAGGAATCAAAAAAAAAAACTAACTCCTTCATTACTGGGCAGATGAATAGTTAATTAAAATTTTGAAATTGGTGTTACTAAAAGTATCATACAACAGTTGCACTTAGTTCATGTGAATACCTACATTTACACGAAAGCAGAAAACGTAAGGGTAATTATCATAAAATAACAACTAACTTGTTTTTATATCTTTCCTGAATGCATTTAAAAAATTCTTGTTTGAAGATACTGATTTAATGCCTGCTCCCCTGCTTGGCAGTTTCACAATTTGGGTGCATATTGGTAAATCATGGGCAACGTACAATATTTTCCCAAAGTCAGAAATTTTGCAGGAATTCTGGGATATATATATATATATATATCTCTGTTTTGTAGGTATAAAAAAAATCATATGTGCCAGTTTCGCAAACTTCTAATGAAGGTTATTAAGACTGCCCTTTGTTCCTATATGGGCTGGTACCAAGCATGGACCAGTTGGTATCTAACATCTATATACTGCTGGCAGTTCAAATATCCTGATCTTGCGTGAAACATAGGTATTGAGATGCATACATAAAATGATGAACCCCCATGGCCATACACGCACAGAGATAGATAATCGTACATTATTTGGTGAGAGTATGGCAGGAGACGAGCTGACCAATATTGGCAAAAGACCTATGAAGGCACCAGGCCAGTGTTTACTGGTGAATCGTCAGATACAGGTAGAATTTAGGGATGCCTTCTCATAACTCTAGTTTTCAGATCTCTCAATAATTTGCAATGGGATTTAGATCTGCTCTCATAGCCACAGTCCAGTGCTTTGTCTTTAACTATTTACAGGTGCTTTTTGAAGTGTGCCTTAGGTCACTGTTCTGCTGAAAGACCGGTCATCTGCACTGGAGACCCAGTTTACTGAAATTTAGGTGCAGATTTATCAAAGGTCAAGTTGTGTTTTTCGATAGTAGTTTTCAGTCAAAAACATTTCTGGGTTACAAAAAACACAAACATTTTTCAGGGTTCTAAAAAAAAGAAAAAAGATTGAATTTTCCGGGTTTTTGTAAAAAAATTTTTTATTATACCCTGATGCTGGAAATAGCTTGAATCAGAAAATTCCCCAGCTAAAACCTGTCAAGGTCATGTAATAGTCAATGGCAGAGGTCCCTTTAACCATTTGAAGATGTAATAGCCTTCATGATGTTCGGGTTGTTTGGGGGTTTTGCTAGAAAACGAGATTGATTCGAGCAAATCGAGTTTTTTCCGATGGAAATCTTGATTAATTTGAGTTTTTAACCCCAAATTCACTTATTAGAGTTTTTACTTAGAAAAAGTTAATTTGAAGTATAAAAAACTTTACAAACCTCTAAAACTCAACCTTTAATAAATCTGCCCCTTATTTCAGTATTGGGCTTCAAAATGCCTTGATAATCTCAAAATGCCTTGATAGTTTCAGGGGAGGCAGCATATCCATAAAATATCAGCAAACTCTTCTCCATGTTTGACTGTAGGGAGACTGTTCTTTTCTTTGTATGCTTCATTTTTTTACTGTACAGAAAGAGAGAATATGTCTCATCTGTCCACAGTACATGCTCCCAAAAGTCTTCTGGCTTGTTCAGATGTGTTTTGGTGATCTCCAGGAAGGTGTTCTTATGTTTTTCAGTCAGCAGTAGGGTCTTTCTGGGTCTCGTCCAGAATCGTTAGCTTTGCTCCTCTCTCAATTAAGACCTGGCGGCATCCGATTAGCATCCGATTAGCCGAGGGCGCCTCCCGAGGTGAAAGGCGGCGGGTTAGAGGCAGAAGTGAGAGCCGAGACCAGGGAGCTTAGCTTGGGTTCTGGATATAGGGTACCGAACATGACACACATGCTGTCAGTTACTGAGCTTAGGGACTGACACACAATACACTGTATATAATATAAATGTCACAAAATAATGCACATTAGTAAATAATTCAGATTATAATTTGCATATCAGCTCAGAAACCAGAACAATCGGCATCAGAATTAATAATCAAGTTATCAAGTAGTACTTAATCATAAACAATCATATTCTAGTTTTTTGCCAAACAAAATCTAAGCAACTTCACCAAATTTAAAAATGGCTCAATCATGGCATTTCAATTGCTGCTCTAGAAATTTTTTGTTTGTTTTCATGATGTATCTTTCTAATGAGGACCCCTCCTAATTCAATTTCCATATTATCAATCAATGGCCTGGTTGCTAGGCCCTATGACCCACCTGGTGAATAACTGTAACATCTAGTAGCTAATTACACCTTATTACTTGAGATTGGCATCATGTGCTCCAAAAGTATGACCTGCACTCATCAGTTGCTCTTTAGCAACCATGAAGGACAACTTTGACCCAAAGTCACTTCTTTCACCGGAAGCTCCTAATTTCCACATCATACAATGACTAAACTAGTCAAGACCACTGTAAAAGAGTATCTTTGCATCTTATGACAATACTGACTTTAGCCTTGAATAAGACAACCTTATGGCCCAATGCTCAGAAGCAGTTGCAACAATTATGATCCTGGGCTGAAGCTTGCATTCTCCACCCCAGTGGGAGCCCAATGTCTGATAAAACAGCAACAAAGAAACATTGCACTAACTCCTGCCAGATGTATATTTCTGGAAGCATGATAATAACATCGGCCTGAAGAGATTACAGGACTATACTCCCATCATGTACTAACCCTTGATTATATGTTGAGGAATGCTGGGAGTTATTGTCTAGCTACATTTCAGGAACCAAACTGAACTTCAGGGGGGGGGGGTGATAACGTACATTTCTTCTAAACTGTAGCTTTATGCATTTTAATATTTGTGGCCACAATCATACAAATATATACCGGTATATATAGATGGGAAAGCTTTATTGGCTATTTTATAATATAACCAACAATTGCTTTTCTTATTATACCAGTAAGGGTTAAATTTCATTAAACCTTGTAGGATGACCTTCAGATACAATTATTAGAACAGTTTGTACTTTGGGAACGCGTTTGGCTAGAGACATTGTACTTGAGCAGTACTACACAAATGAAGTGTCATTCAGTTTTGTCTGTGTTGCCAAATTTAGCTTTGGGGAGTTCTCTGCTTGGATAAAAGCATCACTGTAGGACCAACACACACCACGGTCTCCTCTTTCACTGGAGTTTCCTATGAGCCCACTTACTGTCTTTCTATGCAGTAAACCAGAACAATCTGTATTTTTATTACAGCTGCAAGAAACTGAACCCCTTACTTAGCAATAAATAAACCACCTAGGGCAAGAGAAGGAATGTCTTTGAACCTGGATGAATATAGTAGTGACCTTGTATAAGTGGTTAATGATAAATTCTCCTTTCTTTTCCCCTCCCATATTCTACAACCTGCTTCAAACTGGAGACCATTGGCAGAGGATTCAGGGAACAAGTAGGGAGGGGGGACTGAAAATGAATCTTTGTTATGGGCCAGAATTTCCCCAGCTGAGGGCAAAGACTGCTGCAGAAACTCTTGGGAAGCTGGGATGTGTCAGAGCTATGCTTGATACATATGCTTTTATCGGGCTGTGCTGCAATCCTTGTATTACAGGTCTACTTTAAATTCTCTAATAGTGCAAATGCACTTGTGTGGACTCCTGTGCTGCCTGTACTTCACGGAGGCATTCTCATTGCTTTTCTCCCAATGCCTTCTATAATTATTTGCCTTTTGATAAAGAAGCCACTAGCCTCTAACTTGTGCCAGCAGTTTAACCCTTCAGTGAGGCACCCTTGGAATAAAAGGTTGCTTAGAATACCAAGCACGATAATATGGGCGGATCTTTGCATTAAAGTTTAACGCTTCAATACCCTCCCGAGGTCACATGGTGCGTGCACAGGAAGGGAGGGAAATGCTTCAAAAGTCCTTGAAGGGCAAATGCGTGAAGAAATCAAACTGTGGCCAGCTGCAGCCTGCAACAAAGCCACCAGCATTTCCAATCTTAGTCATTTCTTGTACTCTCTGAAATATTTGGCTTTTATTATTTTTTTTTTTTGGATCGGGCATTGTGGATTGCTATTGTCAGTGCAGCAGCACCATGCACCTGTGGGAGATTATCTTTGGAATTATGAAATAGAACGCTTGCACAGTATTTGCTCCAGGCTAATCAGTTGTTGGCACTTTGGGCGTTGTCAGAGGAAATGTACCTGAGTGTACTCAGTAGCCTGTCTGCTTTTTCTCTGCTGTACAGTATGTGTTTAGTATACAAAGTATTCTCAGCACATGCATGATTGCCTTCAATCTCCCAAAGAATTACAGGGCTTGTTTGGGTTTATGTTGTAGTGCCCTGAATTTAATAGTGTGGTTATCTTTATTTGGTTAGATGCCTGACATCCATTTCGTACATTGCACTGAAAAATTAACTTAAATGTTTATGCAACACTGATGTGCTTGTGATTCATCCACCTTGATTGCTTGCATTGCAAAAACAATAAAGTGAGGGGATGGGCAACCCCTCTGCTAGGATTAAATACTTTGTGCCAGCTAATATGCCAGTATGGCAGTTCCAGCAGTTGTTGAGGAAGAAAACAAAACTCAGCAGTGGAGGTCTCTTCATTTTCATTGACTGCTGAAGTGGTTGCCTGGTGTATCTCTCTCAGTTCTTAAACAACACTTCCCGACATCCTCTGCTTCTGAAGTTGCAGGTTAGACATTCTTGGCACACACAATTAACATACAAGTTCCTGACACCAGGGAATGTGTAAAAAAATGTTTTAAATTGTCCTGTTCCATATTTGCAGGTGCACAGACCTTTCATGGTTCTAACCAAATCATTCACCTCAATGCTCAGAACTTCTTATAGAACCATACACTATAAGGAAGTGGGACCATCTGTCATTAGCTTTGTCACTGCCACTCTCCTTGTACAGGATTGTGAACACACAGCTATTTCTCACAGTCAGCATTTGTTATATAACCTCCATCATTCCCTTTTACATTTGAAAAATGTACTGACGGCAGTGGTTCCTAAACTGAAGCACTGGTACCCTGACAAAAGCCCCACAACATTGGCCACTTGGGTTAATACCTGGTCACATGCTTTGCTCTCCTAGATAAAAAGTCTGAAAGCCCAACTATTGAGAAACATGTAAGCTGGCAAAACATGCAAAGATACCATCGTATGAAACAAAGGTATGTATGATTTTCAGATAGTGTGTGGAGTGCAGGCCCGGACTGGCAATCTGTGGGTTCTGGCAAATGCCAGAGGGGCTTCTATAAGGTGCCATAGAAAGTCAGTATTTAGTGGGCTGGTGGGGGCTGTTTGGGCCTCTGTGTGGGCTGATTGGGCCTCTGTGTACCTGAAATGCCAGGGCCTATTTGAATTCTCAGTCCGGACCTGTTGGAGTGTCCTGACATTTCTCGCACCACATCGATCGGTCGTTCAGTCGATCGGACTGCTTAAAAGATTTATATGGGCCAACAATAAGATCTCTGCATGTATTGCCTATCTGACAATATCATTGGGAGAATGTCACTACTATTTGTTGGACATAACTTTTGTATGATTGCTATATGTCAATTAATTGCCCTAGCATCGCCCAATCGCACCCCCTACTCCCCTGGTAGTTACGCCACTGCAGGTGGCAACCCTATTTCTATGGGACCTTATAGCAGCCCCTCTGGCATTTGCCAGAACCCACATATTGTCAGTCCGGGCATGGTGGGTTTCAACCTATAATAAGTCAAAAAGCCATTAATGTCGAATGTGCAGACATTGCTGAGAGACCCAAATATACTCAATATTATATCCTTTCACTTCTGAGTGAAAAGGGTATGAAAAGGAGTGAATATGTAAAGGAAGTACCACACAGATTGCTCTATCAGTGCCAAATAAACAAAACCACTGTGCTACTGTTCACTGAAATCACTAGCAAATTGGGAAGAAAAAGACAAGCAATGACCTTTAAAGGATGAATTTGTGAGCTGAAAGAAAACACCTTTTCTGCTCTGATTACCACAATCTAGGAAGGGTTATGAAATGTAACACTTCTTTTTTAACTAGCTGCGTTGGGAAGAATACAGATTGAGAAGAGGCCAAGGTGCCCTCACATAAAACAGATATGGATGCGCCCTGTTGTCGATGGAGCTGTACCTTGGCCCCACATTAGCTGAAGGCTACACTGTAGTACTGTACCTTGGCTGAGGGGCGGGGCAATTCATGGATACGAAGTACAATTCAGTGCGCAGCAAGCTTGTCCTTGAAACTAGCGCTTTCCTGCACAGCTCGCTCCTCCCTCCTTTCCCCTAGTTACATGTTCTTAACCTGCCATTGGCTGCACCGGCCTGGGGAGGGGCCAAGTCAGGAAAGGAGGTAGATAAATACAGAGGCAGCCTATAGGTTGGACCTCGCCGGTTTAAGTTTCTGCCGCGATCTCACCGGGAGCGCTGGTTCATTAAGAACATCCGAACCCGCTGCCGATCGGCTTCCCTGTATTCCCTTATAGTAACCAGCAGGACACTGGCCCGCCTGCCCCATTGTTAGCTAACAGGAAATCTGTAGGAAAAAAAAGCTGCGAAATACAGTCACGCTTCCCTTCTGCGCCCCGTGACATCTCCGCAAAAGAACACAGAACCTTTAACGGAAGAAGGACAAACATGGCCAGGGACAAAGCTAAAGAAAATGATGGCGGCTGGAGGAAATTTATTTGGAATCCCGATAAGAAGGAATTTCTAGGCAGAACAGGTGGCAGCTGGTGTGAGTATCTGACATGTACCCGCTGCTCGCTGGGCTGATGATGGAGGCTGGTGCTGTGCTTGTGGCTGAGCAGGAACGTGTGGGTGTGGATAGAGGGGCATGTGGGTATGGATAGAGGGACATGATAGAGGGGCATGAGGGTGTGGATAGAGGGACATGATAGAGGGGCATGTGGGTATGGATAGAGGGGCATGATAGAGGGGCATGAGGGTGTGGATAGAGGGACATGATAGAGGGGCATGTGGGTATGGATAGAGGGGCATGAATGATAGAGGGGCATGTGGGCATGGATAGAGGGGTATGATAGAAGGGCGGAGTTGGTTTGTATTTAGTGTGTGCTTAGTTGCTAGTTTTGCTATGTTACAGGTGGGATGTGGCTAGGTACCTATGTTAATATGATGTTGCTGAGGATATGGCTGCTTCCCAGGCAGGGAGCGTAGTTGGAAGTGATGGACAAGGTTAAATGGACGTGGTCCCTGTCAGTGAGATGCTTTGGGCTGTCACTAACAGTCATGCTCTCTACGTGAAACTGTAATTCTGTTTGGCTACCAGGGGAAGATGGGAGTTGTAGTCATTAGTCACTGGAGTGGGTGCAGGTTGGCAAGCCCCTAGTTAGAGTGAAATGGCGCTAATGAATGCCTGTCTCGGGTGACACTGTTACTATAGGTAGGTACTTTGTATCCTTTTCTAAAACCTGGCTCCGGTTACATCATTTTCCTCGTTCTGCGTAATTTGTTCTTTTCTCTGGGAAAAAGGTCATTTTGAAGGACACTGATGTAGCCAATCTATAAGAGCTGAGGGGAGAGGGAGGGGAAAGCCCTGTGTCTGTGTCATCGTCACCCTGTACACCACTAATAGGGGAGAGGGGGTGGCCCAATGCAGTTGTTCTCTGGCAATGGAAAAATACGCACAAGACTTCTAGTACATGGGGGGAAGGGAGGGATGGGGTGATTTCTCTCTGTCACTGGTACAGGGCTCACTTATAACTTTATTACAAAACACAGTTTTGGAGAACTTTTAGTAGCCCTTGTAGTGATCCGTGTGGCAGTGCCATCACTTGTAAACTGGTATAGTAATAACATGGTGAGGAATGCATCTCTATGGCAGCACATACATAGCAAGGGCACACATTCTCCTCTCAATGCTGAAGGGATCAGGTGACGGAACTAACTTCATGTTCAGGCCGTACATGTGAAGGCTGATATAAACATAAAATAAATACATTAAGGTCAGGTTTCATGACCTAATGAACTACACAATTTGTCTAAGGAACAGAACATACTTCCATCACCGTTTTGTTCTGAAGGGCTAACCCTAGACACTTGCCTATGGAGGTCCTATTGATGGAACTGTTCTAGGTTCATTGGGGACAAAATGTGAATCTGTCACAAGCCCAGACTAGCCAAGGAGATGTAAAATTGGGGTTCAGGATGAAGGTATGGGGAGATAAAGGAGTTAAAACTGCATCGCTGCTCAAGGTTAGGCAAGGTGACTTCTTCCTGACATGGGCTGTGCGTTTACTGATCTGTGAGGGAATTCACATACATGAGCTAGCTATTGAAATACACATTACTCCATACTTGCTTAATAATCTATAGGACATACTGTAAGTGCATGGCAGGAGGGAAGGGAAAGTCCGGACTGAGCAGATCCTGGGAAGGTTGTATCCTAGCAACCATTTGTAACTTGAGTTAGGCCTCAAAAGGACACACTAAGGATCATGTGATCCACAGTCTGCCACAAGTCTCCGATTCACTCTCTATGTATAATGTATGTGTTGTTATAGAAACACTAATTACGATTTGTCTCAGAACACACTGCATATGCAGTAACTTTCATTTGCTATATGTTTTCTACATGTCTTTTATATATACAGTATATATAATATAAAAAAAAAATTTTTTGCCTGACACCAAACCCACTTACAGCCAAAGGGTCCTGTCTAACACATTACTTCTTAACCACAGGAGACCTAGTTATGTTGCCTGGCTGCAACCCTTTCAAAAATGTAGCTTTGTGACAGTAGTGCAACAAAACGGAGGTCTGGTGGCTTACCTGCCTCTCACAAGTGCTCAGATAAAACTATAGATCTCGGCATGATTAACAAATAGCGCCTGGGTAGCCAGACAACCTGTTCCACGATGGGCTGGAATTTGCTGTGCGGCCTAGGGATAAGTGAGGCACATGTTTGCTTAAGAGCAGCGCTGCCTTTCTTCTCCTATGGTGGAGCTGTGGAAAAAATTTCCAAATCTCCCTGACGTCACAAACACTTTCCTAACGCTGCCTAGATACCAACATTAACTATCAGCATGCCTTGTTCCCCTCTCACACATAATCGTTAGGCTCATGTCCAGTGACTAGTGCCAAAAAACAGCTAAAATAGGGATTATGGTAAATACCTTGCTGCTGGATAATGACATTTCTCTATGCAGTTCAGGATTTTAATCCTAGCAACACTCATTCCTGTTCTAGATGATTATGGCAATACATGCATTATGTATATATCTTTATGGCACTAAAGTTAAAGTGTATATTTCTGACTGTGATGTGTATATTGTGTTTTTTTTTCCAGTTAAAATTTTGCTGTTCTATCTCATCTTCTATGGGTGCCTTGCTGGTATATTTATTGGGACCATTCAAGTACTCCTGTTAACCATCAGTGACTATGAACCAAAGTATCAAGATCGTGTTGCACCTCCAGGTACTGCTGTTTGTTATGAGTTGTGGCCCGAGTTATAATGTAAGCTGGGGCCCCAATTTACAGGGGAGGGGGGCAATATGCAAGTAAAGGATGTCCAGTCTTTGAAGCTCCAGCAGTTGTTGAACTGCAAGTCTCAACTCCCCATTTAGTTGTGTTGGCTGAAAGTTTAAAAATTAATTGTGATTTTCTAGGTTGCTATGAATGACTGCAATGGTACAATATCGCACCCTTGCTTCATTTTTGTTTGTTTTTTTGGCGTGGCCTGTTCAGTAGCCCAAAGGTGAAGTTACTAACCCATGCAAGTTCTACATAACGATAATAAAGTACCGTACTTGTCCGCTGTATCTTTAACACTTGTTACAACCTAGTGGAAAATTCCAGCCTCGTGGGTGTGAACTGAATTGACAAATCAGTTACAGTACAGACAGTGTGAAAGCTCATATTTGTTCACTTTAATGTCTTTATTAGTTCATTTACAATAAACCCAGTACTATCTCTGCTGAGTGCACATCTCTGCTATCTAGTCTGCACAATTCTGAAAGCTTTAAATAGAAGGCTCTGATAGGTTCTATCTTTCACTGCCTTCTAGCATTGTACTCCATTCTGTTGCTGTGGTTTAAGCATTTACCTCTTATCTGAACGTAACACACAGCTGAGGCTCGAATACCAAAAAAGGAAGTATGGGTGTTTTTTGCATAGTGTGTAATTTTTTTCCCCCCTGCCACCATGTGTTCCTGCTGCTGACATACACAGTGTGAGGAATTATCTCCTCTACTTCCCCCACTATACTGGGTGACCTTGGATTCCTGGCATTGCTAATAATTAACTGTTAAGGCAATATGCTAGTTTAATTCTGGGCACATTTAAGCATGCACACTTTAATTACAGAGGTCTGGCGATTACAGTTACAATCATTCCCATGACCATTTAAGCAGCTTTTTATATCATAATAATTGGTTTACCCTTACTTCATGTTGTTAAGCCAATTACTGAATAATCCCACGTTAAAAGCTAGTCTTGCGATTTCCATTTCATGTTTTAGCTTGCATTGCTATTAAGAGCATAGAGATTATCTGCAGAACATGTAATTTTATTGGTGTTCAGATTCATAGTATTTTGTGAAAAAGCATCATTACAAATGATAAAACCAGTAGGTATTTGAATACTTTGAATCCAATTATCTATTTGGGATAATGAACATTAAAATAAATGAATATATGAATTTCACATGATTGTTCTCCAGTTTGGAGCCAGTATAACATAACTTCTTCCCCAGTAACTAAGTAAATACATGATACATACCATGTTCTACCCTGTTATACGGCCAAACTGTTTCCTTTTGGTTTCGTTAAGGCACATGACAAAGCAGGTCTTCTGTGTAGTCATAGGTCAATAAGAGAATTATATGCAAAAGCAGCACTTGCCTGCAGTTTATTGACATTTTCCAGGTGGTAGTGAGTCTATATATAAAAGAAAGCCTTCTCTTTTCTGTTTTCTTATACATAAAAGTCAGAAAATTAAAATTGGTGTAAAGGCAGGTGCATGAGCATGATGAAGAGGAAGTACAGGAAAGGATTACGCCCACATCTGTCATTTAAGTTATGATTTCAATGGAGACTGTTAATATCATTAAGCATGCTGTGTGTGTTGGTGGAAGCTAGCTGTGTTTAAAAATTAAATTTGTTATTTTAATTTAATTATATCCATATTAGCATTTTGGTATTTGCTCACCACCCACCCAAATTGACAATTGTATGCAGACTGGTAACAGCCAGCCCAGTGTGGTTTTAGGAGTATCCATGACAAGCATTTAACCCTTAACCCATGATAACATGGTGAGTTACCTCCTCTTGTCCTTTTTTCCCCCTCAAAGGAGATAGTCTTACAATTCACACTGCCACAGTTTCACTCCCACATTTTTGGGCTTCATCTATAATGACAAGTTTTAATGATACAATCTATAGGCTTTTGCCACTGCACTTATTTCTTAGGGCATTATCTGTGTTCCATATTTCCTTTTTAATTTCTAGATGTGATTGTAAATGATTTAAAAGTGTAATTATTGGCAACAGGATAGCAATAGTACAGAATGTCACACAGCAGCAGAAGTGGTGCTTGTGACATGGAGGGAATGTACAAAGTTGATCTCTCAACCTGCCCATCATTCTACCAATGACTGGACTGATTAACTCTTGAAGAAATGACATGGAGGTCAGAGCATCACCTCTAGTGCCTGCCATGGTGTGGGTTAGGTGTGATAAATACTAGCAGCCATATTATTGGGGTCTTGTCCTGGCAGGAGAGCTCAAAGAATGTTGCTGCACTAGCCGAGCTTCACTTGAGTGCCACAGAGCTAGCGCCAATGATTTACTTTATAAGAACAACAGCCCCCAGGCCAATTTTGGGCATTTTGCCAACAGCCATTTTTACCTCTTTAATATGCAGAGTCAGCTGTCTTCCAGTGTCCCAAATGAGAGAGAATCCCATGAAAGTGCCAGCATATGCAATTGTCTTGTGACTCTCGCCTGAAAATGCAACCTTGCACATTTCAGCAAAGAACTGAGAGAGAATAACCTGAGCTGTTTTTTTTCCATAGCATTCTTATATGGACCCCGTGATGTTTTGACTAACCCTGTGCTCACAGAAGTGAATATGGCAGTCAAAATGCCCTCCATGTCTGTCACTGCTTCTCATTCAATAATATAAACATTTTGCTATGACAGACTTTGGCAGTGATGGACATACATCCCTTAGCAGCAATAGTATAGCCACTCATGATGCTACCCTTATAAATTATGCTTTTAGTTTCATTTGTCAAACCATTCTCCGTTTAGGTGAATTCCATATATATTGCCATCAGTTAACTCCAGTGACCCTGTCTGCTTGTGTTCAAGTAAAAATGTCAATGACTAATGAGATGTAGAGTGTGCAAATGGCAGCCAATCAATAGGATAAAATGCTACTGGGAATTGGCTTGTACATGCGGCTTGTTAAGCACCGTCCGTAATACCATCTATTGCTAATTTTCTACCTTCAAAAACCCGACACCCATATTCACAGATAATCCAATAACTGTGTTTTGGATACATTTTCATGCAGGTATACATACTAGGAATGCACTGAATCCAGGATTTGCTAGGTATTTAGCCAGGATTCAGCCTTAATATATCCCTAATACATACATATTGCAACTGTAATGCATTGATAGAAACTGACTTAGCTTCGTTATATACCATTGGCAACCCAAAGGCATTGTGGAACCTTAGCTGCATACAAGGAAGCTTGTGTCTACTGCCTGCACTGACTTTCTGGATCATACTGAAATTTTTGTATGCACCCAGATAGTGTACACTGCTAGATTTTCTTGTCAATGGCAAGAATATTTTTATATAACTTCCATGCCTTATTCACTATTAGACAAACCCACCATGTTCTGTGGGTCACGTGCAAAGAAGTAGATATCAATGGAGGGGCTTACAATTTAAATCTAATTGAGATACTTGCATGGGCTTTTAATTGAATTTTTTTGTTATGTGCTAGTCTTTACATAAAGTATAAGTGGCCCTTTTGAGTTGTCCAGGGCAAGATGTGAGGCCTCACAAATCTTGCATGTTGCATATCACACTAGCTGAACTGGAAGAGTTTGGGGAGGCAGATCGGTATAGGCCTTAGATATCTGCCATTGGACCATTGTTGACATAGCATTTTATACTTACGGGACTTGTTTAATAACATAGGTGCTTAAATGCACCAGTGCAGTTACTCAGAGTTACATGTCTCAAGAAACTGCAAATTTATACTGTCATATCATTAAAAATGTTTGGTTTGAAGAGTAAAATGTACAAGCTGTATGACCCCAAACCTACTAACCTTTTTACATGTTCTTTACATTCATTAAGGACTGACCCAAGTACCCAGAGCCTTAAAAACTGAAATCTCATTTTCTCTGAGCGACCCTACAAGCTATCAGGAGTATTTGGACAGCATGGATAAGTTTCTTTTGAAGTACAGCAATGCGGAGCAAACATCAGTCATGTTCGAAGAATGTGGCAGTAAGTTTCCTCTTCATGTGTCCTTTTATTTTGCATAGAATGTTTGTTGATGGTTTGTGTAGGTCATGTTTCTGTGTTACATATTTATTTAACACAGAGAATGTGTATATATAATATACATTTTATTCTCAAGTCAGTTTGCAGCTGGTCTACATTTGAACACTTGTTTGTGGTTTTTGAACCATAAGCCTTTATTTTTGCTTTTCTAGTCTGGAATGTAAATAGTTATATGGTGGCCATGCTAACTAACCTTAGAAACCGCAAAGAAGATTAAGTCAAGACCAGAGGTTTTTTTTTTTTTTCATTTATCTTTGTTTAGTCCCTCATCTATATATTTTTCAAGTTTTAAAAAAAACTTCTGGTTACTAGAGAATCAGGGACTATAGCAACTAAATACCAAACTATAGAGCTGCTGAATAAAAAGTAGAATTTCAAAAATACGAAGACCAGCTGTAAACCAACCACGGTCTACATCATATGAAATTTTTAATGTAAAGATGAACAACCCTTTAACTAGTGAGTCCTCCTTTTAATTAACTTTTAGTATGATGTAGAGCGTGTTAATCTAAGGGCTCTTACTCATTGGCGTTCTGACCTGCGCTCCCCTGCGTTCCGTTTTTTGGCATTCAGCCGCAGGGGAGCGCAGGAATAGACGCATGTCATTATTTCAAATGGGGCTGTACTCACTCAGACGCGTGTTGGCGCCGAACGCAGGTTGAGACGCAACATGCTGCATTTTTCCTGTGTTCGGCGCCTACACGCGTCTGAGTGAGTACAGCCCCATTTGAAATAATGACATGCGTTTATTCCTGCGCTCCCCTGCGGCTGAACGCCAAAAAACGGAGCGCAGGTCAGAACGCCAGTGAGTAAGAGCCCTAAGACAATTTGCAATTGTTTTTAATTTTTATTATTTGTGGTTTTTGAGTTATTTAACTTTTTTTCAGCAGCTCTCCATTTTGCAATTTAATGAATCTGGCTGCTAGGGTCCTAATTACCTTGGCAACGATGCACTAATTTGATTAAGAGTCTGTGATATGAATAAAAGAGGGCCTGAATACAAAGATGAGCCTTGCATATCATTTGATTTTTAGATGGGGTCAGTGACCCCCCATTTGAAAGCTGGAAAGAGTCAGAAGAAGAAGGCAAATTATTCAAAAACTATTAAAAAAAAAAAATTAAAAAATTCAATTTAAAAGTTGCTTAGAATCGTTATACACTTCAGGCTTCTTGTAAGGAGTTTATAATATAAAAGAAGGGCTAAAGGGGGCGCTAAGGTAGCTTATGTCCAGCTTGCAATTTCCATTACTCAAATGCAATGAGAAAAATAAACAGCAATGAAAGGTAAATCAAGCATATTAATACATTTGGGGTTTTCAGCTTTCTTTCTGTCATGTGATCCTAATTCATTCACATCCAGAAATGAGCCGGTGTGTTGAATACCCACTGGTGTGTTTATTTAACAACCCTGCAGTATTGTGTGTTTACAGAAGAAAATTGTAAGTAAGGAAATAAATAAAAGCAAAAATCACATGTAAAACAGTGAATTCTAAAAGCTTTAGCTTTAACAGAAGATTTCGCAGAATGGAGGGTGTCCAACATTATACATAACAAAGTTAAAGTGTCAAAAGGGAAACAAGTTTGGCAATGTGTGGAAAAGTGCACATTTTTATCAAAATGGTATGTGAAGGGAAAAATAGACTGGCCAATATCAACAAATGACCCCACTTTGATGAATTTATTTCCCCAAGTGTTTGTCTGGCTGCTGTAAATGCAGTTAAGAGAATACACACTGGGCAGGAGCTGAAAGTATTTATATAATACACAAGAATGCTGTACTGTAAATATTACTAAAGTAGCTTGTTAAGCAGGTGGAATCCTGGGAAGGAAACAAATATTTTTATTCCAGAAACTGTAATTTTCATGGAATACCCTATAGCCTTAATTTACTTCCCTGGCTCTATATATGTTGATCAGGAATGTACCCAACACTTATGAGCCTAAGGGCAGTGTCTGAGCTTAAGCCTATAGGGTATTCCATGAGAATAGAAGCCTCTAGAGCATTTCTGAATTTCTAAAATCCAATAATATATTTTAAACATAACATTCTCCATAAAACTTAGGGGGTTATGTACTAAAATCAAAATTTATCTCATAATTAAAATAAAGCTTGACCAAACTCCCATTGCCGATTTTGCCTTATTTATTAAAGGGGTTGTTCGCCTTTGAGATAACTTTTAGTATCATGGAGAGAGTGATATTCTAAGACCATTTACAATTGGTTTTCATTTTTTATTATTTAAGGAGTTTGAGTTATTTAGCTTTTTATTCAACAGCTCTTCAATTTGCATTTTAAGCAATCTGGTAGCTAGGATCCAAATTCCCCTAGCAACCATGCATTGATTTGCATAAAATACTGGAATATGAATAGGAAAGGGCCTGAATAGAGAGATGAGTAATAAAAAGTAGCATTAACAATACATGCATAGCTTTACAGAGCATTTGTTTTTTAAAAGGGGTCAGCGACGCCCATTTGAAAGCTGCAAAGAGTCAAGAAAACAAAGCCATATAATTACAAAACTATAAAAAAAAAAAATAATGAAAACCAATTGAAAAGTTTTTTAGAATTGGTCATTCTATAATATAATAAAAGTTAACCTAAACGTGAACCACCACTTTAATAAAATAACTAGAATAAATGGGATCACAAAAAAATTAGCTTGAAACCCCTGAATTTAGCAGATTATAGGACTAAACCCAGTGCAAACCACTATTTTTTTACCCATGAAAAATTTGCGTTTTTGCCCACCCAGATAAATTTGAGGTTTAGTAGATAGTCAGTTAAAGCACATGACTGCCTATAGAGATAAGTTTTATCCATGTGTTTTACTTGTGCAACTTTGCTGACTATTACCTTAATCTATTTCAGCTACCCCTGGGCCATACCACGAGAGGGGGGCTCTCAACAATGATGAAGGAAAGAAGAAATCCTGTATCTTCAGACGTGAATGGTTGCAGAACTGCTCTGGGCTAAATGACCCTACCTATGGATTTGCAGAGGGCAAGCCGTGTGTCATTGTGAAGCTTAACAGAATTGTGTTATTTAAGCCAGTGGTTAGTAATATTACATTAATTAATTAGATCTCATTTAGAGGTTATAGATTTAAATGGGAACCTGACAACTGTCAATTAGAACTTAAAGCCAATTGTTGGCAGGCTGATGACCACACGTCTAATGCCCCTGATTTAGGATCCAAATTAAACTTTAAATGCTAAGCCTGAATTTCAATTTATACAAATAATATACAAATGGAAGCAGTTTCAGACATGTGTGCACCTAGAACAGCTGCTATTGCAGGGCTGAATGTACTCTGCTGTTGCTTCAAGTGCTAAATACATGAATAAAGTGGGCCTTGCCTGCAGCCTGACAAAGCATTTTTTTTATAAAAAATGTAAAATAAATCCTGTCCATAATTTCTGTACTCATTTGAGCAAGTTCTACGTGGTCTATTCTCCTATTTATTTGGGAATCTCTAGATCTGCTTTGAGAAGGTGCTTTTTGTGCTGCTGTCTTTTTCATGCCATGCTGCTATACAAGCCCATTGGTACAGATGACTTTCATGTTTATTTCAGTTTATCTAGCCCTAGTAAAAAGGCAGATGTAGAGGCCAAATAGTTGGAAAAACTACTGTGTTCAGTGGAGTCAATTTGAGAGAGTTTTTAATATTGTTTCTTTACTTGTGCAACAAACATTTTTAGCTTTACGATTGTTGCTAACAAGTAATGCAGTCTTAGCAATATAAAAACAATGTGGAATATATATGCAAATTATAGATCATGTCTCTGTATATGAAAGCACAGCAGTGATTGATATAAGCAGCACTTTTCTGCCATTAACACTTTGGTTTTATTGTGTAGCCTCCACAGAATAACAGTCTTCCACCTGAAATGACCATGAACTACAACCCATACGTCATCCCTATCCACTGCCAGGGCAAGGTAAGACAATTCCTTGTTTTAAAAAACTTGCTTTTACACAAGCTACACTAAACAAGTTCCCAAGGCCTGCAGTTTCTCCTAGCTTGTATGAAAACAAAGTAAACTTATAATACGAGAAGCAACTCAAACTGGTGTGATTCAGGTTTTGCAATTCTAAAATACAGTGCCCATTTTAATGACATATGAACTATGCAAATGAAGGGTCTAGAGCCATACTGCAGTAGGAATGGCTGCCTTTACAATTAGGCAGTGACATTCTGTATGTTCATGGAGCTGCAGGTCCTTGTGCAAAGCATCTCCTTTAGGGCTCTTACTCATGAGCGTTTTTACCTGCGCTCCCCTGCGTTCCGTTTTTCTGCGTTCAGCCGCAAGGGAGCGCAGGAATAGACGCATTTCATTATTTCAAATGGGGCTGTACTCACACAGGCATGTGTAGGCGCCGAATGCAGGAAAAATGCAGCATGTTGCGTCTCAACCTACGTTCGGCGCCTACACGCGCCTGTGTGAGTACAGCCCCATTTGAAATAATGAAATGCGTCTATTCCTGCGCTCCCTTGCGGCTGAACGCCGAAAAACGGAACGCAGGGAATCGCAGGTAAAAACGCTCATGAGTAAGAGCCCTTACTGGTTCCAAGATACAATGGCCCTATACATAAGAGTTATGATCCCAATCCCTTGCATATGGTGGGCATGCATGTTCCAATCTGGATATGAATGGATGCTAGTCACTAGGCAGTCTGTTAAGTACATGAGTAAGTGAGATCTAATTAGAATAAAGGTACTTGGGAATTGACGCAGAGACCTCAATTCCCAAGTTTCTAATTTTACATATATTCGAAGATCTAAAATCATAGCCATATTAGATAAACATACAGTTATATAAATTGTGAGGCAGTTCTGGTAAGACAAAAGCCAACATTCACCCTAGGACCTATTTTACCTAATACAATGGGCATCCAACACCAATTTGTATTCTACCCTGGCCCTATTTAGTAATTCACAGTCAAATATATATATATATATATATATATATATATATATATATATATATATACACACACACATATACACATATATATTATACATATTTTATTTTTTTTTTTTATATGTATTATATATATATATATCTTTTTTTTATATTATTTATTTTTTTTAATTTCAGAAAGAAGAAGACATACCTAAAATCCGGGAGGTGAAATATTACGGAATGGGTGGATTTGCAGGATTCCCACTGACATACTATCCTTACTATGGAAAACTGTTGCAGCCTGAATATCTCCAACCTCTTATTGCAGTGCAGTTTACCAATCTCACGTTTGATACAGAAATCCGTATAGAGTGCAAGGCCTATGGTGAAAATATAGATTACCACGATAAAGACCGCTTTCAGGGACGCTTTGATGTCAAATTTGATATAAAAAGTAGCTGATCTCGAGCACGACCCCCATAAATCTCCCCCCCCCCCAAAATAAACTTCTAGTCTTGAACAAACTGTCATGTATGGGACCTACACTAAATATATATGCTTTACACTAGCTTTCCGCTTCTACTAGGTTAGAATGTAAAATCAAGGTGTAGCAATAGAAAGAAGTATTTATTCTATGGTAAATGATCCAATTCAATGACTTGAACCTTGGGAAATGCCCATATTGCTGTAAATTGTTATTCCATCATCAAAATGTAGTAAAAGCAGTGTTTCTGGCCACAAACTATCGCTGCTTTTCTTTTTATATTTTTAGTGTATTTGTACAGTAGGACTAAGCGCAGATTCTTCGGTCTAGGCCAAGCCATGTTCTTTGTTTTGTTTCTGCTTTGTGAGCAAGTTTGTAGTCCAAGGTGTAAATAGTCTGTAATGGGGATAAAACTGGCATGGTAATTTTGTTGCTACTGTTTTTTGTTTTTTTGTTTTTTTAATTTTAACAGAAGTGGTGGCCAACCAATGATATTTAATAGCACTCCACAAAGTCCTTTTAAATAAGGCATTGATTCGTTTTATCTGTAAAAGAGCTTTTGCTTTCGTCTTTCTCTTCTTAGTTTCACTGAAGTGCAAGAGGTGATGGGTTGTGCGGTGCTTTTTATTTAATGCTTTTTATAGAAACATTTCCCTTAAAACGCTTAAGCCCGTTATGAAGGTGTGTGAGGCCCGAGTCCGACTGTCACTTTTTGTCAGGAATAGGGCTAATGGTTTTTGAGTTATATATATATATATATAAATATTTTTATTTTGTTTTTTTTTTGTTTTTTTCTGGAAGCATCACAGTTTGGTGCTGTGTCTTTACAAATGTTTTAACCATTTTCATGGTGGAAGAATTTTATATTTATGCAGTTGTACAATTTTTATTTTTCTTCAAGAAAAAGAAATGTATGAAATAAAACCAAAGTTACCTGTTGAAAAATAAATCTTTATTTTAAAACAACGTCAATGGCAATGCAGTATCCCATAGGATGTATTTAAATGTCTACTGTGCACACATTGTTCATACATCTGTAATAATTGCCAGGAGTCCTGTGCTCTTGTTGGAACTTCAGTCAAGTTAAACATGAGACAATAAAACAAATAAACCAAGTCCGGTGTTTTGTGTTTTGATTCAGCTGTCCAGAATTTTGAAGAAATATTGTACCTATGAGTAAAGGATTGCTTTGTTATAGGATTAACTCAAGTAAAAACCATTTAGGCTAAAGAATTATTTAATTCATGAAAAGGAAAAATATTAACTTCTACTGGTGGCAACATGGGACCTCGGCAGATAAAACTTTCAAAAATATCTAATTCCCAAACATGGATAACAGTTAGGATCAGCAGGTCATTATGCACATATCAATAACTGTACGTTGTTTCATACAATATTATTGGTACAGGATTGGGCAGCTTTAATTTTGAATTTCTACCCTATTACTAAACACCTCCAGCACCTGTCCCTTAGAACTAGAACCTGACAGCTTTAAATGCCTCAAGCCATTACCTCTTAAAGGAGAACTAAACGCTAAAAAATGAATATGACTAAAAATGCCATACTTTATATACTGAACTTATTGCACCAGCCTAAAGTTTCAGCAGCAATAATGATCCAGGACTTCAAACTATCTTGGAAAGTGTATGCGACACTCAAATGCACAGTGGGCTCTGAGCAGCTGTTGAGAAGCTAAGCTTAGGGGTTGTCACAAATTATCAAGCAGAACATGAGGTTGGCCTGTAATATAAGATGATGCTACAGGGCTGATTAAATTCTGATGCTAGTTGCCATGTAGTAATTATCTGTATTAATTACTAATCAGCCTTATATTGTGACATTTATATTCTATGTGTACTGTATATTTTGAGTGGGTCCCTAAGCTCAGTAAGTGACAGCAGCACAGAGCATGTGCAGTGAATCAGCAGAAACATTTCCAGCCTGCTTCTTTAGTTAAGCTTTATTTCTCCTTTAACTGTTCATTCTTGGTAGAGCTGCGAACCAAGAGTTGCATAATAGACACGGCTGGATGGACTGGGGAGTTGTCTTGCCAACTTCAGCCTATAGCGTGGCATACCTTCCAACCTTTCCTGTTTAATTAAGACATGAGCCTCTAGTTTACATTAAAAAACAGTATTCTACATCTTACCTCTAGAATGGCATCTTCTGGTAAGTCAGTGCAATGAACAGCATTCTTAATTTTGTTTTTTCCAAAACGAGCACGAAGGGTTCTCGGACGTAAATGGCGAGCTATTTCCTATTAAGATTTAAAAAGGGAAAACTTGAATTTCAGTCGTTTATTGTTTTTATATCACTCAGCCTAAGCAGAAGTCATGACTTAGGTCTGATTTGTATCCTTACAACTTTTCATTTGAGAGGGTTTCCAAGTAATCCAGTACCACAGACTTAAAGGGGAACTCCACAAAAACATAACAAGCTTTTATAAAAGTAAACAATTTCAAGCCAGTTTGCAATATACATCAATTAAAAAAATATGCAAACTTTTCATGATTTCTAATGGTTTCTGGCAGTTTCCTAAGCCTAGCCCCCTGCTCTCTCTGACTACTTTGCTGATCTGACTGACTACTGTTACTTTGGGGTCCGTTTACTAAAGTGCAGTAAATTTGACTTTAAGGGGCCGATTCACAAAGGGTCGAATATCAAGGGTTAATTAACCTTCGATATTCGACTGGGAATTAAAATCCACCGACTTCGAATATCAAAGTCGAATGATTTTAGTGCAAATAGTGCGATCGAACGATTCAAAGGATTTTAATCCAACGATCGAAGGAATATCCTTCGATCAAAAAAAGTTAGCCAAGCCTATGGGGACCTTCCCCATAGGCTAACATTGAGTTCGGTAGCTTTTAGATGGCGAACTAGGGGGTCGAAGTTTTTCTTAAAGAGACAGTACTTCGACTATCAAATGGTCGAACGATTTTTAGTTCGAATAGTTTTATTCGTAGTCGAAGGTCGTAGTAGCCCATTCGATGGTCGAAGTAGCCCAAAAAAACACTTCGAAATTCGAAGTTTTTTTACTTCGAATCCTTCAATCGAAGTTAGTGAATCGGCCCCTAAGTTTCCGCATGTTATCGCTGAGAATATTTTTCCACCAGAATATTCAAAGTGACTAAGTTTACTTAACAGCGATGCGTTCAGAAGTCATTGCAATCACTTGCGGTAATTACGTTAACGAACCAGTTTACTTTAGCGGTAATTTTAGCGAGTTGCACATTTTCTGGCGACAAATATAGTTTTTGCGAGTATTTATGCTATAAAATAGTCTTGTTTTATGGCAGTTATTATGGCAATTTTTACTGTGCCATTTATGGCCAAAAATGCATCTTCAAAACTTTATTGACTGATGATTATACCATCCAACAACATTACCAGAGTGACACCAATCAAACATGTATGCATCATATAAACCCTTCTGCCAATAGAATCATATGAACAAGAAATCATACGCATAGAAATGCACAGTTTAATGTAGCCAATCACAATGAAACCAAAAAAGTGTAGAGGCTGATTAATCCTTGACTGTGATGCCCGCTGCCAATAATATGCCTCTGAGCTGAAACAGCTGCTGTTGCAACAGATAGAAGCAGAAGCCAAAACATCCTGTCAGCAATAGCTACAGATCTCACTTCTGTCAGCAAAGAATGATGGGTAAAAAAAAAGTATTATGGGATATTTCCTGCCCCTTGAGAATGTTCTGGTGAAAAAATACTTTAACGCCACTAAATAGGTGGCGGTAACATTTTGTGAATATTCTTGCGTAAATTTTGTCTTTTGCACATTTCACAGTTAAGTAAACCAGGCGTTAATGTGTACGTAGCGTTATTTTCAGCAAATGCGATAACTGGCAAAAACATATTTTTGCGCCAGAAAAATCACAAATTGATATTTACCGCTGGTTAGTAAACTATATATTTTGTGCGCATTTTTTTTACTGCGCTTTAGTAAACGGACCCCTTTGTATCAGCAGCCAGCTATCCTCCAAGCCCCACAATTCCCTGCACACGTCGTTTCAATAAAGAAAGGAACATCACAGTGCAATGCATTGTGGGTTATGTAGTTCTGTAAGCTGTGGAGAATTTGTAACATCAGTGTTTAGTCCCTCCTTCCCTGTCAGGATTTCAAATGATGAAGAAAGAGAACTGTTAAACAGCTGGATTTCAGCATATAAAATGGCATTTATTCATACTTTTGGAAGAAACAGGTAACTGTGATGGTTATATTAAGGGTTTATGTGTTATGTCGGCCTCTTTATCAAATTTTGGTTTGGAAGAATAATCTTAAAGGAACAGTTCAGTATAAAATCCAGTTTGCAATTTCAGCAACTTGGTTGCTAGGGTCCAAATGATCCTAGTAGCCATGCACTGATTTTAATAATAAAAAAAAAACAAAAACACTACAAAATGAATAGGAGAGGGCCTGAATAGAAAGAGGAGTAATAAAAAGTAGCAATAACAATAACATAGCATTATAGAGCATTTGTTTTCAGATGGGGTCAGTGAAAAGCTGAAGAAGCAAATTTTTTAAAAAAAAATAATAATGGAGATCAATTGAAAAGTTGCTTGGAATTATGCATTCTGTAACATACTAAAAATGAACTTAAATGTGAATCACCAATCACCCCTTTAAGAATGGCTTCATATACAGGAACACTCAGACTGTTTGTAGCTGCCCATACTGGAGTTCAGCAAAGACATTTCAGATAGCAAATTTTCAAATATGCTGGTTCAAGCACTCCCGCTTTAGTATGCAAAGCTGTAGGCTACAATAAATGTATGAACATGGACAAAGCAACTTGATAGAGAGTGAAAGGTAGAAGAGCTGAGGAGGAGCCAAGCTGTAGGAGGAAAGCGGGTGACTAGCATTGCAGGGTGGGCTAACAACTTGGCACCCCCAGCGATTCTACAAAATGGGACGTGCAGATGCCAAAAGTTTAGGGTTCTTTCATCTGACAGCTCCATTTACAAAAGAAAAGCTATTAAAATGAATTGCTGCATTTACAAAGCAGTGTAATGAATGTGAAGCTGTAAAATGAAGTGAAAAGTTGAATACTTTTTGCACAAACTTTCAAAATCGTTTTTTTTTTTTCCAAGTTTGAGGTGGTACAAATAATGGTGTAAATTTCTGGAGCTGAAGAATGAAACCCCAGGCTCCCAATCCATCGTGCCCTTCCTGTGCCACCAGTTAGTCTCCCTAAAAGCGTCTCTTTGTGTGTCCCTCCTTGCACAGCATCCAGAGTCACTATGGGGGATCAGCAAGCCATACACTCATTTAGTGCAACTTGCTTATGATCAAGCTAAACCAGCAAAACAAGAAACAATGTGACATTGAATGGGTAAATGAACATAAAGCATCCATAAACAGATTTAATAGAATCTGTAACAGGAATATCATTAAAATCATCTGTTACTCTAATACCCCATTCCAAAAGACTTTGTAGAATTACTGAAGGAGATCAATGATGACTTTTTCCCACCCTCAATTGCCTTTTGATGTATAAATGAATTGTGTTTTCCATAGTCTTCAGGCATAGCAGTGGCGAGGAGCTAATCTTACAGTAGTCAATGGGCGGGGAGGCAGAATGGGATTAAATTAACTCACAGAGATTTAGAGCCCAGAGTTAAAGGAATTCTGCCATGATTTTTATCATGATGTTATACTTTTTATTTCTAAATTACACTGTTTACATTGTAAATAATTCACTCTACTATTTAAAATGTTATTCTTGAACCAACAACTGTATTTTTTTAGCTGTAATATTGGTGTGGTGGCAGCCATCTCAGTGTATTGTGCCGGATTCTGAGTTTTGATAAGGAGCCAGCACATTAAGAATGGAACTGCTTTGAGACAGCTATTGTTTCTCTCCTTCCCATTGTATTTTATCACGAAATTGGTTATGTTTGCAATGCTTTTCATGCAGGAATAAGCAGGGGTTTTCCTGTTTTGGTGCTATTCTCATGTCTACCACCAGGTGCAATTTTAGCAATGCAAACAAATCGTTCAGCAGAGGTGTCAGGGAGCTGCTCTCTGGTTAGCTGCACATTGTTAGGCTGCTGTGGAGGGAAGAGGGATGATATCACTCCAACTTACAGTACAGCAGTAATGAATGACTGAAGTTTATCAGACCACAAGCCACATGACCTGAGGGCTCCTGGGAAACTAACAATATGTCTAGCCCCATGCCAAATTTCAAAATTAAATATAAAAAAATCTGCTTGCCTTTAAATAAAGAATTTCAGTGCAGAATTCTGCTGGAGCAGCACAATTAACTGGTGCGCTTTAAAAAAAAAACCCATGTTTTCCCGCGACAGTATCCCTTAAAGGAGAACTAACTACTTTTTATTAAAATCCCCTACCCTACATAGACCCCCATTCCTGCTCTCCCCCAGCCTAGGTGTTACCCTGGGTAAATGCCCCTAACTCTTTACTTACCCCCTCATTGCAGATTCAGAGCATCGGAGTTCACAGGTGCCATATTGTTCTCTTATGTAATATCCAGGTCTTCTTTGGTGCTTCGCCAATTTCTGTGGCTTTCAGCGCATGCGCAGTTGTTCGGGACAACAATGCGCATGCGCCGACATGCCGATCTCTTCCCGAAGATAACCGAAGAGAAGAAGATGGCGCCCGAGAGCGAGATGTATAGTGCACACTGTAAACAGTTCCCTTACCTGGGTGCCCAAGCTGACAAACAACATAACCAATGCAGAAGAATGGCACTCACAGGATTTTCTGAATTTAAAGATTTATTTTGCTTAACATTTAGGTCCCCTTCACCTGCAGTCAAACAGTTTGACTAACGACAAAGGTCCCTGTGGGTTTGCTAAACATACTGAGCAGAAATTCTACAGCATGCACTGATTCTTGGCACAGGATTTTTCATTCAATATGTTCAACATTCCACTGAGTTAATCTCTGATTCATTAACTAGGTTTAAAGCCGTATGGATTGTTAAAACCACACATTCATTTATGCAAGGCTTTGCATTCTGCATTTCTGTTCTCGTGATTATGGAATACATATGGTGTCTAATGTTTGGTTCTGTTTTGCAAAATAATTTGTCTACCAAATGAACCAATAATATAAATTGAATGACTTGTTGGAATGTTTCCTTTTACGTTCCATATTCACTATGATGTAGCAATAACAAGACATTTGTAACCTTACAGAGCATTTGTTTTTTTAGATGGGGTAAGTGACTCCCCATTTTTAAAGCTGGAAAGAGTCAAAAGAAGAAGGCAAATATTCAAAAACTGTAAAAAGGAAAAAATGAAGACCAATTGAAAAGTAAATTAGAATTAGCCATTCTATAACATACTAAACGTCCCCTTAAAGGTGAACCTCATATAATTAATGAGACAATATTTTCATTTACAATCATAGTAAACCGTGAATGCTTCTCTTAAATGCAAAGAACATCCTATTTCAGCTTATATGAGAGAAAGGTATAGCCCTTGCCTTGCCTGAAGTATTTTTAGTAGGCTCAATATAACACCACCATCTAATAGCCATAACCAAATCCTGCTACTATATTGTTTCCTATAAACAAGCAAGCAAATTAATTGGCCCCTGATGAAACTACCCATGGTGTGAATGCCATAGGGGCCATAGATTGCAAGCTCCACTGGGGCAGTGACTGATGTGAATGTTGAGAACTCTCTACATAAACATGTCAGTGCTATATATAAATAAAAGTACATGCTGATGCTATATATATAAATAGATGATATCAATAATAACATGCCTCTGCTAAGTCAAGAAGCATTTATTTATTCATAACTAAAATAGTCAAAGGTAAGTTCATTGGTCCTCATTCTTTACAGTCTATTGCAGACAGAAAATAAACCCTAGATATATTTTATTTGTTATGTGACCTGTGTACTACAGTTGAAGCACAAGCTCTTTTCACAAGACCTTCTTTAGAGGCTTAATATTTGTCAGGGCTCCCTTTATAAAACATGTTTATAGTATCTGAAAACACTGCTGTACCAGAAATATCACAATAATGGTGGTAAAGTACTAATGGCTGCTGCACCTCTCTACATTCACATTATTATATTTTAGCTGTTGCAATGGTAGTAAAGCAATGGATAATGAACTACATCTAGGGGGTTATTTAGTAAGGTTTGAATTGTGTTTTCCATGAAAATTCGAGTTTTTGAGGTTTTCAAAAACTCACATTTTCGGGTTTAAAGGAAAACCTCGAGTTGTTTGAAAAAAACTCACTGATTGGTTGCTATAGATAACTGCCCACGGGCAAATTTGCCCAGTGTTAATAAATGAGCCCCTGTATGTCTTAACAGACATGAAATAATTACGTGATTGTAATGAAACTTTAAAGGAGAAGGAAAGCCTTTAAAATTAAGTAACCTTGATCAGAAAGGTCTATATAAATACACCAGTAAACCTTCAAAGTAATGCTGCTCTGAGTCCTCCATCAAAAGAAACACTGCATTTCTTTCCTTGTATTGTGTACATACAGTCTTCTGTATCAGACTCCCTTCTTTCAGCATAAAACTCCAGGGCGAGGGCTTGAGCATGCTCAATTTCCTCCTCTCTCCCGCTCCCTGCTGTAATCTGAGCTCAGAGCTATGAGTGAGCAGGGAGAGATTTAGGCAGGAAGTGATGTCACACCAAGCTAATATGGCAGCTGCTATTCTAAACAAACAGGGACAGTGTCTAGAGCAATTTACTCAGGTATGGAAAAGCATTCTAAAGAATAAATATAGCTTGCACTATTTGTGGCTAATCTATTGGCAATAAACTGCTTCGGTAGCTTTCCTTCTCCTTTAAGGCTTTTTTTGTTAGATTTGCTTTCTATTGGTAATCAAAATACAGGAAATCTAAGTAGGTTGCTGCCTACTGACTACAAGCTGACCGCATTCGACCAATATAAGCATCCAACAGTTCCTGTGCAAGTAATAACTTGACAAACCACAGTATATTAAAGAAGCCCTTGAGCCAAAGCCCTGTGAGATGGGTGATCAGCAGCAGAAACTCCTTAGTTTATTTAAATCTGTTATTGTCTCTGCTTGTTGATATTACCCTAAGTTTCAAAATTTTGATGCAATGAAAGGTTGCCATTATAATGAGGCGGTACACCTTTGAGAAGGTCTGGATTAATCCGGAGACTTAAGACTTTTATTCAGCAAAATAAATAATTTACAAAGGAAGTCATGAGGTACAGTGCATATTCTTTTATCAAGCTTGCATGTGTACTTAGAAATCAGTTATAGTGCCGCAAAGTTTCATTATCTTATAGTAAACCATTCATGTAAGATCTTACAATGTTACCCTCTGAACTCTCACAACCGCCCCCTGCCCCTTGGCACTAATAGATACGCACACAAACTGCTAAGTTCTCATGCAGTCCAAATCAATAGATCACAGTTAAGAGAGACTGCATCAAATGGACTGTGGAAATTGAGAAATCCTACAATCCAAAGTTGTAATTAGGGGCAGGAAGAGGAGGCATCTGCCTCAGAAGTATGATCATAAGTGGTGGATTTTGTGGGGCAAGGCGACATCAAACCTGTTGCCTCATACTGCTGTTTAAACTCTGCAGCTCTTCATTCACTACAAAACGAGCACTGTGAGTGCAACATTAATATAGGATACTGGTCCCCCATCCAGTGGTTTGTGAGCAACATAATTTCACTAACCCCTTGGATGTGGCTCCTGGTGGCCTCAAAGCAGCTGCTTATTGTTTGATTCCAGGCTTGGAGACCCCTGCTTTAGGACAAAAGTTTTCACTCCTGTATCTTGCACTAATCACTAATCCTGCATCAGGCTTTCACAGTGAAACCTTTTTTGCAGGGTGGCACAAAGAACAGCATGCTGAAATTTTTGGATTGTGCTCCAGTTTAAAGGACAAGGATACCCCATATATTAGCCCCCCCCCATGACTTTAATCAGTTTTTTTCCCTGGGTCAGTCCTCCAATTTATATAGCGCCAACACATTTCTGCAGTGCTTTACAGAGATTATACATCATTCACATCAGTCCCTGCCCCAGAAGAGCTTACAATCTAAGTTCAATGTTGATAAATGCAAGGTTATGCACTTTGGCAGAAATAATATAAATGCAAGTTATACACTAAATGGCAGTCTGTTGGGAGTTTCCTTAAATGAGAAGGCTCTATGGGTTTTTGTAGATAACAAGTTGTTTAATTCTGGGCAGTGTCATTCTGTGGCTACTAAAGCAAATAAAGTTCTGTATTGCATTAACTCAAGGGCATTAACTTAAGGGATGAAAACATAATTATGCCTCTTTATAGGTCCCTGGTAAGGCCTCATCTGGAGTATGCAGTTCAGTTTTGGACTCCAGTCCTTAAGAGGGATATAAATGAGCTGGAGAGAGTGCAGAGACGTGCAATTAAACTGGTTAGGGGGATGGAAGACTTAAATAATGAGGGTAGACTGTCACGGTTGGGGTTGTTTTCTCTGGAGACATTATAGACAAATGGCAGGGGACCTTTTTACCAATAAATAGGCTCACCGTACCAGAGGCCACCCCTTTAGACTAGAAGAAAAGAACTTTCATTTGAAGCAACATAGGTGGTTCTTCACAGTAAGGACAGTGAGGTTGTGGAATGCACTGCCAGATGATGATGATGTGATGGCTGAATCTGTTAATGCCTTTAAGAGTGGCTTGGATGATTTCTTGGACAGACATAATATCAAAGGCTATTGTGATACTAAACTCTATAGTTAATATAGGCATGGGTATATCTAATTTATGTGACAGGGTGTGTGTATGGATGCTGAGTTTTCATTTGGAGGGGTTGAACTTGATGGACTTTGTCTTCTTTTCAACCAGATTTTTTTTTGTAGTGTGAGAGAAAACCCAAACAGACACAGGGAGAACATACAAACATTGCCCGTAGTGGGATTGAACTAAGGAGGCCAGCATCGCAAAGCAGAATCACTACCCACTGTGCCATTATGCTGCCTATCTCTTATGATGAGTATATACTGCTGTTTTCAGAAAACAATACATGACTGCTGTATTTAAACAGTAAGGAAATAATTAGTAATTGGTATAACAGCAAGGATTAAAGGAAACTATTTTCTCCACCTTATACAATATTAAATGTTTAGATACTATGTATGTAAACACTATTCTACTGAAAGTATGGAATTATCAAATGTATCAAGTGATTCTATTTTTATTCTTGGAGTATTAACTTAAATACTTTCTTATTGGCAGTTTCAGCGATAGTAACTTAGGTCTTAACACTCCAGCTCAAATAAGTATTGTGCTTGACAGGCCACAAAGGGAAAATAAGATAGTGAAGACTTGTCACAGTTGGCTGATACAGAAATGAAATTAAAATCAGACACATTTAATCTAGTCTGAATTTAATAAATATGTAATGAATATATTTCATAAATGTATTCATGCATATTACTCCTTCTCTAATAATGGGTCCTATGGGTAATCTCTCCAAGCAACAAATGTTTAATGTCTTTCATGATTACTTTTATGACTCAAACTACTATTTAACTGGAGAGATTTCCAAAAGAGCAGATCTGGACTTCAGTTGGCCACCCACATGCAGTGCCAAATGGGCTAATCCAATTGAAGCAGCAATCAGATCATACACCGGGGCCTATGGAGGACCACATTAACGCTCTGTGTCCCCTGTCCAACAGGATGTTCAAACCTGCCAAATAGATATCTGCCTGATTTTCAGCCAGATATTGGTCAGGCAGTCCCGACAGTTTCCATATCTGGGTGAATAAGCCACTAACTCAAGTTCCTCTTATTGGAATGTATGGCCACTTTAACTGCACTATAATATAATTATAACATAGCATATAACATCCATATTATATACTTGGTAACGTATATAATAAATACAAGTTTATCTATTGAAGCTGAAAGCTTAAACCAAATCTCTGAAAACTAGGGACGCTGTTTTATCAACAGAATGCATTTCAGAAAGCCTTGGTCAACTAAAATTGCAAAGGTCATCTATGCTAGGGAAATTGTTTCCCCTGTCAGAAGTGGAGGCTAAAAGGGAAATAGTACTATTTTACCAAAAAATGCCTGTACCGGAAGGGAGCTCCCAATGTAGACAAAGCCCAAGCTCGTTCTCTCATCCAGTCTCAGCCCTTACTTATCACATGCATACTCATTATGAACAAGCCAAAGAACTCCCTCAGTATGCATATGTGTGTGTGTCAGTAAACATTGCTGCCCACACAGAAAGCTCCTTTATGATGAACATTTTCTTGGGTAAAATAGTATTGTTTCCCCCCAAACTGGAGTTTGAAGTAATTTCTGTTGCTCAGATAGTATAGTTTCCTCAAACCAGAGTGTGGTCTCTATTTGTAACTATTTCCTACAAATAGTGGCAAATAAGAGTATAGGCTTCTTTCAAGCCTATACAGAAGTTTAGTTATCTGAAATCCAGAAATGCCCTTTGTAACCCGAAGCCACCCAACCCACTGGTATCAGATGCACCCATGAAGAACTAATATACAGGGGTACAAAACCTGTTATAAAATTAAATACACTTACAGGATCAGCAGGACCACAGAAGTCTCTGAAACGTTTTGGAGCTTCGGCATCCCGTATCTCTAAAGCAATAAATGGACCAGAACACAATTCCACAATCATATCCTATAAAACAAGATTTCACAACCGGTAATTTAAATGAATTATCCTCAACAGGTTTTGGTCATGAATAAGAAAAATAAATGCTTTTGGGCCACAACATAAGTACTTGGAAGTATGCATGTGCCAGCATATGCACAGTATATATGTCTCTACAAGTATCCATATGTCTGTTCATACAGACATAGTAAATCCCTGCTACATGCAGAGAGCAATTTCAGCTGGTTTACCTGCCGTGTTTTTTTTAGCAAAGGCAAAAACCAGTGGAAAAAATGAAATTTTCCTTGAGCTTTTACCCTTAGTTCTATGGAAGAAGTAACAATGCTGCTGTCATTAAATTCTGATTTTATACAATAAGTGCTACTGATAGCAAAGATAAATGTGTAATTACTCATACACGCACGCACTTTCTCCATCACTTAAACTGAGCTCACAGTACTAAGGCAAAGCATTGTTTTATACAGCAACTTTTCCAATGAAAGTACAGTGCCCTCATAGTCATATTTCAGTGAGTGCAGCAATTGACTTGTGACTTGTACTTACACTGAATTCAGCTACCACACCTTTGTATACCTCATAGAACTCCTCAGCGTTGGCTCTCTCGATGGAAAACTAAAACACCAACAAACAAACTATTACAACATATATAAACTGCCTTGCACTGTGTAAATAATTATGACAACTTTCACATTTTCAGCACAATGCTGTCTGATTTACGCCAAAATGTCATTGCTACAATTTTGATTCATTGGTTGCTATTATTTTAGCAATGGTGCTGGAATGATCAGAAATAGCCCCATAAAAATTGCTTATTTCCTTTAAATGTATTCCTCCTCTTCATTATTCAAAGCTTTTACAAATTACAAATATAGGGACTAAGTTTTATCTGGAACTTGCTTGCTCGCTTTCAAGGTTACAGCTGCAGCTACAGTCACATGATCCCAATGACGGCCAATAAAAGAGCAACCATTCAAGAGTTTTAACCTTGAAAACAAGCAAGTTGCAGGTAAAACGTTGTCCCTGTGTAAAATGTATAATGAAGTAGTAGAATTCTTAATAAATCAGATGAAAGTGAGTGTAGGACTGACCAGATCAGGGATGACTTTGATATAGTTGGCCAGCTTAAACATATTGTACTATATGGACAAAAATTTTTAGTAGTTTAATGCACAAAATGTCTTAATGTCCTGTATATACTGATAATTGGCTAAAAGCAGTCGACTTCTTGTATATGGACAAATAATCAATGTTTTGCTTAAAGGGAAAGGGAATTTTTAGTTGCTTAAGGCAAATACCCTATGGGGGTTATATAAAAAAAGTTTGCCCAGGAGCAGTAACCCATATCAACCAATAATGTGTTTGCTTTAAAACAGGTGACCAGCCAATTCTACTTGCTGATTGGTTACTATGGCTACTGGGCAAACACAGTGCCTTTTATTGCATAACCCTAAAATGTTTCAGTATCCTTAATATATTGATAACGAGTTGTGTGCACAGGACCTCTTGTCTTTGTTTGTATACCTTTCTACTAAAGGCTGACTCTTAGTTATATGCCCCATTCTGTGTGGTTTTCTTGATATGTTACAAAAGTGAATTCCAAATTCAAGGACGGGAAATGACCAGTAACACTTATTTTGTTCTACAGAGAAATATCTTAGATATAATCATGAAGAGCATATAACGGGAACATGCTAGATTCAGAATGATTTTGTTGCATATAAATTTACAAAGTATACTTTCCCTTTTAGATCCTAAATTACCATTTGCATTGCTGAGATCTCAAAGCCTGCATCCAATATTGCATTAAGGATTTTTCCTGTTAAACCTGAGTAAGAGAAAATACAGCACATTGAAAATATATTTGTATATTAAGGTATTCAAATAACTGTATGGTTCCAAACAACCTGCAGGAACCAGCTGTAGTGGCAGCCAAAGTCAGACTGAATCTTTGTCTGGAAAGATCATGGTCACTGGCTCTTCTCATTCATATAAATAAGGGATGCACCGAATCCAGGATTCAGTTTGGGGTTCGGCCAGGATTTCAGCCTTTTTCAGCAGGATTGGCTTAATCCTTCTGCTCAGCCTAACCGAATGCTAATTTGCATATGCAAATTAGGATTCGGATTTAGTTCGATATTTGGCCGAATCTTCCGCAAAGGATTCAGGGGTTCGGCCAAATCCAAAATAGTGGATTTGGTGCATCCCTAATATAAATAGGAATCAATATTGCCAGGTAGGGGAGGTTCACAGTGTAACGCAACTCCTATCTCACTGTATAACATTGTAAAATGATCTAATTTGGTCCCTCTGCCTTCCATGGTTCATTGTGCGCAAGTTCTCTGGAAAGCATATATATTTTAAGTCCCCCATCTATCACATCACAATGGAACAAGGTGAAGAATGGGTTCCATTACACAGTAAGCTTACAAGGAGGAAGGCGCATATGTGTGGAAACAGAGATAGGCAATCATGGTTTCATGTCACTCTGTGGAATTAGATATGTCTGTGTAAAAACAAATCAGATCAAATCTGACAAATAATGGACATGCTTAATAAAAACTTGCAAAATATAGAGAAGATTAAAGAAAATAGTATAAATTTAAACATATTTCTCCCTGCTCAGATAATTTACAATAGCGAAAGATAAAATGAAATTTTAAGTTTGGCAATATAACATTGGTATTTATCACCTGTGTTACCTATATGTTGATATATAATATGTACCTCTTTTATGCACCTTTTCTACAAAAGCCAACCTGAATCAGCTCATGTCAAAAAGAGTGGCTCTTTAAAGTGCTAATAGTATACAACAATCTTTAAGCTAAACTAATGCATTTGTACAAAGGCTTCTTGGAAACCATGCAATATAATTTTTGGTTTTTAAGGGTTTTTTATGTAATCACTTAATCAATATTGTCATAGCTAAGGAAACCAATATGACAGCTCCTAACTGCAAGTTCTAGGGTCTAGGATGTGATCCTGACCAGGGCACTACAGGCAATGAGTTTGTAAGTCCTTCCTGGGTTTGTATTGGTTTCCTTCAGGTGCTCTGTTTTCTTCCTCCAGTCCAAAAAAATATACGGGTAGGATAGCTGTTTTTGTAGCATTTGCATGGAGTGCATGTTTTCCTTTTAAAACCAATAGGGTCATGTGCAAAATACAAATGAGTAAAATACATTATCCATTTTCTTTATGATAGTAAACTCACTGACCTAAATTGGTTTCAATGATAAAATGTTTGATTATTGTGATTAGATATTGAATGACTATAGGAAGTTACAATCAAGCATAAGGGTCAACCCAATCAATAATACTGCAGCAATGATTATAAATGCTTTGCTTAGTACAGCATATTTTTTCTCTGAGTGAAGGGCCCTCTAGCAGTAAAAGAACATGGCTAGGTTAATAGCTACGTGTGAGTTCAGTGCCTGCTGGATCACTCCTTGTTCCAGCAAGACCTATACAATTGTTCTAGTAGCAGCTTTCAGAAAGCAAGCTTACTTCTTCTATCCCAGACACTTGTACAGTATGTCTAGGTCTCAACTAGACAATCAATCCCCAATCCCACAATGTAAGGTTAACCCTTTCTATGCTGGGGCTGCTCGACTTGTTGCTAGTAAACATTATATAAATCAGAAAGAAACACAGAAATGTAGACTTCTGTGTAGACAGGTGCTGGCACCCTGGTACTTTCTTATCAGCATGGTAGATTTGTATTAGGGATGCACCGAATCCAGGATTCTGTCTTTTTCAGTAAGATATTGATTCGTGAATCCTTGTGCCTGGAGAACGAAATCCTAATTTGCATAAGTAAATTAGGGGCAGGAGGGTAAATCACATGACTTTTCATCCTAAAACAAGAAAGTAAAAACGTTTTTCCACTTTTTCCTTTCCTGCCCCTAATTTGGATTACGGTTGCCCAGGCACAGGGATTTGGGCTAATTTGCATATGCATTCGGCTGAATCTTTCACAAAGGATTCAGCTGAATCCCAAATACTGGATTTGGTGCATCCCTAATTCATATCATAAGTGGAATGTAAAGTGTTCAAGGCAAAAAATAAAATTGATCAAAGCTACTTGCTGTTAACATAATTGTTATTAAAAGCAGCATCTGTCTGTCCCTTGCCGTTCTTTTCAGTACTGGTCCTGACTACACCAAACGAGTTTTAGAGCAGAGTAGTCAGCTTTCACCCATCCAAGACATTATTTCCCATAATGCATGCATTACAGGGCAATGTCTGCCAGAAAATGCCTTCAATTGCACTATTTGGCCTAGCGCAAATATGCCATTAAAATTCCTTACCCATAAAACATACTATGAACCACTGGCTAACAAGTACACTAGGCTGAAATACGCTGCATTTTAAAACTATGGTGTCAAAACTCGAGTGGCATCTTGTTTACATGACAGTGGAGTGGCGTCATTATTATACTACGTGATGATGTCTGTATGTAATGACGCATGTTAGGGTCTTGGTACCCTTGGTGGGTATTATGGGAAACAGGAATATGACAGGTGAAATGTGAATTGCATTGTGATGAAATAAAAACATCTGGCTGAAAAACACACAAGATTGTCTTAGTGCGACTCGTGTGTGTGTGTGTGTGTGTTTATGCCAGTACCAACGCCTTTCAAAACGTGATGTAAAAAGGATATATGCCCATACAAACTTTTATTGCACTATATATCCTGACTTAGACTTTGTAAATAAGCCATAAGTATTGTTTTTTTTTTCAGAACAACCTATATGTTCTAAACCTGTTTGTAATTTCACTTCTATAACAAGATTTTTGGCTGTAATTCCAAAATATTCTCTATCAACCTAAACATCTCAGAAGCCTGCTATACTTGTGTCCACGATATAAGGTTAACAGCTCATGGGCATCTACGTGTAGGTGCATTCTTAGAGTGCTATTCATTACACTATGGAATGAGGGCACAGTGGGAGTTTTGTCTAACTGCCTTGTGTGGGGCCTTTGATAGTATCCAGCTGGTCCACACAAAAACTTGGCTCTGTGAATTATACACTAATGAGCACAATTTTGTACAATTTTGGGGTAACGTTATAAAAAGCACAAAGTTTGCCCAGGTGCAGTAACCCATAGCAACCAATCAGCAGGCAGCATTTACTGGTCACCTGTTTAAAAGCAAACGTCTTATTGGTTGCTATTGGTTACTGCTCCTGGGTAAACTTAGTGCCTTTTATATATGGGGCTAGTATTTTTATAGGGGACACCCTTATCCAAAATTATTTTGAAGCTTCATTTCTTTTAAGATTATTACACCTCCAACTTTTTCTGAATAGAATGAATCTTTATGATTAGCACATGACTCTCCGTTATAAAGATGTGCATGTCATATTGTTTCCATTCATTCTGAAGGCTTCACTATACAAATTGGTGTATCTAGTGTAAACTTAGCGGTAGTAATGTTAAACTATTGGGCCACTTCATATTTTTTTACACGCACTCAGTATTTATTACACAAGATAGAGTTCATTCAAACATGCCCCTTCCTTTTTTTGTTACTTTCATGTCCTCCTAGCCATCATCTTTATGAGATACCTTTTCTCCTGTAACCAAGTCAGCAGTCACCATACTTCTCTTTTCCTCAACACTCAATTCTTGCTCCTGGCTCTTCATTTCTTGTTTGCTCACAACCCATGAGTCTTATATATCCTTAAAAATGCAAACACTGATCTATCTTGTCTTTCTAGTTTAAGTTCTTGATCCAGCCTCCCCCTAACTTCCTGGAAAGTCTTGCTTTTCCCCATATAGTAAGCAATGGAGCTCTTTTATCTGGGATAGTTAAAAGTAGTGGCACTCTATATTTACCACTAAATGAGCCATGTAGAATAACAGAGAGATGAAAACAAATACCCAGGTATGAGATCTGTTATCCAGAATGCTAGGGATGTAGGGTTTTCCAGATAATGGGTCTCTCCATAACTTGGATCTTCATACCTTAAGTATACTAGAAAATCATGTAAACATTAAATAAATCCAATAGGCTGGTTTTGCTTCCAATAAGGATTAATTATATCTTAGTTCGGATCAAGTACAAGGTACTATTTTATTATTCCAGAGAAAAAGAAAATCTGGATTTAAAAAAATCTGGATTATTTGGATAAAATTGAGTCTAGGGGAGATGGCCTTTCTGTAATTTGGAGATTTCTGGACAACAAACACTACACCTGTACAGGAATGGGACCCATTATCCAGAATGCTCGAAACCTGGGGTTTTCCGGATAACTGATCATTCCTTAATTTGGATCTTTATACCTTAAGTCTACTAGAAAATCATGTAAATATTTAAAACAATAGGCTGGTTTTGCTTCCAACTAGGATTAATTATATCTTAGTTTGGATCAAGTACAAGTTACTGTGTTATTATTACAGAGAAAAAGGAAATCATTTTTTGTAAAATTTGGATTATTTGGCTAAAATGGAGTCTATGGGAGACAGCCTTTCCGTAATTCTGGATAACGGGTTTCTGGATAACAGATCCCATACCTGTACTAAGAAGGAAGGAAGAAAATGACAGTTCCGTTTTATAGATCTGTACATGCTACCGTACCTATCTTTTTTTAAAGCATGAACGCATCGAATCCAGGATTAGGTTCGGGATTTGGTCAAGATTCTGCCGTTTTCAGCAGGATTCGGCCATCATCACACAATTTGATCTTAGCTTAGATATCATTACTCCTTACTGTAGGCAAAGCACTCCTATTGGATTAAATGTTTTTACGGAAAGCTCCTTTATCCAGAAAACCCCATGTCCCAAGCATTCTGGATAATCGGTCTCATACCTGTGTTGAGAAATGCCCTATAACAGTAATTTATGCTTTCCCACTCTTTTTAAAAAAAAATAATTCTCAAAATTGTCTATAAACATATGTCTGTATTACCAACTGGATTTCAGAATAGCATAAGCACAGCTGTGTTAAACATGTGTTTCAACTTGCACCTAGGTAATAAATAAAGAATGGCTTTCATTAATATATAAAGCAGTTACAGAAATTACACATGATTTCATAAAATTGAAGGCACATTGGCATGAAAATGTAATTTCTTTTCCCCCTATGACATCTAAAACAGAACACAAAATCATGAAGTGTATCATCCTTTATTCATACAGTGACTGGACATTATGACTTGCAGTACTATTCCTGCATTACTGCATTACTATTATTATATACAGTACACCAGGAGGCTTAAACATGAATTAACATTGTAGTGTAAAAGACAATAAGGGAAGGGTCTTGATAACAACTACTTATAATCGAGAATGCCCATAAAGCAGCGTAAACAGGGTTGCTAAGGGTACTGAATGTTAAAATTCAGGCCTCGTGGGAACAATACCTGCAAACTATGCAATCAGCCCAACAACAGTGGCAAAATTGTGTTTTTTAATGCTAAAATGTAAATACATTTCCTACATTTACACACAAACTCTTTCATGTTCCTTTGGGGAAAGGGTGTATTTAGGATCCATAGTATAAAGAAAATGCAAAAGTTCATTTTCCCATATACTGATAAATATTACATAAATTGACTAAATTGCAGTACAGGTATCTATTATCCAGAATGCTTGGGACCTGGTGTTTCCTGGAAAAGGGATCTTTCCGTTATTTGGATCTCCATACCTTGAGTCTAGTAAAAAATTATTTACACTTTAAATAAATCCAATAGGATTGCTCTGCCTCCAATAAGGATTAAGTATATCTTAGAAGGGATCAAGTACAAGTTATTGTTTTATTATTATAGAGAAAAACAAAATCATTTTTTAAAGTTTGGAATTACTTGATTAAAATTGAGTCTATAAGAGATGGCCTACCCATAATTCTGAGCTTTCTGGATAACAGGTTTCCAGATAATGGATCCCATACCTGTACTAACTTTATGTAAAAAGTGCTCTACCCTACTTTAACAGAAGCAAACACACAATGTTAAAAGTCTATTGTTTGAACCAAAACATGCAGTTTATTTTGTAGAGGTGCTGGATAAAATACCATCATTAAGACATACATCTTCAAATAAAGCTAAAACAATCCTGAACTTGGCAGCACACAGTAAAAATATAATGGAAGAACATAACAATATTGAAGAAGCCTGGGATTATGTAAATCAATATTGTGAATAAACATACCAAAGATATTAGTAAAAATATTAACTTAGTCCATAATACCAGTTGCTTTATTTACTGGAGATGGTACAAGGATAAAAACCACACAGAGTTTGAGTCCCAACTTCTGAAAACAAATTTGAACTCTTCTTGACATAAAGGCAGCTACGCGGCTTATTACAGACATAAATAATAGATATAGTTTCATTCTATTGCAATAATGTGTCCACAGGGATGTGCCACTTTTCTATATCAGTCCCAAATAGGGCTTGAGGGTAGTTTGTATTAGTATAGCTTGTTTTTAATGAGACTACAAGCCTTCTCCCACATGGAACATCAGACATGTGTCAAACCCGCCCAATCAGTTTTAAATTAGTACCATTTTCCATATATAAAGCAGTTAGCCCAATGGCTAATTGGCTGGATAGCCCAAGTATCAAAGTGTATACAATAGGTTTCTACGATTATAATACTGAACTACATAAATTTGTGTATTGCAGTAATGCGTATTGTGTACTTTAACCAATAATGGAAAAGTTACTTCATTTTGAAAAAAAGACATCCATCGAGTTCAACCTGCTACATCAATAACACAGCCTGATAAGAGCAACCTTAAGAATATGAAAGTATCAGTCTGCAAAACAAGCCTCCATAATATCACTGGTGATTCCATGGTAAGGATCAATTATCAAGGTGCTGGGAAAGGCTTCACTTGAGCATTTATGTGCTTGCCCACACATGAGGCTAAGAAAGGTATTGGACTGCAAATACTGTGTGAAACAGACAAGGACTGTATATAGAATTGCAATTACTGCAATTTCATTTAGTATGTACATAGGACACACCATATTGAGTTAAGGCTAATAAATGTTCTTTGTTTTTTTTTGTTTTTTTTGTGGAGAACAGCGATATAGTAAACAAAGGGCTTTTCCAGCAGTATTTCCTTTCTCCAAAACAGCCACTACATAGGGGCTGAGTTGTTATATATACACCGACAATTTAAATTACAAAGTACTTTTCAATGCTTTAATAATTTGTAACCGCGCAGGAAAGAGCGTTTTTTCTAAAATAGTAAGCCTTCGGTTTGTTTGCAATAAGATAATTATAATGCAATGCTTGTTAATTTCCAGGACGTAACAATTCAGTAGGGTGCACAGAGCTTCAATATCCCATAGCAGCAAAGAATGGAGTTTAAATGCTCAATGAAGTCTAACATATTCTGTGAAACGGACATATTTATATAAACAGAAAATGTTTCAAAAAAAAAAAAAATCTGCCAAATTTGTTATGAAACCGCTAGGAATCCATCAGGTTTTCCCAGTTTGAGGGTAGTTTTGCAGAACATGATAAACCGTATTCTGCATCATCATGCATTATATAATAGGATCTGTTTGCTACAGTATATCCATTTGTTCTGTACATGAAGGAGATGAACACGAATACAGTGGGCTTATCAAGCCATAGTTCTATAAAATGACTTTTTCTTTTGCAGTTTATGTTATTGTATGCCTTTTAACAGCCCCTCCAGTGAAAATGTCACAGTTTTTTTATTTTCTTTAATATATGTGAACAATAGAAAAGTACCATGTTATACCCACCTTCAGAAACAGCATGGGGCTTAATAATACAGCAAGTACAGTCTGTAAACTTAGCAGTATTTTTTGGAGCACGTCCTCCACTTGATGGAAAGAAAAATTCTAATTCCTAGTAACAGGTTAGAAAAAAAAAAAAAAAGCATTTACATTTTGTTAAGACTCACAAGGCTAGCATACCTTTTACAAGAAATAACATGTGTAACACGTTTGGCAAAGGGACAGCATGGTCTGCAGTACAATTAAAACTCCCAATATCCCTCTACTAATGATATTAGGAGTTCTAGTAGCAGTTGCAGGAGTTTGGAAGCTTGTCTATCAATAGCCACACACATATATAGATATATATATATATATATATATATATATATATATATATATGTATATATATATATATATATATATATATCCTTCCTTCTTTTCAAGTATGGTATCATCCTTGAAAAAGGTCCCAATGGGGACCGAAACGTCGGAAACTGATATTATGCAACAATAAAAATTACATTTTTTCACTAAAGGAAGTGCTGGTCTGGAAACTATTGGTATATCCTTGCTAATATACAGAACTACAACACAGATAAGCCATGCAGAGAAATAATTAGGGTGTGCAAATCTTAAAGCTAGGCACAAAAAACATGTAGTTTCTCCTAGGTTATCATACCATTTTTTTTGTCTGAGATGGTGTGCCAGAACTCTTGTTCAAGTTAGGCTATGTGAAGAGATCGAAACAAAACTCTATTGTTTATAAATAACAAGCATTCTATAACAATAATAAAGCCTCCTCCAGTTCAGACTCAATCCTTATAATCTGCATTAAAACCCTTTCCAGAGTGAATCGGCACTCAAATAAGGTCAGTTCTTGTAAGTTTTTTCTATATTCTGCTTGGGTTTGTGTTTCATTTGATTCACAAGGGGTTAGCAGGTTTAATAAATACCAGAAAGGGGCTTCATAATGTGTACAAAGGATTTATGCAGATATGTTTTAACAGAGCCAATCAGTGCTTAGGTCAGGCAGACAGAAATAAGCTGGTAAAGAATGTGTGCAGTATTAGGAGTTAAACAGTTCTTTTAAGTAACCAGCCAGCTGATTAAGGAGGATCATGAAGAGTCTATTATCGGCAACAGAAACAGAGAAAACAGAAAATGGAGACAAATGATCACCTTTCATACTGTAACTGTTGCACACCCGCTAAAGGGGTAGTTTATTCTATTTGGGAAAGAAGTGCTTTGTTGCTAAGGGGCACAAGAGTGCTGAGAGCACTTCCCCAGGTCTGGTTGCAGTCTGCATTGTATTAAAAGCTAGTGTAGAAAACAAAGGCCGTTTGTACCATCCCCTCATTAATACAATGCAGGATGGCAGTGTGCAAAGTGCAAAAAAAAAAAGATTTGTATTGGATCCATTATCCCAAATGCTCAAAATTATGGAAAGTATAACAGACTCCATTTTATCCAAATAATCCAAATTTTGAAATGATTTCCTTTTTCTCTGTAATAATGAAACAGTACCTTGTGCTTGATCCCAACTAAGATATAACTAATCCTTATTGGAAGCAAAAACCAGCCTATTGGGTTTATTTAATGTTTACATGATTTTTTTTATTATTACTTCACTTATTGCTTTCAGAAACTGCTACTTTCTTGCTACAATTCAGATGTGATATAGAGTTGACTAAAAATCCTGACTGATAAAATATTTCCATTTTAATTAAAATGTATAGGTCTTCCATACTTACACGAGCGGCTGATGAAATAGAATCTGAACCATGAGCTGCATTTTTTGTGCCATCAGTTCCAAACCTTGCCCTTATACTCTGAGGAAGTTCACTCCTTGCAATGCTGGAATTTGTTGGTCCTAATAATTTTCTCCATGAAGACACAGCTTCGTCTCCAACTACTTCCATTGCTACAATGGGCCCACTTGTCATAAAACTGACAAGATCGCTGAAAAACACATTTTATTGTACAGTTTACTTGCACATAAAAAAGGTGTATTTATAGAATTGAATATTTACATTTTGCTTAAAGGGGACCTGTCACCCTAAGAAAAAAAACACTCACATTTTTCAATTAGCCTGAAGCTGGAAATAGCTTGAATCCGAATATACTCCAGCTAAAACCTGTCGAGGTCATGTAAAAGTCAATGACTTGAACCATTTGAAGATGTTAATAGCCTTCACGATGTTCTATTTTTTTCCGATGGGTTTCGCTCAAAAATTCAAATTTGAGTGATTTGATTTTTTTTCCTGTGGAAAACTCAATCAACTCAAGATTTCCAGTTGTTCACCTTGAATTGACTGATTCAAGTTTTTTCCATTCGAGTTGTGAGTTCATTCGAGGCATAAAAAAAACCTCTTATAAATTCCACCTCTTATAAATAACCCCCCAAGTGTCTAAATACACCTAACATCACCATCTGATCACTGTGTAAAACACATCATATTAATCAATCTGTGTATAAATATTCATCATAAAATTCCAATGTCAAAATCAACAGCTACTTGAAAATGCTGTGTAAAAAAACAACAATCCTCCAGTGGAAACCCCCGTTTTTTTACTTGCTGTTTAAATCTTGTCAATTGACTTTGAATGGTTTACACCATAAATATAACATATAAAAAGCAATTTGTTATTGTTTTTTTCCAGTGTAAATAATTTTTCACAGCATGATAAATAGGTCCTTTTGTCTTTAGTCTGTGACTGATGCACTTTTATGGATTTTACAGCTTAATACAGCAACTAAAATCCCTTGGCAATAAATTAAACAATTCCAGCTTCCTAATAAGAATCTAGCCCTGACTTTGATGCACCACACAAAAAAAGAATGTGTGCATGTATAGTTTTAGTTCTTGATCCCAGATAAAAAATACAAGCTAGCAGTATTTGATCACAAAGTTTATCATGTTAAAATTGACTCTAGATTATTTGATGCAGTATAGAGATATTTACTTTGTTGAAAGAACAAATACAATATTTGCTTTCAGTGTGCTATACCCTGCTTAGATAACGTTTGCAGCTTTCCTGTAATCGTCATAATAGTAGATTATTTCCTTTAATATATATTTATTTCAATGTAAATGTTAAGCTACAGCCAGATGAGTCAGATCTTGGCCTGCAAAGAAACATGAGCCAAAAATCTGGGTGGCCGATAGGCAGAAGGGCAGCAGCGGAGTAGATTTTCGGACTGTGTTTCTCCGAAGTCCGAAATCCAACTCATTGATTATCCTTAGGGCAAATGCAGATGGACCGAATTGCTTACTTTGGCTATTTGTTAGTGATTACAAGATTATACTCACAAGAAGTAGACAAATATAAGTGGGGGAATGTAATATGATTTGTTAGCGCAAAAAAAACGTTCTCAAAGACCACTGTGAATGTTAGCAAGCAAGATTTCATTGTTTGCATCCATTTTGACTGTTTTTAGACCTCAACGACTGTTTTTGCAAACATGCATATTGTAATAATAATTTTGAACCACAAATCAATTTTTTTTCCCGACACATTTATTAAGTGAAACTCCAGAGCTGGTGTTAACACAACCCTTGCTTAGTGATAGTTAGTGATGTAATATTCACCAGCGATTGATTCTAAACTTTGGCAAAAAGATTTGCTGACAATTTTAATTACATTAAAAATATATGTGGAATGTGAACAGGAAAGGGCCCGTATATAAAGATTAGTAATAAAAAGCAATAACAATACATTTGAAGCCTTACAAAGCATTTATTTTTAGATGAGTTCAGTGAACCCCATTTGAGAGAAGGAAAAAGAAAAAAAGGCAAATAATTAAATAGACGATAAAAAAAATAATAAATACCAACTTAGAAGTTACTTAGAAATGGCCATTTTATAACATACTAAAAGTTAACTCAAAGGTGAAAGCTATTTTTGCATTGAAATGTGTTATACTGGTTACAATGTTTCAAAAGAAAAGTGTATAATGATCTGTCCTTTTGGCAAATATTTCTTAAAACGGGTATAGTTGTTGATTATTTCAAGCATACTCAAATAAATACTGGACAAATAGGCTCAAATTAAAACAAAATAAAATTAGGCAGTGAATTTAGCTTCACTTTAGCTTTTATCATAAAATGTTATTTGAAACCTTATTCCTTCCAATAGCCTACCTGTCATTATTATAATTATATTTATTTACATAGTTTTTGTTATAGGGGATGTAAATTCAAAAACAGAATTTTTCTTAACTAAATAAAAATTCCAAATTTTTATTTATTTTTCTTTACCTTTGCAGTGCTGGTTTTGTCACTTTAAAGCATTGTAGCAGAAGTCAACATTTGTATGTGTAAGGAAGCCTCACCCTGGTGGTCTAGTGGGCAGCGGGGTCCACCACCGTGTCCTTGCCGTGGACGCCCACAGCGCTGCTCCCTTCTCTCCTGTGACGGCTTCCTCTAAGGCACACACCGCGTGCACGTCCGTTTTTTAAAGGCGCAGTGCGTGTGATGTGTGACATCAGCGCACAATGGCGCCAAATTAAAATAGTTTAAAAGGGGAATTTAGATTTCAGCACACTGCCGTTGTATGGTTCTATTAGCAAGTTTCTGGGTGTTATCCTGAGCGATTCCTGACTGATTCTACTGTGTTTGACCCTTGCCTGCCTGCTTACTACTCAGACCTCTCCAATCCTGACCTTGCCTGTCTGTGACTACGCTGATCTCTCCTATCCTGAACCTTTGTCTGTCCTCCGACTATTCCACGATCTCTAATCCTGATTCTGGCCTGTCTGACTATTCTAACTGCTTGTGCTGGCCTGGCCTGCTTGTTCCTGGTGGTGTTCTTCCTTCCAGTATCCTGGTGAGACGATCGTGCCCCTTTGCTAGTCCAGAACCGTTAGCTTTGCTCCTCTCTCTCTGTTAAAGGAGAAGGAAAGCCCCAGGGTGCAAAACCCCTCCCCCCCTCCCCTGTGTTGCCCCCCCTCCCTCCTCCCCCCTGGCCTACCTGTCCCCCTGGGCAAATGCCCCTAACTTGTTACTCACCCCTCTGCGCAGGTCCTGTCCACGGAGTTCGCAGTCGCCATCTTCTCCCACGCGCGTCTTCTTCCTGCTCTGACCGGCGTTTTCTGGCGCATGCGCAGTAGGAACAGTTACCGGTACGGCTCTATTGCGCATGCGCCGAATGTCACGAAGTTTTCCGATTTCACTTCGTGACATTCGGCGCATGCGCAGTAGAGCCGTACCGGTAACTGTTCCTACTGCACATGCACCAGAAAACGCCGGTCAGAGCAGGAAGAAGATGCGCGTGGGAGAAGATGGCGACTGCGAACTCCGTGGACAGGACCTGCACAGAGGGGTGAGTAACAAGTTAGGGGCATTTGCCCAGGGGGACAGGTAGGCCAAGGGGGAGGAGGGAGGGGGGGCAACACAGGGGAGGGGGGGAGGGGTTTTGCGCCCTGGGGCTTTCCTTCTCCTTTAAGACCTGGCGGCATCCAATTAGCCGAGGGCTCCTCCTGAGGTGAAAGGCGGCGGTTACAGGCAGAAGTGAGAGCCGAAACCAGGGAACTTAGATTGGGTTCTGGATATAGGGTGCCGAACGTGACAGTATGCTTATTTGACTGACTTCTCCTACAGTGGACTACCAGAGGAGATTCAATAGCAGTTAAACAACTAAAAATGTATAATTAATGTATATTGGAAAGTTGCTTAGAATTACAATGAATTCCACTTGGTAACATTTTATTGTTGGTATTTACATCTCTTTTAAGATTTTGCTTAAAGAAGGGAAGTCACAAACTCAGTGATAGCAGTTTGAGTTAAGCATTTTGGAAGCAATACTGCAGATGGTAAAGATTGGAGTGTACCTGTAAGTGCATACAAGTGCAGGCAAAATGAAGTAGCTGTTATAAGCTACATAGAGCTTGAAATGGGATCATTTCAGGGATTTTGGAGAATATGAGAAAGTAGTATGTGTGTATGAAGGTTTAAAAAGTGAAGAAAGAAGTGTGTGAGGGAAGGAAAAAGTGAGTGAGGAAAGGAAGAATGGAAGGAGGAAAGAAAAGCGTATTCAGAAGAGTTGTCATAATATAGCAGCAGCAAATCATCTTCAGTCATGTTTAGATGTAGCATGTCCAAATAGTGTCATACCAATAGATGTGAGTTTCTCCAAAAAATAATAAGCCAGCAAGTAAAAAAATACAAAATATTTATTAGGCTATATTGGGCAACAACCAATAGTGTGCCAAAGTTGGATTTGCACTGGACCCGAGGGAGTGGAAAGATCAAGAGTCTATGACTATGTGTTAATATAAGTCTCCCTCTCTTTGTACATAAATACATTACAAGTCTTAATAAATTTTTACATGCCTTAAAACTATGTCAAAGAAAATATAATTTTCTATTATTAGGTAAAATAAAGAATAAAATAGTGTCTTCACATCCTTGAATAAAACCAGTCAAAATAAAAAACCTGATTTTTCATTCTTTCACAGTTAGATGGCTAAGAACATTTGTTTTGTTACATCATGCACAGTTGAGCCTACCCACACAAGGGAACACTGGAACTTCACCCAGCCTGTGCGTTGCGGTGATTCCAGGGTTCCCATAGCAGGCTGCAATAGGTGCAACACATTGGCATTAATGCCAATAATTTTAAGTGATGCATTCCCATTATGAAAATATTAGCTACAACATTCAGGCAGTTAACAAACACGTGTGCAATTTCTTCAATTGTGTTGTATCAGAGACTATTGCAGTTATAGCAATGCTGTTCTCTGCCGCAATTACTCTGTCCTTGTGGGTAAAAAAATGTGGCAGTTCAGTGGCAGTGCACAGTGTACTGCTAGTGAATTGTAATCCCCGTTTAATTCACTTCTGTTAAATAACTACTTTATACCTTACCTAAAAAATGATTTTGAATGATGTTCATTATAAAAGTCCATTGCCTCAGTTCTGTAATAAAAAAATAAAGAAATGTTATAGTTGCCTTTCCTTTCATAATATTTATCATGATCATATAAACATTAAAGTCATCCGCACAGTTTCTTCACTTTGTCCACCCCAGAGTTGTGTGCTTATGACAGCCTCATTCAGCCATTTTCCAGTTCTAGGCAGCTAATATAATGGGTGTGGATTTGCAGAATTGATATGAACCACACTGAGAAATAACCGCAAGCTAATATAATTTACCAGAGCTTAATGACACCATTAAAGTAAAGCACATCAAAGAGAGGTAGAAACGCTGATTAAGGTGGAAAAAACAAACACTGGTGTGTAACATTGTGGCTGTAATTAATTTTCCAAGAATAAAGTTGTAAAAAAAAAAAATTCCGAAATTTATAATGTTCTAATTTGAGAATCTTTGACATGAAATGTTCTTGTAAATAAAAGTCCTTATAATAATGTAAGAAAATATAATTTAAAATATGTAAATGCACAGAGGAGAGCCCACAGTGCATAGGTTAATTCACTATATACTGGTTTCTTATGGTTTCTTACTTAAAATTTCCATGCTGTCCAGATTTAGGTCTTTTTCCACCAGTGTAAATACACTGTCCAGGACATTGCCCCCTGTGTTATTATCTTGAACTTTAAAGGAAAAATTTATGAAAATATGGACATTTTTAGCCATCAACTTTTTCTACGTTTTACCCAAATCTGGTCCCCTTTTAACTAACCCCCACTTGTGCATCTCAGTTGCCTTAGCATTTTAGATTTATCAGCTCCTTATTGTTGCATCTTCTTCTTATTGTTATACTGTATTTTAAAAAAAGTGCCCACATATTATATTCAAAGTATCAAAATAAGTTAAAACACAATTGTTTACATTTTCTAAAAATATATTTACCTGGAGAGTAACATCATTTTAGCCTTTGAGATTACGAATCCTGAATCCAGTATGGCTTCAATAATTGAACCCATTTTTGTTACAGCATCTGGTTTTATCAAAGCTAATGTTCTGCAATGAAAAATATAAATACATTTCAACATGAATTATTTGCTTTAGGTATTACAGTGCACTGGTATTTTCTATTTTGAATTTTTTCAACAGGTTTTTGGAAAAGTATGGCTGCCTTGCCAAATAAGCCACTGCCTCTCTGGGTAGCAGGTCACAAGCTTTCCTTTCCCATTTACTGGCAACCATTGTGTTACTATCCATTTACAAGAAGCAAGGAGCATGGTTTAGCAGTCTTGGAGAAAGGTAATATGGCATCAGAGCTCTCTATAACAGGGACAACTCTCTCTAGCTGTATTAAAAGATACCATATATTTGAGCCAGCCACCTATATATTTATCTTTTTCCCTACTATCGTGCATCATATGACGTGCTAGGACTGACTGGAAAACAATTTGTATAGTATATTCACAACAAATTATACATACAAGTTCCACTTACTTTTCCTTTTTACTGCCAACCTTACGAGAGGTATACTGATCTGCATAGTCAATTAAGTGAAGGTGCCTTGAAAACACATTCATTTTGCTGCCCACAAATAAATCTTCTTTATGAATTTCATCATATTTTGTTCGCCTTAAAAACACTCGATGGTTTTTTATGTCATACTGGAAAGGGAGAAATGGACATAGCCAAATCATTATCACAGAAAATAACAAAGATAACATTTCTGTTGTCATTTAACAAACATTATTTTAAACAGAAACCATTGCAGCGTCTGTTGAGGATTAGGAGGCACTCATCGTCTGAGTGTTTTTCTTTTTCATGATGAATTTTCTAAGATGCACTTATTTATAAAAAAGATTAATATACAGGTAATTTTGTACAAGTATGGGCCTGTTCTCCAGAATGCTCGGGACCTGGGGTTTTCTGGATAACCGATTTTTCCATAATGAGAAAATTGTGTAAATATTAAATAAACCCAAATAGGCGGATTTTGCTTCCAATAAGAATAGATTATATCCTAGTTTGGACCAAGTACAAGGTAATGTTTTATTATTACAGAGAAAAAAGAAATAATTTAGAAAATGTTTGATTATTTGGATAAAATGGAGTCTATGGGAGATGGGCTTTCTGTAATTCAGAGCATTCTGGATAACAGGATGCCGAATCCCATACCTGTACAAGCGATCAACTTTTGAACAATGTGGTTAAAGATGGTAGGGAAAAGTTACATTTATAAAGATCTTTTCTATGAAGGTGAAATTATTATAACATTTAAAGAAAACATATTTGTTTAAGGAAAATACATAAATAATGAGGGACTGTGTAAAAGATCAAGAAGATGCATCTAGAACTTTTCCCAAAGCTCACACCTTTCTTATCTAGGTAGGCCCTACATCTTTCACCCTGGGTCCTGCTCTGGCAGTTTTCTCGGGATTGGTGCATGTTACTTAAATAAGAAATAGAGTAAAAGATTATTATTAGCAAAAAGTTATGTTACATTTGTAAAATAAAGATAACTTATAACTTACTATGGTTTGATGCTTTACTAATGAGGACTAGTGATGGTAGAATCTGACCCATTTATCAGCCACAATTTTTTTTGTTGTGTGAGGCAACGTGACAAATTATTTTTGTCGCACGACAATTTTTTCACCCACTAGAGTCTATGGCCATAATTTTTGTGGTAAATCGCTAATCTGGACAACAACACTAATCACAAACTCTATCTGCAATTTAGGTGCCACCCACAATTCTATTTAACAGCAACCAGCTGATAATCAACCAGATATGATCTTTTCTCTATTTTTTGTATTGGGTTACCAAGCAGGGTAAATCACATTACATAGCAGTATGCAGTTAGACTTTAGCCCCCATATGTAATAAAATGAACTACAGTAAGTTTGCCAGGAGAAGTAACCAATAGCAACCAATAAGATTTTTGCTTTTGGGGTGACCAATAAATGCTGCCTGCTGATTGTGTGCTATAGGTTACTGCACTTGGGCAAACTTAAGGGGGATATTTATTAAAGTCTGTATGCCAAAAACTCAAAACATCTGAGTTTTTTTACTAGATAATCCAAAAATACATAAATTGGGGAAAAAACAGAATTTTTCGGAATTTATTAAACCCAGAGAGCGTTAAAGGTCCGAATAAAAAAGTATTCTAACTCAGATCTGCAGAGTTCGTGTAGAAGTAAATGGGAGAAGTCCTGAAAATATCCTGAACTGCACTGGGTTTTCTGCAATAATCTGAAGATTTAGTGGTATTCTGGCATCAAATCCGAAAACTTGTATGATTCAAATTTTTTCATGATTTTATTGAGTATTTTCCCTGCAAAGGAAATTTTTGGAAAAATGTATTGATAAATAAGGGTAAAAATTCCTGTGCAGATTTGGTCTATTTTACCGAAAATTACCAGAAATTTTCAGATTTTGATAAATAATCCCCCCATTACATAACCCTGTATATGTTTACCAAATTATTTATTTAGTTACTACATTAAGGCTGAGGGCACCAAGGGCATATGACCCACTTCTCTCCACCAGAATTTAGGATGCAGGCAAAGAGAAGCAGACCTGCTCAGCACTCAGCACAGCATTAGCCTGAGTGTTGCTACATGGAGCAAAGCCTGAAATGCAGAATTTGGAGAGAAAATTATTGTTTATTATATAATTTTATATAATTATTTAAATAATAATTTACTATAACATTTAGAATACTTAGAAATCTTGCTTATTATAACCATAACACAGGTTATTCAGTTTTATGAAACTGAACCTCCAAGCTTCAAAATTCTCCACAGGAAACCAAAGAAACATTGTCACTAAAAGTTATAAATAGATGATCCTATTCTTGTGGTTGCCTAAGGAGAATTTTCAGATATTTTGCTACCTGGGCAACCAAAATATCCCACTAGAGGTATACACGCAGAGGGAGAAGGATTGTTTCCTATGCTAATTAACAAATAATAAGCTTATTTTATCTAGTGTTAAATATATAGAGGGGAAATGCCGCTGAACAGAGTTAACTGCTCTGTGAAATACAATCATATCAGGACATGTGTGCATTATTTATTTGCATAATTGCTTATTTTACTCTTTTGCATAGGAACTGGATAAGCCACATTTCTTGCTTTGCTAAAGGCACTCATTTCTACAGAATGCATAACAGGCTGTGAAGGTACTAGCTACTAGCAGGAGTTGCTGCTACTTGCTCATGGAGCCAACGCTGCATTAAAAACTGGTTATTTATTTATTATTTTTGCAGGCAATGTAGGCATTTTCGTTTTACTGTAAAATATTACGGAGTTTAGAGAGATGGAACATGAAAAGGAAACAAATGCTCTTTAAGCAACAGCAAGCAACAAGGAAATTACATTGTTTTCTATTGTTTACTGTACCTGGACAAATGTTGTGCCTTCTCCTGTCTAATTCTATAATTACTGTGATTGGTGTTCTTTTACTTGTATTTCTATATTTGCTAGAATGCCAAGGAGACCACACAATTAACTATATTTGTTATTTTAGAAGGGATGATTCAAATGGGTAAACCTTTCAATCGGACTATGATAAATCTGTGAGGCCTTGTTTAAAAATAAAATAAAAATGGTCGCTCTAGACAGGAAATCAGTAGATATGACAAATGTTTTGGTTAAATCAATGATGTCATTTCAAAGTAAAAGCAATCAGCATTTTGATGCAAGGCAAAGGTATGGTGGACTGTATACTGACACAAATATCAAGCTTTCTCAAATTTTGTGTACTTTGCACTTGTATTAGTAAATAGCCACTCGTATGTGTTCTTTTTTTTTTTTTTCAAAGTAGTTGTGTATTAGTACTAAAGAGAAGCATTAGTTAAATAATAAACTTCTCTTGTGCACATCTATATCTTACCATTTCAACAGATCCATCCTTAGTGTAATAGTTGAGCTGGTATTGTCTTTGTATCGCTGCATTTGGATCATACCATTCAGCAATAAATGCGTATCTGTCCTCTTCACTCTAAATTGTAATGGAGATATAAACATTAATCACTGCAGAAAACATTAAGAAAGATCTGAATTTTCAGTTCAGATCTTATGGCCTCCAATTGGAATTGGCTTTCTGGACAAAAAAGGACTAAGCAAATATAAAATCATATGTGCAAAGAAATATGTCACACTAAAACACTGTTCTTTCAGTGCACACAGACACATCTAAAACCATAAAATATGGTTTCATTAGCACTATGGCATTTGCTGTGTTCTCAGGGAGAACCATGGAATGAAAACACTACTAACGCTGCGGTAGGCCCATGGGTCGGACGAGTTTGGGCTGACCAACTGCCCCTACAGGCCTCTCTAACTGTTCCCAGCCCACTAGTGTCTGCACTGATTGTTGGTGACCACGGGTTTGCAGTGAGCTGTGGCAGGCCAGGTTGGAGGGTCTTGAAGATCAAGTACTCCTGTGGACTTTAGGGACCCCATGCTCTGTGCAGGATAGGGTCAGCAACCACTTCTAATTTTGTTAAATATGAAATGCCCTGGAAGATACAAAATAGCACTATAGCATATATATATATATATATATATATATATATATATATATATATAAGTTACAGTATATACACTAGGGATGCACTGAATCCTTCTGCCCAGCTGAACCGAACCCAAATACTAAACTGGATATGCAAATTAGGGGCAGGGAGGGAAATTGCGTGACTTTTTGTCACAAAACAAGGAAGTAAAAAATGTTTTCCCACCTCTAATTTGCATATGCAAATGTGGATTCGGTTCGGTATTCGGCTGAATCTTTCGCAAAGGATTCGGGGGTTTGGCCAAATCCAAAATAGTGGATTCGGTGCATCCCTAATATACACACACAATAAAGGGACTGGAGTCCTGAAATGCCACATGTGTTTATGCTGCTTTTATCTACAGTTTAAACATTTGGAAATCCATGCATGATGTTGGAAATATCTGAAACAACCAGCAAATTTGTGTTAAATTTTATTCCACTGGAGGGAGTAATTCAGATTATTCTTGGATCCTTGGCTTTGTACTCTCAGGTAGAATGAGCACATTGCAGTCTATGGGAGATCACTGTATATGATATTTTGTCACGTTCGTATTTTAGTCCATCTACCTTATATGAGATCACTAGACAACAACAATCAAATGCAAAACAATCTCAACATCCTTTGTGGCAAAATTACTCCAACTGTGTAGGTATGGCACTGGCAGGTAAATCAAACTAGGATAGACCCCTATACACACTACATAATATTAAAGCAGCAAGATTGTAACCAAACCTCAGTCACTTTCCTAGGTGTTATTTATACTGTGTCAAAATATAGTTGCTTAAAAGTTGCTTAGCTACCCAAGAACAAAAAGGGGCACATATTCAGAAATGATGCTTTGTAATTGTAGGGAATAAGTCCTTTTTTAATTTGCATGTTTCAGGAGCATCCTTAATTTATTCATAATCCTATTCATGTGACAAGGTAAGCTAGCGTAATTACGGTTAATACACTGCAGCAACATGTTTCGTCTTCTCTAAAGAGTCTGCAGTGTTTTTTTTCTATTCAGTAGTATGCACTTATTTGCTGCTTATAGGGGCTCAATTACCACTTTTAAAGGGGTAAGTGTTTACATGTGATTTTAAGCGCTATTCATTTTTTAGTTTTAATATATAAGGCATAGCCAGGCATGCATACAATGAAGTCTGCATTGGCTAGAGGCACCACTGATTACCTTTTCAACAGCATTACTGCAGTTTATTGCTGTGAATCAGCTAGGATTACTGGGGTGGGCTGCCCAGTTTTGGCTGGGGTTGTGGGTAATTAACTAGAATTACGGGGGAGCATGACTACTCCTGCTTTAAGGCAAGGCGAGAACCTGCATTCTCTGCACTAGGAAAGTGGGCCCCCCCCCCACAGATCTGCTTTTATGTAAAAGAACTAATCACGTTGCTTAAGTCCCCCCCCCGCCCCGTGATTTTAGTTTTATAAACAGAAGTGAATGGTAACTAAGATATAATTAAGGGGATTGTTCACCTTTGAGCTAACTTTTAGTATGAAGAGGTGAGACAATTTGCAATTGGTTTTATTATTATTTGTGGTTTTTCAGTTATTTAGCTTTTTTTCAGCAGCTCTCTCAGTTTGCAGTTTCAGCAATCTGGTTGCTAGGGTCCAAATTACCCTAGCAACCATGTATTGACTTGCATAAGAGACTGGAATATGTATAGCGGAGGGCCTGAATAGAAAGATGAGGAATGCAAAGTGACAATAACAGTAAATGTGAAGCCTTACAGAGCATTTGTTTTTAAGATGGGGTCAGTAACCCCCATAAGAAGTCAGAGTCAGAAGAAGATGGCAAATAATTATAAATCTATAAATATAAATTATGAAGACCAATTGAAAAGTTGCTTACAATTAGCCATTCTATAAAATAGTAAACATTAACTTAAAGGTAAACCACCCCTTTAATCCTTATGTAGGCAAAATCATACAATTGGGTTTGTTTACTGTTTAAATTATATTTTAGGAGACATACATCATATACTGATCCAAATTACAGAAAGATCTCTTATCCTGAAGGCCCCAAGAATTCTGCATAAATTGGTCCCATACATGTACCAGACAAGTTTTATATGTCCTTTGGTTCATCCATCTGGAGATTTGCCATACACATATGGATGTAACCGTCTTTAAAGGATAAGGAAACCCTAATTTACTAGGGGTTGTCCAAATGTTAGACACGCACCAATGAATTAAATCATTGCTTTTCCCCCCCCATATTACAGTGCTTCAATTTGGAAACACAGGCCATGGGGAATTTTCTAAAGTAACATCACTGTGCAGTCTCAACCGCTTTGACTAGAGTCCTGCCTGCAAATTATACAGTAGAACTAGTTATCCCAAGAATGTCTGCTTAATCTATTGTTAATGTTTAACAAGTTCTTGGAGCAAATCTGTTCAGTCTGGCACATTCTGATCTTAAAAAAAAACTAGAAATGTTACTAACATTTACAACTGTGTGCTTTATTTTTCTGATTGTAACAGGAGTGGCAACCTTTATACTGAAGTCGGAAAGATAATAAATTATGAAGTTCATTATGGGCTCACAACGAGCAGTAAGTGGAAAATGAGTTCTGTGCACTTTGGAACATTTATGCAAGCTACTTAGGTCTGATGCTTCCCGGTATCAACCGGCTGAAGGTTACTTACTACTACATGAGTTTTTAACATTATGTGGGATTTAAACCGACTAAAAGTTATTTTTTAATGCATTACTGGTTGAAACTAAAATGAACAATGATCAGTGACGCCATCCTTAGGGTAATTTAAGAACTAAGCTTTAAACTCTACATTAGTAGCTTGGCTGCTAACACAGAACTGCCTCTCTCATCGTGCATTGACGTTTATACTGCTGGGTGGTATGAGCGGGTGTACCATTTGCTACCCTCATGGGGAACACTGGAATTGCCATCTGCCTAGTTATAGGACCCTGTCTAGGGATAGGAAACAATGGCTTTACAGTGGAGCAGCACAATATGCTGACATCCGTGATACCTCTTGACTCACTGTAAATTCAAGAAGATTGGATTGGTAGCTGAATAAAACAGGGAAATACTTAAAAGAGGTTGTTTATCTTTGAGTTATATTTTACAGTGAAACCTCGATTTTAAGTTTTCCTACATTTTACATTTTTTATTTGTGGTCCCACCAATTTATAATGCATTTCAATGGGTGCATTTCCCTGATTTTAAGTAATGTTTGCCAGATTTTACATCAAAATTTTGTCCTGATGTACCCAAAAACTGCTTTTTTCCACTACGAATTTTATTTGTGAAATAAAGAGGTTTAAAATAGTAACCAGATGTATATTTTGCCATGTTTCTGCCTGTAAATGGTCAATTCCAATGAGTCTGTCCCTTATACAGTCCTGCACCAATCATGTATTGCTTTAGGTTGTGTATGTGACTGACAGAGTCTTGCACATGCCCCCCATAGTGTTACATTAATGCTGCAATGCTTAAAGGCCCCCATAAACGGGGCGATAAAAGCTGCCGAGTCGGCAGCTTATTGGCCCGTGTGTGGGCTATCCGATGAGCTTCTCCTATAGATATCTGGCCAAAAGTTAGCCAGATCTTGATCGGGCAGGTTAAAAAAATCCTGTCAGGTCGGGCAGGTTTAAAAATCTATATCTGTGCCTTTATGCGGTCCCGCGATCTGACCACACATATTGGATGCATTATGATCCGATTGTTGGGCCCTAGGGACCACGTTTGGATCAGCCCAATATAACCAACCTTAATGTGGGCACATCGCCAAACGAGCGGATCTCTATGTATATGGCCATCTTAACCCTTGTTACACAGTAAATATTGTATCTTAAAGTAATATGGACTCCTGTGCTTATATCCTTTCAGTACTTGAAGAGAAAGTTACTTTAACACATTTCCCTGATTTTACATTTTCCCTGGATTTTACATAATTTTTACCTGGTCCCCTGAAAAATGTAAAATGGGGGGTTCTACAGTAGTATCATATAGAAAGTGATATTCTAAGACAATTTGCAACTGTTTTTCATTTTTATTATTTGTGGTTTTGGGTTATTTAGCTTTTTATTCAGCAGCACTCCAGTTTCAGCAACCTGGTGGCCAGGGTCCAAATCACCCTAGCAACCATGCATTGATTTGAATAATAGAGTGGAATATGAGTATGAGAGGGTCTGAACAGAAAGATAAGTAATGAAAATTAGTACATTTGTAGCCTTAACTGAGCATTTATTTTTGAGATGGGGGGTCAGCTAAAACTAGAATTAGCCATTCTATAACACACTAGTTAACGAAAATATCATGTACTGTTGCCCTGCACTGGTAAAACTGATCTGTTTTCTTCAGAAATACTACTATAGTTCATGTAAACAAACTGCTGTGTAGCATTGGCGGATACTGAAAAAAAGCTATATGGCACAGGCTAAATGGTGGATAACATAACACTATTATGTTCTACAGAGCTTATCTGCTGTGTAACCTGAGCCTTTTTTCATTTGAATGGCTGCCCCCATTGCTACACAGCAGCTTATTTATATAAACAATAGTAAGTTTCTGAAGCCAACACTGCAGTTTTACCAGTGCATTATATTTTTATTATTTTAAAACACTTTCATTTTTTGATGTTACTGTTACTGTAAGCACCAGGGGCGGAACTACCGGGGGAGCAGGGGGTGCGAGCGGGCCAGGGCCCGCACCCCCTCAGGGCCCCCGGCAGTCCGCCCGCCGCATGTTCGGCGGCCACTTCCGGGTTTACGGAGGGGGGCGGGGGCCCGGCTGCGCGTCCTGCGCCAGGGCCCGCCCCCCTCTAGTTCCGTTTTTGGTAAGCACCCCTTTAACAAGTTGGTGAATGGCTAGTTAGTAAATGTAGCCCTTTTTTTACATGTTACTGTAATCCACCATTTAGTGATGGTCTGTGTGCGCCCTCACAGACGGGAAATTATAAAGCTCTAACTGTACCAGAAAGAATCTGGGTTTTTGCATGCAACATATTTTTTATAGAGCCTGGCAATGTTTGGGGGCATAGTTTCACTTTAATAGATGATGTTTTCATATGCATTGTATGCTTTTAATGTTCTAAAGGCATGTTAAAACAAAAATTACGTTGATTATGGCAGCAATACAAGAGAGGTGGGCAGCCCTACATGATAATCACTGGAACCAGCAACGTAATATAGGGAAACAATGAGGAACACAAAGCACAGATATAGAGTGCCTCTTTATAGCAACAGACGAGTACAGGGCTCCTTTTGGTCAGATTCTTTAACTGAGCAAGATGCAGAGCACATCAAATGGAAGAGGTGCCAATGTTCCATGTGTAATCCACAGGGCTGCCATCAGAAACTTTGGGGCTCAGTGCAAGTTATTTATATGGGGCCCCCCATGAACACAAGCATGCAGTACCAATATTTTTGGTCACTCCCTTGTGTTTTCTAATCTAATGATCAACAAGCAGTAGGTAGGTTTTGTTAGGACAAAATATTGAACTTGTTGGATGTATTTTTTTTTTTCACAACTACAGTTTACTGTGATACAAACCCACCAATCATACTGAATACTAGCAGTGTAACTATTCAGCAGTGTAACTATAGAGGAAACAGGCCCTGCTACAACTGCTGGACACACAGAAGCAAAAGTGTGTCTATATATGCACAAGAGGATGCTGAAACGTTTTCATACTTTGTAATAAATGTTGTAAGCTGTGCTGCATTTTGTTATGCATTAAATGTGCAGCAGATACTTCAACTTAACTACATTTGATTGAGTACCTGAGAAAACAGCTTTCTTTTGTCTGTTTCTGTCTGACGCAGGTAAAGGCATTATGCTATGTCATTATGTGTTGAACCTTCCAACTGTAAAGATAAATATACCAAAGGTATGCTACCTGAAAGGCTTCCACAAAGAAGAAGAGCTGGTCAGTTTTCGAAAAATGATGGAAATGCATGAATACATCCTTTAATATATAATATAAGCATTATTTAAAGAAGCTGCCCAAGAGTAACACCAGAGCTTGGTTAACTTGTGTGCTTAGGTTTTATATATCACCCATTAATTGGGTAGGTTGTTGTAATATGATAAAGCAATTTGGATGTGAAACTACTTTATTTGTGGATAACTCTTTATGTATTACAGATATTCCTTTTTTCTTTCCTTCCTACAAACACTTTTCATAAATAATTTGTCTGGACTGCTTAAGTGTTTTTTATGTATTAAATAATGCTCTCTGGTATATACTGTTTCAATTTAAAAGTGATGTATTTGTATAGAGAAGAAATCACAGTAAATAACTGTTGCCAGCCAATATGCAGATTTGAGGGCCAGTAAATACAAGAATTTGCTAAAATTGTCTACACATGTTTCTCTCACATTTGGAGTGTACCATCAGCAGTGTCTGTCCAAGTGCTGAAACATGAAGTTTGACATTTACCCAAAAGGTCTGAAACCTGTAATTTAGGCGTTTGGAATTCAAAGATTTTTTTCAGCCTCCATTCTAGGGTCTTATTTACTAATCAGGCAAATTGCAAAATGACTGTGCAATTTACTCCACCCCCCCCCCCCCCCCACAATGCAGCATGTATTTCATACATTCCTGTGTAACAGACTCTCTTTCATCTTGGTGGTTGTTAATGGTACATTCTCTACCTGAAGTAAGTTGGGGTCCCTCATAGTTCCTTATTGGATTTAAAACTAAAATGGTAGGGAAAGTCTCAGTTATGAAGAAAGACTAGCCAAGTTGGTTTTTGTTACACTGGAAAAGAGGCACTTAGAGGGGTGATTGATAACTATGTTTAAATATATAAATGGGTCATATAATAATCTCTTATTATAATGCCTTCCTCTGGATCAAGTAGCAAATATGCAGGTTATGTATAGCGACATAAAAAGTTGAACTTGATGTACGTGTGCCCATTACCATGTTGGTTGAACTGCATTAAAGTTGTGCTTGCACCACATAAAGCTGTTTACAAATGCCATACGAGTTCGGTCCGTGTTATTATAAATATCACACATGCAAGGCATAACCATTCCGTTACACACTTAGATATGCATAAGCTGAATGTTCTTACATCCTGGTCAATGGCTAGTGTTAAACACATGCCTCCCATATATCTTGTGCTTTTTAATGTTTTAATGGAACAATGAAAACAAATATCTTCCCCCCCCCACACCCAAAATGACACCATTTTGCATGTTGTTACGCTTTACATTGCAAATAATCTTTTTTGATTCTGACAGCAGTATACCTTTTAAGATGGCGAAGAAATAGTAATGCAATCCACTTCTGCTTTACTCTACTAATGCTGTATTTGCACATTTACATGTTTTATGTATTCTTCTGATTAAAATTGATTGAGATACAGGCATAGAAGTTATTGGTTAGCTTCTAGAAAAAGCAGTGGAATTTGATCTTCCTTTATCTATGATTCAAGTTAAATGTGTGATATTCCTTAGCTTTGCTTATCAAATATAATGTTTTGTTAATGGTTAATGGATTGAGTTTTTCAGTTCATTGGAGATATTTTTTAAATATGTTTATATCTACGTCCAACTGTTTCCTACCCGTTCCCTGTTGTTGTGACTAGGAACCACTTTCCATAATGCTGAAATGATGCTGCAATTCTGTGGGTAAAAACATGGAGATTTGCATATGAAAACTGCACACTGCACTGTTTGTAAATGTTTTGGGTTTCCTTACTAGCCCAAGGCAAACACATCTGTTGTCTGTTGGGTCTCTCCTGCCTGCTTATAGTGTTTTGATTGATGTGAACTTTTTGGAAGAACCATTGTTGTCCGGGACACCATACACATCCTGTAGTCTCTTCCCACGTAAGTGCAGAAGGGTCAGCCACATAAAAGTTTTTTGGCCACCCTTTACATGAAATTGTGGGTGACCCACAGTGCACACTAAATTTGTTATTTCATGAGTGATCTTAACCAAACTGACACAGCCACTATTCTGATGCAAATACCCACCCAATCTCGGATGTCACTGGAGGGGGTGTGGCTTCACGTTAGCTGTTCTGGCACATAGGCAAAGCTGCAACACACACACACACGTTTTCTAATATGGTTTTATCATGTTAAAAGCTGAAATTCCTTTCTTCTGCTTTTCTTGTCATTTTTTAATTTTCACATTTCTATAATCCTTCTCTGATACTTTTCATTATGATTAACATTCTTTCTCTCTATGCCTTAAGCCTTCCTCTTTTATCCTACTTTCGTACTTTTTCCCTTGGCTGTTGCTTCACTTTTGTTTTTCCTCAAAAGCATGTCTCATTCTCTCACCAACCAACTTATTCTCTTTTCACCCACAGTACCATCTGGCAGGCACCTGTAGGAGAAGGAGGGGTGCCAAAGCATGAGGTGCCAAGGTACAGTTCTGCATCTGCTGCCAACCCAGCCACCCAACACCACAGACGTCCAGAGGTGCCCACTGAGATTTTTCCTGATTTTTGTCAGGAAATCAGGTCCTATGAATGACATACTAATGTTTTTTTAAAAAGTGTCCCTATAACTTTAACAATATTCACAGATAATGTTAAAATGATGATGTCAGAGCTAACTGATATGGAGGCCTGGAGGCAATAAAAACTTCTGATTCACAACCCAGACTGCAGAGTACAATTCTAAGTAATTTATGGTACAATGCTGAACTCGATTGACTTGCAATTTGTCAACCTAAACTACTATGTAACAATATATAAAGGAAGATAACTACTAATAGAACTAATAACTTGCAGTGCAACATGAAACAGCAGAGCTGACTTGTACTTGCATAACTATACTGATTTATTGCTTTAACAACAGGGGTACTGAAGCAAGGATATAAGAATGACATGCCATTTGCAAGGTCATCTTTTTCATCCTTCTTTAGGTAAAAGGAAAAAACATGCAATGTTAACCCTGGCCGTGTCTTCAAACTTAAAATGTTCTTTTTGAAAGGGATTATTGATTATCATTCTGATCCTGAAAAAAAGGGAACTTTAGCCATTGTAGAAAGGGAAACTTACTTGACGACATTTAAGTTGCAAAAAGTACCATGTATCACCAACTACATGACAATCTTGTTTTTGGAAATAAATGTTTTCTCCCTCTGGGATAGCTCAGTCTTTTGGATGTTGGGGCAAAGACTAAACCCTCCAGCATCAGGTATTATTTCTTTTGAATCCTGCTGGTTAGTCACTAACATAAGTTATTTGACAGACCATGTAATGGACTAAACAGCTAGGAGCAGCTTTAACCAGGATATGGCTGTAGCTATGCACAGGATACAACAGAATATTACAGAATGCAGCACAGTGGCTGTGTCCTGGACATGCCAACTATTACCAAATTATCCATAAGAATTAAGTTTTTATATTTAGACTGCTGGACAAAAGTCTAGTGCACACATGAGCTATTGTAACATTTGTTTCTAAATAATTCCTCCACATCTCCTATTGGCTCCATTTTATCCAAATAATCCAAAATGTACTGTGTAATAATAAAACAGTGCCTTGTACTTGATTCTAATTAAGATATAATTAATCCCTAGAAGCAAAACCAGTCTATTCGGTTTATTTAATGTTTACATCATTTTATAGTAGGCTTAGGTATGAATATCCATTATCGGAAAGCCCCAGGTCCCAATAGTTCTGGATAACAAGTCCAATACAGAATTATATATTAATAAATTACAAATTAGATTTATATGAAATACGGATGTACCAAATCATGGAATAAGTTCAGAATTAATTTAAATCTGAGCCCTTTTAAAGGATTTTGCCTAACTGACTGTGAACACTTTATCACATGACTTTAGATCACTGGACCACTGAAAGTGCGCGCCCTACAATTGTGTTATCATAATGATTTGTTTGCATTGCTAAAAAAAAAACACTGCTTTTTTCCTGCTTTGGTGCTATTCTCACATCTACCACTAGGTGGGGGCAGAAGGACCCATGTCGTGGTATATTACAGTGGGAAGGAGAGAAACAATATCTGTTTTAAAGCAGTTCCATCTTGAAGTGTTGGCTCCTTCTCAATGCTTAGGATCAGGCACAAAGTACAGAGATGGATGCCCAGGGCCGGACTGGGAGTAAAAAGCAGCCCAGGCAAAAATATCAAAACAGCTCACATTTAAACAAGTAATGGTCTTGTACTCATCCAGGTGTGCATCTGCATTTTTGTTTGGCTTGTACTCATCCACTCATATATTGGGGTAAAACTGTAAAAAACGTATGTGCATAAACAGCTGCCTTTCTCACTTGTGTAATTAATGTAAAATATGTTTAAGATTCTGCAGCCTGAGCCTTTATATGGTCACAGAACCCCTTAGTGACTTCTAATATCCTTATCATTTACAGTAGGGGGTACATTATCCCTTATAATACATGAGTAGTACTCAGAGTTCCCTGTATAACTCAGCCTGCAGCCTTGTGCCTTTAAATGGTCACAGAACAACCCCTCAGTGACTTCTAATATCCTTATCATTTACAGTAGGGGGTACATTATCCCTTATAATACATGAATGATAGTCAGAGTTCCCTGTATAACTCAGCCTGCAGCCTCGTGCCTTTATATGGTCACAGAACCTCCCGCTGACATATCCTCAGTAAAAGTAAGTGTCCTCTATAGGGATCAGTAATGCTGTATATTGCAGTGATTAGACCTAGAGTAAGCTGCAGTAGTATCTCAGCATGAAAGCTCTCCCCTCTGAGTGAGTTAATAAACAGTATGGATGGTATGCAGAGGGTAAAGTGCCAGTAGACAGAGTATAGTGATTGTAGTGTGCATGAGAATTGATTTTTATCAGGGCAGTAAAGAATGCATCATTCAATAAATATATTATTTTCTTGCTGTATGATAAATTAAAATAATTGACTTTATATATTTGTAATTGCAAAGCCCTTCAACAATGGTCTTGTCTCAATGGTCTTACAGTCATGGAGAGACTAGGGAGGATAGAGAGACTAGGGTGGGTAGAGAGACTATGGAGAGTAGAGAGACTAGGGAGGGTAGAGAGACTAAGCAAGGGTAGAGAGACTGGCAGTGCTATGGGCAGAGATTGGCACATATATACGCTACCTGTTGCTGAGGGGCAGCTGTTGGCAGTGCATAATATTGTACCTCAGATCAGGGGGTGGAAACCCCTTATCCCTCCCATAGGAAGTCCTGCACTAACTGATGGGCACAATCCAACCACAGAGGAGACACGTCATCAGCTGACAGTTACACAACAGCACTTACCGCTAATTACTCAAGCAGCAGCACCTCACTGGTTACCCGGGCAACAGCAATGAGAGGCCTCAGACGGCAGTGCGTCCAGGATGAGCAATACAGACTGAGGAGAAATCTCATACGTGAGAACGAGACATGGCCGGTTGAGTGAGAAACCTTCATAAAGTGCAGACACTGCCCCTCTCACCTGGAGACCCGTGAGCTGCTCACTGGCCATGCAGAAGTACTGGCAAAACTAGCCGGAATTATGTCACGCATCGCTATCACAGCATGGCGGAAGCAAATACAATGCGCGCAGTGACTGCAGCATAGAACTATAATCAGTGCTGTGGCGCTGCAGGTGCTCCAGGGCTCGGTGAAGGGATTATTTCTTACAGCTACAGCACTCTTAATTATGCAGGGAGGGGCCCACTTGAACTACATATATAACAGCCCCTCTGGCATTTGCCCGAACTGACAGATTGCCAGTTCGGGCCTGTGGCTGCCTCCATGTCAATATTACAGCTAAAAAAATTGTTGGTTCAAGAATAATATTTTAAATAGTAGAGTGAATTATTTGCAATTGTAATTGCAGTAATACATTTAGAAATAAAAGGTAAACCATAAAAATCATGACAGAATCCCTTTAAAGAGCAGCCTGATGCTCGTATGAGGAAAGCAGAAGGATTGGATTCTTGGGTTTACCATGCCAGAATAGTGTGGTATTCATGTGTACAGTCTTAGGAGTAGATGCTGTCCTGCCTAGGTCCCACTTGGAGGGCTTGAAAGCTGTGGTTGGGGATTTGCATGGTGATTGATTGCTGTCCCCTGAAAGGTAAAGGACTTCTGAAAGTTCGAGTTGTAGGTGTGAATATATATGGAACAACTGTTGTATTATCTGTACCTATTTCTCAAGAGACTTGTGTACAATCCCAATAAAGACATTATTGTTTTTTTTTTTTTTAAAACCCCTGATGTCCATTCTATTGTCTGTACCTGAGAAATATATGTCTAAAACACCTGCCTCCAACATTACAAGAGGGATCACTCCTAAAGACTGAGACACAAGATATATTTTGTGGTAAAGCGATAATTCTTGAGGCAACTATACCTTCAAGTTACCTGTGTACTTAGTTGTTTCATTTTCTTTGTGTCCAAAGCAACCTCTGGAGCAATTTTATGTGCCTGTCATATCCTAAGCAACACAACAGCTCACTTTGCTCCATTTAAATACACAGGCCATCTCAGTGAAACAGTGATTTCAGTTAGACACTGAGCCATACTACAAAATGTAATCAATGCCACACAACATGTGATTTTGCAGTTAAAAGTAGCAAAAATTGCCCCATGTAGTTTATGGCAAATAATGGAAGATTTGTTTTCTCTTTCTCACACTGTACTCAACATCTAAAAGTAGTTACTGATTGGTAATCATACACCAAGATTCTCAAGTATGCTCCAATAACACTGCAGCTACGACAGGCTTTGGTAAGCTATACCACAGACTTATTGTCCATAGCATATCAAACCTAAATAAATATTTTATTGTCTGTTAAATCTATATTAAAAAATAAAATTTCCCCTAATATGTACAGCATGATATAAAAACGTGCATTCTTCTTAAGCAAAATAATGGTCTAAATTGCTGGTCAATGTCCTTGTTTACAAAAACTAGGAATGCTGCAAACCCTGTAGTCTGGGGTTAGGCTGAACCCCCGAAATCCTTGGGAATGGATTCTGCCAAATACCAAATTGAATCAGTATCCACACCAGCGTCAGAAATTCACAGTTCAGCCAGGCTCTTGAATGTGGCTAAATCTGAGATTCGGTGCATCCCTACAAATATACCATATGAAATAAGAAGAGACAATGAAAACGAGGAGGACAATAATATGAAGGTTTCAATATGAACCTAGCAAAGAAGTGAAGAATGAACAAGCACAAAGTTGAAGGAGAAGAACCTTATTAATTATTTACTATTTCTTGTGGAATCTCAGTTTGTCTCAGCTCTGTGACCCATTATCTCACAAGCCTCTAGATGTTCTTTGCCCTAAGGGAGGAATAAAATGTGAACTCCCTTACGTAACCAAAGGTTACTTGGTAGCAAGTAAAGCTAGTTATACAAGTGAAGACCTTTGCTCAAAAAGACCACCTATGTACTGGGCCTAATCAGCAGACTCGGATTTGTGGCTAGGCCACAAAGGCCTGGGACCTAGGACAGCATGCCTGCCAGCAGCATTATAAGGAGCACAGGGAACATGCAGCTCCCTAGTGCTCTGGTGCTCACGTGGGCTTTTGGTGCTTGTGAGAAGGCGTTTGGGCAGGAGCATGCAGCCTAGGAGAGCCAAAGAGGGAAATCTGGACTAAATCATAATGCAAACCTACTAAGGTATGTGGATAGATAACTGCATCTATAGTAGATGTGGATCTCACTTTTAAGCTTCCCAATGTATATCTGGCTGGTTTCTGGCCAGGTATTGGTCAAGCAGGACACCTAAATAGATCCATAAATAGACCAATAAGCTGCTGATTCGGTATGAAGGGGCCAAGCCCGCAATTTATATTGGCCCATGTATAATCACTTTAGTAATGAAATGCAGGCACCTTACGTTAATGAAAATAATGTAGCCAAATCCTTAGTAAACTCTCACATTTAAAGGACATGGAAAGATAAAGTCACTGGGACATAGCAATTTGCTTCAGAGCATGGGACAGGCAGACTATGGCAGACACAAGGAGCATAGGGCAGGCAGAGTATGTCACACACAGGTAGCATAGGGCAGGCAGAGTATGGTTCACACACAGAGCATAGGGCAGGCAGAGTATTGCTCACACAAGGCAGGAGTATAGGGTAGGCAGCGTATGGCACACACAAGGAGCATAAGGCAGACAGAGTATGGAACACAGAGAGCATAGGGTCAGGTACAGTATGGCTCACACAGGGAGCAAAGGGCAGAGTATGGCAAACAGGGATCATATCGAAGGCAGAGTATGGCACACATGGATCATATGGAAGGCAGAGTATGGCACACAGGGATCATATGGAAGGCAGAGTATGGCACACACAGGGAGCATAGGGCAGCCAGAGTATGGCTCACACAAGGCAGGAGTATAGGGTAGGTAGAGTATGGCACACACAAGGAGCATAGGGCAGGTAGAGTATGGCACACACAAGGAGCATAGGGCATGCAGAGTATGGCACACACAGGGAGCATAAGGCAGACAGAGTATGGAACACAGAGAGCATAGGGGCAGGTACAGTATGGCTCACACAGGGAGCAAAGGGCAGGCAGAGTATGGCACACAGGGATCATATGGAGGGAAACTTATCAGAACCACTCTAAGATGAACATTTCATACTGTGCTACATACAGTGACACAATGCTGGAGCCCCTTCAGCAGTTTGTCTGAAGTGTGATCAGGAGAACAATGTGGGCACTCTCAGTCTGTGTCTGAGCTGTGAATAGTACACAGCTTTGGGAGTGTGAACAATAGAGCTGTCACAGGTGTGAATAATGCAGGGGGGGGGTTAAAGGTGTGAACAATGCAGGAGCTTGCTGTCTTTTAGGTGTAAACTATTCAGAGGCCAGTCAGAATGGATACTTTTTAAGCAGTGACAGCAGGCAGACTTTCATGTAGGGTGCACACAAGGGGGGGTCACAGGCAGAGGCGATTCTTGCCATTATGCCGCCTGAGGCAGCCTACGATCCACGTCGCTTAGTGCAGAGAGTGCAATAGTGCTCTCTGCACTAGAAGAGCCGAATTTCCGGGTTGAAAACCGGAAATTCGGCTCTTAGTTACCAGGAGCTGCATTTTGCCGCCCCTGGCAACCAGGAGGGCGCTACCGCCTGAGGTGAGTGGATCAACTCGCCTCATTGGTGGAGCACCCCTGGTTGCAGGCTGGATGCAGCCCGTAGGCTGCCTATCGGACAGCACTTTTCTACATTATGAGTTCATGTACAGTATGTAATCTTTGGAAAAGTTCAAGTCTGCATATGTGCCAAGCCTAACCTTGAACAGATTACTCATCCCTATAAGAAGCCTAACCAATTAGCTACCAACCTCCCCCCCCAGTGACTTTACCTTTACTTTTCCTTTAAGCAGCAGCATCATTATTATTATTTTATTTTTACAGTTTACATATTTCACTATGGTCAAATTTTAGGAGTGTGGGAGAAAACCAGATTCACAGAGAGAAACTTGCAATGTGTCATGGCTGGAATTAAATGCAGGACTCAAGCACTACAAGGTAACTTTTGTATATAATTATACATTATATAAAGCACATATACAAATTTTAATACACAGTATTGCTACTATAGCAAGTACTAGGGCTGTTTATAAAATGTTTGATGAATTGTGAATTGTTTTAGATTTACTCCTCCCCTGGGCAGATGTGCAAGAGGACTTATTTAGGTAGCACTTTTGCCCAAAGCAAGAGTAAACATCAGAGGGTGTAGGCTAGGCATGACCTTGACAGGGCCCTGTTGTGGCCAGTGTCTTCTGTAGCAACCTTGCTTGCATGTCTGCATGACTTGCAAGTTAAGGGACGGGATGGGGTGGAAAGAGGAACACCTATATGTGACTCCCGAGCCCTCAAGAATAAAGTCTTGTAGTTGTAAATTACCCTTTTGTTTTTATGAAGCCCCCCTTTTAACAATATGCATCAATTTGAGAATTTTGTTTTTATTTTTGCCATAAGACAAGGAAACCGTAATTAGAGCTGGGAAAAAACTGAAAACAGACACAAATTACTTTGATAAATACACCCCCCTACTATAAATGTGAAAAAAACTCTGATCACATATTTAATAGGTTGTTTGCAAATAACTTGATTAGGAGGTTATGTCAAGTGCAATAGTGCCACCTAGTTGTAATTTTGGTAAAATATAACTGGAGGGGAACATGTTGAAACATTAGCCAGATCCAGTAATGGATCAATAGCACAGATGCAATATAAATCTATAAAATACTGACCACACCAAAAATAAAGGATTATAGTAATAAAGATTATTTATGATAAGAGAAATTATGATAACAGGAAAGAGCCTGAACAAAAAAAAAAGCAATAACATAAAAATGAAGCTTTGTGGTCAGTCTGTTGTTTTGTTGCTGAGGGCAGTGAGCCTAACGACTTTATAGATTTTCTTTTATCTAGACAGATAGCAAACAGGTTATGGCTAATAAAAATAAGCAATATTTTAGAGCTGCTTTGTACAGTGCATTTTGTGCCATGTTGCACCTATACTAGGGATGCACCGAATCCAGGATTCGGTTCGGGATTCGGCCTTTTTCAGCAGGATTCGGATTCGGCCGAATCCTTCTGCCCGGCCGAACCGAATCCTAATTTGCATATGCAAATTAGGGGCGGGGAGGGAAATTGTGTGACTTTTTGTCACAAAACCAGGAAGTAAAAAATATTTTCCCCTTTCAACCCCTAATTTGCATATGCAAATTAGGGGTCGGATTCGGTTCGGTATTCAGCCGAATCTTTCACGAAGGATTCGGGGGTTCGGCCGAATCCAAAATAGTGGATTCGGTGCATCCCTAACCTATACTACCTGTACTATGGTTTATAATGACTTTAAACTAGAATAGACATTAACCAATAATCCCGGAAAGTGGTTATACAGCTACAGGTTTAGTAAATAAAGTAGCCCCGCTTGTAAAGTATAAGGATATGATAAATTACCGAGGAGTTTCATGACCATATAAAAGCACTAGGCCGAAGGTAACTTATCATATCTTCATATTTTGCAATAGTTGGTAATTTATTTATTATAATACACAAGTTTCAGTAAGTCTTGTGACAAATGACATCAATACTCACCGTTTATAAAGATATAATTTACAAGATAATCATGGCTTTTGTGTGTTATATACCAATATCTATACTTATTGTAGATTTTAGTATCAAAATAGCCTATTATATTATGTTTGTCCAAAATATCATCCAAGCCCATCTTACAGGCATTAACAGAATCAGTTGCGCAAAATAAAGTCCAGAGACTCTTTAATACCTTTGCCGGTATTAAAATCTGTTCTCCTTCAGATGAATCGTAATATAGTCTTTCGTTTGTAGGAAGAAAACCAGCGCTATAAGCTCAGGGATAAACATATGAATTCTACTATGGTTTCCTCATAACCTTTCCAAATTAGGATTATATCGTCTATATAGCGGCGCCATAGGAACTGGTTCGCACCCTGCCCTATATGAGGGGTAATATGTTGCTCTTCCCAATACCCCAGGTGTATATTGGCTTACCTGGGGGCGAACCTCGTTCCCATGGCTGTCCCGCAAGTTTGAAGGTAATATTTATCCTGGAACCAAAAGAAATTGTGTCCTAATATAAATTCACTTCCCTTAAGGAATAAATTGTTTCTGAATATCAGGTATTGATTTATCACCTTCTACGTTTGTGAGTATCCATTACTTACACATAGGAGGTGGTCACATATATTTCTATAAAAAAAAACCACAAACAGTTAAAGGGTAACTAAACCCTCTGGTGGAAGAAAAAGAACACAGCCCCTAGTAATTGCACAAAGAGGTTTAACTCTGTCTATACCTGAGCTTATATCGCTGGTTTTCTTCCTACAAACGAAAGACTATATTAACAGAATCAGCCAACACTACATTACACAGCAGGGCAATTTCTGATTATAATAATGTGGACCTACCATGCACACTGCCAAAAAAAAATTCTTAGGAGGTTGGTGCACACTGCAGCCCGCTACCACCATTTCAGGTAGGAGAGCACCTTGGGAAAGGGATTCCTATAACTATAGAGGAAATTGCCGCATAGTACCAGCCCCCAGTCTGCCCCACCACCATGGGGTCTGCTTCCTTTATAGCATCTCCAGTGCTTTTTGAAAACAGAGCCAGGCCAGGGTTACTTTTCTAGTGAGAGGCACACCACCATCTTCTGTTCCAGGGATCCTGTGCTGATCTCGTCTGTGTACGGTAGCATAAATTCGTTATAAGACATGTGCACAGCCCATGGGCTATACTCTCTACAGTAATTATCATGAGAACAGGAAAAAAGATGGCGTTGTGGTCCTTACTAGTATAATACCCTTGGCAGGAGACTTTTTCAGCAAAGAGGAGCATCAGCCTGAAATCTGAGGTAAGTGATTATAGTAACTGGGGGTTCCCAGATATTAACCCTTTCCTTTAAAAGTCACCGGTTCTCTCCTCTTCCTCTTAATTAGAAGCACAAGTTCAGGAGCAGATTACACGTAGATTTTAGCAACAACATTTCCCAGCCAGCAGGCATTTGCAGAGATCATGCATTACTGAAAAATAGCTAGAAAAGAATCCCATAAGGGCTACTCACCATTATATAACAACTGCCTGAGCCCTACGGTGTTGTCAATAACCCTGCTTCTAGCCTAAGCGTCCCTCTCTCTTGTCTCCCAGGCAACAGGATACAAGCGGAAGCTTTCGCTTCTCTACGCAACAGTGTACGGAAGTGACGCACGGAGTTCGCGTCTTCCAGTTCCCTTTCGACAGTCTCAAGCGTTTCCTCTTGTTTTACTTCCGGTTTTAAATAGTTGCGAATGGTGGGTGCAGAGGAGGTGAGTATCACGGAGAGCAATTATTTTTGAACACTACACGATTCTCAGCCCACAGTTTTGTGGCTTTAGATTTTAAACTAGAAGTATACCATGTTGTCGTTGCAGTGTACTGTTATAATACGGGAATCTGAACAAAGGCAATTTCCATGAAAACAAGTGGCTTAGTGGGATTTGGCACTTTATAGCTCTGTGCTTTACTGCCGTGAGTGAGAGAAGCCTAACATTTGGCTCCCCCAGTTCTTTAAGCTTTCCTTCTTCTTTAAATGAGACATTTTGTGTAAAAACAAGAATGTACCAGTGCGTTACACTCATTTAATTATAGAAGAATTGTGCTTAAAAAGTAGTGTTTCAGGCTGATTTATTAAATATTTCTGCAAAAACCCTAATAATCCCTCCCTTCTCTTCCACTTACTGCTCCCTGAATTCCCAGGCTGTGCAGGGGGCCTTGGCTCTCAGCTCACTGCACTGTAGGACAGGAACCAATCAGCAGCTAGCAAGACCTGATAGGGAACTGAAGCCTGTCTGTGCTTGTGTGACTGCAGGGCTGTCATTGGCTGTCCCCCTCCTTCTGTTCTTCTGGCAGGGACCATTAGGACACGCCCACCCCTTGTTTGAAACGGGCAGGGACCAGAGAACATCTATAGGGAGCTCCAATAAAGGGGCTATTTTTAAAGATAATATTAGTTTGTAGCACCATGTAAAAGCAACACCGTATATTCATAATTGCCTACAAAATTATGTTTTTTTCGTTTATCCTATATGTCTCCTTAAAGGGATTCTGTCATGATTTTTGTGGTTTGGTTTTTATTTCTAAATTACACTGTTTACACTACAGATAATTTACTCTACCATAACATTTAATTCCTGACCCAACAAGTGTATTTTTTTTCAGTTGTAATATTGGTGTGTAGGCAGCCATCTCAGATAATTTTGCCTGGTCATGTGCTTTCAGAAAGAGCCAGCACTTGTGGAACTGCTTTCTGGCAGGCTGTTGTTTCTCCTACTCAATGTAACTGAAGGTGTCACAGTGGGACCTGGATTTTACTGTTGAGTGCTGTTCTTAGATCTACCAGGCAGCTGTTATCTTGTGTTAGGGAGCTGCCATCTGGTTACCTTCCCATTGTTCTGTTGTTAGGCTGCTGCGGGAGGGGGGGTTGATATCACTCAAGACTGACATGAAACATGTTTTCCCATGACCGTATCCCTTTAATCTGTTGGCTTCTGCCACATTGTTTCAGGAGATGGAATAAGCAGTGCTGAGTACACACACAGACAATTAATTACATTTATAAATCACTAAAGAACCATTGAGTGGTTTGATTTAATGTATATTAATTATATATTGTTTAATGTAAACATCTTTTTTTCCTTTTTGCAAAAACTGTTTTTGAATGGCATTCTCCTATATTTAGGGTAGATAGATGTCCACTTAATGTGATTCCTGTATGGTGCCAGCAACAAAATACCCTTAGGGATTTATTTTCTCATTAAATGTATGTAGGATGGTTGCCAGCATATGCTTTTTACATTTTTGTGCATAGGTGACACCAATATATTGTAAGCAGTTCTCAGGCTCTGCATATGATTTCCTAAATCTATTTCTTTATGTCCATCTACCGCCACAGCTACTATCAAAATACCACAGCTCAGTAATGGCAGCCACCATGGAGACCTTGAAAAGTAAGTATATCTATACTTTTATGCAGACTATTGCTTCCTCTATACATTTAGATGGATATATATGAAACACTTGTTCATTTGTAATTGAATACAGATAAAATAACACATATTGTTAATAGCATATCAATTTGCAGGGATTATTTGTGTTAAAGGGCCACAAAGACTGGTTGCATACAATAAAATCATGTTATTCTTTCATATCATCAAGTATTTCTATTAACTATCACTTAAGAACCATTGTCCTACAATATAATAGAATGTGTTACATCCTCTGGGAGTCTGCACAGCTATAAGTCTTATTTGAGATTTTATTGTCTACAAAAATCTATGACTCTGTCTAAAAAGAAAAGAGTTAATATGTTTCAGGTCTTTTCTTGGCTATCTTGAACCAGTGTTGTCCTGCATTTTCCTCCAAATATAAGCATTTAGAAAATGCTCTACTCTCTCTCTACTATAAATGAACGGCTCTTCAATAACAGGCCCCTATTATTTTTCATTTCAGCTTTGGCAACCTCTACTCCTTTACGAGGAACAGGTGATGGGATGGAAACAGAAGCACCTTTGAAATCTGAGGTTAATTCACCTCACACTAAGGCAACTCAGAGCCCAAGAAAGAAAAGCACGGTTTCACCATCACTAAGCCCAGGGGTGCTTCAGCTGGGAAAAATGCAAAGCGACAAAGCTGTTGAAATCGAAGCTATTCGGATTCTAATACCAAAAGCAGCTATTACACATACAGCAATGACCAAGAATTCTAAACACCTAGAATCAAATGGACACAGCTCAACAGAACTAGCAGAGAGCGTCACTGATCCATGGAAACAACTGTCTGAACTTAAAAGCACCCTAGAAAAGTTAAAGAATTCAGAGAGGAGATTATTGCAAGACAAAGAAGGTCTTTCCAACCAGCTAAAAGTGCAGACTGAGGTATACTTCACACTTTTTCTTTTACAGTTGTTATTTTATGGAAACATCTTGCGACATTTTAAAGTTCAGTACTTTAAGCTAAGTTTGATTTTGTTGAAAATGAGGCTTCAAGGCTAAAAATATCTGAGTAACATTAGGCTAACACCCAAGAGTGCTCATGCACCTCTGCTTGGAGGAATTGCTTTGAGGTATGTAGTGTCATAGGGTGCAAGTGAGTCTGCCTTTCTATAAAGCACGAAGTAAGCACAGGCCCTGTTGTGGCCTATGCTGTCTGAATGACATGCAAGTTATGGGGCTATGAGGTTTCCAACATGCCTCTTCCCCCTCTGTCTTAACTATAATGCTGCCACAGGTCTCTCTTTTTTTTATCATTGAACGTATAATTCCTTGGGCCAAACTGTCTCCATAGTATAAAAGGAAGTGAAGTTTGCATAGCTGTATGTACGTGTTTGTTGTTACCTGAAGGGTTGCTGGCAAGTGGAGGATCACAATGCAGAGTCTTCACAGTTCAAAATATTAGGGAAGGTTCAAAGGGCTACAGGGAAAGAGTCAAATGAATATGTCCCAGGAATGATTGTTTATTCTGTAGACACCCCTGTACAAGTAGAATGAGCTTCACAACAGCTCTAGCCGCCACTGATTTGCCTTCTATGAATGGCCAAGAAACAAACAAACAAGCATTCTTGGCCATTCATATATTTTAACTGCTGGCAAAGGGTTAATAGTTTAAGGAGAATAAAAGCTTACCCCATATTCTTTGCAGGAATAAAAGCTCACAACATATTGTACTGAATTGCTAAGTTAATTCTGTGTTACAGGCAGAATTAACTTAATAAAACCCATTTGCAGAGTTAAAATCTACACTTCTAAATGTCTCAGTTCTATTTATCATAAGGCTGACATCAGGGTAACCTGTTGCGCATGCGGGAAAATTCTTCCAACCGTGACTCCTTAGAGTGACGTCAATCAAGGAAGCAAAGTAGCGCTCATAAGTGGAATTCGCCTGTGCGTAGTTTTAGAATGGAAAAAGCCGTAGGTCTGCTGCCTCGGGCAGTGTTAGGATGGAATGCAAAGAATTTGGTGACGTCACCCTAGTGCTGCCGGCAGGTTTTGAATGGAGCAGCATATAGAGGGAAGGAAAACACTGATAGGAGAAGCAGTAAATTCTACGAAAACTTTATGAAGATACAGTTAAAAAACATTAAATAAGCTTCATTTCAACCTTTCCTTGTCCTTTAACAACATAAACTGATATTCGCTTAGTGTAATCATTAGTACTGTTATTCTTTTGTTAACTGGTATATTATGTAGGCATTTTACTAAATATGCTTTTTCTGTTTTTATTTGTTTATGATTTTTAGGTAAATCGGGAATTGAAAAAATTGCTTGTGGCCTCTGTAGGAGATGATCTGCAGTATCACTTTGAGCGTATGGCTCGTGAGAAGAACCAGCTTATCTTAGAAAATGAGGTTTTGAGCCAGAATACAGCTCAACTCTCAGAGCAGCTTGAACGCATGTCTATTCAGTGTGACGTGTGGCGCAGCAAGTTCCTTGCAAGTCGGTACGTCAGCATTTTTTTTTCTTTGGGTGGGTAAGGTATTTCTGCAGCATTAAGTTATGTGCCAAGCACCATAATAGAATAGGAAACCACTTCTAGCATTTAAGGGACTCTTGACCTCTGTCTTGAGTGGGTCTAGTTGGAATCTATTGATCTCCGTGAGGGCATGGAGGCCACAGGTGTGATTTGCAGGGGGACCAGACAGCCATAGTTATGCCCCTGACTCTGCAGTTTGTACCGAGAGGGCTACAGGATCAATACACATTGTTTGCCATTGGTCTTTATTAAACCCATTTGGTGTGTATTAGCTTGAAAACAGAGGGTATTTCGGGGCATCATTTAGCAGTATATATAGTCGATATTCTTTGAAATATAAACATTTAAAGATTGTATTGTTCTTTATCTTCATCCAGTTTGAGGTCTGTCAGTAATCTAGTTTCTCAGGATGCCTGTCTCTGCTTAAATTCTTCTACAAAACATACACACATTCAGATAGGATTTTATCTTGGACCAGAAGGTGCATAAAAAGACAAGGAAAGGATAAGTGGGGATTTCAAAATGATGTCACTTGACTGCAACATTGTGTTAATAAATATGAATCCTTCCAGGTCTTGGCAAATAATACTAATTGCATATCAAATTAATCCATCAAACAATATGCTATATAGAGCAGAGATTAAAGATTTCTTTAAAGGGGTTGTTCATCTTTGAGATAACTTTTAGTATAACGTAGAGGGTGACATTCTAAGACAATTTGCAATTGGTTTTCATTTTTTATTATTTGTGGTTTTTGAGTTACTGTATTTAGCTTTCAATTCAGCAGCTCTTAAATGCTCTTCAATTTGCATCTTAAGCAGTCTGGTAACTAGGGTCCAAATTACCCTAGCAACCATGAATTGATTTGAATAAGAGACTGGAATAGGAGAGGGCCTGAATAGAAGGATCAGTAATAAAAAGTAACAATACATTTGTAGCCTTACAGAACATTTGTTTTTTTTTAGAAGGGAGTCGGCGACGCCCATTTGAAAGCTGCAAAAAGTCAGAAGAAAAAGGCAAATAACTATACAACTATAAAAAATAAATATTGAAAACCAATTGAAAAGTTGCTTAGAATTGGCCATTCTATAACATAATAAAAGTTTCCTTAAAGGTGAACCACCCCTTTAATGGCCACCCTGTGAATCAGTGCAGTGCAATTATCCTGATTTAGCATGAATGTGCCCAACTATAGCTTGTTGTTAGGGGGGAACATTTACAAACACAGCTAACTGTGTGGCGCTTTCTTATATGTTTCACTTATTTGGGAATACACTGTGGGGCACATTTACTTAGCTTGAGTTAAGGAATAGAAGAAAAAATACTTTGAATTTCGAATGTTTTTTTATGGCTACTTCGACCTTCAACTTTGAATCAAACGATTCAAACTAAAAATCGTTCGACTATTCGACAATTCGATAGTCAAAGTACTGTCTCTTTAAAAAAAACCGACGAACTACTTCGCCACCTAAAACCTACCGAACATCAATGTTAGCCTATGGGGAAGGTCCCCATAGGCTTCCTAACAAATTTGTGATCTAAGGAAAATCGTTCGATCGAAGGATTAAAATCGTTCGATTCGAAAGATTTAATCGTTTGATCGAACGATTTTTCCTTCGATCATAGGAAATGCGGTAAATCCTTTCGACTTCGATATTCGAAGGATTTTACTTAGACGATCGACTATCGAGGGTCAATTAACCCTCGTTGTTCAACCATTAGTAAATGTGCCCCTGTGTGTTATAACATCTGTAAAAAGAAACAAATATGAAATCCCGATTCTATTTCTAAGACGATATTATTGTGAGCTGAAGGCTAAAATGCTACCTATAGTGCCAGTGTCACACAATTTTATGGGACAAGAATTTAATATGGCAGAACTAATGACAACCAAACTGAAAATACATTGGGACAGCCAAAGGGCTTTGCATTGATGTATTAGAAATGCACTTGTTTCTTGTGATGCAAAAACTGCCCTTTATTTTCTGTCAATGTGTATTGTATTCAAATTCGGCATGTTAAAACTAGATGGGTCTGTGTCTTTACAGAGTAATGGCGGATGAACTAACCAACATAAGGACAAATCTGCAGCGACAAAACAGAGATGCCCAAAGTGCCCTCCAGGATTTGCTGAGTGAAAGGGAACAGTTCCGCCATGAAATGTCTGAAACACAAAAGTAAGTCTTTTCAGATAAGAGTACTAATTATATATAATACACAAGAGCCATGAATATGCTGTAAATTATAACCTTACAAACGGTGCTTTGTGATGTCATCCATTATAATTGGTGCTTAGTGATGTCATTTCTGTCTCATGACTCACTTAAACTTGTGTATTTTTATAAATAAAGTACCCCCTGCTGTAAAATGAGAATATTAGAAGTCTCCTCAGCTTTCCATGAACTTTATAAAAGCACCCTGCCTTCAGCTTTTACAATAGTTGGTACCTTATTCTCTATATAATTTATTTGGTAAAATATATATTTTCTATAATTGCGTATAATATTATAATTCCACAGTCATGAACATCCTTAAATCATATCCTTACACACAGTGCGTTTTGAGGTAATCCATTATAATTAGTGATGTCATTTCTCACATGACACACTGAAGCTTGTGTATTATAATACACTATGTAACCCTCTGTTGTACTCTTAAGAAGTCACCTCAGAGCTTCATGACCTGCATAAAAGCACTGAGTCTTCGGGCTGCACAGTACTTAGGTGTCTTAGTAAAAACAAACCTTTAACTTTACAGATAATGTTTTGTTCCCATATGTGGAACATGCAGTTGTAAAATTAGTTTACAAAAAAGTCAGTGTGGCCTGTTGTATTTCATGTATGTGCATAATTAGCAGGCTGAGGAACTTGCTCTTTATGCATGTGTCCCAACATGGTTGCTCACAAAAGGAGTTCCCTCTCACTAGGGGGCATAGCACTCATGAGCAGGGTTTCTTGAAGAAGTACAAACTAAACAAATATGTAACCAGTATGTGCAGTGTTTAGATACGTTGAGTGAGCTTACCGCTATACATGGTGGGCCCGGGTGCACATGCCCCAGACTTTCAGCAAGGGGAGCAAATACCAGGAAACTTCAAGAGTCTGGCACAGGCCTGGACCCATGAAGTAGTGAAACCGGAGTCAGATGGTAAAAGGTTAAAAAAGCGTACATTTTATTCTGCATAATTAAGAACCAGGGCCTGACATGTTTCGTGTCTACCAGGGACACATAGTCATAGGCTGAACATTGAGCATTACATACAGGATATTTAAAAGAAAGGTAGCCAATGGGAACCAAGTAGGCAGTGCTACCAGATGTGTCCGTGTTAATTCTTCGCACTCCCACTCTTTATATACCACTGTGTATGTTTAAATAAAGCCGCTTGTTGATATTAATCCTACCGCCTCCCGTGGATATGTCCACCTGCGCTGCCAGCGGATATCTTTCTGTATGCTACCAGATGTGTCACTCAGGAGAGAAAATTCAAATCATAGGATTCATTAGACACACCCCCAAGGCCAAAAAATACAACGGTTAACTTAATTAGGAAATACAGAGTATAAAGTACAAAGTAACTATGTCAAAAATAGGGAGAAAGAGAAAAGGAAAAAAGGACTGACTATTATACATAGCAGGAGACGTCAAAATTGAAGTTTAGACCTAGAGGCTGCCTCGTACCTAAATAAAAAAATAAATTTGGTCTCTATTTTCAATATCTAATCTATAGAATAGATGTTTCCATCCCTTATATTAGGAACTACTCTATCTATACCTGTAACACTCAAGTACGAGGAAGTCCTATTGTTACACTCATCAAAATGTCTGGCAACTGGTGTTCAAGATTCCTTCTTATTAATATTTAATTGTCGACTCATTTGACCCACGTATTGTTTTTTACATTTTTCGCAGGTAAAAAGAAAGATCACATTTTTAGTATTACAATTACTATAATGTTTGATATCAAAGTTTTTTGTAGTAGTGGTGGAAGTAAAGGTCTTCGTTACAGAAATTTATTTGCATGTAATGCATTTAGTCGAACCACAAAGGGAGCTACAAACTTTTATTTCTTTCAGAACCTTGGAAGCGCTGTTGGTCTCTCTACAGTGGGGAAGACAAAAAACATACGCACCCATTCCTCAACCTCACACAACTACAGAACTTATTGCAGCGAACTTCAAACTGGCAAAATCTATACAGTCCCACCTTATTGGAAATACTGGATCCGACCACCAAAAACCAGCCGCAAAGCCGATAGATTATTGCAGCACTCCTGCAGAAAATATGGCTGAAACGGTAAATTCAGTGTTGGATATTTTTTTTTCTATTTAAAGAGCATATAAACCTTTATTTAAAACAGTAAATAAGTGTAACGTTCTGTTGTAAGAACATTTGTTAATTACTTTTTCTTTCTTGTATGCTAGATTGGCTAACCAGGGCATCGTTTCCTATAGAGGATTCTGTCCCCCAGTTTTCCTTCATTCTGTTGAAGGGTCAGACCAGCATGTCTCCAGCACTCCTGTTTCCCTGTACATCCCCCTGGCAAAATAATCATGCTGCATTCCAGCACTGCCCTCGGTTACATTTCAAAAAGCACTTACACTGTAATGTGTGTATTTAGGCAGTGTGTTATCCACTACCTCAACAAACACCTTGCAGTCTGAGATTACGGCTAGAAGCTCTTCCTTCACTTAAGTGTTAGTTTCAATGATTAAACTAGAGTGTGGAAGGAAATCGTAGTGTACAAGAGCTTAATCAATAGTCTCTTTGTGGAACAATGTTGGATGGATACAGTTACAGGACCTATTATCCAGAATGCTCGGGACCTGGGGTTTTCCAGATAAGGGATCTGTCTGTAATTTTGATCACCATACCTGAAGTCTACTAAAACATGGATTGGGAGAGCGAGCACTTAAGGAGAGAGCCACCTCCCCAAAAAATCTAGTTTTTTAAAACGAAACAAGCTGAAATGCCGCTCCTCACCTCACCACAAAACATCCAAAAGCCTATTAATGCTTTTTTTTTTTCTTTTTTTCCTCCTTAGGTGTTGAAAGCTTTGGACCCAGTTTCCTGCACCGATAATTCATCAGACATCTCATTATCAGATTCTTCACCCTTTCTATTAGCAAAGAAAAATATTGGCAGGTTTCACCCGTACACCAGATACGAAAATATAACATTCAACTGCTGTAATCAATGCAGAGGAGAACTGATCGCTATATAACAACATTTGTACTTACTCTCCCTTTTTGCAAAGTATTTTGAATGCTGTGGGCTTATACATGCCATTCTTAAACTGCATAGCAGAGCAATATTTTTTAATCCAAAGCCTTGACCTCAATGAATAATTAAAAGAAAATGTATTTTAGAGCGGAGATCTATCCTATGTTTTATAATAAATTATTTGATAGTGATCCTAGTATAACATAATATAGACACACACTCACGTGCACACCCGAGCCCTAAGAAGTAGTAGACCTGGTGCTCAGACCCTAGGAAGTCGGCACTTCCACAATACTGCACGAAAGAAGGAAGCAGGTACCGGCACACAGGTGCAATTCAAGTAGGGGACTTAACCCTTACGTGTTTATTAAGTCGACACACAACGTTTCGGGGGCCACTCCCCCTTCGTCAGGTGGCCCCCGAAACGTTGTGTGTCTACTTGAATTGCACCTGTGTGCCGGTACCTGCTTCCTTCTTTCGCCTAGTATAACATAAACCATAAAAGGTTTACAAACAGTGCAATAGCCAACTTTGGGCAGGTTTATTTATTCTCTGAGAGTGTTTTTCTATACTGGAGCATGTTACAGTGTTAATTACTAAGCTTGGTTAAGCTTAATTTTGGATTCTGTTACGATGACATGTTCAAAAAATAAAACACATACAAACATACATGTGCTGCACTGTTTATTGTTCAACTTTAAGGGCAATACCAAACGGATTCCTGGTAGGTGAAGGTAAGAAGTGCATCCAATTAATTTAAATGTGGTTGTCTGCAATCACTACTTGGAAAAAAAAGAAAAAAGACTTGCTTCTATATATAATAAAAGGCAGTAATGCCCGGGTGCAGTAATCCTGTTTTTAAACAGGTGACCAGTGAATGATTGGTTACTATATGTGGCAAATTAATGCCTTTTTATTACATAACCCTATATATCTCAATATGTAAAACTGACAAATGGACCTTTATGCCTGACGGTAAGGCAGTTATTTGGTTAATTATTTTAAGAGATGCTTCAGCCTTTCAGTCACAAACTTGTTGCTTGGGTGGTTCAGAGCTTCAATACAAAACTGGCAGGGGCCCCTCATGAGTACAAAATTCTGTAGCCTGAAGGGGTCAGTTCCATTCTTACATGTGGGGGAGGGATGGTAGATGTTTGGATTAAGAAACTGATCATAACTACTCAAACTTTTTTTGGTAAAGCAGTTTTATTTATTTTGAAGAAAACTTACTTACTGAATTTTTCAGTAAACAACCAGATTTCAAAAAAAAAATGCAGTTGAGAGAGGAGCATGTATGAGTAGTGCAGTTTTAGGCTAATATGATTTCAACCTGGCCCCTCTCTTTTACAGCTCCTATCTGTCTCAGAAATGTTGTAGACCGATCTGCAAAAGGGCAGCAAAGAAATATTGTTCCTGAAAATGTTAACTTTTAATGTACCATTTCAGCAGATGTATGATGCACTGGCACAAGAGGACGTGTGAGGAGTCACCGCTCCTTATAACTTCCTGACAGACCCAGGAACAGTTTTAGGACATCCATTGAAAGGAGTAACAAAGCCTCTTTAGTACCTGCCACATCCAGGTCAGTGGTATAGTATCCATCTATTCAGCCTGTAGAAAATTTGATCGTATACACTGAAGGGTTGGCCAGTGAATGGTCTAGTGCAGTGATCCCCAACCAGTGGCCCCTGGGCAACATGCTGCTCACAAACTCCTTGGATGTTAATCTCAGTGGCCTCAAATCAGGTGCTTATTTTTTAATTCCTGGCTGAAGTTTTAATTGCATGAAAACCTTGAAATGCCAAACAGAACCTCCTGTAGGCTACCAGACTGCATAGGGGCTACCAAATAGCCCTTATTTGGCACCCCCATGAACATTTAGCATGCTTGAGTTGCTCCCTAACTCTTTTTATGTTTGAATGTGGCTTAGGGATAAAAAAGGTTGGGGACCCCCACTCTAGAGACTACACTAGACAGCGAACTACTCTGCATTAAACGTCTCAAAGGACTGTCCTGCCATTTTATCTAAATCTAATTTCTGTTCGAATTCCATTGCTTGAGCCATCAGCCAAACCAGTGGATCAATGTTATTTGGCTATCCATTTATATCCAGTCAGATGGATTTAAAATTGTGTCCCTTCTTCCCATAATTTCTCCCCATACTTTTTATTCATGTCCTTATTTTCACATATAAAAATATGACTCATGACTATTTTTTGAACCTGACGATTTTGGATGCCCCAAAACAGGCTTATAAAAATAGAATTTTTTGCACCCAATAATTTCGTATGCCCTATACAGGCTTCTAATTTGATTTGTAGTTCAACACAGATTTTATAGCCAGATGGATAATCACAAGAAATGTGTGGAAAACAAGAATTAAATCTGGCCCAGAGTCTTAGATTTGAAACCCCAAAATATATATATGGCAAGTATCCGTAACACATAATACCACGCAACATGAATAACAAAGGGAAATGATTTCTATCTTGTAAACAGCACATTGAGCACTTTTATCAAGAATGCTGAGAGAAGATTTATGTGTAATTATCCACATAACGAAATGATCTAGAGTCGGATATGCTGTACAGCAATGTCTGTATTTGCTTATTTCTTCTGGCATCCAGTAAAAGTCGTCTTGATCTTTCCAGTGCTGCTTGCTGTTCTGTTCGTTTTTGTATTCTCTTCTCTTTTAACCACCTAAATGAACATATTTGTGAATGTATCAGAATATCTCAATGAGTTGTAATTCTAGTTTAAGTACAATGTAGCAGCTAGTTTAAGTCAGCTGTTGTCCCTAAAGAGGTGCTGGTTTCAACAAAGTATTATGTTTGGTGAACTATAGTAGAGCTGGCAAGGTGTGGTGGTTTTATAAAAAAAAGCTTGTGAAATATTAACATATTCACCCTAGTTATAATCTTAGAAGGGGTTAAACAGCTTTGGTTATCTCATGCTAAGAAAGCATGGAAAATGTAACCTTGAACAGCCACTCTTCATAGAAAAACATGCAGCTATTATTATAACTGTAAATTGAGATTGGTGCTCTCTTCCATTGACTTAGACAGGACCTCGATAGGTCTGAGATGGCAGATTTTTGGATTTGGGCTTTTTGCAGCATCACAGTATAATAAATCTCGAAAAATCATGTTATTTTTTCCTCTAAAAATGTTGTAGTGAAAAAAAATTAATTTTTCGAGATTTTAACATTCAGATAAATAACCCCCCCCCCAAAAGTTGGAAAAAATGGAATTGATTGCTTTTGTGCTTGCCTGTAAGAAATCCAGCATATGTCTCCATTCTTTTGAAAAGCAACATTTAGAAGTGTTCTCAGATACAATCGGAAACCTTGATCATTTATTAAAAACATTACCCAGTGTGAGTACTTCCAGACTTTTAATATATAACAGCATCTCAGTCTAGAATTAAGATGTTTCTCAAGGTTACCTCTCCCCCCCAAAACAAACCTCCCTCTCTCTCTCTCTCTCTCTATAGATATATACAGTACATACAATTTACACACACATACATACATATTGAGATTTTTCTTGGCCCAGTTCACGGTCACCCAGTAATACTTTTCTTACCTTTTGAACGCTTTTTCACCCTCTCCTCTTTCCTGCAGGTAGGCAATAGCTTCTTGTTTTTTCAGGTCATCTATCTTTTGTTCTCTCAGCTTTTCTTTATGCTTTCTCTTGAGCCAGAGGTTAAAGGCCTTCTGTGGATCTCTTTCTTCTTCCTACAGTAAAATATTTTAAACAATATTACCGTGCTCTGTAAGGCTACAAATGTATTGTTACTTTTCTATTACTCATCTTTCTATTCAGGTCCTCTCCTATTCATATTTCAGTCAGTTAAGAGACATTATCCAGCCTTGTGCTGTAATGATGTGCAGGTCAGGGTTTTCCTGACCCGCACCCAACCCTAACCCGCCCTGCTCCAGCCCGCAGCCACGCTTCCGGGGTCCTTTTATAGACCCATGCCGACCCGCTGATGAGGGTGATGTCACAAAAGGGGCAGGGCGAGCAGACACAAGACTATAAAACTGGAAGTCGGAAGCCGGCATTTGAAGGTGTAGGAGCAGTGCGAGGACCCAAACCAGCGGGTATTGACTATTGTGCTGATCCTACTTTTGCTTATTGTTTAAAAGAAAACTTTACCCCAAAAATGAATATTTAAACAACAGTTTATATCATATTAAAGAATGTTACCAAACTGGAATATATATTTAAGTAAATATTGCCCTTTTACATCTCTTGCCTTGAAGTACCATTTTGTGATGGTCTGTTTGCTGCCTCAGAGATCACCTGACCTGGAATACTACAGCTCTAACAGTAACAGGAAGAAGTGTGGAAGCAAAAGACAGACGGCCCTTATTTGCAGGTCTCTAAAAATATATTTAATATATTTTTAGAGACCTACATTGTTCGGGGGGTATAGTTTCCCTTTAACAACAAAACAATCTTTGGATATTGTTATGACTTGCGTTAAACAGGGCAAGCAGAGAGATTGAAGATACTCTATGGGGCAAATTCACTAAAGGGCGAATTTTTGCCAGCCAACTATCTGCCACAATTTGCACCATTTCGTCAGGCGAAAATTCGTTACCACTACGCTAATTCACTAAAATGCGAAGTTGCGTCTCAGCAGCCAAATGCTGGCAAAGTTTTGCTATCGTTAATTAGTCAGAGTGAGCATTTTATAGCAAACTTTTCAATTCTGCCTAGCGAAACTTCGTTAGTACTCTTATGTTTAGGTCAATTTGCATAGGGTGGGTACATGTAGGTTGTATAGACATCCTAATTGGAGATGTTGTTGCGAATGCTTGAAGTGACCAATTATTAAATGTCCACCCTAAAACAAATGTGGTATGTCCCTCAAATGGTTGGAAAAAAATGAACACAAAAATCTTTAATAGTTAGAACTTTTGAAGGTAATCCTGCTTTAAAATATGAAAAATGAAATATGAAAAAACACCAGCGTTTTTTAGAACTTTTATGACTTTACGACATCCAGGATATGATGTCACTGACATAAAATCGAGGAGGATTTCGTTTCATTTTATCAGTTCGCCTGGTCTAAGGTGGCTAAGGAAACTCTGGCGAAAGATGTAATGTTTTGTAAAATTTGCACTTTAGTGAATTTGCGGAGTAACATCGTTCGCATGATCAAAAATTTGCCTGGTGATAGGGCACAAATCTGCGCTAGCGATGGTCTATTTCCCTAGAGCAGTGCTGTCCAAGTTCTATGGTACCGAGGGCCGGAATTTTTCCAATCTACATGGTGGAGGGCTGATAACGGAAGTCAGTGTTAGCCACTCCCTGTTTTTAGACCACACCCACTTTAAACCACACCCATGTTACCGCAAGACCACATTAATAGCACACCAAAAAAACAAATGGTTGGTGCTCACTGCAGGGATCAGGGCCAGAACTAGGGGCAGGCAGAGTAGGCGGCTGTCTAGGTGAAGCTTCCTGCTGGCACAGCCAGGTACAGATTTGGGGCCCATATGTTTGCTGTTGCTGCTGGGCACTGGCACAGGTACATAAATACTTGGGGGCAATATAATGTGATCAGATTTATTTTTGGCTGCTCCTGACACAGGTGAAGATTGGGGGCAATATGATGGCTGCAGGAGGGCTGTATGATGGATGGCTGCTGAGCTTGCTTGCACAGGTACAGGGGGCAGTAATATAAATGAAAAAGTGTTGTACACTTTCTTGCTCTCTTTATTTAAAATATTTACCATCATGGTAAGGAGGGAAATGGTACTGCAGGACAGGGGGTGCTGATTGAAGCTCTTGTCTAGGGTGCTGAACTACCTTGTGCCTGCCCTGGCAAGGATGTCACCCATATGGGAAAAAAGCTAAGTCATATAAGACATACCCACAAAACCATATGCCTCCTCCTCCCCTGTGTATAATACAGTATCTAAGCATATGATTAAACACTTTAGGGGCCACTAACAATAATTTTCAAATGCTAACAAACCCCCAGAACAAATACCAAAGTATGACACACACAGGGAGCATAGGGAAGGCAGAACAGAGCAGGAGACAGGAATCAGGACCAGTCTAAGATGTACTACATACAGTGACACAGTGCTGGTGCCTCATTTTGTAAAAAGTGTGAATAGGAGAACAATGTGGGCAGTTTCAGTCTGGGTCTCAGGTAGAACAGTACAGGCTTTAGGGGAGTGAACAATGGAGGTGTCACAAGTGTGAACAATACAGGGGGATCACAGGTGTGAACAATGCAGGGGATTAGTCTGAATTTGTGGTTTAGACAATGCAGGGGGTATATAGTGATACCTTTTAAATTTTACATATGGTAAACAGACACAGCAGGCAGACTTTGATTTGGAGGGCCACATGAGGTTGGACAGCCCTGCCCTAGAGAATTGTCCTGTGCACCTGTTAGTAACTTGGCGATGTCCCTGCGGATTGGATTTTGGCTAATTTTCGCTAGCAAACGGCCACCTCACCCTTTAAAAATATATTATATTTCACTTGGGTTATATCCACCGTTTACCATTTGTATGCTCCACAGACAAACAACAGACTCCCTGTATGACCAGAAATTTCTCCATAGAAAAATAATATACTGTAACTGATGTTAAGGTTAAAGCACAAATATGTGTAAGGTATTATAGATAAAATAACAAATTATCAGTAATATTACACTTTTCATACTCTATTCCAGTGATCCCCAACCAGTGGCTCGTGAGCAACATGTTGCTCACCAACCTCTTGGATGTTGCTCCTAGTGGCCTCAAAGCAGGTGCTTATCTTTGAATTCCAGGCTTGGAAGGAAGTTTTTGCATAAAAACCAGGTGCACTGCCAAACAGATCCTCCTTTCATTTGCTAGTCCACATAGGGGCTACCATCAGTCAAATACAGCCCATATTTGGCACCCCCTGGAACTTTTTGCATGCTTGTGTTGCTCTCCAACTTGTTTTTACATTTGAATGTGGCTCACGGGTTAAAAAGGTTGGGGACCCCTGCTTTATTCTATAAGTGCAAACAGCGAATAAAAGAAATCTTGACAATTTACAGTAAAAAATCACATGGGACTGGCTCATGGCCAGATACTGCAAATGCGGTACCAGTTTGACAGCCATAGTATACAGTATGCCAAAGATATTTTTTTTAGGTTTTACTTACTGTGACAGACATGACTTCCAACAGCTTGGCCTGCTGAATTCTCCTTTCCTCTGCAAATTGGTCTTTTTTTTTGTGTATCCAGGCTTTGAAGGCAATTTCATTTTCTTTCCTTTTTTGTTCTTCTTCTTCCTTCTTATGATCTTCTTCCTTTTTCCAAAGAGCCATAATTATTGCCATGATCAGTGTTTTAAAGTCTATGAATTTTAGGTGGTATAATTTTAGTGGTATAAACTACAGTGTTGTTATCTAGTATCTGAAATACTTGGTACTTGACCATTTCCATATGACCACCAAAACCTTTCTGCCAATCAGACTTGCAGATCAACTAAAATTTAGACCGCTCTACATTGAGCTCTTATTTGTCTTTCTGTAGATAATTGAATGCCCAGGTCCATAGAAATTATTTTGTAACATTATGCATCTCTACTAGAGCTGGGCATCTCAAATCTACACCTCCAATCCCTTCTCACTCATTACAACACCTGACTCCAAAAAGCATCTGGATAAGTCATTAGGCTAGAGGTTCACATATCTCTTTCCAACCTAGACTGTGAATATTTAAACAATGTGTTCAGTACTGGCAATAAGTACATTGTTGTTGTAATATTAGTTTAAGTTGTGTTTATTTATTGTTAATGCAAAAATTAAAGTACAGATATGGGATCAGTTTTCCAGAAAGTTCTGAATTACAGAAAGTCTGTCTCCCACAGACTCCATTTTATCCAAATTATTTCCCTGTAATAATAAAACAATCCCTTGTGCGTGATCCCAACTAAGATATAATTTATATTTATTAGAGCCAAAATCATCATATTGGGTTATGTTTACAGGATTTCTAGTAGACCTAAGGTATGAAGATCCAAATTATGGAAAGATCCATTATCTGGAAAACCCCAGGTCCCGAGCATTGTGGATAACGGTAGGAGACACAAATGAATTCCAAATTCTACACTCGTACCTAACTCCTACAGTTTTACAGTTAGATCAGGAGCTGAGGTGGTTACACACAGAGAGATACCCTCCATGTCTTAACCTATATTAAAATTATGCAAACGTACCTCTTTTTTCTGCTTCATCTGCCTTTCATGGGTCCTTTTTTGAAGCTCTTTTTGCTCAGGTGAAAGGCAAAATGTTGTGTTCCTACTTGGTAGCCCTGCAGATTGCACTCTACGGGGAGAATTCATTCTGTGGCTGAACTTCATTAAATGAGCAGCAGAACTTGGGCGAGCCTTTGGTGTAGAAGGTGGCTGAGGTAGGTAAACATCATTATAACCATTAATTCCCTTCTGTCCAACAGTTCCTTCCTTACCAAGTGTACTTGGCTGCTGGGCATTAATTAGGGATTTTTGCATATCTTTCTCACTAGATGAATTATTTATTGGTGGAAGAAAACTCTGACTTTCAATATCGCTTAAAGTGACAAGCTCAAACTTTCCATCTTTCTCTATGAGAATTTTTCCATCCTTCTGTTCTCCGGCGTGACCATTGTCATCACGGTGCTCATTTGTCGATGCAGTATTGGAAAGATGAAGCTGTGACAAACCATCAACAATATTTTCATCACTACTTTCATTTCTTCCATTCTCATGATATTCCACTGGTGGAACTTCCAGATCTACCAAATTATCTTTAAATTTAAGTTTCCTCTCTCGGTTTTCATCAATAATTTCTGTCTCTAGTAGTTTGTTGGCCTCTTCAATCTTCTCTGCAATGTATCGTCTTGCTTCTTCATCTTCAGTGTCATTCGCTTCATATTCAGCTTCTCCTTCATCTTTAGCAGTCAATTCATATCTTGGATTAGCAGTATCCACCTCTGGTATAGGAGCAATGTTTTCCTTTTCTGAATTCTCATCCCCATTTTCTTCTTGCTTTATTTCTTTCTAAAAGTCAATAAATTTGACAAAAAAAAGAATTCTAAAAATGAACAGCATAAAGTTTAAATATAAAAATAACCCTGTAAACCATTTTGAACTGATATTTTTCTGATATAAAGATCATATCCATTGACATCACTGCTTTCTGCAGATGAGAGGTCATACTAAATGGTTTTGCTGTTAAGGATTTAGGGTTTGGCTCCCTTTTGCAGCGTATGCTTGGATTAGACCATTAAAACAGTTTGAGACCTAATGGGCTTTAATAATAGCATTAGGATTAGAATAATAAAATTTTCTTTCTTTATTTGTTTCTAATTTAATACTTTTTTAGAGATACACAAAAGTTTGTGATGTGCCAAAAATTACAGATACTGTTTACCATGACTGCATTATTCCTTCATGATCCTAGGATTCATTTATAAGCTGGTATTTGTTAACACATATATAGGCCTATTTACTACCACTTGAATTAATCAAATCTTTTTTAAAACTCCCACAAATTAAACTCATTTATCAATCATTTTTCTCGAATAAATGCTCTAAAATGAAGATTTTATCAAATTGTCAATGTGAAATCTGGACTTTCCAGAAAAACCCAGACTTTATCAGATTTTTCAACAAAAAATTAGAGTTTTCCCCCTAATAACCTCAACCACAAAAAAAAATCGAGATTTAATAAATGGGCCCCATAGTGTGTGATTAGTGATGCAAACATAATAAGGAATAGCCTTAACATCTAGGACTCATATCTGTACCCAAATAGTCTGTTTGAATATACCGGTCTGATTTTAATTAAATTGTGCAACACCACAATATAAATATATATTTAAGGACATCAAATATATAATGTCTCAGTAATAAATCAAAAGGCAGAATTTTTATAAAATAAAAAAAAATAAAAACTTTCCAGGTTATGCCATTGCAGAGTTACCAATATTAAAACACCAGGCCTGATTGTATCCTGACTACAACTCATACCTGTACATCTGCATTGGACTGTGCATCCTCATTTATTAACCAGTCAAGATCTTTCTCAAAATCATCTTCATAGTCGTAATCAGTTTCATCTCTTTTTTCACTCATTTTTAAGATGAACTTTTCTGTTTTCTATAAACAAATATGCATAATTAGCATAACACATTCCAAACCATATTTTAAGGATAATGGACTATAATGATCTTCTAGGAGTAGTAAGAGTACATACCCAAAAATACATTTTCTACCCAAGAAGACAGTGAGTATGGTGTTCAATAGGTATGTATAGTAACAGTGTCACAGAGAGAGGGTTTGTACTCTATAGCATAAAGTAACTCTTGACATGTCTGAACTAATGACACTACTGGCATAACATTATCCCAAGGTTAGGAAATTTTTAACATAAGAAGTTAGCTATGATTTACCTAAATGTTTCTCTTCACTGAATTCTCCATGATGTCAGGCTTAGCAGAGTATTGGGTGCATTTTATTGCATTGCCTGTAGCTCTGGCCTAACTCTGACTGCACTGTTCAAATGCCATGTATCCAGTCTATCAGAAGAATATTTACAGAAAGAGTTAGTCCCATGGGGGAAGAACTACCACCAGTCATGGGGCTCCATAATACTTGCCAGGATGACTAAGGGGGGTCTGGGTTATTGGCACTCTGGCTGATGTGGCCCATAGGGTGGTGGCCAACTAAGTAGAACCCTCCTTAAAGGAGAAGGAAAGGTTAAAACTAAGCAAGCCTTATCAGAAAGGTCCATCTAAATATACCAGTAAACCCCCAAAGTAATGCTGCTCTGAGTCCTGTCTAAAGAAACACAGCATTTCTTTCCTTCTATTGTGTACTCATGGGCTTCTGTGTCAGACTTCCTGCCTTCAGCTTAAATCTCATTGCCCTGGGCAAGAGCATGCTCAGTTTGCTCCTCTTCCCCCGCCCCCTCCCTTCTCTACTGTAATCTGAGCCCAGAGCAGGGAGAGACTCAGGCAGGAAGTGATGTGACACCACATTAATACTGCAGCTCCTTTCCTAAACAAACAGAGAGTTTTTAGAGCTTTTTATTCAGGTATGGTAAAACATTCTACAGAATAAATATAGCATTCTAGCTTGCACTTTTGCAGCTAATCTATTGGCAATAAAATGCCTCTGTAGCTTTCCTTCTCCTTTAAAGGGATTCTGTCAGGATTTTTAGGTTGTAGTTTTTTTCTAAATGACACTGTTTACACTGCAAATAATTCACTCTACCATATAAAATTCTGTTCCTGAACCAAGTGTATTTTTTTCACTGTAATATTCGTGTGTAGGCAGCCATCATGTGCAGAAACAGCCAGCACTTCATGATGGAACTGCATTCAGGTAAGCTATTGTTTCTTCAACTCAATATAACAATTAGTCGCAGTGGGACTTGGATTTTTACTACAGAGTGCTATTCTCATATATACTATGGAGCTATTATCATGTTACATTCCCACTGTTATGCTGAGGGGGGGGCATTACTCCAACTTCCAATGCAGCAGTAGAGTGACTGAAGTTTATCAGCAGAAGTCACATTACTGAGGGCACCTGAGAAACTGACATGTCTATCCCCATATCAGATTTCAAAATTAAATATATATAAAAATCTGTTTGCTCTTTTGAAAATGGATTTCAGTGCAGAAGTATGCGGAAGCAGCATTATTAACTGATGCATTTTGGAAAAAAAAACATGTTTTCTCATGACAGAATCTCTTTAAAAAGGACACCCTATCACCCAACGTTATTAAAGGAGAAGGAATGGTCCATGGTCAATGGGGGGTGCCAGATATTAGGACACTCCCCAGGGATTGTAATAATTCACCTTACCAGTGCTCCGGTTAGCAGAAAACTGCAGGGTACATGTGAGCAAGCAATCCTCTTCCTGCTTCTTCATAATTCGCATGGGTGTGCATGAGCAGTAGAGTGAAAAGCCAAACTTAAAAAACAAAAGCTGACCTTTTCACTGTACTGCTCATGCATTGGCCATGGGGTTTGGAAGGAAGAAGATGAAAGGTAGAGGATGGCTTGCAAGTATCCCAAGCTGGTGCAATATTTTGCTAACAGGAGCACCAGCCTGGAGTATCAGGTAAGTAAAGACAATCCTTGGGGGTTGCCCTAACATTTGCCCCCCTCCCATGGATTGGACCTTTCCTTTTCAATTAAGTCTGCTCAATGCCAAATTAAAGGAACAGTAACACCAAAAAAGGAGTGTTTTAAAGTAATAAAAATATCATGTGGTGTTGCCCCGCACTGGTAAAACGGATGTGTTTGCTTCAGAAACACTACTATAGTTCATATTAACAAGCTGCTGAATAGCAATGGCGGAAGTTGAAAAAAAGGCTATATGGCACAGTAGTGGGTAACACATAACATTGTGTTCTACTGAGCTTATCTGCTATCTGCTGTTTAACTTGAGCCTTTTCTCCTTTGAATTGCTGCCCTCATGCTATGCAGCTTATTTATATAAACAATAGTTGTTTTTCTGACGCAAACACAGCAGTTTTACCAGTGTAGGTCAACATTGCATTATATTTGTATTACTTTTAAAACAATTTAATTTTTTGATGTTACTGTCCCTTTAAACTACTGCACAATAACATGCATATAATATTAGCCCTGTTGCAGCCTCCTTGCTGGTGCTGTAAGTTCCTCTTCATAATGGATTGAAACACAGTATGCTGCCCAGCAAGGTGGGCATTGTAACTTTCCTGATTAGCATTCTCTAAAATGAGAACAAAGAGCAATTTTGAGCATTTTATTGTAAGTGGGTGATGGATAAAAGCTCTGGCTGAACCACCTGGTTCTCTCTGCAAGTGATCTCTGCACTTCATGTGATTAGTATCCAAATTAATGGAGTGGCTGATTATGAACATGTTGTCTCCTGTCTTAACATCCTCTGTATGCCATTACCCAGCCTAAGTGATAAAAGAGAGTTTTGTGAAAATGATTTGTGTTATTTTGCATAGTTTTTGCATAATTAATTAGGCAATATTTAACTGAGGGAATAGCATGTGCTGTGGTTTCTTGTTTAGAAAATGCCATCAAATATTAACTCAAAACCCCCGTTTTACAGTTTTCAGAGGACCAGAAATAAATGTTGTAAAATCAGGGAAAAAGGTAAAATCTGTGAAATGTATTAGGCATATATATTGGTGGGACCACATAAAAACAGTGAAAAATGAGTAAAAACTTAAAATCAGGGAATATAAAATTGAAGCTTCAGAGTATGTGAAGTTTTAAGTGAATAGTCTCCTTAATGAAGCAACAGCAGCTAGGCTGTAGTTAAGACATGCCCATTATAAAACAATTTTATTTTGCTGGCTCTGTCTGTGGCTAATTCCTTCCTGTATCTTGTTAGGTTGTAAAGTGGCTGTGACTGAATGATATGTTGTACTGGAAGGATCAAGATATTGGTTCATGATAGTACAGCTCCACATGCCACAGGTAACGAAAATACCCGAAGTTTTTTTAATTAAACATTTCCAGCTTTTCAAAAAACATGTAATGAATGATACCCGTGTAAGTATAGTACAGCGTACCACCCTGTAATCTAATGTAAAGAAGTCATAGACAAAGTATAGGTTGGGTCCCTTGAACTTTTACCTTTAAGGCGTTGTTCACCTTTGAGTTCATTTTTAGTATGTATGTGGTGATATTCTCACGTTTTCGTAATTATTTGTGGTTTTTTGAGTTATTTAGCTTTTTATTCAACAGCTCTCCAGTTTGCAGTTTCAGCAATCTAGTTGCTAGGGTCTGATTTACCCTAGCAACCATGCACTGATTTGAATAAGAGACTGGAATATGAATAGGAAAGGACCTGATTAGAAAGATGCAGTGGCTTAACGATAGAGGAAGCAGACCCCTCAGTCGCGGGGGGGCCCGGGGAACAGGGGGCCCTGACTGTGGGGGTCTGCTTCCTCTATAGCTCCTCCCCAGCTACTCTCTCTAACCTGTGAGGAAGTGGGAAGCAAGTTGGGCGGAAGTGGGCGAGGTGTCATGTGGGCGGGGCAGATGGGAAGTGGGCGGCAGTGTCAGACTGGGATGTCAGGGGCCCACCAGAAAACCTTAGACCATGGTCCAACTTTCCAAACTATTATTCCTCCTCTCCTCACTCAACCTTTTTATTCTCCTAGTCTTTTATATCACTTACTATATTCTTCCATTTTTTCCCCATAAAGAAATAGGGAATGACCATGAAATATGCTAAATGGTTAGAAGCAAGAGGCCCACTGACACCTGGGCCCCCCGGGAGTTTTCCTGGTATCCCTGTGGGCCAGTCCGACACTGGTGGGCGGGAGGATGGGGTTCTGAGTGTGCACACTCTAGTTATGCCACTGGAAAGATGACTTACAAAAAGTAACATTTGAAAGCTGGAAAGAGCCAGAACTAGAAGGAAAAATAATTTAAAAACTATTTTAAAAAAATGAAGACCATTTGAAAAGTCGCTGAATTTGCCATTCTATAACATACTAAAAGTTAAATTCAAGGAGAACCATTCATTTAAGGTACCACCTGGGTTTTGAATGTAACAGACTTGTGTATTATAATAAATAAATGCCCCCCAAAATATGAGGATTTTAGAAGTCACCTCAGAGTTCCATGACCTGTATAAAAACACTCGGCCTTCAGGCTTGGTGTTTTTATATGGTCATGAAACTCCTTGGTAACTTATGATATACTTATATTTTACAAGAGGGGGTACTTTATTCACTACAGATGACCCAGCACCCACCACGAACCAGAAGGGATTGAGTGCAAGGTACTTTCTGAACATATATATATATATATATATACACACACAAATACAAGAGTCCTCTGCACTCAACCCATTATCAATATATTTAAGACAGAGACATTTTGTGCATACTGCTACTGAAAAATGCCTTACCCTTTAAACAAAACAGGGATTGTTTGTCCATATATTGCAATATATTTAAGCTGACCAACTACGTCAAAGTCATCCCATATCTGGCCAGTCCTATGCTCAATTTTATCTGATTCATTAAGAATTCTATTGCTTCATTATACATTTTACAAAGGGACTAGGTTTTACCTGCAACTTACTTGCTGCTTTCAAAGTAAACCTCCATACTTGGCTGCCCTTTTATTAGACACCAGTGGGATCACCTGACTATAGCTGGGAAGGGTGGGAGCTACAAATATATATATTTATATAGAGATAGATATCTATCTATATATATATAAAAGTCCATTAGGGGCCAGCACTTCTCATGTAGCAGGTATACTGTGCCTGGGTGCTATCAGCATCAAAAGTAGATATCCATAAAGAAGGCGAGGACTCACAGGGCTTATGACAAAATAAAGAAAAAATGTATTAGAACAAAAAGGAGTTGCTACTTTTTTTCATTTTCGTTCTAATAATTTTTTTCTTTTTCTTTACTTTTAATAATGAGATAAGCATTGAGGACATTTGTAAGCTCCAACAGTGAAGAGTGGGATATATAAAATCATTGCAGAAGAATATTATTCCATACAAATATATACGGATATATACATGGCACATAACAGACAATAGAAGAGGTTTGGCCTGGCCACAATATTACAATAAGCAAATAAAAGAAAACCACCGTTTCAGGTAACAAAAATAAGACTGAAAATATCAGTGTATTAAAATTCTCTACAATCCAATCCAAGCCCTTATTGCAGTGGAAATAACACGTTGATTCAGTCGATAGTGTGAAGGACAGATCATTGTTAATGTTTTCTCATGGAACTCTGACATGAACAGTATATGGAGCACCACAATGGATGATTAGAGAGACCACTTTAGAACAGTATACATACCACATAGCCTGTCCTACAGTACGAGCCCCTCAAGCCCTGTCACCTCCAGTATTCAGCTTACTGTAATCACAGTTCCCATAGCAACAGCCCAAGCTGCTTTCGCTTGCACCGCCCCTTTTATATTGCCCATGCTCTATGCGCCTCGCGATCCCTGTTAGACACCTTGTTCTCTTCTTATCGCTAAGACCCAAGAGAAGGATCTCACACATCAACCCTTGCGCTCATTTACCTTGCACCAGCCGCCTCAGCCTCCAGTTTCCTACCGTAAATACCCGGTATCCAGGTCACTGGAAAGCTCCGTGGTTACTATGGAGACGGTGACGCTAATCTCTCGCGATATCTGGGACTGGGCTATCTTAGGTTCTATGTGAATGATTGAATACATTGACAGCAGTAGCTTAATGCACTTTGCTCATGGTTCCATTGTAGCAGCTTGTAGTTGTTGGTGTGTAGCTTTTATGTGTATGACTGATGGGCTTCTTCTTATACTTGAGTCCTAGGATAGATGTTGGACATCCACTTAAAACTGGACCCATGGGGAAAAATAAGATATTTCATATTATATATTGACTCTGCTTAGAATTTGATGACCAGCTGGGTCTCTTATACCTTCAATAGGTGCTTACTACAGTGGGGCTCATTTATAAACAGTGGGCAAATTTGCACCTGGGCAGTAACCCATAGCAACCTGTCATTAGCTTTTTTAAAACAGTTGCAGTTTGAGCACTGAAAGCAATCATTTGATTGGTTGCCATGGGTTACTGCCCAGGTGCAAATTTGCCCACTGTTTATAAATGAGCCTCAGTGTCTTTTTACCAAAGTGCAATAGACAATAATTCAAAACTGGAAAATCTCCAAAGCATGCTAATAAATGTAAAAAAGTACAAATTTATTACATCTAATAAAACATCAAATAAACCCCTCATGGCACCTATCGCGTTTCATGCTTACCTAGCACTTAGTCATAGGCAATCTCTAACACATCAGTTCTTTTCTGATCCTTAAATACTAGCTCTCATAGACGCTCCCCACAATAAAACCAATCCCAATATTCCACATGTGTTACATATATATATATATATATATATATATATATATCTCATCCATTGGTACACATGGTGACACGCATAGGAGGTGAAACTAGACGGAAACAGCCTGTGTCATATGGGGTGGATGCTCCTATAACTAAAAGCTAAAGGGCAGAAGAGACAACGTCCTCCATGTACCAGAGGCGCACTGTAGCAGCCATTTTTATTCACGCTGCACACAGACGCCACAAGGAGGGGACGACCTCTGCTATCTGGTTAGTGGCGAGTAAGGAACGGCCATCAGAGCAGCACAACGCACAAGGGCCACAAGCCTCCCAGGACTGGTTTCCCGGACAATGGAAGCCTTTCCCCTAAGCGAAACACCTGATGCCGAGAGCACTCAGACACACCAGCCTCCACGGTGAGCATGAACTGCCTCTTCATTTTTCTAATAATCACCAGCAGTTATTAGTTTGGGCACATACCCACCCTAAGCAGAACATCTGGGGCTTAACAGCACCCGGGCGCCACCTGTTCACGGTGAGCACAACTAGTAGTAACCTGTACACTGCATTTAATTCATTAAACCTTCAGGGCATGTCCCACACCAAGCGCCACGTCCGGGGCTACAATTATTGGGTGAGCCAAGCCCCCAATTATAAAACTAGTGCTAATTGCTAAAATATGTGTTGTGAAGAGAGCATTGTTAAGAAAGATGTGCATTGCGGTCCATTTTTCCCTAAAAAGATATATATATATATATATATATATATATATATATATATATATATATATATATATATATATATATATATAAATTCCCTGTGTTAAAGCACAAGATATATACACTATATGTCATACTACTAATTGCAGACACGTTTAGAAGAGGATAGTGTATATACCCTGTGCTTTATTACAAACCACATATATCCCTTTTGAGCTGGATATATCTGTGCCATACTATTTACTACATGTATTCTTCTGAGCTGGATTTATATGTGGTTTTGTACCCACATTTAATTTATATAACTATCCGTTTTTTGAGTGTGGAGGGGGATGACCTGGAGGGGGAAGGCTCTTTTGATTTTAATTGATACCTCTAAATTCAAAAATCGTAGTGAATTTTATCCCACTCAGCTTAGAGGACCCCTGGCAGATATGTATCAGATGAAGGTAGAAGAAGCACGTTGGCACTTATACTCGAAAGTAACAAAACCCAGGGGTCCTCTCTGGTGGGAGAAGAAAGAACTGCTCTAAAAGAACTACAGGATGACAATTCTATTGTAATAAAAAATGCAAATAAGGGTGGATTAGTAGTAGTACTAGATTCTAAAATGTACAAAGATGAAGCCCTTAGACAACTTAATGACAGGGAAACTTACTTACTATTGTAAAGAAATCCCACTATTTGGAGAAACTAGAGACATTCGTTGATTTAGCTTACGCAAAAGAACTTATTAATGATATAGTAAAAAATTACCTTATACCTAAATTTCCAGTTACCCTTACTTTTTACCACTTACCAAAAGTACATAAAGCACATAGACCACCTATTGGAAGGCCAATTATTTCTGGAATAGGTTCACTGAACGTTTGTCTGAATGGGTAGACGCACACTTACAACCACTAGTACTACGACTCGACAGTTATGTTAGGGACACTACAGATGTACGAGGTAGACTGGAACATATCGTGTGGCATGAGGAATATAGCTGGGCCACACTGGATGTGGCCTCGCTCTACTCATCTATCCCACACGATAGAGGCGTGGAAGCCATCAAATATCATTTGGACAAATATAGTGATCACACTGAGGAACTAAAAGAATTTCTTCTTTTGGCTATAAGATTCCTTCTGGGACACAACTACTTTTTATTTAATGAACAATATTATCTGCAGCAGTGTGGGACAGCTATGGGAGCGAAGTTCACTCCTTCCTTTGCCAACCTTTACATGGGTTGGTGGGAGGAGACCCACATTGCTGCAGATAAAAATCAATATTTGAAATGATATATTCATTATATTGACAATTTACTTTGCATTTGGACATGGAAAGAACAGCAGTGTAGAGAATTTGCACAGAGCATCAATACTAATGATCTGAATCTACGATTTACAGATTACTTTTCAAAAACAGAAATATAATTTTTAGATGTGAAACTCACAGCTAAATCAAACAGTATAAACAACTATTTATCGGAAACCGTGCAGCGGAAATACGCTGCTTCATGCACATTCATGCCATCCAAGAAGCCAAATACCTGGAATTCCCACTGGACAATTCCTGCGGTTGCGACGGAATTGCTCAACCATAGGGAATATAAAACAATGGCAGATGATATGAAGGATAGATTTAAAGAGAGAGGATATAGTAATAAGATTATCAAAAAAGCATATGCAAAAGCTGAGACTACAGATAGGAACACTTTTGTTTACGCAAAACAATAAATATACCATAACAATTGTGAACACAAAATACCCTTTATTACAAGATATAGCAGGCAATACAAAAGTATAGTTAAGGTGATCAAAAAGTTTTTGCCTATTCTGTATGCAGATGGAGATTTTTTCAATGCATTGGTTCCAGGGATAAATGATGTGGCAAGACAAGCTTACACTCTTGGTGACAATGTTTTCCCCGAGTCTGTATAGGGAAAGACAATACAGGAAACAAGGCGAATTTCTGAAATTTAGTGGGTGCTTTAAATGTGGTCATAACCGGTCCATTACATGCAAGCACTTAAAGACCTCACAAGAATTCTGTTCAACAGTGACCAATAAAAAGTTTAAGATTAAACAATATATCAACTGCTGCTGCAGTAAGGGTATCATTTACCTTATCACATGCACTAAATGTGGCAAACAATATGTGGGATGCACCACTAGATCATTAAAAGAACGTATTGGAGAACACATTAACCAAGTCAGTATACAAAATTAAGTAATAAAACCAATGTCACTAGGCATTTAATGACTGCAATGGCAGTAACCTAAAGCATTTGGAATATTGTGATTGGTTTTATTGTGGGTAGGGTCTATGAGAGCTAGTATTTAATGATCAGAAACGAACTGAATTGTTATGGATTGCCTATGATTAAGTGCTAGGTAAGCATGAAATGCATTAGGCACCATGAGGGGTTTATTTGATGCAATAAATTTGTACTTTTTTAAATTTATTAGCACGCTTTGGAGATTTTTTGAAGTCAATAGACCATAATAACTTGAACCACAGCTTTGGTTGCCACCTTTTCTGTAAAAAAATACCGGCCTTCCTATATATTTATCTTTTTTCCTTATTAATAACATTGGGATCAGCCATCATTTTTACCAGCCAGGCAAGTAAAATACCGGTCAGGTAGCAACCCTAACCACAGCAGATCTATTAAAGTGTAATAGTTGCAGAGTTGTTCACATACAGATTGTCGCATTCGCACAAGCGGTTTTGCAAGATCTAACAAAAACTAGTTCCAGAATTGTGCCAAATAAAGACACATTTGTTTACAATTTATATCACCACCGAGAGTGGCGTTATGTGAAAAAATTGTCAGTTCCTTTTAACACAAGCTGAACATGTATAAAGCACATACATTAATTTACATCAATATTTGTTCATTGCATAGCATGGAGCAAGAAAATGTGCAGGGACTTATAATTGTATGCAGATAGAAAACACAAGTGTAATTGTATATTGCCGTAGCATGTCTAGATTTCATGGGGTGTTTACTTTTTAATGTAATTGTTACTTTGATTTTTTTTTTCCATTTGGTTTATGAGGCCTTATACAGTCAGCGAAAGTAGATACATTGCTGCATAATTTAAGAACACATGAGTACAGACATTTGGTGAGAAAGCAATATATACAGTGTGACTGTGTGGGTTCTTGTGCATTAGTAAAAACACATACCTGTTAACAATGGACACGATAGTGGGTGGATGAATTAGTTTGATTAGCAGCTTATGGTTAACATTTCTCTGCCTAATTAACAAGTGCTAGACTTTAGTAGACAGAAGATTAGGGATGGGCGAATTCTTTCACCGAAAAAATGACGCCCATAGACTTGTATGGCATTGTGCGTCAAAATAAAAAGACGCACGTAAAAAAAAAAAATTCGCCACGCAACAAATTTTTTTTTAAGCCCATAGACTTTAATGGACATCGGCGACATTTCGGCGGTGAATTTTTGGCAAAATGAAACAGGTCAAATTCGCACATCCTTACAGAAAATCTATTCAATACACCTGGGGTAGACAGTTTCTGGTCATAAATAAGTGCTAAACCCTAAAAATGATTAGAAATTAGAAATGCCATATTTTATTGAATTTTATGCACCAGCCTAAGGGCTCTTACACATGGCCATTTTTACCTGCACTTCCCTGTGTGATGCTTACTTCCGTTCAGCCGCAGGGGCGTGCAGGAGTATTGATCAATTATTTTGAAGGGGGCTGTACTCACACAGATGCATGTAAGCACCAAATGCAGGTTGGGACGCAGCATGTTGCATTTCACCTGCGTTCCGCGCATACATGCGTCTGTGTGAGTGCGTCCGCGTGAGTACAGCATTGTGTGTGTGCATGTGGGTTGATCAACCCCTGCGACTTCATCTGACATTTCTGTCTCTTACCTTATTTCCGTTGCATGCGATTTGTCGCAGTGCGTTGGATTGCGCTGGAAACGTCCGTGTAGACCTACCCTAATGCTGCCTGCTCTGTCAAGAAATTAGGCACATCACTATTCCATCCGCCTTAAATAAGAATGACTATTTTTTATATTAAAGTAAAACTATACCCCCCAAACAATCTAGGTCTCTATTAAAAGATACTGAGTAAAACAGCTCATTTGTAAAACCCTGCTTCATGCAAATGAACCATTATCATAATAATATACTTTTTTTTAGTAGTATGTGCCATTGGGTAATCATAAATAGAAAATTGCCATTTTAAAAAATAAGGGCCACCCCCTGGGATCGTCGGATTCACTGTGCACACATACAAACCACATGTAAGGTCACATGAGCCAATTAACAGACAGAGTTCTGCCTTTTGCTTCCTCACTTCTTCCTGTTACAGTTAGTGTTGTAGTATTTCTGGACAGGTGATCTCTGAGGCAGCACAGATAGAGTCACAAAATGGTGGTTCAAGGCAAGAGATGTAAAAGGGCAATATTTATGTAAATATATATTCCAGTTTGGTAAGATTCTTTAATATGTCATTCAATTTGATATAAACTATCTGTTGCTTAAGTATTCATTTTGGGGGTATAGTTTTCCTTTAAGCAGAACAGTTCTAAGATTAAAAAAAAAAAAACGAACCTGTAAGTAAATTATAGGCTTTCAGACTTTTTGGGTTCAGTCCCACTTTGTGGGCCACGCCACACTTAGCACAAAATAACGTCACTAAGAAAATGTATTGTGCACCACTGTTTCCAATAGGAGAATCGCGTATGGAGGGTGGCCCGGCTGCACCAGTTATGTTACTGGTTTAAATGGCTAAAAATCACCAGATCAATCTACCCCTTTGTGTTTTGACTTTAGGTACACAGATTTACCACTGTAGTCGGTAACTATGTCATTACTCTATGTTTACTACATAAAATATAAGTTGTTACATTCTCTCTCTACTTCTTTAACCAGCACAGAATTTGACTAAAATTTTTAGTAGGTGCGGGATAGCCAAACACAGTCCTGCAGTCACACAAGCTTCAGTTCTCTATCAGGTCAGCCTAGCTGCCGATTGGTCCTATCCTACAGTGCAGAGCACAGAGTGCTGCTGGCTCCCCTGCACAGCCAAGTAAAGGAGGCAGCACAAACACATGGGCAGGCCTAAGTTTTTGGAGAATTTTTTCAATAAATTAGTCTAAAACACAACTCTATACACACATTATGTCTGTAGTTAAAAGTATAATTTACGGGCACATTTTTTTGTTTTTGCACAATAGGCCTCCTTTAATGTGCACCTGCATTTGTTTATTTTTAATTCCATTATATTGTGACGAATATAACGAATTGTTAGGATTTCAATTCACACTTTACTTTTATGGATCACTTTAGAAGTTTTTGATAGGAAGTTTGCCTTTAAATTGACCTCACACTTATTAAGTTAAAGGAATTCTGTGATAGTAAAATGTTTTTTTTTTTTTTAAAGTTAGTAGTTTTGCTGTAGCAGATTTCTGCACCGAAATCCATTTTTCAAACAAAAGAAAAAAAAAAAAATCAGATTACCTTAGATTTCATTTTGAAATCCGACATGGGGCTAGACATGGTGTCAAGTTTCCCAGGTGCCCTGTGCTCTGATAAATGTCACTCTTTACTGCTATATTGCTTGCTCCCTCTGCCCCCCCAGCAGCAGCCTATCAGCAGAAAAATGGAAATGTAACAAGCTGGTCGATACGAGAATAGCAGTCAGTCACACTGGGACTCTACACTTGTTGGTTCAGGAATAAAACTGTATATGATAAAGTGAATTATTTGCAGTGTAAAAAGTCATTTAGAAGTAAAAACGACACCATAAAAATCATGACAGAATCCCTTTAACCTTAGCAATAACTAGCAAAAAGGCAGCAACATCCAGGTAAGTTAAAAATAAACCTGTCTGTTTTATTGAGTTTTCAAGAGAGGTCACTTGTAACAGAGTAACAAAAGTAAAATCAACTTACAGAGTTTGTTCATTAACCAGAACACCCTGTTCCACTGGCAAATTGGCCAAACAGGTACTGATCTTTACAGCAAAGTTTAAGCCCTCCAATTTAGGGTGGTGGCAGACAAGGCTACAGAGGGAGATTAGTCGCCCATCGACAAATAGTCTCTTCTTCGGGCAATTAATCTCCCCTAAATGCCTTCCTGCTGGCTAGAATGTAAATTGCCGGCGTGATGGCACCCAGTAGCCTCGTCTGCCACCACCCTAAGGGTAGTATCCTACTGAGAAAGCATGGTGGACCACATGAAATGCATAGAGGAAGTCTTAATCTGAATTATGTATTTCTACAACACATTGTTGTTATGTTTGTTATGCTTGGTAGTACACCAAATTGGGATTTTTTTTTATTCAGCATTAAAAGACATACTTCCTTTCTGTATTGATTGGTTTTGAAGTTTTTTTTACATCATGTCTAGCACAAATATATCTGGTGAGTAGGCAATGTCTCCAGAGAGGCAAATATCACCTTTACATATTTGAAATCACTTTCACCCGTGGTGTGTGGCTGTGTGCACTAATATAATTCACTTGTTTAGAAATTCTACAGGTTTTGGTTTTGTACTGTGCAACAGTGTCCTAAGCATCATGTGCTTTTTTAGGAATGTGTGCAGTGATCGGTATCTGCCACCCATATTGCTTTGAACTTTGGCCAAGAAGCTTTGTGTTCATTTTATCTGAAAACAAAACTGTGCACCTAGGTCTTTCTCAAGTTTTTTTTATTTTTTTTTGCAAACTCCAGATGTCATGTTATCTGGTTCTTTTCAGTAATTGCTTCTTTTAGGCCACAATATGTTACAGGCCAATGCAAAGCTTTTGATAGGGTTATCCCATACTAACAGACAAGTAAGATGTGGTAGGATCATGCTGTGGGCTGCTTTTCATGAGCAGAGCCTTAGCATCTAATTAAACAGGTGTAGACAATATGGCAAAATACCCTAAAAGTGCTACAAAACCGATCTTGGGAAAGAGTTTCTTGCAGCAAGACAATTATCGTAAACACAAAGAATGATGGTGTGCCTCAAAACAGGTGTATGTTCTATGATGGCCCTTGTTTCCATCCCAGGGACAGTATCTGCCAAGAACAATAGGCCAAAATCACTCCCAAACAGTACGCACAGCTGGTATGTACTTACCCCAAAATACGTAAAGTAGTTACTACTGAAAAGTGTTGCTCTATGAATATTAAAATATTTTCAGTACTTTTGAAATAAATATGAGAACATGATTTCCAAATAGGATATACATTTCAACAGAGATGAATACTTGGATGTACAGTGTACAACATGAGGGTTACACCTACTGGCGTTTTCAAATTGACAACACAGAAGTAAAAAATATATTTGAATTAAAGCCATTTGTCTATTTAAAAATAAAGGCTTGTTCAGAAGCCATAATGAAGTAGTACCTTAATTTTTTTAAGACTATTAAAAGCTAATGTACAAACATATACAGTTTACACTATAGATATCAACTATGCTATATTACTAAGAAACTATTTATAAATGTATCCCCGCATTGAATTGCAATATGTATACAAGAGACCTTATTGGACCATATCAGCCCAAATCGTATGGACACATTTTTTAAATACAGAGCTCTGTCCTGCTTATGTCCTACCCCAACCTCAAACGTGCTTCTACCTAATGATCTGCATAGGTGTCACAATATAGGGGTTGGGTATGTTTCCCTAAAATGCAAGTCCCTACTTTAATCAACTTTTTGCAGGTAGCAAAATAAAGTTCTCCAAGAAAAAAAACAACACATTTGTATTACAGATCCCGATGTTATTTTGCTTTTAATGCCACAGATTAACTGTAAGGCATGTGCAATTTAGTCAGTATATTTAATATACAAGGAATTAAACGAACGGTTCAGTGTAAAAATAAAAATTGGACAAATAGGCTGTGCAAAATAAAAAATGTTTCTAATATAGTTAGCCAAATATGTAATCTATAAAGGCTGGAGTGACTATATGTCAAATATAACAGAACACAACTTCCTGCTTTTCAGCTCTCTATCCAAGTTAAGTTAGCAACTTGAAGGGGGGGGGCACATGGGACATAACTGTTCAGTGAGTTTGCAATTGATCCTCAGTATGCAGCTAAGAATCAAATGCAAACAGTTATCCCCCATGTGCCCCCCCCTCAAGTCACTTATAGTAACCAATCAGTGGAAACCAAGAGAGCTGAAAAAACAGAAAGTAGTGTTCTGGTTATTATGTTAGACTAATCGTCACTCCATCCTTATACATAACATTTTGGCTAACTAACTATATTAGAAACATGTTTTATTTTGCACAGCCTATCTATTTACCACATTTTTATTTTTACACTGAACAATTTCTTTAAGTTAATTGATTGAGGTCAAATTCTGCATCTTTCAGTGCATTCCTCCAAGAAACTGCAGGTTGACGATCTGTTCTCCACACCGTTTTAGCGATTAGTGCCATGCAGTATTTAAATAAGCATAACTATGGTGGCCACAGACAATGATGCCACAGACCAAACCCTGTATGGTTCCAAAGCTAGCTTCCTCATGTTTTTACAGTTTCCCTGTATCTTTACATCAAGCAACACAGATGTTCAATATCTGCCCTGCACATATTAGCTCTCTGATCACTTCCAGCAGGTTGAGGGATTTTGGTCTGTGAGGTGCCAATTTGCATCATTTAGTACAGAAGAATGCCTGCATCTATTGCACATGCATGAAAAACTGCATGAAACATTCTTACCAACCTAATACCAGGAAAATAAATGTTTGCAGAGAACACCCTACATTATCTTGAGGAAACCATTACTGCTATTCATACTGTTTTTTTTACTCAATGTGCAGCATAAAAATTCCCATTGTGTTTATATATTTATACTATGAAAGTTCACTTGCAACAGTGTTAGCTACAATTGTGCACAATAAGGTAAATATAAGGCACATATATTGTGTTTAATATTGACCAAATAATTGTTTAAGCAGCAAAATAAATACAGGTTTGTTCCAGTCATGTACCACCAAATCTCTTCAAGGATCCGATGATGCCAGAGTAATTGGCTTCCTTCTGCAAATTTTCATTACATGGTAAAGTCCACTCATAAAAAAGATGAATGATATGGCAGCAAAGTATCCACCATAAATTTGAAACTGTAAGAAAGAAAGAGGGTTTGAATTAATACGCATTAATCAATGTGACATACTGATAATATTAATTTTATCGGTCAAAAAGGTACTTTCCATTTAACACAAAAGAAAATAGGCTAATGTAATGCAAAGTTCTGTGCCTTTTAATATAATCTTCAGTCATTTTGCAGTGGTATTTGTACAAGAAATCCTGGGAGCAATGGTTACAGGCACATGTGTTGTCTGCAAGAAGAAATGCAGAATAGCAATGCAGTGCATTTATACTCCCTGCCTCTATTAGGGCACTGCTTAAATTCATGGTGCTGTAGCCACATGCATTTTTGCCAGTACAAGAAAGCAAATTGTTGCCGAGTCACATTGCTGCACGTTTATTTGTTCAGCACAACCATACATTAAGAATCCATGCAAGGCTTCTTAATTTTATGGTCAATGACAATCATTCAGGTTTGGGTCGACATAACCAACTATGTGATTTCATAACCATGTGCAAAGTGCAAAAATGTCCATGCAGTATGCCACATTTTATTTTATATTTTTAATATGCAATGTTCTTATTCAGCATCATTTAAAAGCACCACAAAATGTCTGCTTGCCTGCATCTGGTGTGTCGAACATGTCTCAAAACATTGCCCAATTCACAAATAAGGCAAAAAGTTGCATTGGCCTTGGTGTGGGCATTTAGGGGCAGAATATGGTTTGCATATAATTTAACTAGTGCACCTGGAAGCACAAAAATAAAAAAACAGGCTCTACTGGGAAATCGACAGATGACAAGTATACAGGCCTGCATATAGGTTAGTGTGCATTAAATTGATAGTGTCTAAAAATCATGTCTGAAATGTGTATTCTCTTGCATTCATCTATTTTGTGAGCTACAATAAGATAGCTTGCAATTATCAATAATATTCAGATGACGGAATCAGGAAACAAACAAACGCAAACATACAAATAGTGATACTCACTTGTGTAAATATATCCAAGCCAAGGCCAACTGAATCCACCACTATTAAGGTCAAAAGGGTTTGCAAAACCAAGGCAATAAATGTATTTACTCCAAAAACAAGTGCATAGCACTCCATACTCAGATTTGCCGCAATCTGAAACCTTCACAAATATATAAGGGGGGAAAAAAAAATTAGTCATCCCAATACAGTGCTGGTAAACAGTGAATATCTATTGTTTAACAGTATAGAACAAATGAGTTAATAATTTACAGAATGGAGCTTACAACAACATATTATCGTATAGTCAATTTTATCAGAAGCCAATTAATTTGCTAAATGTTCTGGAGTGTGGGCGGAAACCAGAATACCCGGTGAAAACCCATGTAACCACGAACATACAAAGTCATTGAGCTGTCTGAGCTGGTATCAAACATGGGACCCAAGGATCACACTTTTATGAATTGAATGTCTGGGTGCTAGTATAGCAAATAGAAAAACTACACTCAGGATTCAATTTGTGAAATAAAGTGGTTTATTGATCTAATTCAGTGTTTTGCTCACACTGTAACTTCAGAATTAATCTAAACAGATGGGCTGCACTTTATTTAGTTGCTGCTGGACTACAAATCCCAGAATAATGTAACATTATCAAGGTTAATGCATGCTGAAAACAGTAGTCCAGCACATCAGAGTTCTATTATTAAAGCAATATTGCACAATAAAACGCTTAGCTATTTAGAGTCAACAGCTGCATTGAAATGAAAAATAAGGATCTGTTTAAATCTGGCCACATGTTCTTTGTTACTGCAACTGGAGTTTGAAACAACAACCCCATGTTTCCCAGCACTGAATAAATATGTCCTTTATCCCCAAGTGTGATTAGAATAATATAAAGGAATAATTACTCAATCTCTGCATGTAAAATAACTGACAGTGCTGGTAATTCAATATTCTCATCTGTATATTCTCATGCGTCTATAAATTCTCACTGGCAATTCAACTTTTCACAAAAAAATAGGGTGCACAATGGTTGGTTTAAGAACCCCTTTAACCAATCATTTAAGTCATACTAAGTGACTTTTTGGTTTGTGTGTGAGCACAGTGAATGGTACAAGCCAAAAGTATTTAAAATGGCAGATAATAGACAGAACACAATTTATTAGTCAGCGACTTGAAGGGGTGGCCACACGAGGCGCAACTTTTGATCTGGACCCGTGTGCTCAAGACCAAAAGCAAACAAATTGAAGTTATATACAATTTTCACCAGCTTCAAAAGTCACTGATGAACAAGTTAAAGAGTTGCAAAAGAGAAAGTTGTGTTCTAGCTATTATGTTGCACATTCATTTACTCCAGAATTTATGGATTACATTTTTGGCTAACTATATTGAAAAACACCAAACAGTTAGTTTAACACATGTCATTGTTACTGTGCATATTTATTTTTATTGCAATGTTTGTACCCTAGTTACTGTTCTGTAAACATGTAGAGTGCTTTATACACAGTAGCACTATGCAAATAAAGCATAAATGTGCAACATTCATATCAAGCAAGAAGGGTGATAGAGATTGTGATTACATCCTTAGTGACTCGCCTTTCAACCAGCCAGAAATCACGGTTACCCTGCATTGGTAAAATGTAAATGTAAAAAAGTGTTTGATTCAGAAACTGTATTGTAGTTTATTATAATGTATGTTACACAGCAGATAACAGATCAGTCTAAATCAATGCTTTTAGCTTTTACACAGGAAAATACTTCTCATAGCGCTCTAAAGGACTGCAGCATTAAAGTCTCTATGATAAAATAGGACATCTGATTTTAATAAATTGTATTTATTAATCCAACATTTACAAAAACTAACTAAGGGCCCTGACAGATGGGGTGCTTCATTGCTCAGTGGGAAATCTCCTCTCTTGCGGCAATGAAACGTCAGACAACACCTGCCCCTTGCATTTGTTTAAAAATCTCCATGTTAAGCAAATAACATGCAGCATTTTCACTAATTGTCTGAAAATTTGGAGGAGGCATATTTGAGCGAATACCTGGGATCACCGTATGTAACGTGGTTGGTCTACAGAGATTCAAATTAATGTAAAGGGGCAGGTATTGTCAGATACTTTATCACCCACAGGAGAGGAGATAAAATGCCCTGTCTGTCAGGGTCCTTAAGGTGAAAGAAAAAGTACCACTTGATAAACTTAGAACATGGAATGCCATGTTACCAGCTAACTAGCCTGACAAGTAATAGCATGGGTTTTATTAAATGGACTTAAAAGATAATATAATTTAGAAATAAATTCCATTACTTACGTTGCTATTGTGATTAGAAGCATATAGATACTTCTGAAGAAAACATATGACACATAACAAACCCAAATATTTCTAACGGTGTCCATAATGTATACCGTAATAGCAAGGATTACTGAAAATAAAGCAAGAAGTAATTCTCCCCATGTAGACCATGACGTTTTTATGTATCCAACAGTTAACACAGCAACAGCTCCTGTAACAACAACAAAGCACTCTCATTAGATCAAATTAGAACAAGAAGGGCATGAAACCCTTGGTTTAAAACTATTGTCAGAAAACACATGAAGGTAATTGTGCAAAAATTCCTAAAAAAACTAAACTAAATATTTATTTTTTAAATGGCTTGAATCCAAAAATACACCATCTAAAACCTGTGGAGGTCATGTAGAAGTCAATTGCAGAGGTCCCTTGAACCATTTGGACGTTCGTAGCCTTCATGAAGTTTTTGTTGGAGGGATTTCGCTTGAAAACTCGAACAATTCGAGTTTTTTTTCTGCCGAAAACTTGATCAATTAGAGTATGAGTTTTTTTTTTTACATTCAAGTTTTTTCTTAAATTAGAAACCATTTGGGTTGGGAGTTCATTAAAGGTCTAAAAAAAAAAAAAAAAAAGCTCTAAAATTCGACCTTTGATTAAAGGAACAGTAATGTCAAAAAATAAAAGTGTTTTAAAGTAATGAAAATATGATGCAGTGTTGCCCTGCACTGGTAAAACTGCTGTGTTTGCTTAAAGGAGAACGAAAGCCCCAGGGCGCAAAACCCCTCCCCCCCTCCCCTCCGTTGCCCCTCCTCCCCCCTGGCTTACCCCTCCCCCTGGGCAAATGCCCCTAACTTGTTACTCACCCCTCTGCGCAGGTCCTGTCCATGGAGTTCGCAGTCGCCATCTTCTTCCACTCGCGTCTTCTTCCTGCTCTGACCGGCGTTTTCTGGCGCATGCGCAGTAGGAACAGTTACCGGTACGGCTCTACTGCGCATGCGCCGAATGTCACGAAGTGAAATCGGAAAACTTCGTGACATTCGGCGCATGCGCAGTAGAGCCGTACCGGTAACTGTTCCTACTGCGCATGCGCCAGAAAACGCCGGTCAGAGCAGGAAGAAGACGCGAGTGGAAGAAGATGGCGACTGCGAACTCCATGGACAGGACCTGCGCAGAGGGGTGAGTAACAAGTTAGGGGCATTTGCCCAGGGGGAGGGGTAGGCCAGGGGGGAGGAGGGAGGGGGGGCAACGGAGGGGAGGGGGGGAGGGGTTTTGCGCCCTCGGGCTTTCGTTCTCCTTTAAGAAACTCTACTATTGTTTATATAAATAAACTGCTGTGTAGCAATGGGGGCAGCCATTCAAAGGAGAAAAGGCTCGGGTTACACAGCAAATAGCAAATAAGCTGTCTGTCTGTCTAATGGTGTTATTTGTTATCCATTAGTTAACCTGTGCCATATAGCCGTTTTTCATTTTCCGCCATTGCTCCACAGCAGCTTGTTTATATGAACTATAGTAGTGTTTCTGAAGCAAACAGATCAGTTTTACCAGTGCAGGGCACCACTACATGATATTTTCATTACTTTAAAACACTTAAATTTTTTGGTGTTACTGTTCCTTTAATAATCCCCTAAAAGTCTGAACATATACAATGCTGCCCCCTGTCCATGTGGTTGGATATTATTTTTACAGCCTTTCCTGGAGTTACAACAATGAACAATCACTAAATGGGTTTGCTAAATTTAGTGATATATAGCTTGATTCCCTTAACCAGCTACTGTGATCTAATTCAACTGAGGCAGTTATAGTTTAGCAATATCATATTATGACAAATTGTCATCTAGCATTTAAATGCCCAAATGCAGCTGTTGTATCATTCAATTTATGGCAAGGCACATTTTTACATTTGGCTTGACATCCTCTTTAAAAGGGGACCCGTCACCCAAAAAAAAAAAGATTCAAACCCTATTTTATCACATTAGTCAAGTAAAATGAACTTTAATTACACTATATAAATTATTTTAATCTGGTTTCCTTCTAGTCTAGGAATTCATAATTATAGCAAACAGGCAGAAGTCATTTTGTGGGCCCTGTTATTAAGGCAAGCCTTGCATCATCTCAGAATCTTGTTTGTGCACCAGAATGGGGGACCCGATGTCCATCCCAATGCCCTGGGTTACACAATTAAATAGTGAAGAGAACAGGGGAATGTTAGGAGAACAGCGACATCTAGGAAGTGCTGAATGGAAAATTAAAGTAATTGTCTGCCCCGTCTCTATGCCCAATATTTGATTGACAGTTGAGATTTTTAAATGAGTTTACAACAGCTATGAATGCTTTAATAAAAAAAATAGAAATTGGGTTTCATGTTTAATTTGAAAAGGACTTTTATTATACAGATTTGTATGTCTCGGTGACAGGTCCACTTTAACTGTATTTTTAAATTATTAATGGTGTACAAGGTTAAAGGGGAATGAAAACATAAGAGCAGAGCCGGGCCAACCTGGCCAGGCGCCCTAGGCAACCTGGTGGGCATGGCGCAGGCTCCGTGTGCGCATGCGCGAAATTTGGCTCCACCGTGCATGCGCGAAATTTGGCTCCACTGCGCATGCGCAGAAGACCATTATGCGCAAGAAGTCAGGGAGAGACGGGAACGGACACGGGGTAGGCGACAGAGCAGGTACGTGCCTGGCGCCCCCTCAGCTTTGCGCCCTAGGCACGTGCCTACTCTGCCTACCCCTAGTTCCGGCCCTGCATAAGAGTATTGCTCTGTGGTGCTTACGGAGAAGAACCTCGGAGAATCAACCCAGGATATCAGGTATGAATACAATAACTGAAGGTTCCTAACATTTTGTACCTTCCAGTGTTTTAGACTTTCCTTTTCCTTTAAAAGGAAAACAAACACTGTCAATTTAAAATAATTTCAATCAACTGAACTTACGATAAACAGGTGTACAAGCCTACTCTATAATGTAAAAAAACTGCATACATTTCTTTTTAACATATATCATTTATATTTATGGACAAGACAAATGAATGAATAAAAAAACATTTTTGCAATTGTGCAGTGCAGAAGGTGTCGCTATATTTTATAGAACCTTATCCAAGTGCATGTTGAGATAATCTCTGTTCAGACAGTTTATATCAGACCTGGTTTTTGAATCTGTGCACTGGGGACATGCAGGTGATTTGCTAGCTCTTTAAATCTCCTGCGCACGAATCCCCGTGCTCAGGATACAATGAGATAAGGCTTGGGGAAATGGGATGGGGAGACGAGTGATCCTGGCCTATGGGTGTCATATCTATAAATCCAGCCCTGTTTATACAAAGAAAATTAATACTGACAAAAACTTACCTAGGAGGGTAGAAGCAGCTTCCACACTGCCATTATATATATCAGAATGGGAGGATGGAGCAACTTGTTCCCAGAGACCCTGAGCGTAATTTACCACTTGACAGTAGCCGCAAGTCGATAAAGCCCACCATGCTGACCAGCATACAAGTGTGCGTGATGAGTAACAGTGTAAGAAATACTTCCAAAGGGTCTTCAGAACACTTTGTAAACCATTACTATTCTTTGGAGAACACTAAAAAAAATAAAAAAAAAGTTAAAAATGTTTTTTTTTGAGCTTCCAGTTTTTATCAGACACTATTACTGTTAACATGCATCCTAGCGACTAATCCTTAAACATTCCTTAAATTGCATGTTTGCTAGGGGATAAAAAGCCATAGTTAAGTAGGAGCTGGTAACGGATTTGGAAATATGCAGCTTCCGACAGCATACACAGCATGATAGCATGTTGTAATATTATATGCAAGCACCACACAGTAAGTTGAGGTTTTTTGTTGTGTAATGCTCATGAAGCATCCAGACTGTTATGTGCCATGAACCAATTTCCTTAAAAGGAAATCTACATGATATTTTTTATTAAAAAAATTTAATTTTGTCAATGGATGTCTACAAAAGCCAGCCTTTCTGCTCAACAAATTAAAACAGTATTTCTGGGGCTGGTCTCCTGGTGGTACCTGAATTACATTAAAGGAGAACCAATCCCTTTATTTTAGAATACAATTGAGTTGAATACAATTGTGTAATAAACCTATAAAATCCTTAAAAGAATGTTGATGCAATATCCTGATTATTCATACAACCCACTTCTAGATTTAGGGGTTTATTTATCAAAGGTTGAATTTTAGAGCTTGACAAGGTTTCCTAATACATTGAATGAACTCACAACACAATCTTTTTCTGATTTAAGCAAAAACTCAAATCAGTGAATTTGAGGTGAAAAACCTGAAAACTTGAATTGATCAAGTTTTCAGAGGGAAAACAACTTAAATCGCTCAAACTGATTCAGTTTTCAAGCGAACCCACCAAAAAAAAAAAAAAAACTTGCATATAATGAAGGCTACAAATATCTTCAAATGGTTCAAGGGACCTCTGCCATTGACTTCTACATGACATCAACAGGTTTTTCGTTGGAGTATTTTCGGATTTTAGGTATTTCCAGCTTCTGGGGATAAGTTTTGAAAATGCTAGAATAAATATGGGGAAATATTACCCCCCCCTTATCTGACATGAGCTCATTCAGTTGGAAAGATAGATATTTGAAGTTCATGGAACATGAACTTTAGTGTAGTTCTGAAGAATCCAAAACAGAGAGGTCCACCAATACAATTTCTTCACAAATATAAAGTATAAAGAGGCCTTTGGGATAAACGCCTTTAGAATAAAGTTCATGTGACCAGCATGAGTTAACATCTGTAGGGTTAAAATGTTGAAACATACATTCACTCTCAAAACTGTTCTATTCATTCTTTACCAAATCACGAATAGATCATGTGAATGTAACTCTCAGGGTTCCTCCAGTGTTATAGAAAAATATCAAATACTTTTAAAAGTTCAAATAAAAGGTGTCCTCCGACCCAAAAAATTCAAGAAAATGTAATTCTTAGCAACTTTCCAATATTTTACATGGCTTTAAATTTATTTGTAATGTGTGCAATTTCTGCGGAAAGTATAGTGTTTGTGTATCCCTTTCTGTTCTCTGGCTCCGACTATTAAAACATGGCTCTAACTATTAAAAACAAAGTAACAGCAGTCTGATCTCATTTAGATCTGTTAATCAGCTGGCTTTAAGTATTGTTTCTGGAATCAAAGCCAGGAGTGCAGATAATATAAACAAACAGAAACTGCTGTCACTAACGTTTCTTAAAATTATAATTTTTTTTACTACAAAAAAAAACAAAAAAACTGTTTTTGGGTGGAGGACCTCTTAAAATCAGAAATGTATGGAAAGCCAACATAAGCACTACTAATGTGTGGTGGGAAAATTGAGGGCTTATCAAAATAATTTTATGGGGCACATTTACTAAGCTCGAGCGAAGGATTCGAACTAAAAAAACATCGAATTTCGAAGGTTTTTTTTGGGTACTTCAACCATCAAATAGGCTACTTCGACCTTCGAATCGAACGATTCGAACTAAAAATAGCTCGACTTTTCGACCATTCGCTAGTCGAAGTACTGTCTCTTTAAAAAAAAAAAAAAAAAAAAAAAACTTTGACTACCTACTTCGCCACTTAAAACCTACCGAGCACCAATGTTAGCCTATGGGAACCTTCCCCATAAGGTTTCTAAGCTTTTTTTGATCGAAGGAAAATCCTTCGAATCGTTCGATTCTAAGGATTTAATCGTTCGATCTAAGAATTTGCGGTAAATCCTTTGACTTCGATATTCGAAGTTGAGCGATTTTACTTCGATGGTTGAATATCGAGGGTTAATTAACCCTCGATATTCGACCCTTAGTAAATGTGCCTCTAAGTACCATGTTAATAGGGAACAATCGCAAAAATGAACATGTAGAGGCACATTTATCAAGGGTCCAATTTCAAATTCATCTGAGCTTTTTTTTTTTAAAAAAACCCATAAACTCGACATTTAAACTCAGGTGAAAATTGATCCCTGTGCATCTTCCATTGCCTTTGTCAAGTTTTAGATGGCAGATAGTAGAATTTGAGTTCTTAAAGGGCCAGAGTATGATAAATCTCGAAAATCAAATTTGACAGTTTTAACCATAAACAAAAACAATAAAATTCGAATTTTGCATTCAACCCTTGATAAATGTCCCGTAATGTTAGTTTCATCAGAAATAGTACAGAAATCATAATTATAGAATTTATAATTCTATGCAGCTGATTCACTGTTCTTCTCCTCTGCTTACTGAAGCTGCGCGCAGGACTTTTTCCGGCCAGCCAGATTGCTTGTCTGCATCCTGAAGGGCAGAGTGGGATTGTTTTTCACAGAGATGAGACGAACAGTGAAATCAGCTGCAGAATTGGTTATTTTAAATTAACTGTACAAAACTTCTAATTGAAGTACATTGCAAATATGCTACCTGCAATATTGTTTTTTGACTTTACATCCCCTTTACAAGAGAAAATATCGGATATAAGGTCTCAAACAAAAATACAATTTTTTAGTACCAAAAAATTACTGAAAAGAAATATATTTACTTACGTTTTTTACATCTGATTCCGATCTGTTTTCAGAATTTAATGCAATTCGAGATTCAATCTCTTCAGCCTCAGTGGCATTTGCCAAGGCATATGTATTACTGTCTATTTGTAACTTGTCCGATATATACATTTCGTTATCTCCAGGATAAAGCAGGTTTTGGTGGAAAAAAAGACTTTTGGCTGGCATTGGTAAAAAACAAGCAGTTGCAAAAGCAATGGAAACGCATGTTAAAGAAATGACATTCAATGAGAACAAAGACCAGTTTGCCAAAGAAACCAGAATCTGGCCAATGACAGAACCAACAGTGAAACCAGTTAACGTGGCAGTGCGGCAGTAACTGGTAACTTTTTGGTACAAGCTAGGCTCCACCATGCTGTAGATGTAAGAGTAGTAAGCCACTTCTGTTGCAGTTACAATTCCATAGAAGAATTCAAGGAATTGAAGAGCCAGGGTACCTTGAGCATACAGTAGCATAAACCATGTGATTATCAGACTAACACCTTGCAAAACAATAACTGGCTTGTATCGCAGATAGTCTGTTGCAAGGAATATAGGAAACAGCAGCGCCAGATAAGAATATGTCCAAACAGGGTATATTTCGTTAAACACCTAAAAAACAGGAAAAAATGGTGTATAAATGCTTTTTGAAAATGTTTAAGCAGTAAAACTTAACCAAACTAAAAAGGAAGGAAGCAGCTGTAAAGGCAAAAATAATAGTGAAAGAGTGGATGTGGAAATCATTAAAACAAAAGTATATTATGAGCAGATATGGCACAAGATAATAGTAGAATGCATATTGTTGTCCGATTGGATTTGTGGCCTATTTTGTTTTGCGACAACCCTTAGCGACGTTCATATATGGATTGAAAGATCCTTGTCCATAGAAGTAATAGTTTCTCAATAATTAAAATACATGTACTGCACTAGACTGGGGCTACTGTCACCAGTACTCCAACTGCAAATTTAATGCTAACCCTAGGTTGCACAGTACAGTTGTAAGGTAGATTTTCGGGTACCCTGCGGGATGAGGGAAGACTTTTCCGGTGCAGGTATAGATGCGGGTCTCATCTATATTTATTATCTTATTTTATATTGTCTATATTTTACTGTGATCCAAATGGGTAGATATGCAGGTTGCAGTTTGGGTCGTGGGTTGCAGGTTCAGGTCTCAAAAATTGGTAGGACTCTACTGTAAGATGAGAGAGAGAGAGAGAGAGAGAGAGAGAGAGAGAGAAAGAGAGAGAATGAGAGAGAGAGAGAGAGAGAGAGAGAGAGAGAGAGAGAGAGAGAGAGAGAGAGAGAGAGAGAGAGAGAGAGAGAGAGAGAGAGAGAGAGAGATTAGATAGATTGATAGAGAGAGAGAGAGGGAGAGATACACACACGGTATGAGATCGCCTATCCAGGAAACACGTTATCCAGAAAGGTCCAAATTGCAGGAAGGTCATCTCCCATAGATTCTGTTTTATCCAAATAATCCAGTTTTTTTTAAAAAAAAAATATTTCCTTTTTCTCTGTAATAGTAAAACACTACCATGTACTTGATCCAAACTAAGCTATAATTAATCCTCATTGGAAGCAAAACCAGCCTATTGGGTTTATTTAATGCTTACATGCTTTTCTAGTAGACTTAAAGGGGTTGTTCACCTTCAAAAACTTTTTTCATTCCAGTTGGTTTCAGATTGTTCACCAGAAATAAAGATTTTTTCCAATTACATTCTATTTTCTATTTGACACAGTTTTTCTAAGTGTAAAGTTTTATTTTTCACCTTGTAAACCAGCTCTGGGAGGGGAGCTTGCCAATGCTTTAACTGTTCAAAATTCATACATTTAGAACCATTTTATTAAAGGCAGCTGTTGATACAATAGTTGCTAATATGCCACAGATACTGCTGAGAAATGTATCAACTAAATGTAGCAAATTGTAACACTTCAGATGCTCCGGATTACTGAGTTGCCAGTCTTTGTTTATGGTCAACATTCTGAAAACAACTCAATGAAAAGAATTGATTGGAAGATGAACAACCCCTTTAAGGTATGAAGATCAAATTTACAGAAAGACCTGTTATCCGCAATGCTTTGGACCTGTGGTTTTCCAGATTAAAGGTCCCATACCTGTATTTATGCACTTGTCAATCCCACTGCATTGAAAAGAAGGTCCAATGACTAATAAGTGCACTCATAATTCAATTTTCCTAGTGGGGAAAAACTTCCAGAGAGCAGCAAGTGCAACTGTGACATTTAGGGCATTTGTACTTGAGTGTGCCCCGAATCTGTGTGCACATATTAAGGAACAGCATCTCATGGCAGTGCATTCATAGCTATTAGTGGCTATATGGTTTCACTCAACTGGAGACCAGTTTGTGCAGGAAGACTAATAGGACAGGTATACACCCTATAAGTCATGTGTGTCGTCTCATCCAAACAAATGAGTAAGACAAAAATTGTAGCATAGAGGTAGATTAGAGTGTCACTATGACATGACAAGCAGAGCTGTGGAGTTGGAATCGGGAGAAATTTGGGTACCTGGAATGGGAGTCCCCAAGATTGTACTGATAATAAAAATCTGTGTGTTTCCTTAAGAAAGACTACTATAGTTCATATAAACAAACTGCTTTTTTAGCCATGGCGGAAGCTATTTAAGCTAGGAAAAGTAGAAAAGACACAGGTTACATAGATAACACAAACTCTGTCCAAAACAATGGTGTTTTATCTGTTACGCGCTATGTAACCTGTGCCTTTTCTCCGGTTTGAATGGCTGTCCCCATGGCTACACAGCAGCTTGTTTACCAGTACAGCGAAACAGTACATTATTTTTTAATTACTTTGATAAACGTTTAAAGTTTCTGCTGTTGCTTTAAAAACCGAGGAGTCGGAGTTTGAGTTGGAAGTACCATAAACTGAGGAGTGGGAGTCAAAGAATTTACGTACCATCTCCGCAGCCCTGGTGAACTGGTTCGAACACTCACACTAAAAACATAAAAAACTACTATATATCTAAGGACAATAAGGGCTGTTCTGGTTCACAATATTTTACATACTGTACATCTATGGATGAGAAGTTACTGAGCAAAGTTTCACAACTGAAGGGGGAACAAATGCCAAGTTGAATGTCTGATCTCCAAACCCAAAATAATAAACGTGTAACTTTAGGTGCCCAACAATCTCAGATTTAATAATTACTCCTGTAGGCATCAGTTTTGCCAGTCTATCCACATTAAAAATGCCATGTAGAGATGAGCCCTCTAGGGGTATGTATCACCTGTATGTGCCTACGCTATGGCTAATCAGTTGTTACAATGCCAACACTCAGCTATCTTCATAACACCCAATTGTTACAAGGCCAAGTCCTAGCAATTAAAAAAACATCAATAGAGAACAAACCTTCAAACTGTACAATCTCTGGGATCGTGCAATTTAGAGCATCATTTTATGTTTCCATTATTTACATTACAAATGCTCTATGAAGCTACACATTTATTGTTATTGCTACTTTGTATTACTTATATTTCTATTCAGCCTCCCCATTCAAATTCCAATCTCTTATTCAAATATGTGCATGGTTGCGAGGATAATTTGGACCCTAGCAACCAGATTCCTGAAATTGCAAACTGGAGAGCTGCTGAATACAAAGCGAAATAACTCAGAAACCACAAATAATAAATAATGAAAACCAAATGCAAATTGTCTCAAAATAGGACTCTTTACATTAAGTTATTTAAAAGGTAAACAACCCCTTTAAAATGTACGGCAGAAAAGATTATTCTTTTGTGTTTAATTATCACACTTGGTCTCCTGCTGATGTCTCACTGAACAGTTTCCAAAAGGGATAGATAAAACGGTCACTCTCTTAGCTGTCCTAGTCAAATATTATTATGAATTGCTGTCTGTTTCAGTATAAATACAGCATAGTCTGACCTTGAAGTGACTGCCTGGCATCTGATCGGATAGCACATGATACCTTCACACCCTCGCTACAGACAAGAAAAAACAGGTCATAATGGTACAATCTGCCACTTCCAGAACTACAACTCCCAGCAGTAACTGCTTGCATATTTTAAGAAGAGAAATTTAAAGGGGAACTATTGCGAAAATGAAAATTTAATATAAGCTTCACCATAGAACCCTATGAAATAAGAAACTTTCTAAATACCATCAATTAAATATTCTGCATAATTTCTGAAATAATCAAGTTTATCTTTACTATCCCTCTCCATCTATTTCTCTTCATTCTGTCTTCATGCAGCAGTTGGATGACAGATAATCATTGGCAGTTAGACTCAATATATTTTATAGGGGGAGGAGGGCTTCCTTTGCTAGCAGAGGTATTAGAGCTCACTCAAATAACGGATTCCAGTACAAACAAAATAACTGCCTTTTGCACAAATCCTGCATGTAGAGAGACGATGTCTGGTATTTTTAATAGAACTCTAATACATCTTCTAGGCAAAAGGAGTCCCCCTATAAAATATATTGGATCTGTCAATGAATATCTGACACGCAACTACTGCATGAAGAGAGAATGAAGAGAAGGATAGTGAAGATAAACTTAATTATTTCATAAACAGTACAGAATTTTTAATTGACTATTTAGAAAGTTTCTTATTTCAGTGTGATGAAGCTTCTATTAAATTTTTATGATAGTTCCCCTTTAAAGAGAGTCAAACTTCTGTGCAGTGACTATCTGCCTCCCAACTCTGAAATATACAGCCTAGGGCTTTAGGGTAAGGACACACGAGGAGATTCAGGGAGATTTTGTCGCCTGGCTACTAATCTCCTTGTCTTCTGAGCAACTATCTCCCTGAACTGCCTCAGCGTTTTTCCCCATAGGCTACAATGAAAAGTAGCCTGCACTAATGCACACAGGGCGATGCGTTTTCAATAGTTGCCTGAAATTGCCTCACTGAGGCAACTTTGGGCAACTATTGAAAACGCATCACGTGTGTGCATTAGCGCAGGCTACTTTTCATTGTAGCCTATGGGGAAAAACGCTGAGGCAGTTCAGGGAGATAGTTGCTCAAAAGACAAGGAGATTAGTAGCCAGGCGACAAAATCTCCCTGAATCTCCTCGTGTGTCCTTACCCTTAAGGGTTCAAGCACACGGGCAGATTCGGCGAGATTTAGTCACCTGGCAACTAATCGCCTTTTCTGCGGGGCGACAATCTACCCAAACTGCTTCCCCCTGCTATAATGACAAAACGCTAGCATCAATGCACTCACGGCACTTCGATCTACGAAGTCACCCGAAGTTTCCAGGCAACTTCGGAAATCAAAGCGCCGCGACTGCATTGGCGCTGGCGTTTTGTCATTATAGCAGGCGGCAGGCAGGGGGAAGGCAGTTTGCGGAGATTGTCACCCGCAGAAGAGGCGATTAGTCGCCAGGTGACTAAATTTCCCCAAATCTTCCCGTGTGCTTGAACCCTAATCCTACCAGATTTTGGAAGGGGATTTCACTGTAAGGGTGGAGCATACCCGTAGGTGTCGTAAATTGCCGCAAATGACCTGTAAGGGTAGTAGTGTACAGTGGCAGAAGCAATGTAAAGTCTGGACAAGCTTTACCCACCTGCCTCTCCGTGAGGTTCTTGTCCGGCCCCAGTAGATACGGCGTGAGAAAAGGCTCAGACGGTCTCAGATTAGCGAAGAACCCGTAGGCACAGAGGAGACATGTGGGAAGGAGCCAGCTACCCACCGGCAGAGGCAGGTTTTTCCTCTTAGTAGGAGCCCCATTCAGCTCCATTGCCACAGATAGGCACTTACAGCACAAAAACGTGACGAGTCATAAATAACAAGTACTTCTAGTCACGCTAAACACGTATCTGTAGGGGAACCGTGTCACTGCATTCAGTACCCCGAACACCAACGCACGGCAGCCACCAGCCTCCACAGCAAGGTCACACGCACTGAAACCTTCATGGTTCATGCTGCTAGTATTTAGCAAGCACTGCTGCCAGCAGCGGGAAAAAAAACATTCAAACGTAAAAACTTTATTAGAAAGGACAAAGCCTGTTGGTTTTGCAAGGTGATTGGGCAGCAGGGGACCCACCCACAGAGACAATTAATACCGTTCTCTTATCTCCATCCTTTATTGTGTCATTCTACTCAATTAACACGGTCCCATGGGAATCCGTACATAAAAAGCATAGGCATAGCGGTGCAAACTTAGCAGTAGTGGCGGCAGCAGCAGCATGAGTCACATGACAGTGTGTCTGTATTAGTCCGGCTGCAGCTCACACTTCAGTGATCCACTTGATCTGGCCATGTCACTGTCTGTCATGAAGTGCTGGTGAGGGGCACCAGGGCCGCCATTAGAAATCACGGGGCCCTGTACAACAAAATTTTTGGGGCCCCCTGGGCCCCGCCCACACTGACGACCAAGCTCCACCCCATTTCCCGCCCACTCCACATCGCAGTTAAAAGACCACACAGACATCAGCGCTAAAAAAGTAACCCCCCCCACACAAGTTGTAAAAAGCTATTGATGGTCAGGGCCCCCTTATATACATTGGGGCCCCAAAAAAAAAAAATTAAAATTTTTTTTTTTTTTTTTTTTTTAAAAATTGGTGGCAGGGGCCCCCTTATAAGTTAAAAACAAATTGGGGCCCCAAAAAAAATTTGAAAAAAAAAAAAACATTGGCGGCAGGAGCCCCCTTATAAATTAAAAACAAATTGGGGCCCCAAAAAAAAATTGTTTTGAAAAAAAAAAAAAAAACATTGGCGGCAGGGGCCCCCTTACAAGTTAAAAACAAATTGGGGCCCCAAAAAAAAATTTAAAAAAAAAAAAAAAATTTTTTGAAAAAAAAAAAAAAACATTGGCGTCAGGGGCCCCCTTAAAAGTTAAAAACAAATTGGGGCCCCAAAAAAAATTTAAAAAAAAAAAAAAATTTAAAAAAAAAAAAAAAAAACATTGGTGGCAGGGGCCCCCTTATAAGTTAAAAACAAATTGGGGCCCCAAAAAAAAATTTGAAAAAAAAAAAAATTTTTTTTAAAAAAAAAATAAAAACATTGGCGGCAGGGGCCCCCTTATAAGTTAAAAACAAATTGGGGCCCCAAAAAAAAATTTGAAAAAAAAAAAAAAATTTTTTTGAAAAAAAAAAAAAAAAACATTGGCGGCAGGGGCCCCCTTATAAGTTAAAAACAAATTGGGGCCCCAAAAAAAAATTTGAAAAAAAAAAAAAACATTGGCGGCAGGGGCCCCCTTATAAGTTAAAAACAAATTGGGGCCCCAAAAAAAAATTTGAAAAAAAAAAAAAACATTGGCGGCAGGGGCCCCCTTACAAGTTAAAAACAAATTGGGGCCCCAAAAAAAATTTAAAAAAAAAAAAAATTTTTTGAAAAAAAAAAAACATTGGCGGCAGGGGCCCCTTACGAGTTAAAAAAAAAATTGGGGCCCCAAAAAAACATGTTTTAAAAAAAAAGATTGGTTGCAGGGGCCTATAGAATATTAAAATAATACATTGGTGGCCAGGAGGTTAAAAAAAAAAAAAATACACAAACTGGTGTTCAGTAGAATTGAACTCACGGCTTCAGTACTTCAACTTCACCTCCTTTCGTGACTTCGGGTCTTTTCACTGCTTCAGGACTTCGGCTTCGGCTGTTTTCGTGACTTCGGGTCTTTGCGCTGATTCAGGACTTCGGCTGTTTTCGGCGCTTCGTGACTTCGGCTTTTTCCGTGACTTCGGGTCTTTTCGGCGCATCGGCTTCGGCTTTTCGGCACTTCCGCATTCGGCAGCACAGAGGGAAGACGTACGGCTCGGGCGCTCGTAAGGGGGGCCCGGATCTTCAAAAAATGCAGCGCTGCCGGGCCCCCCTTCATGCCCGGGCCCGGTACGCTTGTCCCCCCTGTCCCCCCCTGATGGCGGCCCTGAGGGGCACACTGTGAATATCATAACATTCTGGTGGGCCACACTGTATATCAAGAGATGCCAATGTGCTTTATGTTGTGTGGGTCATATTTAGGCTGGGCTTGCAGGTAGTAGACTTGGGTAGCTTGCAGGGAGTGGTGCTTTGGGAATAAGAGGGCAAGTTGTAAGGGGGTGAACAAGTTAATGTTACTGAGTGATGTGCAAAAGTATTTTTATTAATGTGTGAGTGTATTTGTTAGAAAAAATTAAAATCTTACAGTGTAATGTGATAAAACAGACACTACATGGTGCAAGAGGATATTAGAAGAAAGGATGTGATACACTACCCCACCATGAGAGGGTGAGTTTTAGAGATAAAAAAAGGGGCCACACCCTGGTTTTTATGTCTTTGATGGGAGGAAGTGGTCAGGAATGGAAGACTGGAAGAAAAGAGACTTAAAAGGAGGAACTAGAGCAGGCTGAGAGTAGGTAAGGGGAAGTAGAGCAGGCACTAGGTGTCTGAGATAGGACAGCAGGCATGGGCCGCCTAATGTCCCAACGAGGAGGGTAGTGGGGATAGTACCCTAGTGGATATTTCACAAGATAGGGACCCCAGAGAAAGGGTTTAGATCAGAACAGGGTATGATGGGCTTCGGGCCTGAGGTCTGCCAGTAGTAAAAGGCCTGGTCAAAATAGTAAAAGGGTACCGCAGGAAGTACCTGATTACTGAGACAGGTGGGGAACAGGATTCCTGGTGACTGGAGACCAGCGTGAGTATCCATTTGAGTTGTCCAATTGTAACCAGGGGCGTAACTATAGAGGAAGCAGACCCTGCGGTTGCAGGGGGGCCCAGGAGTGTAGGGGGCCCAGGAGTGTAGGGGGCCCAGTGAGACCCTAATTAATTAGCAATTTTAATATAACTTGGTAAAATAGGCCAACTTATAAATATTTTGGGGCCCTAAATTGAATTTGCTATGGGGCCCAGTAACAACTAGTTACGCCACTGATTGTAACCCTCTGGGATAAAAGAGTAAACCTGAGATGCCTGTGTGGATTTACAGAATGTTGGATGTATGTTCCTGGGAAATTCGGATCTGAATGGAAAAGTGAAGAACTTGTTGGAAATAAAATTCCTGATTGTTTTCCTTTTCACTTGGACTCTGTGTCTATGTGGGAGAAATACATTTTCAGCCTAATAAACACCTGCAAAACATTCTGGAATTAGTCCATGTTCCAAAGATTTCTCACTAGATAGAGAAACATAGGATTAAGAACCCTATGTTATGAATAAATATAATGTTGGAGGGCAGACCCACTATCAGCAACTTTTGGACCCTGTACAAGTTATTAATCTGAGGCTCGCAGGAACACAAGCACATAGTATGAAACGTTTTGGCCACTCAACTTGGTGTGCACTACACATATGATCAATAAGCATGTAGGTAAGTTTTGCTAGGAAAAAAGGTTGACCTTGATGAATATGGTTTTTTGCAACCATAGCTACTACGATTCAAAGCTACAAATCATTTTACTGAGAAGCAGGGTGTAACTATACAGAAAAGAGACCTAGCAACTGCAGGGGGTTCAAAGAACTATAGGGGACTGATAAGCAGCTGCAATGTATGGAAAATGTATTTTTCCCAAAGTTTAAGGGCCCAATAATCTTGCTTTGGGGCCCAATAACTAATCATTCTGCTTCAATTTGTGTAGGTCACAGTTCAGTTCAGTAAATAGATCCCAAAATAAACAGTTTTTGTTATTTTTAAGTATTGCATATAAATAGCTCCATTAATTTATGTTATTTATTGGGGGGGGCTCAGTAGAGTTTGCACTCCTACCATCCTACTTGCCCCTGTCACACTGTTCTGCATTACCATTGCTTTATACATAAGTTATGCAAGTATCTATATAAAATACGTACGTTTCATCAAAATTTCGCTGGGCCCGAGACAGTCCACCTCTCCTCCCCAATGGCGGACCAGTTTTATTTCACTTTGCACTCCTTTGAAACCAGATTTTGTGTTACCAAGTACTGACTTGGGGTGTACACTAATGCAACCAAAGAAAATGCACTAGCGACACCTTCGCCTCACTTCGCCAGATGAAGTTTCGCCAGGGCGCCGCTAATTCACTAAAATTCGAAGTTGCTCTCAGGGAGGCGAAAGGTAGCGAAATTGCACTACCGTTAACTGTCAAGCAAATCGAAGTTACGCTAGCGATGCCTAATTTGCATACGGCGATGCTGCACAGTGACAGAACAGGCACGCAGTCTGACTGTCTTTTTTCTTCTTCGTCGTGACTCAGACTCTTGCCAATTTGCCTATTATCTTAAGCTGCTTGGCAACTAATCTTGCCCAGGCAGGCAGTTGCCTGCAGCCCTGCACCTTGTCCTTCAATCCTGCCTAACTGTCTGTCTCAGTCCCAGCTAGCTAGAAAGCGGTGGGGGGGGGGGCAGCCAGCATGGTAGCAGCACCCCATGTCCTGCAGCAGTCAGTTGTCAGAGACCTTATTTTTTTAAATTAAAAACTCAGGCTCACGGGTCAGGCAGCAGCAGGTATGCCTGCAGACTATTCAGACTTAGTGCAGAAGCAGCCATAAACATCCCAGCCAGACTGCACTGATTTTCAAAACATTTTCTCCTGCTTCCTCTGACCTTTTCTTCTCTGCAGCCCGACTGTTCTTTTAACAGCTCCCCTGGTGCACTGGCCACACAGGCAGATTCAGGGAGATTAGTCGCCAAAGCGACAAATCTCTTCTTCACGGCAACTAATCTCCCAGATCTGCCTTCCCCTGCCTTCCACCAGCTAAAATGAAAATCGACTGGGGTCAGGCACTCGGAGCACTCCGTTTTCTGAAGTCACCTGTAATTGCATCACAAGGAAACTTTGGGCGACTCCGGAAAATTAAGTGCTCTGAGTGCCTGCCCCCAGGTGATTTTCAGTTTAGCCGGCGGAAGTCGCCTGGCGACTAATCTCCCCGAATCTGCCCATGTGGCCAGACCCTAAAGCACTGCAACCTCCTCCCACCCACACGGTCAGTGGTGGATTATTCAAAGTTGTCCCTGAATGATTGTGCTGGCTATATACATCAAACTTGCCACTGTGCCATCCTTTGGGGTCCATGGGGGGCCCTGTGGAAAGTGTAGCCTAGGGGCCCTAATCCGCCACTGGCCCTATACATGTGCCCACTGTATAGTTTGGGTGCCATAGGTTAGGAAATGTAGTGGGGAAGGAGGGTACCCCCAAAAAAATGTACGATCTTTTTCAGCCTATCACCCTCAAAAAATTAAACGACTCCAGCGGGACTAATCTTATGCACAGAGCATTGATTGGAGGGATGACAGCATACATTATACAGAAGAGCTGTAACATCTCACCCTGGTGGTCCAGTGGGCGGCGGGGACGCCCGCCAAAGGCTTCCGCTTCTTCGTATCATGGGGCATGCGGCATGCACTTCCGGGTTTTGCGTGTCATGCACGTGACGTCATCACACCGAGAGGCATGAAATTTGAATATTTAAAGGGGCTTTGAATCCAAACTCATTGCCGTTGTTAGGTCTAACTTGTTCAGTATCTGGGTGCGATTCCTGTCAGTTTTGATCTTTGCCTGCCTGACTATTCTGAACTCTGCCGATTTTGACCCCTTCCTGCCTGACTATTCTGAACTCTGCTAACCCTGACCCTTGCCTACCTGACTATTTTAAAATTTACTGGTATTGACCATTGCCTGCCTGACGATTCCTTGAATGCTGCCTGTACCGACCCCGGCCTGTTTGACCTTGCTTGAACTCCGCCTGTACTGACCACTGCCTGTCTGACCCTGCTTGAACTCTGCCTGTTCCGACCCCAGCCTACCTGACTACACTTTTCTTCTATTCCCTGAACTGTTGCCTTCTGTCCAAAACCGCTTTGCTCTTCTCAAGGTAAGACCTGGCGGCATCTGAGTAGCTGAGGGCTCCTCCCGAGCCCAAAGGAGGCTGCTACAGGCGGAAAATTGAGCTGTGACCAGGGAGTTTAGCACTTGTTCTGAATTTAGGGAGCCCTACCTGACAAGAGCCCTTCTAAGTGGTGGGGGGGGGGGGATATTTTTTCACACAAAAATGAAAAAAAGAGAAAAGACAAAGTAACAACTGTGATTCTTCAGGGTGAATGCAGTAAGGCTGTGGATGATCCAATTGCAGATTTAATTCATGAAAGATGGTCTTGGATAGGCAAAATATCCAGAGCAACAGCTTGTTTTATGTATGTATGTGAATGTAGATCTATGCATGTGCCAATATGTGTAAGTGTGTGTGTGTGTGTGTGTGTGTGTAAATTGAACCAAAGTCCCCAGCACCGCAAGGCTGTAACCATCAATTTCACATTGAAAAAAAACTTGGAAGACATAGATATACATGAAACTGAATATGAAAATATTTTTTCTCATAGCAAATTAATTGCAGCCTATTGTTTATACTAATCTAGTGTTAAAAGCCCTTAATTACTGTGTTGCTAAGATAAGAAGGTTACAAAGTTAGAGAGGTAACTGATACCAGGCCAAACTGTGGTACTTAGACAACCTTTAATAAGTTTGGGTATTGTTTACATATTTTATTCAAAACAATGTAACAACCACATCTCTACCAGTCTGGCATGAAGAAATGAAGGAGCTCACTCTTTTTCAACTCTCTGTTCAAAACACGTCTGGAGGTGGCTTGGTGGCACATTGCTAGCCAAAGATATTTGCACCAACACTTGCCTACTAACACTGTCAGGTTCCCAACTTTTTTTATAGACTGAAAGACTGGCCAAGTTGGGTTTATTCACACTGGAGAAGAAGCGTTTAAGGGGGGATATGATAACTATGTATAAATATATAAGGGGATCATACAATAATCTCTCTAATGCTTTATTTACCAGTAGGTCCTTCCAGCTGACACTAGGGGGCCCATTCACTAAGCTCGAGTGAAGGAATAGAGGAAAAAAAATTAGATTTTTGAACGTTTTTTTTGGCTACTTCGACCATTGAATTGGCTACTTTGACCTTCGACTTCGATTGGAATGATTCAAACTTAAAATCGTTTGAATATTCGACCATTCGATAATCGAAGTACTGTCTCTTTAAAAATTTCTTCAACCCCCTAGTTCACCACCAAAAACCTACCAAGGCCAATGTTAGCCTATGGTGAAGGTCCCCATAGGCTTTCCAAGGTTTTTCTGATCAAAGGATAATCCTTCGATCGATGGATTAAAATCCTTCGAATCGTTCGATTCAAAGGATTTAATCCTTCGATCGAACTATTATTCTTTTGATCGGTCGATCAAAGGAATTGTGCAAAATCCTTCGACTTTGATATTCGAAGTCTAAGGATTTTAATTCGGCAGTCGAATATCGAGGGTTAATTAACCCTCAATATTCGACTCTTGATACATCTGCCACTAGGTCACCCATTCTGATAAGAAGAAATAAGGTTCTGTCTAAATATTCGGAAGGGGTTTTTTTATCAGTAAAGATGTGGAATTCTCTCTCTGAATCAATCATACTGGCTGATAAATTCGATAGCTTTGAGAAGGGGTTGGATGGATTTTTTTGCAAGCGAGTGAATACAGGGTTATGGAAGATAGCTCATAGTACAAGTTGATCCAAGGACTAGTCCGATTGCAATCTTGGAGTCAGGAAGGAATTTTTCCCCCCCTCTGAGGCAAATTGGGGAGGCTTCAAATGTTTTTTTTTTTTTGCTTTCCTTTGGATAAACTAGCAGTTAGGCAGGTTATATATAGTCTTAAGGTTGAACTTGTGGCTTTTTTCAAACTAACTTACTATGTTACTATGATAGGAACATTAAAAGAATAACGCACAAGCAACTGTAGTTTTCAAATATGTAGTTTTATAAAAAAAATATTTCTTAGAAAACATAAAACACATTAAGCACACATTTATTCTGCAGGGATGTTACAAAGGGACACAATGTTTTAATGACCCTTTAAAGGTAAATGCCTCCTCCATTTTTTTCATGTTACAAGCTTCATTTTATTTACTATCACAAGATTTCAGTTTTTCTGTAATACATTTGCCTCAGGGATATTAATATTGCAACTGGTTAGAAAACTCCTTTCCCACAATGCAGAACATATAAAATCAATGTACAGCAAAACAGGAATACTGTCTATATACAATGAAAACATACACCAGGTAAATGTAACAAAAAACAATTATTCACAGAATGGCATGTAAGTACATTTCCTCTTGTTTGCATTTTTCATATTTTATCTCCTTATGAGTCAGCTGAGGAATCCGATTTCCTAAAATATCTTGTGAAACTGGAAAATAACTTTTCAGAACATTCTGTTCAGAAAATATAATGAATTGGTGTTTGTTATTAGTCATAAGTCATAGGGTGTGGATTAATCATAGCCTAGGGGTATTATACCATTAAAAGCCATTTTTAATTGGCCTTTGTTTTGGACTGAACATGTTCATTGTGTATCATTAGATCAATTTAGTTCCCTAAAAACCGCATGATACCCCTGCAAGTTATTAAAGGTCATTATCCAATGAAGGAGGAATGTTGTACACAATATATTTTATTACCTCAAATCCCAAAGCTTCCATTTATTTTATTAAAAATAAGCCTTGAGGGAATTCTGTTTGTTTGGTGGTCTATTTAAGTTTACTCAATAGTCTATAACATTAGGTACAGTAGTATATACGGTTGTATTGATTTAATGTACTTTGAATTCAATCATTTTGCAATGATTTCTTCTAGAGCAGATCTAGTAATTATGTAAACTCTGTCCTCCAACATTTCAAGGAATAGGACACAAACAATGAATTCATTTAGGGGGTTATTTATCAAAGGTTGAGTTTGAGGATTGTGAGGTTCTTTTCTACCTCGATTAAACTCACAACTAGAATGTTTGCTTATTTAGCAAAAAATGCGAATGTAAAAAACTCAAATGAATGCAATCAGAGGGAAAACTCAAATCAAATGAGTTTTGCAAACTAAGGAAAAAAACGTAAAAAAGGCTAAAAACATCTTCAAATGGTCCAAGGGACCTCTGCCATTGACTTCTACATGACCTCGACAGTTTTTAGCTGTAGTATTTTTGGATTTAAGTTTTTTGCAGCTTCGGGGCATAATAAATCTTGAAAGATTTGAGGTTTTTTTATCCTGAAAAATTAAAGCTTTTTACTGAAACTGCCCTTGTAAACTTGAATCTAACATAGTATTTATAAATACTGAAATGTTCTTGGGAATGCCAGAACATGGGAGAAATTATGATATGATTGGGATTTACACATTTTGCAGCATTATTTCATGTTTTTTTAAGATGATGATGATTTTAATCTTTAGCTGTGCCAGTAACACCCCCAGCTTTTTATTGAGTGAGCAATCATAAATAATACTCAAAAAAAGAATGAAAAAAAAGTGGTTTTATTCTATTGCCAAGTCTGCACACTTGATAACGTGATGCAAATGAAATCCATAGCTCTGCCTTGTAGCTGTCGCTGTGAGTTGTTTCAGGTAAGTGCATACATTTCTGTCATAATTGTTTTCATAAAAAGAAGCTTGCTGCCATTAAATATTACAGCCAAAGATTTCTAATCTCAGTGTGATGCTATTGTGCCAGGTTTTAGGGATAATCCTTAAGAAACGTGCTAATATTGGTGGTCTGATTTCATTCTTAACATGCCCATTGCTGTTTCCATTTCCTAAGAATACCTGAAATGAGTAAAAAAGAATTATTAGGAATTATGACAATTTTGAGCATTTTGCTAGAAATAGCTCAAGCACAAACCTGACAACAGGGTTTTTTAAACAAGCCATAAGTAAACCATCTGAACAAGACTAAAGGCTTGTATAGTGTAAACGTTAATTAAAATGCTTTATACACAAGGTCACGGGGCAACAACCTCAGACTGCCAACACAAGAATCCTTCTTGTAATGTTTTTTTTAATATATATTTCTTAGCCACCAGTCTTCTTATTACAAACAATTACAGTATTTGTAGAATTTATCATTAATACATTGAAGCTCATTTATCATCACTGGGCAGATTTGCACCTCTGTATGCTATCAACAGCACAACTGAAATTGTGCTTAATTAAAGGGGTATGTACTGTAAATATACACCCATGGTCTGCCTGTGTGTTGCCTAGAATGGCATGAGGGAGACATGGATGTCATTTCCAAACAGGTGCAATTTATATAAAATTGTGCACCAGCTTGAAGCAGATACTGAAATTCTGGGAAATAACACTATATTGTGTGAAGTTCATTTTCTGAACTGAGACTGCCTAGTCCTTTATGTAAGATCATACCTTTTCCAATGGTGCTGATTCATCAGTGTATGGCTTCCAGTCTTTCCCATTGTCACTGTACTGGATACTGTAAGACTTTACATACATATCAGTTGTCATTGCCTTGGCCCCCTGTGTTGCTATACCAGTAATCTTCTTTGTCATCAAAAAGTCAATTTGTAGCCACTCGCGGTCGTTACTTGACTGTAAAGAAATCCACATATTTGACTGGTTATAAAATCTATAACAGTGGAAATTTGAAGGATTAAGATTTAAGAAAAAACAGTTATCCTTATATTCTAAATTGTTAGCAGTGCTGAGAGAAATAATTAAAACTAGGGGGGAAAACTCATCAAATATGGGATTGGGCAATCCAGAAGGATAATAATGTATAGTAATAAAATATTAAGCTCTTCTCAGTACCTTTGCTTGCCAGGCATTGGTTTTGCTCATTTTATTGAGACGAGCCAAAGATGGCACCCATGAAGACAACCAAGAACTCTTGTAAGAAGAAGCCGTGATCTGCTCATCCTTAATAATACTGTTTTCCATGCCCAGAGGCATAAAGCACCCTGTAGATGTGAGAAACCATGCAAAATATATTATTAAATAATTCATTCCTGCTACAATGTGGTTTTAAAATTACTCAAAAAACTTGATTGTCAAAAATATGCATTTTTTTTTTCCTTTCTGGGATTACTTTCTAGTATGTTGTTGTACATTGCCTTAATACAAACATCCATATTGTCTTGAAGGCTTAGACTGGCAATCTGTAGATGCCAGAGGGGCTGCTGTAAGGTGCCATTGACAGTCACTATTTAGTGGGCTGCTGGGTGGCTGTTTGGTCCTCTGTGTAGTTGAAAGGCCAGGTGCTATTTTGTATCCCAGTCTACGCCTGTAATATTATGGCCCTGTTAATAACACATGCAAGCCTTATAAAAAAAATACACCCATTTAGCTAAAATACAAATAATGCCAAATAGTTTGTAAAAATGAAAATGAATCCAAATTTGATGTACCATGGCAATAGAATTGTTATATGATTTGGGTAAAGATTCTACATGTTAATTTGTTGTATGAATTCAGCAGCAACATCTGAATTATATTTAATGCTGACTATATGCCCAAATCCCTGTTATCTGCATTTTAAGGGCATAGGATTACATTTTTTTGCACACATGAAAGAAGGCAGCTTTCTCAGATGAGCCAGAAAGGAAACATTGATTATAGTTGGAGAACATCAGGCCCTAGATATTCTATAGTTAAACACTATTTTAAAATTCTCGTGTGGTGCATCATGGGGCTGCTTCTCAATAAAGGCTGGGGATCTTGTAACAAAAGGAGATATCATAGGTAAAAGTATCAAGCTTGTGCAGGGAATTGTATATGAACTTGTGTATGGGATGGAGGCTCTTTCAAATAGATTTGCAGTGTGAAAAATTACAGGTTTTGGATCCATTATCAGGAAACCAGCTATCCAGAAAACACAGAACTATGGAAAGGCCGTCTCCCATAGACTCCATTTTATCCAAATTATCCAGATTTTTAAAAAATTATTTCCTTTTTCTCTGTAATAATAAAATAGTACCTTGTACCTTGCAAGACCGGCCTGTTGGGTTTATTTATAATTTACATAATTTTCAGGTATGAAGATCCAAATTACGGAAAGAGCTGTTATCTGGAAAACCCCAGGTCCCATTCATTCTGGATAACAGGCCCAATACCTGTATTGTTTTGTGGGGACAATAGGTTTTTTTGAACCTGTAAAGTATTGTGACTTTTATAAACTGCACCAGTACGCAGTGTATATGATAATAATTCATACTGAATGAATGCCTCTTCTGATCTAGGGAAATGGTACACACTATACTCCACATTCTACTGAACTGATACATGTCTCTGCATTGCTTCATTTGTTAACACATTGCTAACTGTGAGAAAAACTTTTCTGAAGTCAGCGTTTTATCAATGTAAATAATCTCCTTTTAATCTCTGGTGCATAGTAATGAGCATTTTATTAACTGTTTTTTGTGTTATTGAAATAAGTTTTAAAAGTATACTTTACCCAGTATTTCACACCCAAATAGCTCCATACGAAGAGTTGGTCTGTTGTAGTATTTGATTGGATATACTCTTATGTATTGGGCAGAAATTGGTGGATCAAATACATTATCCTTAATACTTTGTGCATTGATATTACCATCAAACAACTGTGGAGACCAAGAAATAACTCTTCACTTTATAAGCACAGTTGAAAAATAAAACCACTAAGCCACAATATGTAATGAGTAAGCTATCTAGTACCCATGTTGGCTGATGGCAAAAGTAAAAAAACAGGAAAGGAAGTAAGATGAGAGTACTACAGAAAAGGGAAAAGAAATGAGAACAACTGGTGGAGGGTAGGCATGAAGCCTAATGCAAATAGGATTTAAAGTTCTCAGTATGTGCCTTACTTGTCCATGGACTAAACAGGCAGAGAAGCTCCCTTCAGTTACAGGTTACTTTATACTTGTGTTCCATGCCAGATTTATATCTAGCACAGCCCATTGCCTGCCCCTTGTGCATGACAGTTTGTGCTCCTCCACCCCCTCAAATCTCAAGTCAGATTTAGCCACAACTGTCCACTAGGCTGGAAGATTTTTAAAAGATTGTGGATTCTTTATATAAGTATGTGCCCTTGGGTACCTACAGTATATAGAAATTATGGCCTTGCTTCTGTTCTTGAGGATCTTACTCCATTGGTGTTACTTTGTAATATTTTGGCTGACTAAATTGCCCAGTCACAGGATAGACAAATCTCAGTCTTCCTTGGACCAATATGTTCAAATTATAAAAGCATAGCTCTGACTGCAGTCTTTTGTCCCAAAAATATTTACGTCCATAGCCAGCAACATCACCAGTAATTAACAAACAACATTACTACGACCAGCAAAATAACACATGAAAGCCTAAAAGCTATCTACTGTATGCATTGGAGGTAAAATGTGAATCGTTAAGTTAAGGGTTAAGGTAAAATTATTTTGGCATCTAGAGGGAGTTAGTGGGTTATAGCTAGGATATAGGTGTAGACTAGAGACATGATAAAAGAGGGGCCTCAAGCGGGCAGGCAGGGATCCATGGAAGCAATAGAGACAGCCCACAGAATAACATACTGAACTTAGCTAGTGAGAGGCCTAGCTTGTGTCATAGCCCACTATAGTAGTGTGAGGTGAGATAGGGTCATTAACACGGGCAGCTATAACCCCAACTAGGAATGAGTGAGTTTAGCGACCCATCGGGTCTCCCACCACTCAGGGTTAAGTGGATAATGAGGCACGGTGAGGGGAGACTTCCACTGGGAGCACCTGGAGAGCCTAGGGTCTAGGCAAGGCCCTGGAAGTGGGGGAAGTGTTGACTGGGCCCCTAGGTAGACACCAAAGGTGGAGGGTCAGAGTAGGAAGGAACAACAATAAAACTGGGGAGTGTACTTGAAAGGTACATGTGCATGCATTCCCCCTGACTAAGTGCAGTTTTTACAGATTTGCCAAGTGTACCTGCCTGTTTTAAAGAAAAAGAAACACCAAAAAAATTCAAGTGTTTTAAAGTAATGAAAATTTAATATATTGTTGTGCTGCTCTGGTAAAACTTGCGTGCTTGCTTAAGAAACTCTACTACAGTTTTTCTTAACAAGCTGCTTGCCATGGGGGGCAGCCATTCAAAGCTGAAAAAGGAGAAAAGGCACAGGATACAAAGCAGATAACAGATAAGCCCTGTAGTATACAATGGGATTCTTCAGAACATATCTGTTATCTACTGTGTATCCTGTGCTTGAATGGCTGCCCCATGGCTACACAGCAGCTTGTTTATATAAACTATAGTAGTGTTTCTCAAGCAAAAGTATTATTTTTGCCAGTGGAGGACAACGGTATATTATATTGTCATTCCTTTAAAACACTTTTAAGTGTGTCACCTTTCCTTTAACAATGTTAATAAAATCTTGGTTTAACTGCTAGTCTGAGCTCCCTTTGTGATGAACAGCTTATAAGTATATAACATATAATTGTCTCAGTGTATTATTAAAACCACTAAGATGGTGAAGAATCAAGCAGAATTTTCACCTTATTAAAGCTTTCCTTGAATTTATTTACTTCATTTGTGTTTGCATATAGTCAAGTTTATTGTATTGTACATACTGTTTAAGCATGTATCATCGTACCTTTTGCTTTGTAATACTGTTTCCTTTAAAAGATATCCAATTCTTATTATCCAAGCTGTACGCAACAAAGAATTCTTTGATGTAATACGACTTAAAATATTTACTTGCTCCTTGTGTTTTAATACCGGTTATTAAAAATGGCCTTTGCATATCCACCTGAAAAAAGCAATAAGTATACATTCAAATATAGCAGAAATTGGCATCTAGTATTTAATTACTATCAATAGCTACTAATTCATAATTAGCATGACATAAGTGGGTGGGTTTAATTGGGGATAACCAACTGCAGTTCTCTAGCTGTTACTGTATGAGTACTTGTATCTTAGGGCAGTGTTTCTAACCCTTTTTCTCAGGGGGGCACACAAATTAGTTTAGAACAGTCATAATTCTTAGTGTAGTACTAAGGAAGAAACTTCACATTATAGAGGAATACGCAGAACTAGTCTAAACAGCATGGGAACCCATATTTGGGTCTTGACTCATAGGTAAGAATCCCTGACTTAAGGTGCAAGCCTAGCTGCCAAACCATTAACATTCTCTGTTATAGATATGGCAATGATGATTGTGAATTCTGATCCTGCCTTACCCTTTCCTTATATCTTGGAATGCAGAAAGAGCTATTTCTCTGGCAAATTCACAATACAGGAATATGTATATATGGGATGTTACCCCATTATCCAGAATGCTCCGACTTATGGAAAGGTTGTCTCCCATAGACTCCATTTTATCCAAATAATCCAAATTTTTAAAAATGATTTCCTTTTTCTCTGTTATAATAAAACAGTACCTTATACTTGATCCGAACTAAGATATAATTAATCTTATTGGAGGCAAAAACAGCCTTTTGGGTTTATTTAATGTTTACAGGATTTCTAGTAAACTTAAGGTTTGAAGATCCAAATTATGGAAAGATCCATTATTCACAATACCCCAGGTCCTGAGCATTCTGGATAACAGGCCCCATACCTGTATATACAAACTAGATTTTCTTTTTCTCTGTAATAATAAAACAGTACCTTGTACTTGATCCAAAGTAAGATATACTTAATCCTCATTGGAAGCAAAACCAGCCTATTGGTTTTATTTAATGTTTACATGATTTTCTAGTAGAATTACTGTATGAAGATCCAGATTACAGAAAGATCCGTTATCCGGAAAACCCTAGGTCCTGAGCATTCTGGAGAACTGGTCCCATACCTGTACTATATAGTTTCTTCTCCATTATGTACAGATCCTCTTTGCATAGCTTGGTTATTGATAGAGTTTATATAGTGGATAATGTACCCCCTACTGTAATTTATAAAGATATTATGTTACCGAGGAGTTATGTGACCATATAAAAGCACGAGGCCGCAGGCCGAGTGCTTTTATAAAGGTCACATAACTCCGAGGTGACTATTAATATCTTTATAAATTTTAAGTGGGGGGTACATTAGCTATTATAATCTACAGTTTCTGGGTTCAGTTTTACTTTTACTTTTTTCAAAGTTTCTATACAAGTTGATTTTTATGTTTAACTGCAGCTCTTTTAGGTACCTGTATTTTATTCTTGCTTTCTAAAAGGCACACGTCTCCTGCAGCTGCCTCCCTGGTCTCGCTCTTTTCCTCACAGGATTCCGCTACATTTTTACTCCCTCTCCCGTCCACTATCTAAAGAATCGCTCCCCCTCTGTGTCACATCATTTTCTTTTACTGCATCAGAGACCGGTCATGCAGGGAAGGAGGGGGAGCGAGTGGACGGGAGGCAGAGCGAGACTTTGGTAGTGTAAGGGAGGCAGAGCGAGATTTAGGCAGTGTAAGGGAGGCGGAGCGAGACTTCAGACACTGGACGGGAGGGGGAGTGAAAATGGAGCCGAATCCTGTGAGGAAAGCGACACCAGGGAGGCAGCTGCAGGAGACTTGTGACAGGAGTGAGAGATGCGATGAAGGAAAGAGAAGCCCTTCATCGCATAAAACGGGTAAATCCATTGTGGGAAGTGAGGAGATGTGGAGCCCGAAAGCTATAGCGGTGGGAAGCAAGGTAGCAGCTGCGAGTGCTGTCTCTTTAAGCTTATAATCGGCGCGTTCTGACGGAAGAACGCGCCGTTTATAAGGATATAATTTACAGTCTGGTCCCATAGGGAAATGACCAGACTGTAGATTATATATAGGCTACAACAAAGCTGGCTGCATTTAGGAAGCTAAAGATGTAGGTACAGACTTGATAAAAGAAAACTGTGCAAGACAATGTTAAACTGGGAGAATATCAATTTTATGGGAATGAGGGAAATAGCACAGGAAAGGTAGATGACAATCTCCCATGCCTGTCTGTTCAAGGATTCCATTTTGATAAAATCCCCTTGCTGATAGCAGATTATTATATATTTATTGAAAATATACAAGCTACATACCTGGATCCATGGTAATGTTGACATATTCATTTCAGTGCTCCAAGCATTGTACGATCCTGCATTGTTTAACCTAGCCAGTCTCGGCTCCCAATAATCTATAAAATTATATGTATATTAAAATATTTATATTCTACAGGGTATAAGGATATACAGCATAAGAGAAAATACAGGTAGTTATAAATTCTAAGAATTAGAAGATTCAAAATACATTGAGGGACAGACGAGTAACCAGTGACCAGGCAGCGGCCGTATGTATAAACACAGAAATGTGACCTTATGGCCAATTAGGCCCCTTATTTATGAAGCATTGATTTTTTTCTGGGGGAAAAACTTGATAATACACATTCTTGCTTAGTAATTTTTACATCAATTTTAATTTGAACAATGTAATAAAGAAAACATAGAAACGTGTGCTCTCTAAGGTGCGTCTATTAATCTATATGGTCTTATAGTTATTGCCTGTTTACTTTGTTATGTTTGCTGCGCCAGAAGGGGGTGAGGTAGACGTTGGAATTTGCAGTTACTGCGTGTTCCTGGATTTGGCTATATATTGTTGCTATGGCAACCAGATAGTATTGTGCCATTCTCTTTTATTTTCTCTAGTAGCTGCCATTTCGTCCATTTGTTCATGGGTGGAAATTAATGTGAATAGCTCCTGTAGAGAGTATTCTGTTTTTAGTTGCCATTTCCTGGATATAATTGTGACTGCTGCCATAAATATTTGAAATAATAATTTCTGTTGTGGAGGCTTTACATTAGGTGGAAGTACATTTAGTAGTGCTTCTTGTGGTTCAAAGGGAATTGTCCATTCTAGATCAGTTCATAGAAATGTGAATATGGACTTGAAATTCGGTCACTTGAGGGCATTCCCACCACATGTGGTATAACGTGCCTGGAGAATCACATCCTCTCCAGCATTTGTTGGTGTAAGTAGGATCTATTCTATGTATTTTAACTGGTGTTAGGTGCCATCTGAATAACACTTTTTTGTTGATCTCTATTTGATTTGTGCATCTTGTGGCTCCTTTAGGTGCTGTGAATACTTTGTCCCATTGTTGTGATGTCAGTTGGATGTTTAAGTCTTGCTCCCATCTAATTTGATATAGGAGCTTAAGGTCTGGTCTTTCTTCATAAGTAATTTGTAACAGTCTGATAGTACTCCCTTCCCATACTTGCTTTCCCTGCAGAGATCATCTGATGTTCTTATAGTTCCGAAGATGTGTTTGTAATAGATGGGTTATCTGTATCAGGGGGTATCTTGCATTTTCAGAAATTTGGTATTTCCTTTGAAGGTCTTCAAAGGGTCTTCAAGAGTTGGCAAAGTCTAGGTCCCCCAACGTATGTATACCTTTATTAATTAGTTCACCCATGTTAATATTTGGGATCAATGTGTTAAGCGCAGTCATTGGGGTGAGAGTTTATGGGAAGTTTCCAAAGTTATGCTGTTTGTGAAATCTGTCCCAACATTTAAGGAGTAGTTCAGTTGTTAGTTGTCTTTCTGGTAGAGGTGGACGAGCTTCGATAATATATCTGCTATTGTACGGCCTGATAGATAAAAAGTTTCTATATCTACCCATTTTTTATGCCCTGGGGCACTGTGCAATCTTATTACATTTTTGAGAAACTTATGGTATAGGGAGATGTTAGGTATTCCCAATCCTCCCAAGTGTGTGTGGAGCTGTAGCGTTCTAAGGGCTATCCTGGGTTTTTTGCCTTTCCAAATAAAGATCTGTATTGTCTTCTGAAGGTCCTTTATGAAATTCTGAGGTATGTATGTTTGTAGTGTTCTAAATAGGTAGAGAATTCGTGGTAATAGTGTCATTTTTGTAGATGCAATCCTACCTATCGATGAAATTTCTAACTTTCACCATTTGTTGCAGTCTGCTTTGATGTTATTTAGCAATTAGATAGTTCAGTTTATATATTTGGTTGAGAGTTTTAGGTATCTTAACACAAAGATAGGTTATAAAAGTGCTTCTATAGTCAAAATTATATTTTTGTTTCAGCTGGTTAACTACGGTGTGTGTGAGACCTATTGGAAGGGCCTGTGTTTTGTTTTGGTTGATCTTTTAGTCTTTTAGCTTGTGTCTTGTATTAGTGATGTAGCTGGATTTGTAATGGTCAAAACTATGTCATCTGCAAAAAGCCCAATCTTGTGGTGACCACCTGCTGCTCTGACACCTTCAATTCCTGGATGGAAGCGTATTTTCTCTGCAAGAGGTTCCACCATCAGGGCAAATATAAGGGGCGATAGGTGGCATTCCTGTCCGGTCCTGTTTGTTATATCAAAGGCATCTTACATGGTGCCTGGAATTCTCACCTTAACAGATGGTTTAGTATATAGGAGCATTATTGCTCTGAGGAAGCTGCCTTTTAATCCAACTTTTTGTAGGACTTTTTGCATATATATCCAGTTCACCCTGTCAAATGCCTTTTCTGAATCAAGCGATAGGGCCAGAAAGGGAGATGTCTCCTTTTCCGCAATACGTATGTAGATTTAACTTTCTGGTGTTGTCAGGGGCCTGTCTGCCTAGTATAAATCTCACTTGGTCGTTTTGCACTAAGTTTAATATCTGTATTTAAAAGTGCTATTGGTCTGTAGTTGGTGCAATTATCTGGAGCTTTCCCCAGTTTTGGTATGGTAACTATATGTGCTGTGAGAGAATCTGGGTTTATGCTGTATTCTCTAACCAGTAGTTAAAGAGTTTAGTGAGCTTGGGTGCTAATATGTGGGTAAACATTTTGTAGTTTTGTTGTTTGAGTACCCATCTGGGCCAGGAGATTTGCCATTCTTTAAAGTTTTGATCGAATCTGTCACTTCTACTTCTGTGATGGGGTCATTGAGCCTATCTAATTGTTGCCTTGTTATAGAAGGCAGATTGACTGTAGCTAAAAATTCATCAATCTCTTGAGGTGTGGGGTTGTGTTCTTGTCTGGTGTGTCAAACTGTAGAGCCCTGTTTAGTACTCCGTGAAGGTTGATGCGATTTCTTTTGGATTTGTGGTGTGGTTCCATTTATGATTTAAGTATTTGATTCTGTCTTGGGCTTGTAAACTTTTTAGTTTATTTGCTAGCATCCTATCCGCTTTATTCCCTTTAGTATTTTAGTTTTAGTAGTTTGAGTCTATATTCTGTCCTGGCTAGTATAACCTTATTCATCTGCTTGCTTGTGAATGGTTTTTTGCAGTTTGGGAGTTGCTGTGGAAAGTTGGGAGATATCTAATTGTTTTAATTGTTTCTCTAGATTCTCTTATTGCGTTTCCCTAGATTATTTCACTTGCTTGCTTAATTTAATTAGCTCTCCTCTAACTACCACTTTGTGTGCCAACCATATAGTTTGTGAGTTGGTTTCAGGGTTGTCGTTAGTGCGGAAGTAGTCTAATAGGTGTTCTTCAATCCTTTGTTTATGTTCCACGTTGGTTCAAAATGAGTCTTTAATCCTCCAGGCCTGAGAGTGTGTTTGTTCCTGTTGCGACTTGATATCTGATATGACTGGTGCATGGTCTGACCATGAGCGTGTTGTGATTAATGCATTTGTTAAAGCACTTGTTGTTTGTGGATCAGCAAGGATCAGGTTGATTCTCGAATAAGAGTCATGCCTTGGGGAGTAGTATGTGTATTCTCTAGAGTTATAGTTATGGGCTCTCCAAGTATTTATCAACGCATTAGCAAAAATACATTCCGCTATTTTATTTGCTACTCTGAGGGGCAGATTCATCAAGGGTCGAAGTGAATGTTCGAAGTAAAAAACGTTGAATTTCGAAGTAATTTTTGGGTACTTCAACTTCGACCATTCGAATTCGATTCGAATTGAAAAAACTTAATAAATTCGACCACTCGAAAATCAAAGTACTGTCTCTTTAAAAAACGTAGACTTCAACACTTCGCCACAGTAAACCTATGGGGGACCTCCTAGAATCTATCTGAGGCTTTTGGGCAAGTTTTGAGAAGTCAAAGTTTTTTTTTGTAAAATCCTTTGAATCGTTCAATTAGAAGGATTAAATAGTTCGATCGTTCGATTTTACTTCTATCGAATATGGCCATTTTCATTGGAAAAAATACTTAGACTATTGAAGTATTCAAAATTCGATGGATGAATTTCGAAGTTTTTTTAACTTCGAAATTTGCTCCTTGATAAATATGCTCCTTAATGTATTTGGGGGGGGGGTCGTTTTTTCCTTGAGGCCTATGGGTGTCTATTGATTGGTTTAATGCAATATTAAAATCTCCTGCCACCACAAGGCGTCCTTTTTTCAAATCATAAATCATATCAAGGGTTTTATGTACAAATTTGTCTTGATTATCGTTGGGTACATATAAGTTTCCTATGGTATACAGTTGTCCAAGCGAGCAGATCACTCCCAGTTTCTGTAAAATTTGGGTGGGTTACGACTTGAGAAATGTTTTTCCTGGATTAGCAGCACATCTGCACGCAATCTGCACTCCTCTTTTAACGCTAAATTATGTTTTTGAGGGGTGTTAAGGGCCCTCACATTATGCGTAAGAAAACAAATCATGATTTGTGATTTAGACATTTGCTGACCATTGGTGGTGACCATGTTGGTTAGGTTGGGAAGGTGCATGTCTGGTGCAACAAGTCTCGGCAATAATAATTTGAAAACATTTTCACACCATTTTTTTAGAGCATAAAAATATAACATTAAAATAACAAAAAGATAACCTGACATAGTAAATTCTGGTTCCTCAAATGGAGGATTGTTTTCTATGTTCTGCAGCGGTTGTATCACCGCGGGGGTTCTTGTTTATCAACAGGTGTTGTGGGGGGAAATATGGAGCTGGTGGTCTTCTCCAGCCCTTCTAGGTTTAGGGACCCTGTGGATGCAGTCTATTGTCAGATCGATTTGTGACACATCTGGTAGTAAGTTGTGTCCATAAAATAGGCCTCAAGGTCTTCCGGTTTAATCCCCTCCAGGATTCCCTGTACTCTAATATTGCATTGGTGGGTCCTGTCTTCCAGGTACGCCACTTTATCAGTGAGTCTGGACAGTTCTTTCTCCTTATTTTACTGTGCCTCAGGTACTTCATTATGGGCTGAAGCTAACTGGCTCATTTTGCACTCCATATGATTGGTGCGTTCTGCGAGGTCTCTTACCTCTTTTTTAATTTCAGCAGAGAAGAGTTTGAAGTCATGCTACAGCAATGTTCTGAGCTTGGTCAACATGGTTTTAATTTCTGCTGCTATGACTGGAAAAAGCCATTTTGGATTCCTTTTTCACCAGATTCCTTGGTCCCATCTTATCCCTTGGAAGTTAGGCTCTCAGCCGGTTTGTTGGGTGAGAGAATATAGCGGGTAATGCGCTAATTGGGCACCTTTTTGGGCTGTTTAATGGAGATCTCCGGGAAAAGGCTTCCACTCACATGAGAAGCTTAGCTCGCCCCCCGCAAAAACTCTGAATTTTTAGAGATTTATTATACCCCAAAACTGCTAAAAATCTGAAAATACTCCATCTAAAACCTGTCAAGCTCATGTAGAAGTCATTGGCAGATGTCCCTGAATGTGTTTCTTGACACCGCTTTCTGAGCAGGATAATCCGATAATAAGCTGGGGTTTTTAGGGGACAACTTGAAAAGACCTCTTGATTTCAGCAACAATTCGTACGATTCGAATTGTAACAACTTTTTCTTCAAACCAACTTTTTTGATCTGATTTCTTGATAAATGAGTTAAATTCGTAGATGGGAGTTAAGTCGACTTTGTTTTAATAAAACATTAAATACATTTGAGATAGTAAATACTAGTGATGCGCAAATTTAATTGCCAGGTGCGAATTTGCAGTGAATTTGCGTGATTTGCCGCCAGCGAATAAATTTGCGAAACGGGCGCAAAAATTTGCAGTCAAAAACTGCGGCGTTTCGTACATTCTAAGCCATTTCGCGAATTTCGCTGAAAATCAGTGAATTTTCCGGCGAAACGGCGCAAATTCACCCATCAATAGTAAATACCTCTTAACTAAATGTGGAGATTTAATAAAAGATAATATTTATAACTTTCTGTTATAAATTGGGGATCAGTGGGATGTTATAAATTGGGGATCAGTTGTATAAAATGTAGTTTTGTTGACTACTTATTGTATCCTGAAGGTTGCTGGCTAGTTATCAAAATCAATATCCTTATTCCATAGGCCTAATTAGCTACTGATCTATCAATGCAATTTCAAAGAATATTTTCACTATAGCACAGGAAACATAAATACAACAATTCTATAGAGCCTTCTATGGCAGCGGCAGGCAGGGCCCCATTGCAAACATTTCATTTCAGTCAGGGGTGCCTAGGATCGCGGTCTACCGGTAGATCCCCATCATGCTCCTGGTAGACTGGAAATTGGGGCCAGTCATTGGAAAGTGAGCCAGAGAGGGCTGGCTGGATGAGAGCAGAGTGAGGGGAGGGTGGGAAGGGCTGAGAGCAGCAAGCATGGACACGGAAGGGAGGGCAGGCACAATGAGAGCAGCAAGCACGGACACAGAAGGGAGGGCTAACAGCAGCAAGCACAGAGGGGAAGGGAGGACTGAAAGCAGCAAGCACAGAGGGGAAGGGAGGACTGAAAGCAGCAAGCACAGAGGGGAATGGAGTGTGTTCAACTTTCATAACCAATGTAATATGAACATGGTAATTAGGGGGTGTGGTCACAAAAATGGGAGTGTCAAAAAAATCCCCATGTTATCAAGGTAGATCTTCTGATGGGGCCAGGTGTCGAAAGTAGATCTCAGTGTAACAAAGTCTGAAATCCCTGCTTTAAGTGCAATACAGTTCTCATTGATTGCAATTGTTCTGTGTCATGGCATAATGGTCATATTTATACTGGACAAGAAATGAGAGGCCCACATTTGGTTGTTTTCGAGGTTTTTGAAACCACGAAAACAACCTTTCTCTAAAATGTCATGAAAGTTATTAATAGATCCCAATATAAAAAGTAAAAAGAATGCGCTAAAAAAATCTGATAAAACTCTTAAAATTCAGAAAACCTCTAAAAGTCTGAATTGAATAAAAAAGGTCCAATAAGATCAATGCAGCTCCCATTGAACTCTATAGGACCTCAACAGTTTTTACCTGTCAAATTTTTGTATTAGAGGGTTTTGTGGTTTTAAATCTCACATTTTTTATCAGACTTAGCAGACTTAAGGTATGGTGATCTAAATTACAGAAAGACCCCTTATCCAGAAAACCCCAGGTCCAAAGCATTCTGGATTATAGATTTGTATAGATGTATTTTGAATAGCTGTAACATTTCTAGTGGAGCTCATGGGAGCTCAAACTATGCTTGTAGCTGTACTTACCTATATAGTGTGATGCAGTGATTTGATTGTCAGATATAATTCCATTTGAAAGTCCCATTGGTAAACTGCATTCTGTAAGATAGAGGCATTGGAACAATTATTCAGGGGTTTTAAAGTAACAACACTTTATTTTCACTCTCTCCATTGAAATATGGCCCAGGATCTACACAATGGAGCACATTTATTCGTTTTTGCTTTGGCATCTTGTCATGTTTCACCTAAATTGCTTTAAATACATTACAACTATTATATACCTGTAGAACTATTGTGCTACCTGTGCTCAGAATGAATCACAGAGAACTAAACTCATTCAGTCATCATGGGGTCCCAGAATCAGGTTCTCAGAATTACCTGAACCTCACTTGTCAAAAAGTCACTACTCTCTCGTACCAGTTTTCCTCAGGCAGAGTTGCATCGTGGGGTTGGCAGCTGCACTTCATTCACTCGTGCCAATTTGTAAGCAGGGGGTGGCACACTAGAGTTCAGGACTAGATTCAGGTTTAGGGCCTGAGTATATTCTCCTTTATTGGGATTGGCAGCAGTCAGAAAAAAGTAAAAGAAAAGTGGTAGTACATGGCAGCCACAAACCTCTGCTGAAGTTTGGAGTGAGGCTCAGGTGGTTTCGAGTGGAGAGAAAGGCTAAATATTTTAGCTCTTTATGCTGCTAGGCTGGGGTGATTTTGAAGGAATTTTTAAAATGCAGTCATATTATAGGAGCATGTTGGTACCAATTTAAAAAGGTCTCATGCACTTTAACGCAACTTTATGTAAAATCGCTTAGGTTGCTTTTCTACCCACTTTTGCAATTTAAATAAACTATATTTTTTCTTTGGTTTTATGATATTAACACTAGAAACACTGCTAATATCATGAAAGTACAACGCAAGTGTTTAATCCTGTTGTACATTAATCATCACCTGTGCGATAATACCGAATAGAGAAGCATCAGGTGATACTTGCTGCATAAATAAACTCCTAGAAAGAACAGAAGGGGGAGCTTGTGTTGCACATTCATGTAGTCCAAGACTGGCGGCCAGTGTTCCCCCTTTGTGTGGCCCTCCAAATGAAAGTCTGCCTGCTGTGTCTGCTTACCTTGTTAAACTTTATTAGGTATCACTACAGAGATTAATTGGCCCATGCATTGTTTAAACTTCAAATTCAGACTGTAATCCTCTGTATTGTTCACACATGTAATCCCCCCTCTATTGTTCACACCCTAAAGCCTGCTGTTCACACCTGAGACCCAGACCTTATTCAAAATGCTAATGGAGCACTGTATGTAGTACATCTTAGAGTGGTCCTGATGGGTTTCTCTGTCTCCTGCTCTGTTCTGCCCTATGCTCCCTGTGTGTGCCATGCTCTACCTGCCATATGATCCCTGTGTGTGCCATGATTTGCCTGACCTATGCTCCCTGTACGTGCCATACTCTGCCTGCGCTATGCTCCCTGTGTGGGCCATAATCTGCCTGCCCTATTCTCCTTGGGTGTGCCAGACTCTGTCTGTGTGTGCCATGCTTTGCCAGTGTGTGCCATCCTCTGCCTTCCCTATGCTCCCTGTGTCTGCCATGCTTTACCTGCCTTATGCTCCCTGGGTGTGCCATAATCTGCCTGTCCGATTCTCCTTGGGTGTGCCAGACTCTGTCTATGTGTGCCATACTTTGCCAGTGTGTGAAATACTCTGTCTGCCCTATGCTGCCTGTGTGTACCATGCTCTGCCTTCCCTATGCTCCCTGTGTGTGCCCTGTTCTGCCTGTGAAACATAAGCCTGGTATTTGTGGGTGTGGTCTAAAACAGGGAGTGGCTAACACTGGCTTCATTATTGGCCTCCACCATGTAGACCAGAAGAATTCTGGCCCTTGATAGCACAGAAGTTGGAAAGCACTGATGTAGTGTGTGACTGCTAATATTATAAAAACAGAAAATCATAGAAGCATGTTAATTTTTTATTAGCTAGATGTATTTTTGACACCACTGACATTATTTATCATATAAATATATATAGTATTTTAAATAAAAAAAACGTCCAACCGCATTAGAATCCAAGATTGGACCTTATTTATTAATAAAAAATCTAAATATAAATTGGATCAAGATAAACAAGAAGAATTAAAGGGAAAATCAGGATCATATGATTTTTTTTCAGAATTTTGAGTTTTTTCCTGCATTTCCCCAATTTTTCTGCCTTTTTCCCGAAAAACAGAAATTTTGCGTATTTCTGCCCAAAAAGTCTGAAATACTTGGATTTTAATTCCAGCTCAGACCACAAAAACTTCCAAATAGGATAGTGACCTCTCCCGTTGACTTATATACAACCTCGGTAGGTCTGAGATGCCGGATTTTCAGATTCTGACTTTTTCCATCCTATAATAAATCTTGAAAAATTCTAGTTTTTTTTCCACAAACTCGAATTTTTCAAGTTTTTGGTATTCAGACTTTAATAAATAACCCCCTTAAAATAAGTGTGTTCTAAAAATGTTTAATTGAACCTACCAGCCTCAACAATGTGAAACATTGCCTGCATTCCTGCTTGCTGGTACTCAGCAACTTCTGTATCCAAGAGCCATTGTCCAGGCTTTGATGGCTTCATTTCCACTGTTGCAAACGATCCTACATACAAAATAAAAGCAGAACTGGGGTTAGGAAAAAGGGTCCTAAGGTAAGGCTATGGCCTATGGGAGGGGAGGAACTATACAGATCATAGCATACATCATATATATATATATATATATATATATATATATATATATATATATATATATATATATATATATATATATGTAAAAGCTTACACTCTCTAGGTCTTGCAAAAAATATAAAGGTGTTTGTTAGAAAAAAGCTGTAATGCCCTTGGTCCAATAAAGGCCGTTTTACTCAAGAAACAGTGGGTGCTGGACTAACTTTTTTCGCTAATATTGCCAGTGGAAGGTGGCCATTGGAGGACGTGCACTCAGCAAAAAGAAGTGAGTTGCAGTTGTGCTGACTACTATTCTGCTATTGTTAGAAAAAGAACAACTAACGTTTTAGCTAGCACTCAAACGCGTTGATACACCATGCACAAATAAAGACTTGCTGATACACGCTTTATGGCGGTTGCTGTGAATGCTTTCGTGGACTGTTATAATCAATTTTGGTTAGCACCCAGCAAATTGCTACACGATTGGTGAGTGCCGATAAATTCTATGTATATATATATATATATATATATATATATATATATATATATATATATATATATTAGGGATGCACCGAATCCAGGATTCGGTTCGGGATTCGGCCGAATCCTTCTGCCTGGCCGAACCGAATCAGAATCCTAATTTGCATATGCAAATTAGGGGTGGGGAGGGCAATCGCGTGACTTTTTGTCACAAAACAAGGAAGTAAAAAATGTTTTCCCCTTCCAACCCCTAATTTGCATATGCAAATTAGGGTTCAGATTTGGTTCGGTATTCGGCCGAATCTTTCACGAAGGATTCGGGGGTTCGGCCGAATCCAAAATAGTGGATTCGGTGCATCCCTAATATATATATATATATATATATATATATATTTATATATATATATATATATATATATATATATATATATATATATATATACTGTATATTTAACTTAAAGTGAATAGTTGCTTGTATGACACCAGCACTATCATCAACATTTTGTTTAGACTCATAGTCGTCTCAATATATACTGGTATATAGGTATGGGATGTGGTATATAGGTATTACAGAGAAAAAGGAAATAATTTAAAAAAAGATTGGATTATTTGGGTAAAATGTATGCTATGGGAGATGGCCTTCCTGTAATTCAGAGCCTTCTGGATAATAGGTTTCTGGATAATTTATCTGTACTATTAAATTCTTACTGTTATATTCTAGGAAATATTATTTATAGACCCACAGTATATTCAAACTAAACTTCTAATGAAGGTTGCCTTCTTGGAAAATGTTTTGTTCTGTGTTTTATTTAGTGTTTTGGCCTGCTTGTAAACTTTCGTGAAAAAATGTCCATACACTGGCTGACCTTAAAAGCATCTGACTGATTGGCTAAGGCATAACAGACTGATTTTATACAACGTTGCCATACACAGCTATGTCTAAATTCTATTGTTATTTTACAGCAAAATACTTGTTTATTTTTATAATGGCCCTCAGAATACTAGGCTTTTTGCCTGCTGTCACAATTAATTGCTACATGTTACAAAGTGCTCCCTTTTCACAAATAATTAACACAGCAAGACACTTTGCATGGATGATAACCACACTATTTGACCGATGGGGACTTCTATGAAAGTAAACAATTTAAATTTTCACTCTATCTACCAGGCAGAAGAGGGTAGACTCCACGTTGAGACTCTCTGTTAATCTTCTCTGTCATGGTCTGACCATGGAAATGAACCACATGTAAATCCTTGGAACCTCCCATATTTATTAAATGCCATCGCACTGATTCATTCTGATACATCACCAAGCCTTTCAGATTGTAGATGATGCCATTTATAGCTAAAAGAGAAGAAGCAAGAAATACAATTATTTAATGAAACTAGAATCTTTAAAATGATTACAAGCTTTTATGGGAAATGCATTAAAAATAGGTTTTGATACGCAAAACAAAGGTTGACAGATGTTCAAGCAGATGAAGAATAACCCTTTCAGAAAAAAAATCTTGCAATAGAATTCATGCCAATAGCTTTAGAACGCAACACTGTAACCTTACTAATGTTTCTCCAATCCCCTTGGATATTTTGCCAGTTTTGCTAGATTGGAAGTGTTTGAGGTCTGAACACTATAAATGACCAAAAATATATGGACATGTTTTTAGACAAAAGTGTCTAGACACTGTCTAAAATGCCATGTCCTTAGTTACTCACACTGCTACAACTGGTCTGAAAAGCCTGGGTTTGGCAAATGACAGGAGAACGCTACTTGCCTGAATAAATAATGCTGATAGTAAAGTTTGATGGAGGAGGAATTATGGCCTGAGACTGTTTTCCCTGCTTTGGGTGAGGCCCTATGTTTAAATTAAAATCAAACCTTAAGGTTAAAGTGTACAATAATATTGTTGACAATTTTGTTTCCTACTCTCTGGCAACAATTTCTGGAAGCACAATAATACCCACATGCATTAATCAATGTCCATAGAGAAGGGGTTTGCTGAGATGGAAGTGAAAGAACTTGACTGATCTACAAAGAACCCTGACCTCAACACAACTGAACACCTGTAGGATGAACTTAAACATTACTGGGAGCAAGGCCTAATTTCCAACATCAATGCCTAAAATTAATCGCTAATGCTCTTGTAAATGAATAGGAGCAAATTCCAACAACAATGCTCCAAAGATTGATCTCATGCCAATATATTTATCTTTCTAGGGAGCTTCGATAATAAAGAAAGAAATCATACCATGAAATGTATGACATTTTGCCGCTTGCAAGGGTTTTTCCATGACTTCCGTGCAGGTCTTTTTCTTGTTTTTTTCAAAGTACCAACTTTTCTCTTCTTCAAATGTCATGAATAGCAATACGAATTCTCGGGTATCTAATGGTCTGTTGCTATGTTTATGAAGTGTTCCACTTTTACAGATTAGCAGTGGGCCCAGGAGTCCTGAATGAATATCCCTTTCCTTTGAAAGAGTAAATTTTAAAAATCACACGATTTGCATCCCCAAAAAACTAAAATATTTGTTCTCAAAATCAGGGAATCGATATAGCATAATCAGGAATGTGAACAAAATTAACTTGAACTTATGCTTCTGTCTTTAAAGGAGTGGTTCACCTTTAGTTGACTTTTAGTATATTATAGAATGTCAAATTCCAAAGCAATTTTGAAATTTGTCCTCAATTTTTTGTTTTTTTAATTATATGCCTTCCTCTTCTGCATCTTTCTAGCTTTCAAATTGGGGTTACTGACACCAACCACCAAACATTGATTGCTCTGTAAGCATATAATTTTATTAATATTGTTGCTTGTCATTCCTTATATTTCTGTTCATTCTATATCCAATTCATATTCCTGTCTCTCAAATCATTGCCAGGTTGCTAAAGTAAACAAGATCCTAGCAACCAGATATCTTCTGAAATTCCAAACTGGGACATGCTGACCAAAAAGATAAATAACTAAAAACCATGAAAAAAAATAAAAATGAAACCAATTGCAAATTGTCACAAAATATTCTATACTAAAAATTAAGGTCAAGGTGAGCAACTGCTTTAAGTGAGTTATAACCATGGCACTTCCATAATATTGTGCAACATTAAACATGGCCCAAAGTGTATTTTTGATCTTGAGTTCCTAATTCTGAACTTGGGTTTATATGATCTGTCTCAGCCCTTGATTACATTGTATTTTTCTTACCGGATTAACTCCAGAATAGTAGATCCATGTTCTGCAATCTGAACCTTCCGATTCAGGTGCTGATTGATGTGTGGCATACCAAACATAGGTGTAGGTTTCACCTGGTTTAACTGCATCATCTTTCTTAAGCCAGTCTGGGGTACCATCATCGTATCTAAATCCTTCAGATGATTTTTCATAAGAAACCCCATGAGCATGAAGAGAATAGGGACGTGACGCTAAGTTTTTAAATGTTATCTAACACAAAATAAAAAAACAGATCAGCAATTTTGTTATGTAATGCAGCAGTTAAAGCTGAAAAATAGACAAGGAAAGGCAAACTAATGGGGGGGGGGAGCCAACTTGTTAAACGCCCAGGACTAAAACTGCCCACATTTTCCTGGGATGATTCTCCTTTTCTTTATACAAAATAGCACACCCTGGGTAATAGTGATGGAGCAAATTTGTCCTGTTTGTACCACGAAATTCACAAAATGGCGAAAAACACATTGAAGTCAATGGGCATCAAAATAATTATGACGTGCGTCAATTTCGACACCCGCAACAATCTTTATATGTGCCCAAATTTTGTCCAAATGCATTTAAATCAATGGGCATCCTAATAATTTTGCCGCAGTTTTGCGAATTTATTCGCTGGTGGCGTAACATGGAAATTCGGCGCAAATTCACGCCTGGGTACTTTATTCTACAGTGCCATGCTGCAATGTCTCCCCTGCTCCCAAGTATCCCTTGCACTATTCAAGCTGGGTGCATGTTCAGTACAGTAATGATAAGAAGAATTTCACCGGCACACAGGAGTTGCAGTAGCAGTGCAAGCCATTGCAATTTTATTATGCAGTAGTGCATAGTTTGCACTACTGCATAATAAAATTGCAAGGGCTAACCCTGCTACTGCAACTCCTGTGTGCCAGTGAAATTCTTCTTACCCTTGTTGTGAGGTGGCCAATTCCTCTATCACTGAGCACCAGGATAAGAACCTTTGGGAGAGTGTGGTGTGCGGCTTCTCCAAAGTTTACTCAGTACAGTAATGAAAAAGCAATGTGTAGCTGAAGGGATAACTGGAAGTGCAGAAAAACTTCTCAGTGTGGTTCTCTGCAGGAAAATACTGTCTGGTTCAGATCAATGAACAACCCCCCCCTGGTGTTTTTACATTTCATTCTGTTTAAAGCAACTCTACAGGGCCAATTTACGAACATTCGGATTTTTATTTTTTTCACAAATCTCAAAATTTGTGTTTTTTCTATATCTCTTTAAAAGTCTAACAATTTGAGATGTAATAAGTGTAAAAATCAAGAAAAGCTCTACTACAAAAAATCACCAGGTAAAAGCTGTCAAGGTTTAATGGGGGAGGAGGCTCCGCTAGGATTTTGCGGACCAAGGAGGAAGCAACTAGTCCAACACAGTTCAGGGTATCAAAGGGGTTAAGCAAAAGAGTAATTAAAGTCCAGGCAAAAGGGTCAATCCAGGCAGCAAGGTTATTAATCGAAATAACAGGCCGAGTTCAATAACAGGAATCAGAGTCAATAACAATAGATCACACCCATGAACCTACAATTGGGCAAGGTCTGTAATGTTCTGACGTCTATTTAGCGCCAAACAGGCGTGATTATGTCATGACACTGGCATCAAGACGTTGCATGCTGGCGTCAAGGTTTTGCGCACTTTTGACGCACTGGCGTCAGAACGTGCCACGAGGGAGCCCTGGGCATCTTGCTGTAGAGGACCAGAACCGGAGTGAAGACCAGAACAGTGAGTTTTCCTTACACAAGGTCCTATAGAAGTCAATGGGAGCTGTGCTGATTTTATTGGATAATTTTTAATCATTTAATCAAAAATTCAGGATAGTATGTGTCAAACGAACCAGAATTGTTATTTTTTTTATATTCGGATATTTTAATAACTTAATAACATTCGTTGTTATAGAGAAAGTGAGTTTAATCATGGTTTCAAAAACCTCCAAATCACCAATATTCGACCTTTGATAAATTGGCCTCCATGTGTCAGTTTTTTCCGAATTCACAGAATCCTAAATTCCCAAATATTAGAGCACAAAATTAGTTTTCATAAGAGCAAACAAATTTTTTCATATTTCATTTTGAAATCTGACATGGGGCTAGGCATGTTGTCAGTTTCCCAGGTGCCCCCAGTCATGTGACTTGTGCTCTGAAAACTTCAGTCACTCTTTAAAGGAACAGTGGAAACCAAGGAAGCTGCAAAGCAGGAAGTAGTGTTATGTTAGACATCCAGTCACTCCAGCCTTTATACATTACATTTTTGGCTAACTAACTATATTAGAAACATTTTTTTTATTTTGCACAGACTATCTATTTACACAGTTTTTATTTTCATACTGAACAATTCCTTTAATGCTGCACTGCAATTACTCTTTCTGAAATCACATGACCAGGCAAAATTATCTGAGGTGGCTGCCTACAATCCAATATTACAACTATAAAATATGTAGGTTTATTGGCTCAAGAATAACATTTTAAATGGTAGATTGAGGTACATGAGTAAAATGAAATCTGTGCTGTATTTTGTGGAAAAAGGGAAGCATGTTATTGATTCCAAAGGTCTTTTAAAATTGTATTCTAGAATGATTTAGATCATTTAAGTTCCATTGGTAGCATGTCATCTAGATTTTACCTGAATGATATCATCAACTTCAGCTCGGATTACAGGACCAAGGATACCCAAGTGTTCTCCATATTCACCTGGAGCATCAGCCTTGCTAAAACTGGAATCAAGATATTGCTGAAACCGTGCTTTGGTGTATTGGGTAGTCCTTGTTTCACTGTCTGGCCTTTCCTTTGCAAATGAACTAGAACAATACAAAGGAGTCAAATTAGAAAAAAACTTGAATTGCCATAGCAAAAAAGATAATTAAGCACTTAACGTTACTTAAATTCACACCTTTTATAATAATCCCACTGTTCCTCTTCTGCAGCGATGTAATAAATTCTTTTCTTTCCTTTTGGACTACGCAGGTATTGCTGTATTATCTTTTCTGGGTTAATGTACTCTTGTGCTTCTGTTTTGTAAAGTTCTTCATATTCAACTTTTCTAATATGTACATCACCATCAATTTCATCTAGATCAAGCTCAACATAATCACCCTCATCAGCCCCAGGAAGTCCAATTACAATTTGTGGTCTCCTTCCTCTGGGAGAGAACACTGTGTCATTGCCATCCTTTTGAGATGAAGTTCCATTACCATTTAAGTTTCCCAATCGTTTTTTCCTTCGGGGTAAAATTCTAGTTCCGTTACTTGAAGTTTTGTACCTGAATGGTCTCACTTGAAAATACTGAGGTTTTGCTTTAACATCTGTGTTTCTTGCTGCATTTTGCTCTTCTTGAGTTTTGTTGATAAAAAGTGTATGTGAGTGATTTTGCACACTTTCAATTGGGGTTTCTTCTGTAACAAGGTGCTGCTCGATGTCTGTTTCAGGTATTTCCTTCTGATTATATATGGCTTGGACTATATCTTCAAATATCTGTTGTCTGAATAGTCAAATGATATTTAATAGGATATTTTTAGTAATTCAATTCAAAACAAAACATCAGTCCATCAGTGGAGTTAACATTGAATTTGTATGTATGTGGTGTTATATTTGGTAATTCTGCTACTTGTAGAATAAATATACAATACAGGTATGGGACCTGTTGTCCAGATCTTTCTGTAATTTAGATTTTCATACCATAAGTCTTCTAAAAAATAATTTAATTAAATAACAATAAATAAACCCAATAGGCTGGTTTTGCCTCCAATAAGGATCTATTATATTATTACTATAGAGAAAAAGGAAATAATTTTTCAAAACTGTAATTATTTGGATAAAATGAAGTCTATGGGAGATGGCCTTTCCGTAATTTGGAGCTTTCTGGATAAAGGGATATACTGGATCCTATACCTGTATATCCAAAATATCTACAAATGGAACTCACACGGAAAACGTGTTTTGACAAGCAACAAATAGAATATTGTGTATAAATAAACTGTGGAGTAGGTAAACTCATTGACAATCACATCATGGCTTTTTCTGTGATGTATATAAATAAAGAATGATAATAACTTACCCAAACAATTCTGTAAATTCTGTGTCCGGCTTAATTTCAGGAGAATCAAAATCACTTGTTGCAGTTTGATTTCTATAATTATTATTCTTAACATCGGGTAGATTACTCTCCTCCGCACTATGTAATGTCCTGTTAGGCAGCAGATTTAAATTGTTGTCTACCTTGAAGTATGGCATTACTTTATCATGTGTTTTGTTGTAATCTGAATAATCAGATAAGTTATTCTTTTCTGAAGAATAGAGCTCTCCATTCATACCACTGGTTAGAGTTGTTGAAAGTAGTGGGTTAATAGTTGTTTCATTACTACTTAAGTCACCAGTGATGTCATTGCTTCCAACTGTCTGATTTTTGCTGATGTCATCAATATTGTAATCGCTTTCACTCCTCTGGTTTTTCATGTAATCATGAATGGTGTCATTGCTGTCAGGTGGTTGATTTGTACTAAAGTAATCCACTGTGTCTAGCGAATGTGGCTCCTCGATTTCTGTTTCTAGAGAATAATCTGTATCTAAGGCAGAGTATGTGGGATTCTCTGTTACATGTTCAACAGATCTTTTTACCACATTTTTTGGCAAATGAAGATCATCTTCTTTTAAATCTGTGTCACTGTAAAAATCTTCTCTTGCAGGAACAACGTCCTTTGTTACGTGTAACGTATTATTCTCTACAACTGTTATAGGAACACTTATTTCTGTAGCTTTTTCCTCCTGCCTGGGAACTTTTTGGCGAAACTCATTTTGCGGGGTTTCAGAATTTTCTGTATCATTATCATAGGCTGTGACCAAATAAAAAAATGTTTTGTTAATGCTGTGTGATAGTTCTTTCTGTATGAAATGTCTGTTTTCTGTATTTGTAATATTTTCCAATACATTTGAGATCTTATGCTCATTGACTATTCCAGCTTGGTCTTTCTCTCTATAAATATTTTTGTCTGCTTCATTAAAGTAACTAATGTCATTTAATAGATCTTTGTTTAATATTTTGTCAGTAGTAAGATTTTTCTCAGTGATAAATTGCCTTTCAGCAGTTCCTAAAGGATTATGTAATGTGGCGTTTTTCTTTTCCATACTAGTCTCCTTAGACACAATATTCTCCAAGTGATCTTCATCTTTAGATGGTATTTTGGGTAAGCCATCTTCTGTTAATGTATCTGCTTCACTTAAAACTTTGTCTGTTTCAGACATTGGATTCAAATTGAAATGTTCATTGTCCTCGATAGGAACAATGTCATATTCATCTGAAATATTTAAGCTACTATAGTCACCTGTGTCTTTGATCAGTCTTTCATTGGTGTGTTCTATCGCCAAAGTGGTAAGATTTACACCTTCTTCTCGAGTTTCTGTCTTGTTTCTAAATGATCGGATCTGGTACATAATAGCTAAATTATCTGTGTAGTCTAGCGCTTCATTGTTTTTTACGTCATCTTCTTCACTGTAGTCAGTTTGAGCATGTTGTACAGTAGGGCCTTCTATTTTTGTACTTATTTCTTCACTCAGTCCAAACTGTATATCCGGTTCATCATAATCGTCTTCTTTCTCTAAACAGCTGACATCACTGAATCTCAATTGCAATCCCTGTTTATTTTTAGAAGACCCAAGCAACCCAAACAACCATAATCCTAAAATAAAACACAAAGAAACAGTTATGCGTTACTGGTAAAAGTGAAAGATCTCAATAAAACAGCATTCAACTGTTCACGTAGCTTTATATGCCTTTCTTTCTAATTCTCCATAGACATCGGTGTACTTATATAGAACAGGATTGTGACTGCATTGTTTTGAGAGATTGATATAATCTGTATGAGCTAGGGATACACTGAATCTACAATTTTAGGATTCGGGTGAATCACCCGAATCCTTTGTGAAAGTTTCAGCCAAATACCGGACAAAATCCAAACCAGGGCCGGACTGGGGGTAAAAAGCAGCTGGGCAAAAAAAATTAAAGCCGCCCACATGTAAACACGCTTGTACACATCCACTCATATATTGGGGTACAACTGCAAAAATTGTATGTGCATAAAGAGCTGCGTTTCTCACTTAAAGGAGAACCAACCCCGAAATTGAAAAAAAAAACGTACCCCCTACCCTGGGAAGACACCCCCTCCCTCATCCCCCCAGCCTACCTGCAAATGCCCCTAATTTTTTACTTACCCCTCCATGCAGATTCGGGCCTCCGGAGTTCAAGGGCACCATCTTTTTTCGGTATTCTTCGGAAGTTTTGGTACATGTGCAGTTGTTTCTGGTCCCGAACAACTGTTCATGCACCGAAAGTCACGAAAATGTTTTCGGAAATTTTCGTGACTTTCAGCGCATGCGCAGTCGTTTGGGACCGGAAATTTTCTACAACTGCGCATGCGCTGAAAAACGAAAAAGCCAGTCTGATTCCGAAGAAGACCAAAAAAGAATATGGCTGCCGTGAACTCCCAAGGCCAGATCTGATCTGCACAGAGGGATAAGTAAAAAATTAGGAGCATTTGCCCAGGGGGGCAGATAGGCTGGGGGGAGTAGGGTTTTCTATTTCAGGTTTGGTTCTCCTTTAAGTGTAATTCAGAGAGAGGGGCAGAGAGAGACAGAGAGAGGGGCAGAGAGAGAGGCAGAGAGTGCAGAGAGAGAGAGACAAAGACTCACAGAAAGTGCAGAGAGTGCAGAGAGTGCAGAGAGGGACAGAGAGTGCAGAGAGAGACAGAGAGGGCAAAGAGAGAGTGACAGAGAGTGCAGAGAGAGAGAGAGAGAGACAGAGAGTGCAGAGAGAGAGACAGAGAGTGCAGAGAGAGAGAGAGAGACAGAGAGTGCAGAGAGAGACAGAGAGTGCAGTGACAGAGAGAGAGGGACAGAGAGTGCAGAGAGGGACAGAGAGTGCAGAAAGAGAGAGGGACAGAGAGTGCAGAAAGTGAGAGAGAGTGCAGAGAGAGACAGAGAGTACAGAGAGAGAGACAGAGAGAGACAGAGGGTGCAGAGAGAGACAGGGAGTGCAGACAGAGGGTGCAGAGAGAGAGAGAGAGACAGGGAGTGCAGAGAGAGAGCGACAGAGAGAGGGACAGAGAGAGAGAGTCAGAGAGTGCAGAGAGAGAGTGACAGAGAGACAGAGAGTGCAGAAAGAGAGAGGGACAGAGAGTGCAGAGAGAGAGAGTGCAGAGAGAGACAGAGAGTACAGAGAGAGAGACAGAGAGAGACAGAGGGTGCAGAGAGAGAGAGAGAGACAGGGAGTGCAGAGAGAGAGCGACAGAGAGAGGGACAGAGAATGCAGAGAGAGGGACAGAGAGAGAGAGTCAGAGAGTGCAGAGAGAGAGTGACAGAGAGACAGAAAGTGCAGAGAGAGAAACAGAGAGGGACAGAGAGTGCAGAGAGAGAAAGTCAGAGAGTGCAGAGAGAGAGTGACAGATTGACAGAGAGTGCAGAGAGAGAAACAGAGAGGGACAGAGAATGCAGAGAGAGACAGAGAGTACAGAGATTGACAGAGTGCAGAGAGAGAGAGAGACAGGGAGAGGGACAGAGAATGCAGAGAGAGGGACAGAGAGAGAGAGTCAGAGAGTGCAGAGAGAGAGTGACAGAGAGACAGAAAGTGCAGAGAGAGAAACAGAGAGGGACAGAGAGTGCAGAGAGGGACAGAGAGTGCAGAAAGAGAGAGGGACAGAGAGTGCAGAAAGAGAGAGAGAGTGCAGAGAGAGACAGAGAGTACAGAGAGAGAGACAGAGGGTGCAGAGAGAGAGAGAGAGAGACAGGGAGTGCAGAGAGAGAGCGACAGAGAGAGGGACAGAGAATCCAGAGAGAGGGACAGAGAGAGAGAGTCTCTCAAAGAGCAATACGTCTGTGACTGGAGGAACGAAATATCAAATTCCCAGAAACTTTCTATCTACCAATCACTGGGGAGAGAGTACAGACTGGCCCCATATCTGGAAAGGCTACAGAACCCCAAAGACAGACAGATCCTGAGTATGTACAGACTGAGTGCCCACAACTTGGAGATAGAACAAGGACGGCACAGACAGACCTACAGACCCAGAGAGAACAGACTGTGCCAGCGATGTGACCAGGAGGCCATGGAGGATGAGGTCCACTTCTTGCTACAGTGCCCCAAATACTCAGCACTGAGGGACACCCACTTCCAGAGATTTTCCAGTCACATCCCAGACTTCACATCCATAAAAGAAGAAAGGAAACTCCACTTCCTACTGGGAGAAGAGGCACGGACAGTAACAATAGCTGCACAATATATAAGAGACTGTCATAGACTGAGAGAGACCCCACTTTCCCCTATTCCCATAAACTGCCCCCCCTAACCCCACCCATTTCACCCCTCTACCTGCTTTGGCAATGCTTAATGTATCTGGTCCTGCCAATAAAGCTCATTTGATTTGATTTGATTTGATTTGATTTGAGTCAGAGAGTGCAGAGAGAGAAACAGAGAGGGACAGAGAGTGCAGAGAGAGAAAGTCAGAGAGTGCAGAGAGAGAGTGACAGATTGACAGAGAGTGCAGAGAGAGAAACAGAGAGGGACAGAGAATGCAGAGAGAGACAGAGAGTACAGAGATTGACAGAGTGCAGAGAGAGAGAGACAGGGAGAGGGACAGAGAGTGACAAAGACTCACAGAAAGTATCCGGTCTTCAGCTTCAGCAATGTCCACAATCTTAAGGGGGGCCGGCTAATCCTGAAAGAGCAGCACAGCCAATCCCCCTTTAAGTCTAAATCCTGCTGGGCCCCGGACGACTGTGGCCTCCTGATGGCGCGTGGGTCTGCACAGTGCACGGCAGCACCAGAACAGAGAGGAATCAGAGGGGCAGAGCCACAGTGTCAGAGAGGATGCAGGAGCAATCCTAGAGCCCACCTGATGCATTGAAAGTGGCATCAGGAGATGCCCACTTAAAGAAAAAATAGATCGGCCTCTCAGGCAAATGCCCGAACAGACAGATTGTCAGTCCGGGCCTGATCCAAACCCTAATTTGCATGTGCAAATGAGGGAAATGAGTGGGGAAAGAGAACCGCTTACTTCCTTGACTTCCTTGTTCATGAGATGAAAAGTCACAGGATTTTTTGGATTCGGATTCGATTTGGCCAGGCATTTGGATTCAGCTGAATCCAAATCCTGCTGAATAGGGATGGGCGATTTTTTTTCGCTTTGTTTCGCCGTGGAATTGACGCCCTTAGACTTGTATGGTGCCGTGTGACAAAAAAAAAAAAAGATGCTCGTCAACAAAAAATTGCAGTGCGACAATTTTTTTTTGACACCCATAAACTTTAATGGTGGCTAATTTTTGGCAAAATGGAACGGGTCAAATTCGCCCATCCCTACTGCTGAAAAAGGCAGAATCTTGGCCAAAACCCAAACCAAATGCTGTATTCGGTGCATCCCTAGTTTGAGCAGGTCATTCTACAGAGGACTGCTCAGTGGACAGCTGCTTTGTTTTGACTGTGCTTGTGTTAACAACAGTAGAATGTGGCTTTACTTTTAATTGCAGAGATATTTAATTTCTAAAAGAATAGGCAAAAAGTATGTTCAACGCAATTCCTATTCAATGAAACAATGGGGTATAGGCTACCTTTAATGTGGTTTAATTATTAGGCTGTATCTGTGCTATTAAACCAGTGGTTCAGGATGCAAAGTTGGCCACAGGGACATTAAGAAGTCACTGCATGTCTCCGCCTATAACTCCTTAAGTGAAGGTTAAAGCCTCTCATTATGGTTTTAAGGCGGTGCCACGATTTGCATTATGGTTGCTCAAGGGTATTGAACAAATCAGAAAAGGATTGTTGGGTTTAAAGATTTAACCACTGAATAAAATATTATTTAAAGGGCTACTATACATTTTTTAAAAAGTATTTTCTTTTTGTAGCCATATTCATTTCATAATTATGTAATTCTTACTAGATGTTATAATAGTAAGCACATTATAACATTAGGTATTCTTACCAAAATTTTCCATATCCACAGACATGCTTTCACCGCTCATTGGGAATATATTTACTGTATCTTCACTTTTTCCCTTGTATCTGAGGGTATGGCCTGTGAGATGTACTCCAATTATTTCCTCTTGGGCACCCACGCTGGAAATATGCCAGTTGATCACCTGGCTATGACAAAATCCCAAAGGCTCAGCTTCAAAGGCGTATCCGTTTATGGCTACAAAATAACAGGAAAAAAACTTTGCATTATTGGTATTATTCATAATACATTAAGTCATCTCTTAATTACCCTCTCAGAATCACTAAGAACTAATTATAGTTCTTCTAGTTTGTTCTTCTATCAGGGTTAATATTTTTACCCCTACCAAAATGGTCTTCTTCTGCTTTCTCACTCTAGGAAGCCGTAGTGCAGAACCTAAGCACCGATACCCCCACCTCAGTTTCTCATTTTATTCCTACCAAAGATCTGTCCAGTTACACCCTCAGTTTTGCTTAACCGATACCGCTGCACACCAATGAGTCAAACTCATAATGTTCTAAAAATTTTCATTTAGTATGTTCCAGATGCCTCTTAGCTTACTTTGTCCAATATTCTCTCAACCCAGCAATGTCTAAAATGTCCTTATATTCCACCCCACCCAAAACTGCTCCACATTCCTCTGCTGCTTCTGTGCCAGATTCACTTCTTACTGTTATCTTGAATTGTCAAATTGGCATGGATAGGCAACCTTTTACATTCCAGCTGTTAAAAACCATCATTAAAAGACCAGTAAAATAAAAAAACAATTTATTTTTGCAATTAAACTTTGTATTTGTTGCTTAAACACCTAAACAACAAGTTTTTGGCAACAGATGCCATATTTAATCTTAGTTTATCTGTTATCTGCTGTGAAATATGTGTTTTCACCTACTCAACATATTTTGGCAGTCCCCATAGCTACACAGCAGCTTATTTATAAAAACTGTAGTAGTGTTCTGATGCTCTAGTGCATGGTAACATTACAATATATTTTAATGTATATAAAATGCCTTCATTATTTGGTTTAACAGGTTCTGTGTACCTTGCAAATCTACTATAGGTATGGGACCTGCTATCCAGAATATGCAAACCCTGGGGCTTTCCAGATAAGGGATCTTTCTGTAATATGGATCTCCTTACTTTAAGTCAACTTAAAAAATAATTTAAACATTAAATAAACCCAATATGATTGGTTTAACTCCAATAAGGTTGATTATATACCAGTTTGGATCAAGTTCAAGTAAACTTTTTTATTAATACAGAAAAAAAGTAAATCATTTTTTTACATTTTTATTATTTGATTAAAATTGAGTCTATGAAAGATGGCCATCCCGTAATTCAGAGCTTTCTGGATAACGGGTTTTCCAGATAACAATTGTAACAGTAAGGCACTGTACTATTCAAATTGTCTATATATGACTTTTAGCTTTTGAGTGAATCTGTCCCATTTCAATACGCTGATTTGTATAACTGCAGGAAAATTATAAATGGTGTCATTGGTCGTTTTTCTGACCAAACTACATTGAATATAATCCGTAAAGTAACAGAATAGCCAATGAAGTAACTCTAAATATAATAGCTATAAATATGTCACACCTAATATTACAATAGTAACTGCAGCATCTACAATTTCAACAGAAGGGATTTTAACAAGTACATATAATAAATCATGCAAACAGCAACCATTTCCAGGGAGCAAAAATTAGTATACAAGTAGTTCTAATAGCAACTGTTCCCAAATGCTATAATCAAGTATCTTTATCGTATTGCAAGTAATGATATATCATAACTGATCAGATAAATGCTGTAATAAGGTGTGTGAGAAGGAAAAAACCTTTGGCGCAGCCTAAATGTCTGGACACTTAAACAGATCTAATATACTCAAAAAAGTAAAGCCGGTTGCCCAGATTTCGACAGAACACCAAATAGCCACTTGGTCATACTAGCCTGCATCAGATAAAATGTGAACTTTTACGTTTTAAAGAGTAAGTGTGGTACTGTAAAACCCAACACGTGTTTTTCGCTATAATGGTGCTTCTACCAGGGTCTGAATGTTTTGTTGCCTTTAAAGCGAGTAGGAGGCAACATGGACTGTTTTGGCCATTTCTCCACTCACTAATATAAGGGGCAGGTTTCTCCACCAGCACATGCTATTAGCCTGAAGCAGAGCAATGGTAGCACAATATACTGTAAATAAGGAGCCTACCTGCTGAGTCTGCTTACCATGTGTAAACCATAAAAAGTATCACTTCAGAGATTAACTGGCCACTGCATTGTTTACACCTCAAACTCAGACTATAATTAAACATGTAATCCCCCCTGTATTGTTCACACCTGTAACACCTCTATTGTTCATACCCTAAAGCCCTGTACTGTTCATGCCTCATACCTAGACTGAAGGTGCCCACATTGTTCACACCTCATTCAAACTGCTGAAGGGGCACCACCACTGTGTCACTGTATGTAGTATATCTTAGAGTCAGTGGTGTAACTAGATATTACTGGGCCCCAAAGCAAACATTTTTCAGGCCCCCTAGAGGTTGACTTGTTTTACAAATATTTATTGAAATTGTATATGAATTAGGGCCTTATGGGGCCGCTAAAGCTCATGCCCCCCAGCAGCCGCAGGGTCTGCTTCCTCTGTAGTTACACCCCTGCTTAGAGTGGTTAGAGTGATAGGTTTCCTTGTCTTCTACTCTATTCTGCCTTCCCTATGCTCCCTGTGTGCGCCATACTCTGCCTGCACTATGCACACTGTGTGTGCCATATTCTGCCTGCCCTATGCTCTCTGCTTGTGCCATTATTTGCCTGCCCTATGCTCCCTGTGTGTGTCATAATTTGCCTGCCCTATGCTCCCTGTGTGTGCCATACTTTGCCTGCCCCATGCTCCCTGGGTGTGCCTTACTGTGCCTGCCCTATGCTCTCTGGGTGTGCCATACTTTTTCCTGCGTGTGCCATACTTTGCCTGCCCCATGCTCCCTGTGTGTGCCATACTTTGCCTGCCCTATGCTCCCTGTGTGTGCCATACTTTGCCTGCCTAATGCCCCCTGTGTGTGCCATACTTTGCCTGCCCTATGCTCCCTGTGTGTGCCATACTTTGCCTGACCTATGCTCCCTGGGTGTGCCTTACTCTGCCTGCCCTATGCTACCTGGGTGTGCCATACTTTTGCCTGCGTGTACCATACTCTGCCTGCCCTATGATCTCTATGTGTGGGCCATACTTTGCCTTCCCTACTTTGCCTGTGTGTGCCATACTCTGCCTGCCCTATGCTCCCTGAGTGTGCTATACTCTGCCTGCCCTATGCTCTCTGGGTGTGTCATACTCTGCCTGCACTATGTTCCTTGTGTGTTCCATACTTTGCCTGCCCTATGCTCCCTGTGTGTGCCATACTTTGCCTGCAGTTCGGGGAGATTAGTCACCCCTGAAGAAGAGGAGATTTGTCTCCAGGCGACTAATCTCCCCGAATCTGCCTTTGTGCCTGACCCTTAATGTGGACATGGTCTTGTGGTATGGGTGTGGTTTAAAGTGGGTGTGGTATAAAAACAGGGAGTCTTCAACACCGGCTTCCATTATCAGCCCACCACCACCAAATTCCGGCCCTCGGTACCACAGAAGTTGAACAGCACTGATTTATAGCTCATGAGGACCAACCATGGAGCTGCAATCTGCTTGTTTACCAGTTAAGCAAAAAAAAAAAAGTACTGAAAACCAATTATTAAAACAATAACCAAAAGTATGATCAGCACGAGCAATGCTCACTGATCTCATGCTAAAAGGGGTGTGAGTATACTGCATCCTTTAAATTAAATATTCAAAAAAATTTAAAAAAAAACAATTTGCTCTTCTAAAAAAACTTATTCAGAAGGAGCTTATGCTGATTGTTTGAAAACAACATGTTATCTATGGCAGTATCCCTTTAAAAATAAGATGCCATCTTGAAACAGTTTAAACACAGAGACTATTCCATCTCCAAGTGTGATATCTAATAAACAAAGTGTACACTTAGGGGCATATTTATCAAAGGTTGAGTTGTGTTTTTCCGAAAAATTCAAGTTTTTCAAGGGTAGTTTTCAGTCAAAACTTGAATTTTCAGTTAAAAAAAAAATTGAATTTTTGGGGTTAAAAAAACCCGTCAAATTCTCAAAAAATGCCACGAAGCAGGAAAATATTCCATCTAAAACTTGTAGAGGTAATGTAGAAGTCAATGGCTGAAGTCCCTTCAACCATTTCAAGATCTTTGTAGCCTTCATGATGTTCAGGTTTTTCTCGGTGGGTTTCGCTCAAAAACTCGGTTAATTCAACCGATTCAAGGTTCTTTCTGCCAAAAACTCGATTAATTCGAGTATTTGGGGTTTTCACCCCGAATTCACTGATTCCAGTATTTTGCATTCAAGCTTTTTCATAAATTAGAAAAAATTTGAGTTGTGAGTTTATTCGAGGTAGAAAAAACCTCACAAACTCGACCTTTGGTAAATATCCCCAAGGCTTATATTTAATTGTTGGTATTAATGTATATTCTTTCTTAATGCTCAATAATATAACTTTAACTTAATAAATCAGACTTACTGGGTATAATATTAGGGCTGTAGAACTCTGTTTGATCGTTGCTAACGGCATGACAATGCTTATGCTTATTTTCATTCTGGTACCAACTTTTGTTTTCATCAAACAGAGCAAACATTGCAATTTGTTCCAAATCAGCCTTTTCCTAAAAAGCAACAAACATGATAAAACTAAACAATGTTATATGTGCTACATGCTCACAAAGTAAAAGAAGTCCCTGGTGAAGGCTACTTCAAGAAAAATATCCATAGCCTTATTTTAGTTGTTATTTTAATGAGTATAAATCCATAACAATTAAAAAACATTTGATTATACACATCACATCCCGTACTCTTTATAGCCAACGTGGGAAGTGAAAAACATATACAGTATATTTCCATTGATAAATAAACTCTTCATTTTGTCTGACACTTTAAGCACCAAGGTCAATGTCACATGGGGAATTTGGACAGCAAAACATCTGCAAGCCACCAGGCTATACTTCCCATTGGCATGCATAAGAAGTACCCCAGGATAATCTTGTGTAGGTTGACTCACAATGATTTCAATTCATTTCAATGGAAGCATTCACTGGAGACTAATGGGTATTTTGATCAATGGTACAAACACAGCAATCAAAACACCCCATGTGCTACAGGCTAGTTTGGTGTTGGTGGATGGTGTTCAATTTCAAAAATAACCAGTAAACATTTTTAGTCCAAAACCTTTTTAATTTACTGGCCAAGTTAAATAGAAGTGTAGTATCATGCACCACTGATTTCAATGTGCTGGCCAGGAGAATCAGAATTTCTTTAGTAACTCTAAAGCAAGAAACCAGCAGAGAAACTCCAACATATCAGCCTCATTGCCGAAGGAGTTAACTCATTAACCACCCCACTGCTGCAGAAAAATAAAGTATTTTTTTTAGTTGCAGAACCAACAAGGTGTATGTAAACTTAAGCCTCGACCCTTTGCTGGTTGGAAGTGCAGGAAAACAGTTGGAGTAGGGTTCACTATGTTTCTCCCCAATCACTAGCCATTTTAGGTATGAAGTATACAGTCCAATACATTAAAGCTTAGCATGCAACACATATTGCAATAATAGTGAACCTATTGAGACAGTTTTGTCCAGTAAAAAGAACAGCATTTAGAGGGGGCTTCATCAGGTTTAATGGTGATGAACAATAATCTTTGGGATCTTGTTCAGGGTGTGAAGCATTTCAAATAGAGGGGTGCAATATACCCAAGTATAAATGCATAAAGAAAGTTGTCAGGCCAATCCTCATCATTAGCCAGAGGAAACTTAAAAGCTTGGCAGCAGCAATCATTGTCCATGCCAATGAATTCCCCTGTTCTTTGGAGTAGGAAGATGTAAAACAACTTGCTAAACCCTTCTTTTAGGCACCCTTTTAGTTTGCTTATGTGTGTCTTAAGGATGGTATAAAATTCATCCCCCCACACTATATTCACATGTCCGTGGGGATAATGATTAGATGTTGAACCCTGACCCATGTTCTGAGTCTTTCTACTGCTATATAATGTATATGTATATTTCATGATGTTGCTTAGTGAAACTATTTTTTAATTAAATTGTGAATATTTGGCGAGTCTCCATTACTAGGGGTTGGGTAAAATTCAAATTAAGAAAGCTAATAACATGAGCTATTATAAAGCTTACCTGCACACCCCTTATATTCAGAGACCTTGGTTTGCAAATAAGGAGCGGACCGATCAAGCCAGATGCAATATCCTTTGTAATATTAACAGCGCTATGGTACATCTTTGTTAAACAACGGGGATCTTGCGCCGTAGGTTCATCAATTTCAAGAATATTCCAGTAATATGTCACCGTTTCTCCTGGCATTACTGCTTGATTTTGTGTTTCATTCCCTAGTCAAAGTTAAAATGTATTTTTTTTATTGATTCCAAAGACTATTGTTTGCTAAATCATTCTTGTGAAAAGACAAATACACAGATGTATACATAAAAATCACACAACCATGCATTAGGTAAAAACATAATTACATAAACCCTCCTCAAGCTCCTAAAAGAAATAAACAGAAGCATCATATAGAGACAGAAATATGCAGAGAATGAAAATGTATGAATGAACAATTTGAAAGGTATAATTTCTTACATTTAGGGCAGGATTGGAAGGCAGAGCACAAGAAGTGTTGTATTTATGGGGTATGGTGACTGTAAGCACAGAGATATGCAACCATTCATTGAGGCTGGAAGGTACTGTTTAGTGCAAAGTGCCTGACAATCCGTTTCTTGCACTTTACACACCTTAAACCTGAGTGGCAATTCATTTAGGCAGCACACTGTCTTCCCAGTTGTAAATGACCCCAAATAATACGTTATAAACACAGTACAGTGTGCAAAGTACAATCTTTGGATGTAAATCATTATCTTTTTTTATACACACAATGAAACATTCCCCCCCCTCCCCCGACTATTCCAGCATCATTGCGGCCACATGCTGATTTGTGTCCATGCAAGGTCTTGTAAGTAGGCACTTCGGGCAGATTGGTGAAGGCTGCAAGAATTAACTAGTGGTGCACTGTCCAGGGGGAAGGAAGGTCATTCTGAGTGAACACGCACTATAGAGTTGTGTTTGAACACAGGGTGTCATTGAAACCAAATTGTAACTTATTGCACTATATGCTGTTTCTGGTTTCTGATCCACTTTCATTTGTGACTTTACGTGTACAGCTGGGAGACTGTGGAAAGATCGGCAGAAGGATTTAACCCTAACTTTCTTTTTTTCCTATTATTATGAATGCTATATTGCAAGACTAGGCCCCTGGTCTGCACAACTGAGGTAATCAATATATTACAAAATTTAGGTCCAAATATAAATGCAGTATTTCAATTTTCACACACAGTTACATGCATTTTAGTGCATGTGTTCTATGGGGCAATATGCAAGCTGTATACCAAACACCAGCACTGATAGGATAACATTATAACTGGCGTAGAGTCAGGGGCGGCAGCTCCCAACTGGTTTACTGGGGCAGCAAAAATGCAGCTCCAGTTTTTAAACTGGAAATTTGTCTCTTCTAGCAACATTGTGGACCTCTCTGGACCCCCTCTGGCACCAAAAAGGTGAGTAGGTTTAAGGGGAAGTGGGAGGGCGGCAGCAGCAAGTCGCCTCAGGTGGCAGAGGGGCCAGGATATTCTAGTAACCCAGAACATTCACTTAGATGCTTGCTTTTAAATAGCAGACCAGTAAGTGCTACCTGCTATAGGTTAGTAGAGCTAGAATAATCTTTGCAAGTTATTAAATTCGACAAAGCATTCATTTTCAGCTGTATGTTAAAATTAGTAAAAGGTGTAGAATTCATATTAAACTTACCTCCTAACATTCTGTAAATTAAAAGAGGGACAAAAAAGTTGCCGCACGTAGCGGGTGAAATTTTTTTGGCCACGGTCCCTAATTACCATGTTCATTTTACAAAATTTGGCAGGTTACGAAAGTTTGAACATATTTCTGTGTTTTTTTTCCGTTATTACAGTTTTACTAATGAAGGTGAATTGCCCTTTAAGCTGTGAGTCTAGCTTTTCCCAAGGGACCGGTTATCTTATATTGTTACAATTACTTATTTGCTTATCTAGATATTGTTACAAAAGTATCTTATCTGCTGCTGTGGCTGTTCTGGGCTCTCTGCCAAAAGCCAATTAAGTTAGAAACTTTGTTTCTTTTTCTGGCTGTTCAGTGCAGAGAAAAAGTGGACTTTCCAGTACAAACAAGGGACTGTCTCTCTAAAAACGGGACAGTTGGGAGGTATGTATTAATTAGTTCTACATGACAGTCTCTTTTTATAATTGCAATGGCAATGCTGTTTTTATATGATAAATCAAATTACAGAAATGAACAAACCTCTTATGTCAGGTGGGTAGCTGGCACCTTCATAGGCCTTTTGTACCGACACACCATGGGGATATATGCTGTAAGGCCGTTTGGCCTTGTTTTTGAAAACAACCTTAAAACATGCAAATATGAAAAAGTGATATATTAGTCATGGGTGTATATAAAAGACAGAATGCCAAGCTATATGACAGGCTTTGTGCAGTTTGCACCTGGGTTCCTTGGAACTGCCTCATAGTGGCCAAAGAGCACAACGAGTTGCATCTCTCTGTATACAAGAGGGCTAAGAATAGCTTGTGTGTTATTCAGAATGTACTATCCAGGAGTTCGAACTGTGTTTTAACACTACACTTATCAAAAACAGTCTGGATTATAATTGTCTTGTTTTTCCAAATTATTTCTACAATAAAAGACAGTCTGTGAGATCCTGGATTCAGGAGCGAGGTTTTAGAATTACTTCTTTGGTATAGTCAATGTAAATTTGTGCTGATTATCAAAATTAAATCGTAGCTTGTATTGTTTCCCGGTAGGGAATGTTCTTTGTATCATAAAATTAAAAAAATGTCAATTAACAGCGATAAGAAAACAGGAATATATCAGCCTAGTAACCTCAAGGCATGATCTTTAGGCTACAGGCTACATTATTCACATTCCCATTTTTCTACAGTAGTGCTTTCATTTTCCATGTACATGTATGGGATGCTCGGGACCTGGGGTTTTCTGGATAATGAATCTTTCTGCAATTGTATCTTCATTCATTACTTTTACCACATAGAAAATCCTTTAAACCTTAAATAAACCCAACAGACTGGTTCTGCCTCTAATAAGAGGCATGTACTGTTTTATTATCACAGAGGAAAAGGAAATATTTTTTTTAAAAAATTTGGATTATTTGTATAAAATGGAGTCTATGAAAGATAGCAGTCCCATAATTTGGAGATTTCTGGATAACAGGTTTCCTATCCATACCTGTACTGTAATGGGTTGATTATCTGATAATATTAAAACAAATTTGGGGGGGCATACAATTTCTCTGAAATATAATAGAATATATCATGTTGTATAATCAAACTAGAATTTACAAATCCAGTAATGGATAACCCAGGACATAATTCTAATAGGAATCTAACATTTTCCCAAGAACCAAAAAGATCAATACAATAATTCTCTTTAACTTCAACTCACATGTGGATATATAAATTAAAGGAGAACTGAAGCCTAACTAAAGAAGTAGGCCAAAAATGTTATACATTATATTTTAAGCTTCTGTACCAGCCCAAGGAAACCACAGCCCGTTAGCAGGGACGATCTGTGCCTCTGAAGATGCCCCAGCAGCTCCCCATCTTCTTTTCTGCTGATTCACTGCACATGCTCTGTGCTGCTGTCACTTACTTGAGCTTAGGGACCAACTCCCAATATATTGTATATGCAGAATAGAAATGTCATTATATAAGTCTGAGTAATTAATACAGATAATTACTACATGTCAGCTCAGAAACCAGTGCAATTAGCACCAAAATGTAAAAATCTGCCTTGTAGCGGCATCTTATATTACAGACCAACCTAATTTTCTCGCTTGATAATTTTCTACGACCCCTAAGCTTAGCTTCTCAACAGCTGCTCAGAACCCACCGAGCATGTGAGTGTCACAGATGGTGACTCCCTGTGACAAGTTTCAAGTCCTGGATCATCGCTGCAATTGAGACGCTGAAACTTTAGGCTGGTGCAATAAGTTGCTGGTGCAATAAGTTTAGTATATAAAATATGCATTTTTAACCATTTTCATTTTTAGGGTTTAGTTCTTCTTTAAAGAGTGCACAGAGTCCTTACATAAATGTATCTGTCCCTATGCCAACTGGATGTAACTAAAGGGTTTGCAGAGCCTGAATCAGCACCAGAGAGCTCAGCTGATCATATTGGCATTAGGAATTAAAGCTATTCTGTGAACTGAAGAAACAAGCAGTGAAAGGATACTGGCAGATTAGTCACCAGATTTAAAACGCAGGTAAATCTCCCCAAAATGCTTTTCAAAAGCAAATTGCCAGAGTGAAAACAAATGCAGTCGTGAATGCCCTTGCCCCAATATATAGCATACTAGCTGTATGCTTAAATGGTACAGAATGCTGCAGCTCCATCCACCCATAATAGAATGTGGGCTAAGGCACATGCCACATTTGTACCACTACAATACTCTCAGATCTAAGGACATGATAAATATAGCACTGTGTTTGGTAGCACTGTATTCATGTGGAGCAGTACAAAGGCATTTGTGCCCCTTGCTTTTATGTGGGAGTGGGGTATGGGTAAATGCTTTCTGCAGTAGTTCTCAAATAATTGCTGCACTACTACAGGTATGGGGCCTATTATCCAAAATGCTCGGGACCTGGGGTTTTCTGGATAACTATTGACTATATTATGAATAGACAGCATCGATTTCAGTACTACATTTACTGTGGATGATATAGCTTGTATGTTATTACAGAGGACTGCAAATTTTCTTTATGTAATTTTCCGATACAAAAAAAGGCCTTACCGAAATTAGGAAGCACTATATATATATATATATATATATATATATATATATATATATATATATATATATATATATATATATATATATATATATACACAGTAAAACAGTGTATGATAGCAATACTTACTGTAATGTTATCTCTGACCTGGGCTCTAATGACAGGCCCAAGAATGCCCTCCTGCCCTCCTGTCAAGCTCTTTGTAAATGTTTTATCGGTATATGCTCTGTATTGAACTTTCTTATACTTTTGTTGGCAGTTTATCCTGTTGGTACACAACATTTATAATTTATTTATAATATTTATGATTTATCTATTTATCAATAACACCATTTATTTTTGAGGAGGTCACAAAATCCACTCACTCGTTTCTGTATTAAACTGCATACAAACGGCATGGGCAAAATTGGCTTCATTAGCAACCCATTGCAAGTAATTAGCAGGTAGCATTAACTGCTTTGCTTTGTGAGAGCAAAAAACTGATTTGTTGCTATATCTTTTAAGGCTTGCCTGGAATTAAAGTATCTACACAAACTTTTGTTTGAATATCAGCAATTGGCCTATTATCTGGTTGCCCAAGCCCTTTTGTATAATAATAGCATTCACAGTCAGGGATTTACAAACATACTTGGAACAGTTTTGTTCACCTGTTTCTCCAGACTTTTACACAGTGGCAACTTGGGAACTGAAAATTCAGAAAGTGTGATTATGGGGGGGGGGGCATTTACTTTCCCCCAGTGCTAGAGCCCTAAGGGGTGCACAAGCATGCCCCATACTACTCCTCATCTAACATATGATAAAAAAAAACATATGCTCATCCTCCTCTAGGAGCCGTAGTGTCAGCGGGTGCAGGCCAACTCCTCACTGGCTGCCATAAAGCAGATCAGCCCTGCCAAGGGGCATGTTGTAAGGACAGGGATCCATTATGGCCTATGTCCCCTGAACACAAGCTAAGGGACTGATAGGAGGCTGAAGGGGGTGCCTGTGTTCCCCCCTATACATATAGTACTGACTAGAGCAGTCAGCATTATATTGTCTATGGCAATTGCAGATCTCTGTGCTCCAAAACAGGGTGCAGGGAATTGAGTCAATTCTGCAAGGTTGGGTGACAATGTGCAAAGTGAAAGAAAACTGCCATTTTATGGTACAGATGTATGGTTCAAGTATTTTCAAGGGAATCAGTTTAGAGAACTTCAATGACAGTTCTTGATAACTTATAATTTCTCAATTAATTAATATGTGCAACACATACCTGTCTGTGTTCTCTACATTCGAAGGAACATAGTTCCACTCAACTTCCTCTGCTGCTATGAAGTACTCCCATATTTTAATGTGTCGTTTTTGAAGAAATGACAGTTTAGGTGCTATGAATCCCTTATCATTGCAGTTCTGCACATCAATATATCCATGCATTCCAGCTTTGTAGAGAAAATAAAATGTAATATCAGACCAACATATACAAACAAAATCCAGAGAGAGAGGGGAGGTAATAAGAAGGATGTGTGTGTGTGAGTGAGTGAGTGAGAGAGAGAGAGAGAGAGTATGTATGATAAAGGGGTTGCTTACCTTAGAGTTAACTTTTAGTATGACGTATAGAGTGATATTCTGAGACAATCTGCAATTGTTTTTTTTATGATTTGTATTTTTAGTTATTTAGCTGTGTATTCAGCAGCTCTCCAGTTTGCAATTTCTGGTTGCTAGGGTCCTAATTTCCCTAGCAACCATGCATTGCTTTCAATATGAATATGGAAATCTGTATAGTAGAGGGCCTAAATTGACAGCAAAAAGTAGCAATAAAAATACATTTGTAGCCTTACAGAGCATTGTTTATTAGATTTCCCTTTTGAAAGCTGGAAAGAGTCAGAAGAAAAAGGCAAATAATTGAAAATTAATAATGAAGACCAATTGAAAAGTTGCTTAGAATTGGCCATGCTATAACATATTAAGAGTTAACTTAAAGGTGAACCACCCCCTTTAAAAACACAGGCACTACAAAAAAAAAATCACATTTTGTCACTGAGGATTGTTTGTTTCTTGATATATTAAATAAACTACTAAACATGTTTAAGATTAGAAAATCACAACACAATAAATGCCCTAGAAGATGGGCACTTACCCTCAAAATGCTTTTCAACTAAAGATGATATTAACCATTTCCCAGTCTGGTATACTGTCATGTTGCCTGTCGTGGATGAAGAAGCAACAAGACTAACTACTGAAACCTTATGTCGGTTTTCTTCTAATGTTTGACCAAAGAAATGAATAGAAAAAAATTCTGGTTCGGAGCTCATTGCTATCAAATGCCAGCTCACCTTGTCCCCAGCACAGGCAGAGATATCTGGAATAAAACACATTGAGTTTTGTTATGCTTCAGTACTTTTATTTGCAACTCCCATAAGGCTGGAAACGAACAGAGAAATGGGTGAAGGCTAAGGCTTCTCGTCAATGAATAGATTTGCTTGAGTTGATCTGATCCTTTGTCTCCTTTGATTGTAACATCATGGGGACACAACAGAAAAGAATTGAGGTTGGATGCCTCCTATTTCTTGCTATTGGTTTATCCTCTCCCCAAGCTGAGGGCCTGGGGCCGGTGCACATGGACCACCTGATCTATGCGAGTGCTTCAGTCACTGATTCCTGTGCTAATATTTGTTATTTTGTACTATGTGATCCTTGCCCAGTGAATTATTTACACGTGCCCATCACATATCTGTACGATCCTTGGCCAGAATTTTTTTTGCCCCATACATAGACCAGTAAGTTACTGACTGGGTCAGGAGGCATTGGAGAACTGAATATTGGCCTCTGAATAGCAAGCACTAAACCCAATGAATGACACTAAAAACAAGGCTTCCAGGTTTACAAAAGATAAAGCTGCATACTGAACCTAATCCAAAACCTAATCCTAAACACAAATTGCATATTCAAATTCTGTTGTCCAATGATGCAAAATTATATGACATTGTTGATTCAAAAATATATTCTTATATAATTATACAATGCAATTATAACATTCTCCTGTGCAAAGCCTTCCATTGGTAGCCTCCCCAAAAAAAATGTAATATTTTATGCAATGTAAATAGCATAACTATAATGACATAAAACCAAAATACACAACCTTCATTTCTTCAGCAGTTGCAGGAAAGGGGCATACTGGAATTTAATCTGCAGTGCTGTAACTGTCTGACTGCAACGTTTGCCTTTCTCTGATCCAAAGATCTCTCTAATATTGTGAAATTAGAAGGTATACCTGGAATTGTCCCATTGATGTATCCATTGATAGTATACATCACAGAGTGTTCTTTATTATTTAAATGTTGCCAGCTTTTGTTTTCATCAAATACTGCAAACATCAGAACATACTCTTTATTGAAATTGAGTTGCTTTCCAACTTCATTTAAACTTCCTATAAAAAAAGACAAATCTTTATTTTAGAAAACAACGGAATTACGCAAATAAATTCACTAGACAAAAATAGATTGTAATAAAAGTCTTCATGCATGGGAAGTTATTTGTAACCACTGAATAACGTAAAAATGAATGCATTATATCTTAATAAAATGCCATTTTCTCTTCTGGCCTTTCAACAGCATTCTATGCATTTGGGCTTAGGCATCAAGTGATTCTTTGTGCAAAGTAAATTCAAATCTCTTGTCTAAAATTACACTTTTAGGGGGTTATTTACTAAACTCTGAATGCAAAAATCACGAAAAATTCGTGATTTTTTTTTATAAAATCAGACTTTTAAAAAATCATGAATTTTTCAGAATTTATTAAACCCTGAGGATGGAAAAGTCTGAATCTGAAAAATCTCAGACCGAGGGGGAAGTCAATGGGAGAAGTCCCAATGATTTATTGATGTGCACTGGGTTTCGTGCAATACCATGAAGTTTATGGGTCAAAATTCCGAAAAACTGGAAATTCAGGAAAATCCGATGAAAAAATCTGGAAAAAACCCTGTGAAAATTGGATTTTATTCCCACAAAGCAAATCGGGAAAATGTAATAATAAAACAGCATAAAAAAAACCAAGCGGATTTGACTAGAGGTTGTAGCAGAAAATATTGAGATAAATTCGGACTTTGATAAAAAAAAACCTTAAAGTTGGCTGTAGCACAACCTGATTAACACTAAATTCATTGTAATACCTTCATTTAATCGTGTCCTGGTCACCTTGGTGAAATTGCAATACGCAGAACATTATTTGAATGATATTGAGTGCTTTGAGTGCTGCAAATACATCTGGTTTACCTTTTTTACAGATAAGCAATGCACCAATCAATCCAGAGTTAAAATCTTTCACCATGTTTTCATGGGAGTAATAAATATTTGTGAGACAAGCCGGATCATATTCTTTGGGTCCTATTTCTTCAGTAATATCCCAGGTGTAAGTGTAAGTTTGTCCCGGTAGAACAAAATCATCCAGCTTTTCAAAAGGTAAAGTGCTGTCTGTATATTTGGCCCCTGAATTGAAGGTAGAAATAAAGATCATGTTAGAATATTTGCTCCACTTTTAATTATTATTATAAAGTGCCAACATAATTACCGGTATATGCAAACATTACAGTTTTATACTTTTTTCATTGCAGAACAAATGCAAAGGCATAACTAGAACCAGAACAGTCGGAATGCATTTTTATGTTATAATCAGGCTTAAATTGTGACGTTTAGATTATTTATATATATATATATATATATATATAGTATACAGTAAAGTGTGAATAGGTCCCTAAGCTCATGTAAGTGACAGTAGCGCAGAGCATGTATTGTGACTCAGCAGAAAAGAAGATGGGGAGAAATTAGGGCAATGTTTAGAATCACAGTTCCCCAAAACCTAAAACGTATATTATTTTCAGTCTGTGTCTTTGTTAAGCAGAATTCAACCCCTTCGGCGGCCTTGGTGGTGCATGCGCTGTAGGAACATTTGCCAGTTCAGCTCTACTGCGCATGCACGGAAAGCCACAAAGTTTTCCGATTTCTTTTTTCGGAAACTTTGTGACTTTCGGTGCATGCGCAGTAGAGCTGAACCGGCAATTGGTTCTACTGCGCATGCGCCACCAAACGCCGGGGAATCCAGGAAGAAGACCGCACGGGAGAAGATGGCGTCTGTGAACTCCGTGGACAGGACCTGCGCCGAGGGGTAAGTAGCAACTTAGGGGCATTTGCCGGGGGGGAGGTAGGCTGGGGGGCAACACAGGGCAGGGGAGGGATTTTAGCGCCAAAGGGGTTGACTTCTCCTTTTCTCCTTTAAGCTTTAGTTCTCCTTTAAGCTTGAACATAGTTTTTTTCTGATGTTACCATACAGTGTAAAATAGGCTTGTGAAATCTTTGCTCCTGTTTCTAAAATGCTGTGTCCAAAAGATTTTCTCTTTTTTAGGGATTAAATTAAATTCTCATTAAATGGCAGTTCAGAAACCAATGCAATTTGCAGCAAAACTTAAAGGGATCCTGTCATCGGAAAACATGTTTTTTTTCAAAATGCATCAGTTAATAGTGCTGCTCCAGCAGAATTCTGCACTGAAATCCATTTCTCAAAAGAGCAAACAGATTTTTTTATATTCATGGGGCTAGACATTTTGTCAATTTCCCAGCTGACTTGTGCCTGCACTTTAGGAGAGAAATGCTTTCTGGCAGGCTGCTTTTTTTCCTTCTCAATGTAACTGAATGTGTCTCAGTGGGACATGGGTTTTTACTATTGACTGTTGTTCTTAGATCTACCAGGCAGCTGTTATCTTGTGTTAGGGAGCTGCTATCTCGTTACCTTCCCATTGTTCTTTTGTTTGGCTGCTGGGGGAAAAGGGAGGGGGGTGATATCACTACAACTTGCAGTACAGCAAGACTTGGGGCAGCAGGGAAATTGACAATATGTCTAGCCCCCAAGTCAGATTTCAAAATTGAATATAAAAAAAACCTGTTTGCTCTTTTGAGAAATGGATTTCAGTGCCTAATTGTGCTGGGACAGCACTATTAACTGATTTATTTTGGAAAATAATTTTTTTCCCATGACAGTATCCCTTTAATAATCAGCCTTGTAGCATCAGCTTATATTACATTCCAGCCTTATTTTCTGCTTGATAATTTGCAACAACCTGTCAGCTTAGCTTTCCAACAGCTGCTCAGACCCCACTGAGGATGTGAGTGACACTGACACTTGTAACAGTATCCAAAATGGTGATGTCCTGCAGCAACTTTGAAGGCCTGGATCATAATTGTTATAAAGAATCAAAACCTTTAGGCTGGTGCAGTAAGTTTAGTATATAAAATACAGCATTTCTAGTCATGTTCTAGTTTAGGGTTTAGTTAATCTTTAAGGCACACTATTTTATATTATTATTCTAATTAGAGTAATATAAAAAAAACAATTACAAAAACAAAAGTTATTTTTTTACATTCTGAAAGGAATTATCAGATGCACCTATTCAAAGATTAAAATAGCACTATGCTATACACTATGTTAAAGCGGTGGTTTTCAAGTAAAATAAATACTTTTGCCTCAGCACTTTGCAATGACATATGTTATCCAGAAGAACATGAATGTAATTGACTGTGAAGTTCTAGTACATTATTCTGTAAAGCAATACGGCATGAATGGCTTTGTGAACCAGCACAAGAAAATGTAATAATAAAACTAGTACTAGGTGACAAGTGAGCTTGTAGGTTTAAGTGGCTGTACAAAAGCATTCTTGAGTCCAGATGTACTCATAGTTACAATTTCGTTTAGTATGCTAGAGGTATAATAATAATAATAATAATAGCAATAATAAAAACAACAGTAATAATAATAATAACAATAATAAAACAACAAATCATTGTAATCACCTTCTGATTTTTTCCCATAAGCAACACCTTGGGGGTGAATAGTTAGCGTTTTATTAGCCATATTTTTAAAATGAACTCGTAGTATGTCTCCAACTTCTGCATGCAATGTAGGGCCCAAAATACCTGAAAGAAAAAAAAAGTTTGCTTCGTTTTCTGTTTTTTTGTAGGAACACAGTTGCAGCACAAGCATGGTAAAATCTCAGCTAGCAAACAGCACATCATTTCATCCTGTATGGACAATATTTGACCAAAGAGCCTGACTTCAAACAGTACATCTGCTTCAAAGAAAATAGGACATGTTGCTAAATCCCTTTGGCAAATAATCTTATCATTGCTTGAACAAGATAACCTGCCAAATAGATTTACTGTCTCTTTAAATTGGGCAGACGGGCAGATTAGGGGAGGTTTAGTCGCCTGCAGGGCGACAATCTCCACGAACTGCCTTCCGCCTGCTTGAATGAAGAATCACCTGCGCTAATGCACTCGCGGCGATTCAATTTCCGAAATCGAAGGGCCGTGAGTGTATTAGCGCAGGCAATTCTTCATTTAAGCAGGCGGAAGGCATTTCGGGGAGATTGTCACCTCGCAGAAGAGGCGATTAGTCGCCAGGTGACTAAATGTCCCCGAATCTGCCCGTCTGGCCAACCCTAAAGGGTCATAGAAATAAGTATTTAACTGCAACTAAATTCCAGAATTGGATGTTTTTGCCTCATGCTGAAAGTGTGTAGACTTGCTTCTCCTGATAATACTTTATATACAGTAGCTGTATAATTCTAGTAAATTCCATCCAAGGGTTTTTTCACCCTGGCCTACATGTATGTTCTAGCACCTGGACTTTGGCCAATTTAAACATCACTAGTGAAAATACAATCTGGGATACCGGTGCCTAGTTTTAGCAGTATTTACTGACATTTACAGGAAGTAAGGATTATGCTTGAAACTGCTTTCAAGCAGGCCTTGAAAATGTGGTTGTCTCAAGTACTGTTTAAAGTACATTCTGGTCTGAAGTACTGCTTTATATTGTAATTCCAAACTTTTGCTTGGAATGTTCTGTTATCTGTTCAGGTTTGCTTCACACTTTTAGCTAACTCTGTGCATAAAACCTGAAATGGAAATGGAGGTCATTAACTGTCATTTCATAAGCAAGTGTACACCAGCTCTACTCAGTGACTTTTTTTTTAGCAATATACATGATATGGTAACTCTGGTTGCTTATGTTGACTGTGATCTAAGTGGGAAGTGTTCAGTCCAGTGGTGTAACTACCTGAGGTAAGGAGAGGTACAACTACACCCTGGACTGCACAGAGTTTTTTATTGTGTGGGTGTGCCAATGTTGAAAAAGTGTCTGTGGGGGGCTGGTTGCACATCCTGCCTATGGGCCCAACTAAGGATAGTTCAATTTCTGGTTTAATCGGAAATGCTAGCCATACTAATAGTAAAGCAGCACATTGTCCATTCAGGTAGTTCACTCACATATTCCTGTGACTGAAAATGTTAGAGGGGTGGCTCAACTTTAGGGTCAGGCCACACTGGGCGTTTTGGGGAGATTTGGTCGCCTGGCGACTAATCGCCTTGTTTTTGCAGCGACCAATCTCCCCAAACGCCTTCCCTGCGCCATTTTAAAATGAAAAATGAGGCAACTTCGGGCGACTTCGGAAAACGAACCGCTGCGTGTGATTAGCGCCACTGTTTTTTCATTTTAAGGCGGCGCAGAGTTATTTTCTTCTCCTATTCATATTCCTTTATGTTATTCCAATCAAAGCATGGTTGCTAGGGCAATTTGGACCTGAAAATTGCAAACTGGAGAGTGGCTGAATAAAAAGGTAAATAACTCAATAACAAAAATAATAGGAAATAAAACCAATTTCAAATTGTGTCAGAATATCACACTCTACATCATACTAAAAGTTAATCTAAGGTGAACAACCCCTTTGAATAATGGCATTGCAATCTTGGGGACATATCTTACCTGAATATTCCATAGCAGGTTTTGCCTTTTGAAATCCTGCTTCATATTCTCTATAAATAATCTTCTTGTATATAGCATCTGAACTGGGTTACAAAAAAGAAAAGTATTGCTACTTAAAGATATGTACAGTACCTTTCATAGCAGTGTTGTTCCATCTAAATATCATTTAGACTTATACTGCAGTGTTCAGCATTCATCAGCATTTAATAGCGTTTTCCAGGTAACGAATCTTTCAGTAATTTGGATCTTCATACCTTAAATCTACTAGAAAATAATGTAACCATTAGGGATGCACCGAATCCACTATTTTGGATTCGGCCGAACCCCCGAATCCTTTGTGAAAGATTCGGCCGAATACCGAACCGAATCCTAATTTGCATATGCAAATTAGGGGTTGGAAGGGGAAAACATTCTTTACTTCCTTGTTTTCTGACAAAAAGTCACATGATTTCCCTCCCACCCCTAATTTGCATATGCAAATTAGGATTCGGATTCGGTTCAGCTGGGCAGAAGGATTCGGCCAAATCTGAATCCTGCTGAAAAAGGCCGAATCCTGGCCGAATCCCGAACCGAATCCTGTATTCGGTGCATCCCTAGTAACCATTAAATAAACGCAATAGGTTGGGTTTGCTTCCCATATGATTAATTATATATTTGTTTGGATCAAGTACAAGGTACTGTTTTATCATTACAGAGAAAAAGGAAATCATCTTGAAAAATTTGGATTATTTGGATAAAATGGAGTCTATGGGAGATTGACTTTCCGTAATTGGAGCTTTCTGGATAACGGTTTTCCGGATAATGGATCCCATACCTGTAAATTAAATCCGTAGAGACGAAAATGGATACAGTTGCTAGACACCTGCTGAATCCTAACGTAATTTATAAGGATATCTGTCCATATAAAATCACAAGGTGTCAAGATAATTGCTTTTATACAGGACTCACAAGTGACTTTTAATATACCCATATATTCTAGGGTATAAAAGAGCATTTTTTTATTGCATGTGCTTTTTTAATACATGGTATGATTATAATCGAAGCTGTTATCCAGAAAGATCCAAATTACAGGAAGGCCATCCCCCATAGACTGCATAACAATCAAATAAATCAAAATGTATACATTGATTTCCTTTTTCTCTGTAATAATAGAACCTTGTACTTGCTGATTAATCTGTATCGGATGCAAAACCAGCCTGTTGGGTTTAATTGATATTTAAAATATTTTTTAGGAGACTTAAGGAGATCCAAATAACGGTAAGATCCCAGGTCCCAAGCATTCTCGATAACAGGTCCCATACCTGTGTATTAACATTATTTACACTATACCATATGGCACATTTTTCCAGGATATTTCACGTATGCAATAGGAGAGAGTGCTAAAGCACCTTTGTGAATTGTAGCTGTATGTATCATTTGTTTATGAACATAAATAGTAGGTAATTGTTATGGAGACTAGAGCTCATCTTATAGGGGCAGATTTACATAGGGTCGAATATCGAGGGTTAATTAACCCTCGATATTCGACTGCTGAATGTAAATCCTTTGAAGTCGAAGCATTTACCACATATAGTTCGATCGAACAAAAAATTGGTTGATCGATTAAATCGTTAAATTGTTCGATTCAAAGGATTTTAATCCATCGATTGAACGATTTTTCTTCAACCTAAAAATTGTTAAAATGCCTATGGGGACCTTCCGCATAGGCTAACATGGCACCTCGGTAGGTTTTAGGTGGCGAACTAGGGGGTCGAAGGTTTTTTTTAAAGAGACAGTACTTCGACTATCGAATGGTCGAATAGTCGAATGATTTTTAGTTCGAATCATTCGATTCAAAGTCGTAGTCGAAGGTCGAAGTAGCCAATTCGATGGTCGAAGTAGCCAAAAAAAACATTCGAAATTTGAAGTTTTTTTTAAACTATTCTATTCCTTCACTCGAGCTAAAGTTGATTTTAAATATTCGAATCAGTTTATACTTAATATGTTAACTTCACCAGAATTAAAGAAGCAAGTTGTGGTTTCCTTGGATGTTCAGTCTAGAAACATTTTAAATAATAAAAATAAAAAATAATAAAAGCACGCTATAGAGGTGTATAGAAGGCTTAATGCTGTAGTGTGTAGGGTTTTTGGTTTATTCAGATTTTCTGGATTTTCAGGATAAATGAAAAATGTTGGTGGCAGCATTAAAAACTGTTGCCCTGGGAGGCATGTTGTTGTTTAACTATCCTATCCTATCCTAGTCCACTGCCAGACAGTGCACTATTTGTCAGAGTTATGCATATATGCTTAAAAGTTAAAGGGGTTTTTCATCTTTAAATTAATCTAGGCTGGAACTACACAATGCATCTTCATCAGATTCGACGCGATGAGAGGAAACGGATGCAACACAAATAAGGTAAGTAATAGAAATGTCGGACCTTGTCGTTGTGTGCATCCGGCACTACACGACTGTCGGATGCGAACACTGCACGTTGCGTCTTCATCCGACAGTCGGATGCACGCAGCAGCAAGGTCTGATATTTCTATTACTTACCTTATATTTGCCGCATCCATCTTGTCACATCCGTTTCCTTTCATCGCGTCGGATCTGTTGAAGACTCATTATGTGGTTTCAGCCCTAGAGAGTGATATTAAGAGCCAATTTGCCTCTGGTTTTAATTTCTTACTATCTGTGGTTTTCGAGTTATTTAGCTTTTTTTTCCAGCAGCTGTCCAGTTTGCAATTTCATCAATATGGTTGCTAGGGTCCAAATTACACTAGTAACCATGCATAGATTTGAATAAGAGACTGGATTATGAATTGGAGACGGGCAGTATAGCAAATCGAGTAATAAAAAGTAGCAATATCAATACATTTTTTAGACAGGCTCAGTGACCCCCAACTGAAAGCTGGAAAGAGTCAGAAGAAGGCCAATAATTCCAAAACTATTAAAAATGTAGGCCAATTGATAAGTTGCATAGAATTAGCCATTCTATAACATACTATAAGTTAACTTAAAGGTGAACCGCCCATTTAAAGTGTTTCAGTGCCAGCATCTGTGGACTACATATCCCATAATGCACTGTGATGTCTTGGTTTACATACTAGCGTCAACCAGAAGTTATTATAATTGCCTTTACACTGTCACTAAACTGCAAACTGTTGTTTGAGTGTTTTTATCACTGACTATAGTACATTCCCCACAATGCACACATTCACACACACAAAGAAAGCCTATATGTATATGCCTCGGAAATATTTACCTGTGTTTATATTGATTGGTATAGCTCCAGTCTGTGTTCACAGCAGCAATATAATATTCCCTCACAGCCCCTGAGACTTTGGGAGCACAGTGCAGTACAATGCCCAGAAGGAACACAATGAACAAAGAAGGGGAGAGCGTCCTCTCCAGGCCCATGATGCTCCAGAAGGCTCTCTCAGCAGGACTCCCTTTAACCTCTCTAAGCAAATCCTTCCCTACAGAGTGGACTGAAGTGATTACCCCCAGTCTGTTCAACAGAGCTGACCTCCCAGGCACTGACACCAGGGTCAGATGATAAGGGGCCGCCCACTTCCTCCTAGTGAAACAACATAAGTGGCCCAAAGCTGGCAGAATCTGCAAATGATTTCAATCCCTATTACCGACATGCTGAGATATGACAGGGGGGAGAGTCTTGCAACATCCACAAGAGAGCTGTACACATTTCAGCCTGGGTTACAAGGGGGAGGCCGTTACACTCTGTACTGCAAATATTTTCTTGCTTTCTGCACAGAGAGTGGGTGTAAAGGATTTATGCAATGCCATCTTATTCCCTCCATCATCAAATAGTATCTCAAAAAAGATGTCCACCCAAAATAAGTATTAACTTTGCAATAAATATTAACTTTTTAATATACGATAATTACATAGTTGTTTTGGTTTTAGAACTTATTTATTTACTCAAAGTAACTTTCGAGTATATGTTAATTACATATTGTTTTGGTTTTAGAACGTATTTGCAAATGCAAGCACAAGTTAAAGCAGTGTCTGCCTGGTTATATTATCTACACTTCTGGTTCAGACTAAAAATTTAGCCTAAGAGCATACCAGACCTGGAGGAGAAATGACTTCTGCTACAAAAATCAGAACCAGAGAAACAAAAGTGATAAACAAATGTTGCTTCTTTATACATGTAATTGCAATTACATGTATAAATAGCTCTAAAACTACTCAACTGAGGTATACTGAAAGGTTGCTTTGAGTTACACTTCATAATCAGATTCAGAATTACTGTCTTTGGGAGGACATCCCCTTAAATATATACTATTTAAAACTTGAGTATTAATGTTGATGTTTTTTTATATCAGAAAGAAAAGCACATTAGGGACGGCCAAAAGGATGCCTGCATACTACTCCCTGCCTTCTCCTCATGAATACAGAGCTGCAGAATGCAGACAGCACTGTATACATGAGAGAAGCTCAGGTGTGTGCACTCCATACTGGATCCCAAAAACCTGTGACAGCTACTGCAGAACAGGCTGCAGAGTGCAAAAAACATGATGGCTTGCACTTTTTTTTTTTTTTTTTACACTTTGGACCCTACTAGTCACTTAAATGAGGATGAATATGTCTTATATTACACATTTCATGGGGATGCCTCAGGGCTGTGATGGGCTATTTGGAAGTCCCTATGTGGACTGGCAGCCTACAGGAGGCTCTGTTTGGCAGTACACATTTGTATGAAACTAAAACTTACCTCCAAGCCTGAAATTCAAAAATAAGCACCTGCTTTGATGCCTCTGGGAGCAGCATCCAAGGGATTAATGAGCAACATGTTGCTTGAGAGCCATTGATTGGGGATCTCCGTATTCAACTAAATAAAAGGCAGAGTTGTTCATTAATTGAGTTTTACTGACTAAATCTGGCTATCCATGTTACTCAAGCGATTCACTTTTAGTGTGAGCTGAGCCCTGGCACAAATGTTACTTGCATGTGCAACTAAGACCTATAATCTCCAGGCTGCATATCTCCCCTCAAAGGAAGCATACTGTAGTAGGACATGGTCATTCTGAACTATTGCTAACATAGTACAAGTAGAAGATTCTTCTTGTGACTATAATATAAATAACAGATAATAGTAAATAGGACACCTGAGGAAGGAAGGGGGTTGCACACCTTCCCTGAAACATTGTGTACTGTTGATAAGTTGTCACCTTTTATGCAAAATAAGTTGAACTAAGCATTTTTGTCTATATAGGACTGGGTGGCAGGTACCAGAATTTCAACTTGTGCCTGTTTTTGTGTTTTGGTATGAAATAGTAAAAAGGGTGCAAGGTAAGGCACACTGATGCCACACCAACACTTGTGAAATTCACAAGGAGGTGGAAGGTTGGTGCCCATGTTGTAACGTTACTTGTTTCTAGCAACCCATTTACATTTTACAGCACCTTATAATGGGTATAGACTTGACAAACTGCTCTGTTTCTTTTGCATTTAGTAGGGCAGCACAAACTAGGAGTCAGGTTACAGATTTTCGCATTTAATTCTAATCTATGTCTCCACTAAACCAAATCAACAATCTTCTTTTTCAGTGTATGTGGCAGTTTGCACTATAAAATGAATGTCATGCCTGGTTGTTTTTCTGTCCATGTGTTTTCAATAGCAAAGAAACGCCTAGATTCACCCCTGTGGCTTGTCATTGACTTTAATGGGAACCTCATGTCACCACTTCTACAGGTGTCTTTCAGTCCTAAAATTCAAAGAAAAGAAATTGAGACATTACCTTTAGAGCTTCTCGAGTATATTGTTCCATTTCTAATGTACACTCAATTAATGGAATGTAAGAGATTCTGGCTGGTTCATCTCTATAGCGCAGGAATTCAGTTTATACAGCTACGGATTTCTGTCTCTTCTCACCGCTTACAGCTCCTGCTGACACTTGGCCGACCTCTTGCAGAAAGAAGTAAATAAAACAGCACTGGCACAGGGTTAAATGTTCTGTTAAAATTAGCAGTAAGAAATTATAACATTTGAGCTATTCATTTACTGTAGAGCAGAACAATTAAATCACAGTCAACAATGTCAAAATGCATGTACAGGAATGGGACCAGAGATCCAGAATACTTGGGACCTATGGTTTTTCAGATAACTGATCTTTCCATAATATTCTTCATATCTTTAGTCTACTAGAAAATCATGTCAACATTAAATAAACCCAATAGGCTGCTTTTGCTTCAATTAAGGATTAATTATATCTTAGTTTGGATAAAGTACGTATAAGGCATTGTTTTATACTTATAGAGATCCCATACCTGTACCAGCTATAACCAAAGTACCTAACAGTAATGTAATTAATGGTGTACACTGACCAGAAGGGCTCTTATCAGTATCGTTTACATATTTTCCCTGTGAGTTATCTTTAGGTTTACAGTTACACATCTTGGGTCTTTATCTTGCCAGTAAATTGGTGGTAGGCTGAAGGGTAGAAAGGTTTATAATATAAAATTTAGATAAGATGCCTTATTTATCATCACAAGCCCATATGCAAAGTGGAAGTGAAAATCAGTGTCCATTTATAAAAGGTTTTTACATGCTACAAATTGTGGCCAGCGCTAATGCTGTCCAACCCAATGGGAAGTACACAAAAGGGTTTTACGATAAATGCCTGGCCTAAAGGGGCATGATGCTTATTATGGTGACCAATTGTGAATGCATTGTATGTGCATCAAAATTGTATTTAAAATTGTAATTTGAAATTTTGATTTGAAAACATTAGGCGGGGGTCCAGTTAGGGTGTGACCACAAAATCCATGCAAAGACAAGAGGTCCTCTGTACTCACCCACTATCAATGTATTAAGGACACTGAGATAAAGATACTAAATACCATCCCCTGTAAACAAAACAAGATTGTTTGTCCATATGTTGCAATATATTTACCCTAGCCAATTATGTCAAAGTCATCCCTGGTCTGGCCAGTCCTGCACTCACTTAAGGGGTTAATAAATACATGTGTTTTCTGGTGTAGATGTACCACCTACAAACTGGGGCAAAAAACATACCTTATAGATTATGATTATTATTGTAGATATAAATAATCAGCACTTTTTTGGCAAGTTTCTCTCTTTCACAATCCAAAGTAACTCCCCCGCCCAACAAGACATTACTTTTATCCCTTTTTTTATCCCTTCCCAGAAAAAAAGACAAAGTGCAGACTTTCAATATTTGAAATACCAGGACCTATTTTTTTTCAACTTTCATTTTTATTTATGTAGAAAGTAGGATTAGCTATAAACCTATTTTAGGGTTATTAAACAATATATCCTATTCTCAGGCATATGGGGAGGTAATGAAAAAGTAAACAGAATAATCTAATAACTGTTGCAGCTTGCTTGGGTAAGTCCTTGGGTAAGTCTTGTGGACAATTTGGTGCCACAGGGGTGCTATTATTGTGCATGACCACCACATATGAAAAAGAGTTTCTTGGTTGCCACCAGGGACCGTGGTACCTTGAGGTGGTATGGTGGCTTATCAATATTATGATCATAACTTTGTAACAAAAAAACCCTGTTTCAAAATTACATGCACTTGCATATTTACTTGAACCATTTAGACAGGGCTCTAAACGTTTTGAAATTGGCCTCAGGTGTGCACCCACAACCCCCCATTTTTGCCATCAGGGACGGGTCAAGGTATTTTGGCACCCTAGGCAAGGGCTTCAATCAGCGCTCTCCCCCCCAACCCGTTAAGTCTTACCGTTTCCCACCTTACCATTACGGTTAGGTTTTTCAGTAGGATAATTTTATCACATTGCCACATCGTACTTGTACCAGCAAGTCATCATATTGCCATCCTGTACCAGCAGCCATCATACTGCCCCCTGTACCTGTGCCAGCAAGCCCAGCAGCCATCCATCATACTGCCCCTTTGCCTGTGCCAGCAGCCAAACTACCCCCCTGTGCCAGCAGCCATATTACCCCCTGTACCTGTGCCAGCAGCCATACTACCCCCTGTACCTGTGCCAGCAAGCCCAGCAGCCATAATATTGTCAATCTTTACCTTGTCAAAAATAAGATCATATTGCCCCAAAGTATCAATGTTGCGGGCAGGTTCCGCCTTTTCTCTTTTCGATGATGGCGTCCTTGGCAGCCACCTACTCTGCCTACCCCTAGTTCCGGCCCTGGTTGCCACAAGCATAGTGTGGGGACGTGGGGTTTATTTTGACAATGTGCTGGGGTGTCAGGTGCCACCTGTATAGAAGCTTGATGTGGGCCCTCAATTTGGTTTGTACATTTGCATGTGTGCATTTGGAGTATCTTGCCATTGTTTGGTTGCAAGCTTTTGTTTATGGTCCTGTTCCCATTTTTCCATGTATGGCAGTTATTGATCCAGCTCCTGTGTTAGTAGGATTTTGTAGCAGCTAGAGATGAGTCTGTTTCCATTCCAGGCATTTTCCTGTTATTCCATTTATGTTGAGTGTCTGGATGTCTTATAGTCTCGGTTACGGTTAAGGGTTTTAAGCCAGTGTATTACTTGGGTATTGATGTAGTAGTCTGTTAGTTTGAGTCCAAATTTCTCTTGGAGGGCCTCAAACGTTTTGAGAGTATTGATGGAGTATAGATCCTCTAGGGTTGAAAGTCTTTTCCCAGTCAATCTTGTTATGAGTATGTTGGGTATTATTTGTTTCAAAGCGGAGAGTGGAGTTAGAGGAGATGGGAATATCCCAAAATTGTGTTTTTGAGTCATTCCGTGCCAAGTTTGTAGTACAAGCTTAGAGGTAGGAAGTAGATCAATTGAGTCGGGCCTGTGTGCTTTTGGGAGCCAGAAGTATTGGGTAAGTTGGAGTTCAGGGGTGTATTTAGTTTCATGGTCTACTCAATTCCTGTGGCCCATAGGGGCATGCATTCGTATGGCTGTTTCCAGAAGACAGGCGATATAGTAGGTTTTAACATTTGGTATTCCCAGCCTTCCAGAAGCCCACGAATATTGTGCAACTTGGAACTTTATCCTTGGGATTTTATTGTGCTTCATATATATATGTTGATAGTCAGTTGGAGTGCATGGAAGTATTGGTGTGGCCGTGAAATTTGTAGAGTTCGAAATAGGTATAATATGTGAGGTAGAACATCCATTTTAACAGATATATGTCCAAAGCACCAGGACCTGTTTTTAAGACCAATCCAGACCTGTTTATGTCCCCAAATTTACATTTCCCCAAATCCTACACTTGTACTCTCTGTTTGTTTCTTACTGGATTTACAGTTTCCCCGAATTTTACGTTTGTTTCGCCCAGTCCCTTGAGAAACCTAAAAGTGGGGTTCTAATGTATACGTACAGAATTTGCTGTCAATTTTTTGTCGTTATAAAGCAGAATATACATGATGTACCCCTGCTTTACAAGTTTTAAGAAAGTTAAAAACATGCTTAGAACCTGAATAGATAGTGAAAATGCCCTATACAGCTCTTTATTCTTGTGGCTTGGCATGGATTTTGCCAAAGTGCCCCACAAACGTCTGCTTTCCTTTGAGATCTGTTGGTGTGAAGTCGTTTGCACGTGAATAGGAAACCGGCTACAGGATCAGGTACAGAGGGTGATTGTAACTGGGAATATGGGCGGCTAAGTGGCAGATGATATTCAATGTGTCTTTGTGTGCTCTGGTTGACACCTAAAACTTGTGAAGGCAAAGCCAGTGTGGGAGCTGCTTAGCGAGTGTTGCGTGTGATCGAAGTGTTGCATGTGAATTAAGTGTTAAGCAGCATTAAAAACCTTAAGGCGTTTAAAGCCAAAAAGGTGTTGGTGAGGAATTACATTTGGGAGACTAAGTACCCAGTGTAAATATGAGTGGGTTTGCTGGTATTACTCAGTGTGTGTCTTGTCACATGTATGTGGTGTTGGAGCAGCAGTTCCATGCAGTATTTACATGTGAGAGATGTCGGTGGGTTTTCATCTTGGAATCTGAGCTGCAGACTCTAAGGGGTGAACTTGCAGCACTGAGGGCAAACGTCAAACGAGGGGAATGACAGGAGGCTCGCAGAGCAACCACTGGCAGGGGCTAGTGGAGTGGGGGGGGGAGGAGAAGGGCAGTGGAGGCTAATGAGGGAGGAAGGTTTGTGACAGTCAAGAGGGGAAGTAGGGGACAGAAGAGTAGGGGGGCTGGTCCACAGTTTGTCCAAAACAGCAAATTCGCCGTTTTGGCTGAAGATGCTGGGGAGGAAAACTCTGAGCTGGCTCTCGGACCCCGGGAGGCAGTGGCTCTAATACGGGTGGTGGGGGGAGTGCAAGGAAGGAAAGGCAGGTTCTAGTTATAGGGGATTCAATTATTAGAAAGGTGGATAGGGTAATCTGTCGCAAGGCCCCTACATGCCGAACAGTCTGCTGCTTGCCTGGTGCTAGGGTTCGGCATGTGGTGGAACGAATGGACAGATTATTGGGAGGGGCTGGGGAAGACCCAGCGGTCTTGGTACACATACTGTAGGTACCAATGACAAAGTTAGAGGAGGTGGTGAAATCCTCAAAAATGATTTTAAAAAACTAGGTGCAAAGCTGAGGGCGAGGACTTCCAAGGTAATTTTCTCAGAGATATTACCTGAGCCACGAGCAACACTAAGGAGACAGCGGGAGCGTAGGGAGATTAATCCGTGGCTGAAAGATTGGTGTAGGGAGGAGGGTTTTGGGTTTTTGGAGAACTGGGCTGATTTTTCAGTCGGCTACAGGCTCTTTGCTAGGGATGGGCTGCACCTCAATGATGATGGGGCAGCTGTTTTGGGAGAGAAGATGGCTAGAGGGTTGGAGGAGATTTTAAACTAGGTGTGGGGGGGAGGGTTCAGTAAAAGATTCAGTGGAAGACAGGTTAGATGAGATACTGGGCAAAGAAAGGGAAAATGGGGGAGGAGATTTGGCTGGGGATACTGTTAAGGAGAGGGAGGACCACATGTCATATGTTCAATATGGTGCCAGTATTAAATGTATGTTTACAAATGCAAGAAATCTGGCTGGTAAAATGGGAGAGCTGGAGCTGCTGGTGATGGAAGGAAAATATGATGTGATTGGTGTGGCCGAAACATGGCTGAATGAGTCGCATGACTGTGCAGTAAATATCAGTGGCTATACTTTGTTTCAGAGGGACAGAGGCAATAGAAAAGGAGGAGGGGTATGTTAGGCAGGATTTAAAAGCTCATATAAAGGAGGAGGTTATGTTAGAAAATGAGGGGGCAGAACTCGTATGGGTGGAGTTCTTCACCAATTGTAAAGAATCCAGCAAATTAATTGTAGGCGTATGCTATAGACCCCCTAATGTAAGTAAGGAGGAAGAGACAAAGCTCCTAATGCAAATAGAAAAGGCTGCTAGTTTAGGTAAAGTAATGATAATGGGGCATTTTAATTACCCAGATATTGACTGGAGCAACGGTACTGCTAGATCAGTTAATGGGAACAAGTTTATAAACTTATTGCACGACAATTTTTTAGCACAGGTTGTTGAGGAGCCAACCAGAAAAAATGTTATTCTTGATTTAGTGATCTCAAATGACCAAGAACTTATAGCAAATGTGCAAGTCATTGAACCCCTGGGTAATAGTGACGATAATGTTATATCATTTAATGTCTGGTGCAAAAAACAAAAATATACTGGGGCAACAAAAACCATGAATTTTGGAAAAGCTAATTTTAGTGCCTTGAGGGCTGCCCTACAGAGCATTGATTGGGGCATTAGGTTTTCAGCTAAAAACACAGAACAGAAATGGTTGTCCTTTAAAATGATATTAAATCATTACTGTTCTCAATTTATTCCCTTAAGGACTAAACGTAGAAGCTCTAAGAATCATCCTGTGTGGCTTAATACAGAAGTAAAGAAGTTAATGGGAAAGAAGAGAAAGGCATTTAAAAACTACAAATCTGTAGGGACAGAAGCTGCATTTAATGAATATAAACACTGTAATAAATGTTGTAAATCAGCAATCCGGAAGGCTAAGAAAAGAAATGAAGAGTTAATAGCGGTGGAGGTGAAAACTAACCCTAAAAAGTTTTTTAAATATATTAATAGTAAAAAGATGCAGGTTGAGAGTGTTGCTCCATTAAATAATGGTACCAGTATGGTTGTAACAGATACAGATAAGGCAAATGTGTTAATTCAGTTCTTTTCTTCAGTGTATACAATAGAGGAGTCTGTGTTCACAGGCTCACTTAATAACTGCACGAATGGTTCAGCTCAATCTAGTCAGTGGCTGACTCAGGATATGATTCAAAAAGCTTTAATACAAATTAATGTAAACAAGGCTCCAGGGCCTGATGGCATACACCCCCGGGTTCTAAGAGAGCTTAGTTCAGTTTTAGACCAGCCCTTATTTCTGATTTTCTCAGATTCAGCCTGGCAATTATAGGCCAGTAAGCTTGACATCTGTGGTGGGCAAATTATTTGAAGGCTTGTTAAGGGATCACATTCAAAATTTTGTCCTAATGAATGGCATTATGAGCAACAATCAGCATGGCTTTATGAAGGATAGGTCATGTCAGACGAATTTGATTGCATTTTATGATGTAGTAAGTAAGATTCTGGATGGGGGGGGGGGCAGTAGATGTGATCTATTTGGATTTTGCCAAAGCGTTTGATACTGTGCCCCACAAACGACTGCTTTCTAAACTAAGGTCTGTTGGGCTTAATGAAGGCGTTTGCACGTGGATAGGAAACTGGCTACAGGATTGGGTACAGAGGGTGGTTGTTAATGGGACATTCTCTACTTGGAGTAAGGTTCTTAGTGGGGTCCCTCAGGGCTCAGTATTGGGTCCACTTTTATTTAACTTGTTCATTAATGACTTAAGGGAGGGTGTTGTAAGTAATGTATCAGTGTTTGCAGATGACACAAAATTATCCAGCCCAATTAATTCCATCCAGGATGTCGCATCCTTGCAACATGATCTTGACAAACTCGCAATCTGGGCAGCTAAGTGGCAAATGAGATTGAATGTTGATAAATGTAAAGTCATGCACCTGGGATGTAAAAATATCCAAGCCACGTATACCCTAATGGGACTGCACTAGGCAAATCCATTATGGAAAAGGACCTTGGAGTCCTTGTAGATGATAAACTTGGCTGTAGCAAGCAATGCCAGTCGGCAGCATCAAGGGCAAATAAGGTCTTGAGCTGTATTAAAAGGGGCATAGAGTCAAGGGAGGAGGGGGTCATTCTTCCACTGTATAGAGCACTTGTAAGGCCCCATCTAGAATATGCCGTACAGTTTTGGTCTCCATCACTCAAACAGGACATTATTGTATTAGAGAGGGTACAGAGAAGGGCAACTAAGCTGGTAAAAGGTATTGAAAATCTTAGCTATGAGGAAAGACTGGCCAAATTGGGGATGTTCACGCTGGAGAAGAGGCGCTTAAGGGGTGATATGATGACTATGTATAAATATATAAGGGGATCATATAATAATCTCTCTAATGCTTTATTTACCAGTAGGTCTTTCCATCTGACACGAGGTCACCCATTCCGATTAGAAGAAAAGAGGTTCCGCCTAAATATTCGGAAGGGGTTTTTTACAGTGAGAGCTGTGAAGATGTGGAATTCTCTCCCTGAATCAGTTGTACAGGCTGATACATTAGATAGCTTTAAGAAGGGGTTGGATAGCTTTTTAGTAAGTAAGGGAATACAGGGTTATGGGAAATAGCTCATAGTCCAAGTTGATCCAGGGACTAGTCCGATTGCCATTTTGGAGTCAGGAAGGAATTTTTCCCCCTCTAAGGCAAATTGGAGAGGCTTCAGATGGGTTTTTTGCCTTCCTCTGGATCAACTGGCAGATAGGTAGTTAATCAAAAAAAAAAAAAAAAAAAAAGGTTGAACTCGATGGACATGTGTCTTTTTTCAACCTTACTTACTATGTTACTATGTTACTATGTGTCATGCACCTGGGATGTAAAAATATCCAAGTTAATTATACCCTTAACGGGACTGTAATAGGCAAATCCATAATGGCAAAGGACCTTGGAGTTATTCCGGTAAGTCACATCTTGAATATGCTGTGCATTTTTGGCCTCCAGCACTCAAATAAGATATTACTGAATTATAGAAGTCCAAAGAAGGTCAACTAAGCTGGTAAAGGATATGGAATATGTAGCTTCAAGATGGGGTTGGATGGCTTTTTGGCAATTGAAGAAATACAGGGGTTCAGTTTTTAGAACAAGTTGATTTAGACCAAAAGGTTGAACTCAATGGAAGCGTATTTCTGTTTTCAACCTAAATTGTATGTATGTATATGCAAAATCTATGTATATATTCAACAAACCAAATTCTCATGTAAATGTGAATAAAGCAAGAGGTGACAGTACAACATAGTTTCATGTGTTAAAAAACATTTTTATCTTTCTTCCCTATAACATTAGGATCTAACATCATTTGTGACAACCCTAGTTGCTCGTAATTTGTAGCCACAAATAGTTGGGTTTTCCAGGACTAGGTTGAGTACATAGTTTGTTTGCTTAAAAGATACGTGCTGTACAGAGCAAGCAAAGATGATATTTGCTCATTTAAACTAGTTAATATTTAGCTCAGGAAATCAATGACGTTCCTATGAAATTTGATAGAAATATGTCAATATTACTGGACAAGAATGGCCACAAACTTATTTTTTATTTTTTTTGCAAAACTGTCCTCCCAGGTGCACTCAGCTTTTAGTATGATATAGATAGTGATATTCTGATACAATCTGCACTTGGACTTTATGTCTTATTATTTGTGGTTTTTGAGTTCTTTTTGGCATTTTATTGAGCAGCTCTCCATTTTGCAATGCCAGCAAACCCCAGCAACCATGCAATGATTTGAATAAGATACTGGAATATGAATAGGTGAGGGCCTGAATAGAAAGATAAGTAATAAAATGTAGCAATAACAATACATGTGTAGACTTAAAGAGCATTTGTTTTTATGCCATTCTATAACATACTAAAAGACAACTTTAGAGTGAACCACCCCTTTAAAAATGATGTGGACAAAGATCTACAGGAGCCGACAGGTCATGGTGTGATCCTACTGAAATCAGGAGCCGACTGAAGGATTGCATGGGGTATCAGAAATAAGCACTGATGGCCTTTGCTAGGGATGGATTGGGAGTATTTTTGGTCCAAAAGAAAGTTGCAGTCATTCTTGCCTAGTAATCCTGAATATGATCTATTTTAAGGCATCATGTTCCAAATAAAGATATTACCCCTTTTCTGGAAAACTCAGGAATTCTGTATAACAGATCCCATATGGAAGTTAAACCACAGAATATTACCTGCAGACTTTTAGTATTTTTGAACATTTGTACTCTTCCTATAAAAATATATATATTTTCTATAATACAGAGAAATCATAATAGATTCCATATGTGTATAGTTGTATGGAGATGTTCCACTTTTATAGATAATACACAGTTTTGCAAAATACATGTTATGACAAACGGATTACTATGTATATCCACTCCAAACTAACTGGGTGATTAGGTCCCGAGTATACTAACCAAATAATTTAGCATTTCCTCTTGTATTTTAAACATGTAAAAAAAGATAGAGAAGCAACAATATAATTCCATTAAATGCAGAAATTTAATCAAAGAATATTATTATACATTACAGAAATGTTGCACAATTGTATGCATGGGAAAACCAAAAACACTTTGCAACAGTCTTAAAAAATGGGTTTAATGTGATTTTCATGTCGGACGCGAGAGAGTTACATAGTAAAATGCCTTGTGTAATCATATTCTATGGTTGGTATGACCGCCTGTACAAATTTTAGAAAAATAAGAAGGTACCTGGTGAACAAGTTAAAGAAATTATTGGAGGATGTTACCAAAATGCAAACTGCATGTTTATAAAGCAATTTCCAACTGATAGCTGGCTTTCTTCTTACCTTACTAACCGATTATTCACTGTCTCCTATGATAACAACACCTCATCTCCAGTTCCACTCAATGTAGGGGTGCCGCAAGGCTCTGTACTTGGTCCGCTATTGTTCTCTCTGTACACTCCAGCTTTGGGAGATCTCATGCGATCATTTGGCTTGAATTATCATCTGTATGCTGATTATACCCAAATATATTTATCCACACCTTCATTAACAGCTGAAACTGAAGCTCTAACTGCCTCCTAGCTATCTCAAATTGGATGAACCAGCGCTACCTCAAACTCAACCTAACAAAAAATGAACTAATCATCTTTCCACCTAAGCCTGGCCCTACTCCCCTTTTTACTATCTGTATTGATGGCATGCTCATTACCTCTGTCAACTCAGCTCGCTGTCTGGGGGTAATCTTTGACTCCTCTCTCTCCTTCTCTGATCACATTAACACCACTGTCAAAACCTGTCAATTTTTCTTATGCAATATTGCCAAAATCCGTCCCTTCCAAATTGGTTATGCATGTCTTTGTACCCCAAGGTACCAAGTCACAAAGGTTTCCTAAATTTGGCGATTGTGGTGACATTTCCGAAAACCACTTCAAAACTTCCATTTTGAAGCATCTTATCTCCCACATATCAATATCAAGGTAAAATACGCTAAATATGAATGCCAGGTATCCGATGAACAGTTTTATGCCCACTGTACATAGGTTTATCAAAATACACGGCATGTAAAGACCCCAAAATCTACCTTGTACATACTTATTTGATGGCTTCCATTTACCTTCATTTCTAAACACACCACCAGTTTTATGTGTGGTAAAAGCTATAAAAACGTATGGTGATCACTGAAAATCACAATTTTGTAAAGTACACATTCTGACGAATCCAAAATGTGTTATCATATCTTTCTATTTCAAACTACCATACTGCAAAGCTACGCTAAAGGCAGTGTTTTTTTTTACATTTCTGAAAATCGCTTAAAAATATTGAAATTTGCTGCATTAATCTCACACAACTGGAAAACACCCTACATATCGATGCCAAGGGTATACTGAACAATTTGATAGCAATAGTCATTGATATACCAAAGTAGCCGTCATGCACGGAACTGAAATGAAAATAGTGCAAAAGTTTTCTCGGCTGCCAAATCGCCTTCTGTGAACAAAGCGCCTGACTGAGTTTTAGGTGTTGCAAGAACCACCAAACAGTACCAAGACCCCCCAAGAACCATATATTTTTGGAAAGCACACATTCTAACCAATATAAAATTGCTAAAATTGTGTTTCTACTCCAAACGATCCAAGTGCAAAACAACACACAAAAAAAAACAAAAACTTGTATGCAAGCATAAAACAATTAGGCAAATCAATGAAATAAAATAACTGATCTGACAGCATGGTTAGCGGTCAGAATGCTTGATCCAATGGTCGGGTATAATAAATCTCGAATTATATTAAGATGTTGCTTAGAATTACATTTTCTTTCATTATGCAAAATTAGATTTTAGATTTCCATCCTCTAATTTCAGAGTGCTAGTCTTGCTTAGAGATACCAATTAACATCTATAGGACACCTTGTTAAAGTGAAGACACCAGATATCTTTAGTTCATTAAAAAGGATACATGTGTACTCCCAACTCTCCTCCACCTTCTGCAACAGTCTCAATAATTTTTTTCATGACCTCCGCGTGCCTGAAAGAAATAGTATTTCCTTAATGTAGTCAACTTGTCCTTATTCATACATCATCAGATATTGAGGACTACTAATGCCTGAATGAAACTTAAAGGGGAACTATCGCGGAAATTAAAATTTAATATAAGCTTCATCATACTGAAAAAATAACTTTCTAAATACAATCAATTAAAAATTCTGCATTGTTTCTGAAATAATCAAACTTACCTTCACTATCCCTCTCTCGGCATCTGTTTCTCTTCATTGTGTCTTCATGAAGCACTTGGGTGTCAGATATTCATTGAAAGTTTGATCCAATATGTCTTATAGGGGAGCTCCTTTTGCCTAGAAGATGTATTAGAGCTCGCACCAGACATCATGTCTCTCTACATGCAGGATTTGTGCAAAAGGCAGTTATTTTGTTAGATTTTGTTTGTAATGGAATCAGTTCTTTGAGTGAGCTCTAATACATCAGGTAGGAAAGGAAGATCCCTATAAGATATATTGGATGTAACTGTCAATGAATATCTGACACCTAACTCCAGCATGAAGACAGAATGAAGAGAAACAGATGCATAGAGAGAAATAGTGATAAACTTGATTATTTTAGAAACTATGCAGAATTGTAATTGATTATATAAAGAAAGTTACTTATTTCAGTATGATGCTTATATTCAATTTTAATTTTCCCCTTTAAAGTTATTAATAGAGCATAAACCATGCATGCTCATTTATAGAACCCATTCGAGCACAGACTACCTTACAGCTTCTTTCTTCATTGAACCATAAGTACAGTGAATGTGCAGTGTGCCCACCCCAGGGTGCATGGTATTATGGTAATGGCACATGGAGAGAACTACAGTATTTTCTAAGAACTTTAGATCATATTGTATTATACAAATTTTCCTAATGCTTTTTTTCAGTTTTAAATGTGGCAATTTCTGCTGGGGACAGAAGCTTACTCAACAGAACAGCCACTATAAATAAATGGAGTTATTAATGGGCACACAAGACAGTAAGATGCTATCATTGTAAAATCAAGTACTGTAACCAGGTAAGTCTGGATAAATATCAAAAACTGAATATCAAAACTGAATTAAAACAAATGAAGTGGCTTTATATGAAGATGTGTGAAGCACAAAGAGGCAATTTCATATTACTCCAAAATACCTGCATGGGTGAACTGAACACATAGGAGGTGGGGGGAGATGGGGATGGTTCTCAATCGTCACAGTTTTCTTCACATGATCTTGACTAATATCTTCATACATGTTTTCTACAGTTAATGGTCGTCGTTGCTACAAATGACAAAGCAATCAATTAACAATAATATATCTAAGATAGGAAACAAGACTTTCTAGCAGTGGCACTGTTATGACAAATATGAATTAATAATAAAAATACAATAAAAAGCCCATCACATAACCTACCTAGGGATTTAAGATAGCCACAATGAATATTTTTATGTGATCTGTTGGCGAGTCTTTATTTGCTGATAATCATATAAGCAGTGATCTGTTATACATCCGCATAGCTTTCCCTATTTTATGTAATTTAGCATCACACAAAATAACGAAACCAACCAAGTGTTGCCTACTTTACCATGAATCATTTTAAGGTGCAAAAATATATTAAGGAGAGCTATCCAGGAGCAAATTATCTAGGTCTTCGAACTGACCACAGGGGCTCCTCACCTTGGATCTTATTTTTGAGTGTCAGTGACACTGCACATGTTCAGTGTGCTGTGGGCTGCTAAAGATGGGGCACTTCTGGGGGGAACAGTCAGAGACACACAGATCTTCACATATTAAAGGTGCAATTGCCTTAGCTTGGTCCAGAAACTCAGAACCTTATTTTCAGCATTTATAGCCTATTTCTTTGTTAAAATTTAGAGCTCCTTTAATCCAAATTAAAGTGATACTGACACGTTCCTATAAAAATCATCGGAAAGTGTCAGTATAAAGTAAATGCTGCAACCGTAATTGTTCCCCCTCCCAGCCCCGCTGTGACTGCCGACCCGCTGATACTACTAACAGATCTTCCAAGTTGCTTCAGTGACGCTGGGCAGGGGGTGGAGTGATCCTTCCATAGGCTGAATTCCTGTTTCCATTCGTAATCAGCCTATGGAAAGATTGTGCCGCCCCTCAGAAGTTCTTTTAGCAGTTTTGGAGGGTCGGGTGAATGCAGGTTTGCAGGGGCGGCTTTGCGGGGAACAATTATGGGTGCAGCATTTACTTGATACTGACACGTACCTATGATTTTTATAGGAACGTGTTAGTATCGCTTTAAAGCAATATTTCATCTCCATTTAACATTTTAACTGATCTAGAAGTGCCATGTGTCATCCCCGGGGAGGTATCACTTTAACATTCTTTGCGAAAACAAATTTATCAAATCCAGATCCTGAAAATGATAGTATACATAAAAATACATTACCTTTATTGTAGCTACATCTTACCTCATCATAGCCAAATAGCCAAAGTCGTGGTGTTTGATAATACTTGTCATATGTGATATAAAGGTCATAGGTTCTAGTCTGTAAGATGGCATCTTCACCTCCAAGGTCAGCTTTTGGTTTGCAGGCTTCTTTTAGTTTGCTAGTGTCCACAGTTGCCTGATTTAAAACAAAGAGTTGCAAATAAAATCTTATACAGTTTTGAAAAATGAAGAGAGTGATCAAACAATAATACTGGTTTAAGCAAAGCAAAGTAACCTCCATGATATTATTTTTGCTTGGAACAGTAAATGCTCATATTCACCTGGAATCTACAGCCCTATGATACTCTACTGTAAAGGAACTACACATCAATATGATGATATCAGTGTATGTTTTGTAATTTTCCCCCAGTTTGGTCTTGTAGTTAGAATAAAAACATTGACACTGTGCATGTTAAAAGGTCGGCATATGTATAGCTAACTTTATATCACATGGAACAGACATCTGCACAAACTTCTTTAACTGTGTTTGTTCTGTGTATGGATATGGTACAATTTGGAGCCTCCGGTTTATTGCTGCCTACACAGTTAAAGGGATGGGAACCCTACCTGTAAGAGGTGTGTTTCCTTGGGGCTAGGGACAATGGGAGAGCTTACTTTAGAATCAATGGTGATGTAGAGAAACACTCCAATACAGCATCCTAAGTTATAATATTGTAATGGTATCAACTGAAAACAGAGACATAAGATTAAAAAACAAAAAATGGTAGATATAAATGTGCAATTCTTACATCATCATTCTCAAGCAATCCACTTTCCTCATAATCTGAAATGAAAAAGTTCCACAAATGAACAACTTTTCTACATAAAGCTGCAAACCTCTAATGAGGGCATAAACCATCTGTAAAACTCTCCCCAAATGAACAAAAGTATACATCTCAAAATAGCGAAATCAAAGAAACAACAAGATTCTATCATAAGAATCACCCCCTTCAACACTACATATGTTAACTTACTGTTAACCTAACAACTAACCTATCAGCTGAGTTTATACATGGAAAATACATTTGTATAAATAAGAACAAAAGTTTGCAATTCTCCATTAGATATGTATTACAATGTGAATTTTATTTGTTTATTATAACAGAGTCTCAACATTCTCACTTTTTCCAAAAATGTTTGCAATTTATTATAACGCATATGACTTTCATTTATATTGTATGCCTTGCTTCAGAATATTTAAGCTTACCAGTTACATCACAGTACATCTATTTTATTACTCCCTATCCATTTACTGCATATAATATGGAGGTATGCAAAGCTCTGCTTCTCTGTTGTTATATCTCTTTCACAACCATAAAACTGCAGTATTGCATTTCTGAGACTCTGTACATTATGCACTAGGTTGGGGTGAGCGTTCCTATTTTTGCCTATTGTTTTAACTAGTAAATATGTTTTTTTTCTTCTCCTGGTCCAAAACAAATCAGCAGTCCACCAAGAAACCTCTGTATACTGAGCTGATCCTCCAGTCTCACAGACTAAAAAGCTCCAGCTGGGCAAAGGGAGGAGGTTGGTTTATACAGAGGCATCTCAGTGGACTGCTATGATTATGTGTGGAAGAATCAGGAGTAGAATGTGACTTTATTTTAGTTTACTTCACATTTTTTATAGGAAATAACAAAAAACATTGCTATTTCCTAATTAAAACAATAGGCAAAAGTATGTTCAGCACAAGCACTATTAATTTAAAAAAGGAAGGTATACCGACCCTTTAAATACAGAGCTCTTGCCTGATGCAGCATGCTATGGCCCTATATCATATACAAATGGATGCTTCTTGCCCAAACAACGACAGAGCACAACTGCTGATGCATTACAAAGTGCAGGAACACACTGTGGGGCCTGTACTGTGGATCAGATAATATTATATACGCATTGTACAAACGTTTTTAAGACAATTACCTTCCATATCTGCAGCTTCACCTTCATCATCGTCATCATCATCACAAACTGCAATATTATCTGCTGTTTTCCCAGAATCCTTATTAAACAAGGCACACAAGTAGAAAAAGTTGTGGATAACTATAACTGAACAACATACAAAACTATTTGCCTGAGCTTCTGGGACATTACTGTTAGTCATAATAAATGTAAGAGGCTCCCACTAGTTCTCTCCACCTTTATCCCACATGAAACTTTCCATACCTCAATCTATGAAGTATCCTGAAACATGGTGTGAGTCAGGGTCAGACTGGGCCAGGACACTGGGAAAAACATGGTTGGCACTGGCCCAGGCCTGCTCCCCATGCCTCTCCCTGAATTCCCCTCCTGGTCACAACCACCGTGCATCTTGCAAGAAGAAAGGTATACGCAAGGGGGAGGGCCATCGGAGGGGGTTGTGCCTGGGGCAGTGGGCCTGGTGGGTGGTGTGGGAGCGCTGACATTCGGTGGGTCCCAGACTCCCAGTCTGATGATGGGGTGAGTGCAGCAAATAAATGTGTCAATTTAAAATGCGCTGGATTCTGCTAGTCTTCTTTTATTATTTATGTACAAAATACAGTTTGTGCAACCTCACTTGCCCAATTTACAGCTCACTAGTGCTAAATGGGACCCACAATATTTCTACTTTTACACAACAGTGCACAGACCAGTTAAAGTCTCTCAACTACCACTTGTTAAACCCAACAAGGACCTTGCACTTTGTACAAAACAGTATATCTGATATCTCACATGACAGAAAATAACAGCACTGTTTTAAAACAAATTGCAATGATATTACCCTATATATTTTTTTTTTGTAATTTCTCTTTATTGCATTTTGTTGATTACACATTACAAACTTAAGTAAAACAACTTTAACAGCATAATTTCAGTTATCAGTTTAACAGTACAGTTATGAAGGCACTTGTTATACATTCTGTTGATTCAGTTTTAGGCCTTTACATATAATTACAGTCATTGAACAACTGGGATGCTAACTTTCAAAAAAATAAACTAACTTGATACCCACCAATGTATGTGTTTTGCTTTTTCTTTTCCCTGGCTAACTGGGGGGGGGGGGGGTTGGGTCCACTGGGATACTGTTAATTGAGATTCTAGAGCAGGAAGGTGCTCTGAGATCCAGGGTGACCATAACTTTTTGATTTTTTTTTTTGGCAACCTCTCTGCAAGTATATCAATTGGTAGAGATGGACAGTATTGTTAACCATTTGAATCCATTGTCTTTTTTGGGGGGGGGGGATGCATTGATTTCCACAGCATGGCTGTGAGTCTTTTTGCCTGTATGCAGAGAAAACTGAGGAGGGTTTGTTCAGCTGATGTAGGGGCTGTTTCCTCGACCTGGTTTAACAGTAAGGTTTCAGGTTTACTGGCCGAATTGTGTTTTTAGAGCTTGGCGGAGTTTCAGAAACCTTAAGAACATTGTGTTGGGTAGATTAAATGTGGTTTTCAGTTTATCAATGGTTAACAGATATCCCTGCACAACAACCTGTCCCAGGATTACCCTATATATTACCTGTGTCTCAAGTGTTATTTCTTTTACGGCCTCTGTGACACCACTCAAACCTTTAATGAGATGAAAGTGTTAATTTTATTCATTTAGTACCATAAGTGACTTGTTTACTAACCAGGGTGCCGATTGAGAGCGCAGGGAGGAAGGAAGAAGAAGGAATTAGCTAGAAAGAAAGAGGAAATGAGAGTCTATGTGGTGTGGTCATTTAGATCAGTGAAGGAACAGAGAGGATGGAAAGATACATTCAGGGAGTAGTGGGAGTGTTTACAAAAGATTAGGCGAGTAGTTGGTAACGGCACAGAGATTAGGGAAGAAGTTACAGAGGGCACAGCAGGGCTGGAACTAGGGGTAGGCAAAAGAGGCACCTGCCTAGGGTGAAATGATAAGGGGGCACTTGGCAGGTAACTATTAAGCATCTTCTGCCTACCCCTAGTCCACGTTCACTGCCCTCTCTTATCTCTCCCCTCCCCGTTGCTCTGTTACTGCGCACATGTGCAGTCTTGGCCCGGCCCTGGGGCACAGAAATGTCGAAGTAGTTAGAGAGGACAAAGATGTAGGAAGTTGTCAGAGAGGGCACAGAGATAAGGGAGATGGGAAAGGACATAGAGATGTAGGAAGCAGTCAGAGAGGGCACAGAGATGAGTGAGATGGGAGAGAGCATAGAGATGTAGGAAGTAGTCAGAGAGGGCACAGAAATGAGGGAGAAGAAGTAGGGGAAAGAAACATGGGAAGGAGCAGGTGGAGAAGGCTTAGAGATGGGAAAGGAGTGGGAAAGAGTTAGAAGGGTTTGTGTGAATACTTAAAGATACAACCTTCATTTTTTTCTAACTGGATATTTAGTTAGAGCACAATTCTGCTTGGAATAGTTAAAGTAAGGTCTCTTTTCAGCAGTGACATAACTATAGAGGAAGGGTCTGAGTGCCGGGCCTTCCGAAAAATTTTCTGGCAGGGGAGCCCGGCATGCTCTTGTTGCTCCCCTGCTTTTCAGTGTAAATAATATCAATCTCTTTGCAGGATATATAATAAGATTATATATATATATATATATATATAAATTTAATTGCCTGTATGATGAAATGTGTCGACCCAGCCTCCATCGCCATCATCTTCTTCTATAATGGCTTCTAGTTCATCTGAATACTCCATCTGTTTGCATCTTTTGTAGCATGGCACTAGGGAAACAAATGGATTATATAACTAACAGCCGTATCTGATGCACCTTTAATTATTATTTCATTTATTCAATACCATTAATACAAAATATTAATGGTAAAGAATACTATAGGTGATTTAATTTATATATATATATATATATATATATATATATATATATATATATATATATATATATATGCACAATAACATGCACTTTATAGTAGAGTCTGGTAGAAGTCTATATGATAGGGCTTTCTATTTTGCACAAATAAATGTAATATAATATTTTTCTGAGATACACTGGAGAATTGGAATTAAGACTATTTGCTAGCTTTTCTCTGCACATTATGTATTCCTTGCTGTATAGTGTATATTGCAGTACTGTATGTTTTATTACAGTAGTGTGTGTGTGTCTGATATGTACTGTATGGTTTGGGGCAGGAAGGGAAAACATTGTAATCAATGTCATCTCACTATGTATGCTTTATTTTATGCAGAAGAGATAACAATAAATTGGACTTGACTTTAACAGTTTTATGAATAAAATTGATACATATATACAAAATCACTAACCAAGACTAACCAAGACATAAATCAACAAATGATACTAACAAATAAGCATTGCCTATAATAACTGCTTATTTAAAAAAATATTGAAAGAACAATCAAGCTAGAAATGCTACACTGTATGTTTTAGCCTTCTGTACCAGTCCAAGGCCAACCACAACCTTGCAGCAGTTAAATAGAGCATGTTTATGAATCGGAGACAATATCACCAGCGATCTTGCCCATAGCAACCAATCATAACTTCACTTAATTTTCTAACTTGTAGGTGACCCCAATATGGTCATATTGTCACTAAGCAGCCAGAACAGCAAACAAGCCTTACTTATAACATCTAATAAATATAATGTGCAGTTATTCACGCATAGCATTTTAAAGTGCAAAAAAAGTAGCAAATCACATCAGACTTTACTCCTTGTGTCCACATAGCTCATGTACGCCTCTTCTTCCTGGCACATTTCACATCACTAGGTACATCATCAGAGGAGGTGTTAGCAGATGTGTGGTGTTACATATGCACTTCCACATAGATCACTCAGTGATTTTGATTTACCGCTACTAAATACTACAATTCTATCTTGATAAGAAAAAAACAAACCCCTACCATTTTTTGTCATTAAAAATTGTTTATCATTTGGCAAGTAAGGCTTTATCTTCGATTCTTCACCAGCTGACCTGAAGAGGAAAATTAAAAAAAAAAAAAGTTTATCATGGGCAGAATCACAGTCAAATAATTCTAAGCAAGATAATAACAGATGTCCAAATATAGCATTAGTAGTTAATAGCAGCATTAAAGTTAAGATACAAACACAATTTACTTAATGTACTTTTTGCCAGGCCAAAGCCCAACTTACAAAGTGTTGTAGAACTTCTCACCACAATAAATGAGATACCCAGTGTGAAATTGGCCTTAGTGCCTCTAACCAGTTTATGCTCTGGGAGAATATCAATGAACTGCTGCTTAGAAGCAGTAGTATAAGTTTTACGTACTTCCCAGTGACTTGCAGGCAAGCAAATGAAAGTAGCTTTTCATTGAGGATATACCACAGACAGCACAGACTGAATGACAATATTCTTTATTTGCCTACTCTCGTAAAGTGCATGGCAAAGTTCCCTATGTCAAAAATGTTACAGGTTCCAGTAATTAGAATTGACACCACATGAAACCATCTGTCATTGGAGCAAAATTATTCCTGCAACTGCTTTAATGTAGAAGAGCAGCTGTGGTGCTATTACCTGTAAGATATATATGCTAAAGTCTTTCCAGTTTTTGTAACTGTGATGAAAGTGTTTTGAGTTAACTGGCCCTGAGGAAGCGGCAAATGTACATTGGAATATGTTGCAATAATACAGAGAGAGCAGGCCTTAGCATCTACTACCTTACACATATTTGTGGGCGCTCATTTGTGCAACTCTTTGTGTAAGTCGAATAGAACATACAGCATATACCACTGGCCAAGTGGCATTTGGAAATGGTGATATCTGCCCATACTTTTGGGGTAAATCTATTTACACGAGTAGGAAACCAAGTGCACATTTGTAACTGTATTCTTATAATATAATAATGCACAAGCTTTAGGATTTGTGTGTAAATGGCCTGGAACTGGTTGGAACAGTTTTTTTAGGGGGTTGTATTGTCCACAATTATTATAAAATCGTGTGAGTTGTATATGCTATCTAAATGTGGATTCCTATGATGGTCTGCAAGTTATGGTAACATTATTCATGAATGGGGTACATTAGTCATTGCTCTCATTTTATATCTGAATGTATACATAGTATTTATGCTTCACAAGGAGTTCTGTCATTGATAAATGGGTGATGACTCTGCAACACCAACAAAAAATCAGAGAATGGGGTAAATATTTAATAGTGTGGTCTGAGTGCTTTTTAAAAGGGTTGGGCTTTTGCTTCTTCTTCCTCGTTACACCTGTTTTACAACAACAACCCAGCACCACCACATACATCTCCCACTAATAACTTTAGTTGGAGTTTTGGGTTTAAGCCCACTTTAACATAAGAGATGTGGCATTTATTATTATCATATAGCCTGGCTGTTGTGCAATGCTCAGCTGCACCCACCTTCTCCATGAATGAAATAATGAATGCAGTAGGATATACCAGAGTAACGAGTAAAGGCTTTTTGTATCACATTACCCCTAATTTGCCACAGTTACTGTCTGATGAGGCATAACCAATCAACCCCAGCCTGTGGGTATCTGCAGTTTGTTTAGCCACAGGCTGGGCAGGTTTCAGCTGTCCAATTGCCCCCAGGGTTGCAGGCTGAAATTGCCACCCTCAAAGACATCTCTGCACGAGAGAGGTCCAGAGTTTGTATACTTGTGCTTGCCCCACCCCCTTCAATGACATCAAAGAAGAGACTTGTTAGACATGAGTGTAGTATATTGGGTGTGGGATAGATACTGTGCATTAAGGTCAGGTGTGTGTCGAATATATTTTGATCCACATATCACTTGTATAGCTTTTCTGGAAAAAAATACCTGCCTTCCAATATATTTATTTTTTCTCCATATTAATAACTGACACACAGCATAATTTTTACCAGCCAGACAGCTAAAATACAGGACTGGAAGGCAACTATATACACTGTATTCCTTCAAAATAGTGTAGGAAAAACAAGTTAAATTGTTATTCCTCAGAACAAACTGTGGTAAATAAAACTGTGCCAAATACAACTATAATAGTTTAATAGTAACTACAAGTTTCCACCTGAGGTAAATATTAAACATTGTTTTGAAGGATTTAGGTTGAACCTGTACGAGTCTGTCTGCTGCATATCTTACTATCCTTTTACAGCGAAAGCTGGGCAGAAATAATATAGTTATTTGTTTAGCTTGGGAAAGATTAAACTTACCATTGCCAAGTAGGACAGTGGTGGACTATATGATCTCCAGCTGCCAAAAACTGTTGAGAAAAAAGAAAATGTTTCAAAAACAAATGTTTTAGTTGAAGGAACAGTAACACCAAAAAATGTAAGTGTTTTAAAGTAATGAAAATATAATGTTGTGTTGCCCTGCACTGGTAAAACTGATCTGTTTGCTTCAGAAACACTACTATAGTTCATATAAACAAGCTGCTGTGGAGCAATGGCGGAAATTGAAAAATGGCTATATGGCACAGGTTAACTAATGGATAAAAGATAAGACCATTATTCAGACATAGCTTATTTGCCATCTGATGTGTAACCTGAGCCTTTTCTCCTTTGAATGGCTGCCCCATTGCTACACAGAAACTTATTTATATAAACAATTGTAGTGTTTCTTAAAGGGGTTGTTCACCTTTGTAACAAATTGACAAATCTAACAGTTCACATGAATAGAACAAACTTTTCCATAGAAATAGTTAACAGAAAAAGTACAGTTCAAGAGATATTCACCTCAGAAGTGTCCCTGTACTAATCCTTCAGTTCCACACAGACCCTGTGCTGGGAGGGGGTCACTGACCCCCAAAAACACTACAGTGTTCACTTCCTCTTCCTTATATGACATCACACATTGTACTGGCAGCTAACTTAACTCCTATTGGCTATGTCTGCTGTCAATCTGCCACTGCTTCCTGTGCTGGCTGTTCTGGGGAATTTGAGCAGCATTCAGGTACTGAAGAGAAACTGTTACAAGTTTGTGAGAGGGAGGGGGAGTGTGGGCTGCAGAGACTTCAACTGTGCAGATGGGGGGGATCAAGGTGCTTGGGACCTGGAGTTTTCCGGATAATGGATCTTTACATAATTTGGATCTTCATACCTTAAGTCTACTAGAAAATCATGTAAACATTAAATAAACCCAATAAGCTGGTTTTGCTTCCAATAAGGATTAATTATATCTTAGTTGGGATCAAATACAAGGTACAGGTATGGCATCTGCTATACAGAATGCTTGCGACCTGGGGTCTTCCGGATAGCAGATCTTTCTGTAATTTGGATCTTAGTACTAGAAAATGGTGTAAACACTATATAAAGCCAATAGGCTGGTTTTGCTTCCAATAAGGATTACTTACTGTATATCTTAGTTGGGATCAAGTACAAGCTACTGTTTTATTATTACACAGGAAAAATAAATCATTTTTAAAAATTTGAATTATTGGATTATAAAGGCTACTATGGGAGATGACACTTGTACTTTCCAGAAATATATTATTATTATTTTTTTTTTGGGGGGGGGTCCATGTATTATTTTGTGTATTTACCTCATAAAAAAGGTAAAATATTTTTCTGGTATAGATCCCTATATCATGAAAAATATAACTTTTTCGTTTTTTGGTATTTAGAGCTCTAAATTTTGTTCCAGAAGTGGAACACTTAAACACTTAAAAAAGGTATCGTTTTCCTAGGTAAATTACCCCCCCCCCCCGGGAGAGCGCACAAAATGTTCAAAATACGTATCCGCCCTCATCAATGCTCTGCCTGTCACTTAGGGCTGCCACCTCACCCTTTTAAAACCAAACACATATGAAATCCACAGCCTGCATGGCTAATTAGCAATTCATTTAGATGCATGATACATGGCTGCACAGAAATCAGTTCAGTCTGCAGCATCTAAATGAGTTGATAATTAGCCATGCAGGCTGTGGATTTCATATGTGTTTGGTTTTAAAAGGGTGAGGCGGGAACCCTACTGTCCCTGCTAGATGTGTAAGTTACATACGTTTCTAAGCAAGTCAGTGCTGGTTTTGTTGCAATTTTGTAAATAACTGACATTATGCTTAATGCCAAAGGTTGCCAAACAATGTTGCTCCTTCCTTTCCTGCAGTATTTGTCTGCGTGGCTGTGTGATTGTTTGTTGCAAGGCAGGTTTGTTTATATGCTGCGTCTGTTAACCTCTGCCATTACAATTGAATAATCAACCAATGACCATTCAAATTATGTGACTGGTTACAGTTCACAAGCACCCAATAAATTACTAGTAGGAGGGCAGTTTCAACATCCAATAGGAAACAAGTAAGGGCAAAGCCTGGGCATGATGATGCCATCATATAGGAAGTTCTTGATGTGTCAGGTTCAAAATAGGCCACTCCCATCACTTCAGAAAACTGGTCAGAGAGACAGGAGAAGGGCTGAGTTAATAGGTATAGAAATTAGCTTTTACAATGGCATTTTTACTTTTTGTTATAGAAAATGGTTTTTCTAACACATTGAGAGCATTGTTAGTGGTTTCATAAGATTTGTACATTGAAGGTGAACAACCCCTTTAAGCAAACACAGCCGTTTTACCAGTGCAGGGCAACACTGCATTCTATCTACTTTCATTTTTTGACATTACTGTCCCTTTAATGCACAGATGCTAACTAGCCGTTTTACCAGTGCACGGCAACACTGTATTCTATCTACTTTCATTTTTTGACATTACTGTCCCTTTAATGCACAGATGCTAACTAGCCGTTTTACCAGTGCACGGCAACACTGTATTCTATCTACTTTCATTTTTTGACATTAATGTCCCTTTAATGCACAGATGCTAACTAAATGCAGCACAGGCGGGATATATCTTAATGGAACAGTTCAGTGTAAAAATAAAAACTGTGTAAATAGATAGGCTGTGCAAAATAAAAAATGTTTATAATATAGTTAGTTAGGCAAATATGTAATGTATAAAGGCTGGAGTGATTTGAGGTATAACATGTCAGTCTGAACACTACTTCCTGCTTTTCAGCTCTCTTGGTTTCCACTGACTGGTTACCCTGGCTACCAGGCAGTAACCAATCAGAGACTTGAGGGGGAGCCACATGGTTCATTTCTGTTACTGGAGTGAACAGATGTCTAATAAAACAGCCAGAATCCAACTTCCTGCTTTTCAGCTCTATAACTCCGAGTTAGTCAGCGACTTGAAGGGGAGCCACATGGTACATTTCCGTTCAGTGAGTTTGCAATTGATCCTCAGCATTCAACTCAGTTTCAAAAGCAACAGAAATGACCCATGTGGCTCCCCCTCAAGTCTCTGATTGGTTACTGCCTGGTAGCCAGGGTAACCAGTCAGTGTAAACCAAGAGAGCTGAAAAGCAGGAAGTAGTGTTCTGACTGACATGTTATACATCAAATCACTCCAGCCTTTATACATTACATTTTTGGCAAACTAACTATATTAGAAACATGTTTTATTTTGCACAGCCTATTTAGCCAGTTTTTATTTTTACACTGAACAATTCCTTTAAAACACAGAAGAAATATACATCCATATAAAAGCACTAGACCATATGCTAAATGCTTTAATACAGGACAAAAACTCTGTGGTAACTTTTAGGGTCTTTGTAAATTACCGTAGTTGGTTGTAAGACACCAATTACTATTTTGAAGGATACACAAATACCAAAACTTCTCTTATTGGAAGATACTTGTACATTACATGAGCGGATGGGGAGTTTAGGGAGATGTGTATGCAGTTATTTATTTAGCTGTTATGTAACAAATAATACAAGTAGAAAGACAAGTGCAGTTCAGATGGGAGTGGGAATACAGCTATGGAACCTGTTATAAAGAAAGCTCGGGACCTGGGGTTTTCCGGATAATGGATCTTTCTAATTTTGATTGTCATACCTTATGTCTTCTAGAAAATCATGTAAACATTAATTAAACCCAATAGGCTGGTTTTGCTTCCATAAAGATTAATTATATCTTTGGTTGGATCAAGTACAATGTACTAGTTTAATATTACAGGAGCCATTATGGGAGTCATTCAGTAATTCAGAGCATTCTGGAGACCAGGTTTCCGGATAATGGATCCCATACCTGTACAATCTTGCAGTTTGTCCAACACATGGCAAAAAAGGAGGGGAAATAATAATAGGTATTGCATAATCATTTTGACAGCTATAGGTCTAGGTTGGAAGGGTGCCACAGTGTGTTGGGTCATCAGGGAGATCTAATATTGAAATATTGTTCAACAAGGAGCCCATGTATTTTCAAATTTCAACAGGGAGCCTATGGCTATCTATGTATGTTATTTTTAAGGGAAATGGTTTTATTAACAAATGTTAACCAGTCTACCAAAAGGTGGGAATGGGGCTCATCCTTTTCATAACCATTATTTTTTTTCTTACAGGGTAGGGCTCATCAAATTTCTGGAGCAGTTACAAGGAAACCAACTCCCAAAAAAGTCATATTACAAGGAATTTAACTCTAGGCAGTACAAGTTTTCCAGCTAAATACTGCTTAATTTCAGACACATTTATCAATATATATATATACAATCCCAGACCAGATGCACAAATGCTGAACTGAGACTGCAGCAACAGGACATTCAGCATTTTGTGAAGTGGGGTAATGCATACTTGGTGAAGAAACAATAAGCAAATGATACAGGTGATCAGTACTTCTTCCAACTGTGGAACACACCATAAAGTGAAGTTTCTGTCTGTAGTGGAAATTATAATGCACCTGCTTCCTTCATTTGCTTTCACAAAATGGATTCTATTAATCCATTTAGGCCTCATGTGATAATCAAGAACACTTGTAGTAAAGCTTTACATCTAAATTTGACCCCTGCAGCTTTAACACTGAAGGGGTCATTTCAAATTCTGACAGCACACAATGTGAGGTCAAACATGCAATCAAGCCTGTTCAGCACTACAGTAGATTTCAAAAGAAATGTTCCCCATCCTCATTTAAGGCAATGGTTTCTCAATTGCCTTACTTTGAAATTCAAAGAGAGCATTGGAGTTCCTCTCTGTGGGCAGTGATTAAGCAAGCTCAGAAAAACAGCTTCCCTTTATAAAAACCACAAAACTCCACATGCACACACAAATATATATGTATGTATATATATATATATATATATATATATATATATATATATATATATATATATATATATATATATATATATATATATATATATATATATATATATATAGATAGTAAAGAATGGACCCGCACTCCAATGTTCTTTAGTGAAAAAAATGATGTGTTTTATTCACAATGCATATCCAACGTTTCGGTCCACGCTGGGACCTTTCTCAAGGATGTGTATATATATATATATATATATATATATATATATATATATATATATATATATATATATATATATATATATATATATATATATATATATATACACATATATACATATACACATATATACATACACACTAACATTTCAGCTTAAATTTGCAGTTTTGTTAACTACATTTGTAATACAATTTTGGAGATTATTTTTAATATGTAAGAAAAATAAAAAGCAATAACAGCAATAACAACACGGGAATAGAAAAGTTGAAAGGCTATATGTAGTTCTTTAACATTTTTTTTATCAGTGAGTAGAGATGGGCGAATTTGCACCGTTTCGCTTCTCCGGAAAATTTGCGAATTTCCCGCGAAATGGTGAAAAATTGGCGAAACGGCGCCGGCGTCTCGTTTTTGACGCCGGCGCCCTTTTTTGATGAATTTTCGCTGGCGTTTCACGGATTTATTCGCTGGCGGTGAATCGCGAAAATTCACTGCAAATTCGCACCTGGCGAATAAAGTCGCCTATCACTGTCAGTGAGTGCTGTGTCATAAAATATCATATCATTCCTACTACAAATAATTGGTACATAATTCTTTCAGCTTCCCAATTCCCATGTTCTTAATGAGATTAGTCCTAGCCAGAAATACCACAATTGGCAGCCTCCTCCCCTACATAATGTACGCTGTTGCCATAGCTACAATAAGCTTATTTTCAGCAACTGGAACCTTTCAGAGATTCAAGTTAAAAAATAACTGTTGGGGAATTTGTGATGGCACAATCTACATATTAAAATCACAAGTACCATACATATCTGCAGCTTGTTTAGTGCTAGATGAACATGTATGATTCTCCCAATCTCCTGTGAATATATACCCCTTTATAATATTCAGCAATACCTACCCCGTTAAGAGCTTCTGCTGACTGGCACCTACTTCGAGGTTCTCCTCCATAAAGGACTATCTTTATGCCAAGGACCAGTAACACCATAAAAAAGTAAAGGGTTTTCTATACATTTAAATGATATACTATTCCCCCTCACTAGTACAAACAAGCTTCATACTTAAATATAGCTTATGTAATGAAGCTGATGAGTATTTTCTAGCAGGTGAAAAAAAAGCACAGAATAACAATTATTCTTATATAGGGGTCTAATTTCATTCTCATGGTTTTCTATACAGCTATAGAATTAAAACCAAATAAAACAAGACATTAGCTCCCAAGGAAGGGTTTGTAGGTACTGGATGCACAGATATACATTTTAAACATAAAAATATGTGGTCTAGTTAAAGCTGAAGGAAGCTCTCCAACTATTCATGAGTGGATTCCAGGCCTTGTATTAGCCACTGACATTGTATTGGAGTTAAACATTTCATTCTGCTACAGTGCGAGTTCCGTAGCAATGGCACCTGTACTGCATATATTGAGGTAAAATTGCACTAAACACATTTGCTTTTTCCACTATCCACTGTAACTAAAATAGTTCAATTTTATAATAAACCCAACACTCTCAAGCTGTTATTACTGTTAATATATTTAATTTTGGGGGGGATTGGTCCTGTAAGGAAGGCAACAAATTAATTTTCTTTAAAGGACATGTAAGCCCCCACTCAAACATTTAATCACCGAAGAGCCTCTTTGAAATCTCTAAATACCTGCCACTCTGGTTGTTCAAAGGTTAAAGGGCTTGTTCACCTTTTCAACACTATTTTTATTTCAGCTGGTTTCAGACAGTAAAGACTTTTTTCAATTACTTTCTATTTTCTATGTGTGACCGTTCAACTAAATATGGCAAAACTGTAACAGTTTAGAGTCCACACCTGAATTACTGAGCTGTTAGACTGAAACACATTCAACTTTCAACTTAGATTGTGATAAAACTGTAAAAAAAATAAAAAATGGAAAGCAATTGAAAAAAAGTCTATTTCTGGAGAACAATCCGACAACAACTCAACTGAAAATGTGTTTAAAAGGTGAACAATCCCTTTAAGATATCAATCCAAAGGCATTGAATTTAATAGGCATGTTTGATCAACTTGATAAATAATTACTAATAATAACAACAAATAAATATTTATCATTTTTAGCAATTGAAAGTCTTTGTTTATGGTGAACAATCTGAAAATAACTCAACTGAAAAAAATGTTTGGAAAATGAACAAATCCTTTAAGAAGATCATCTGCCATTGACTCTCCTTAACAGGTTTGAAATAAAGTATATTTGGATTTTAGCAGATTTGAGGTATAATAAATGTCTAAAAATTTCAGTTTTTATATTTCCATAAAAAATAAAAGTTTTCCCCTTAAAGGAAAACTATACCCCCCAAACAATGTAGGTCTGTGTGCCCTGCTCTGCCTGTATGTGCCCTGCTCTGTCTGCATGTACCCTGCTCTGCCTGTGCCCTGCTCTCTCTGTGTGTGCCATTCTCTGCCTGTTTGTGCCATGCTGTGCCCTGCTCTGCCTGCGTGTGCCCTACTCTGCCTGTATGTGTCCTGCTCTACCTGTAGAACATAAGCCTGGTATTTGTTCTGGGGGATTGTTAATACTCGAAAAAAAATTATTGTTAGGAGGCCCCTAAGGAGTTTAATCATGTGCTGGGGGGGTGCTGTTTTTTCACATATGCGTAATAAGCGATATCCCTGCAGTGAGCACCAAACATTTGGTTTTTTGTGTGCTATTAATGTGGACATAATCTTGTGTTAACATGGGTGTGGTTTAAAGTGGGGAGTGTTCAACACTGGCTTCCATTATCAGCCCTCCACTATGTAGGCCGGAAAAAATTCGGCCCTAGGTACCACAGAAGTTGGACAGCACTGGTATAGGTGATACACTACGTTATACTTGTGTTTGCACCGACTATGTCATTTAATACCAAAGCAGTCACTACAGATTACTTACCCAATAATCAAATCCTTTTTTTATTTAGATATAATCAAAATAATATCTTGTGGTTTTAAGGGTTTGAATTCAGCTTCACCAAATCCAAAAATTAAACTAAAATTTCATCTATTATGTGATTTTTTTACAATCAAAAGCATACAGCTATCTACATATATGTGTTTTCTATTAACTAAGGGAAATTGGATTTATATAATTTATATTTTCTTTTTTGTGATTAAACTTTTTTTTGTCTTCATTAGAAAAAAAAAAAAACATCAATCAACTAAAGAATCTGTTGTGGTAAGTGATGAAGAATTGAACAACATCAAAAGAAGTGACACAATTTTCATATTTGTGCCATCAAAACCAGATAATTCCATGCCTATATATTTATCCCTTGATGAATCTGCACCATATACATAGTCAATTCTTACTGGTCCAAAAGAAAATGCTGGGTAAACTGGATTTAGCCAGTTTATTCATAATTGGCAACATTTTCCAATATTTCTCATATGAATAATAATCAATTTCCATGACTTGATAAACATGGGCACATTCCTTACTTTTAGGGGGTTATTTATCAAAGTCCGAATTTATCTCAATATTTTCTGTTACAAACTCCAATCAAACCCGCTCAGTGGTTTTCCGCTTATTTATTATTACATTTTCCCGAAAATGTATTTTGCAGGAAAAAAAATCAGATTTTCACAATTTTTTTCGGACATTTTATCAGATTTTAACGATTTTTTCAGATATTTTATCAGATTTTCACACATTTTTCGGATTTTTGATACGATTTTCACAAATTTTTCACCCGAAAATGCAGAAAACTTTGGGGTATTGCACGAAACACAGCGCACATCAAAAAATCATTGGGACTTCTCCCATTGACTTACATGCAAACTCAACAGGTCTGAGATGCCAGATTTTCAGATATTTCCATCCTCGGTGTTTAATAAATTCCAAAAAATTTGTGATTTTTTTTAAAAGTCCCATTTTATAAAAAAAACACAAATTTCTCGTGATTTTTGATAGTGATAGTTTAGTAAATAACCCGATAAGGGTCAAATTTCTGAAAATGTGAGTTTAGAGTTTAATAAATACAAACTCACCCACATTCTATTCAGTCCTATGGGATTTTTAGAATTGTATTCATCAATAGTTAAAAGTTAAACCTCACCATTTGATAAATACGGTTCTAAAAACCCAATAGGAATGAATAGAATGCGGGTGAATGCCCCGTAATGTCATTTAATAGTGACATTCAGCTACAGAATTAATCATTACCATTTCCATAGATGGCACATTTCATAATGGCATTAACTTTATTGTTAAAACCGTTTTCTTTGTTGATGAAAACTCATTCTCTCCTGTCAAAAGAAAAATACCTTGATTTTGCATTATCATAATAAATCACTATACTGACCATGCATTTATTTAGTCATTATTATTATATCATACTCATATTAGTTATATCTAATCAAAAGCATATTTTTCCAAAACAAGCCACACCCCTTTAGTGATAACTAAGAATAATTGATAGGCCTTTAATAGCATGAAGTAACACCACCATTTTTTCACTCAACCAGGAGAAACCCATTGAGGAACGCCACGAGATTACCATCTGCCTGGTAAGCAATAAAGGAGTTGCTATCAAACAGACCTTATATGTTATCTTCTTTAAATGTTGTGCTTACTTAATATTATTAGTATCATTACCAAAGTTCCTTTTTAATGATTAGATTCCTGGGTCTGCCCCCCCCCCTCCATGGCCAAGTTCCAAAAAGCTCCAAAAGTTTGTAACCACATTTTGACATGAGAGCTGTTAGCTCAGTGCTCCCCATTGGAACATCACAATATTCCTAGAGATGAGCACTGATCTAACAGTCTCTTATATCATTGCTATTAACCAGGATAACCTGGTGATACTTTGCAAGAAAGCAGAAAAGACGTGGTGTAAAGCCATGGGGCTGACCTCGGCATAGTTGATTGGGCAAAGTGGTTACTATTAATGGATACAGAAGAATTTACCATTTAATATGCTGTTTAAAGAACAGCTAACTATAACCGATGAACCCCAAATATGTGATATAAATAAGATTTTCAACCACATTTGGATCTATAATAGTTATCCCCTTGCTCCCCCCAATACATACCAGAGATGTGTGGCTCTAATCTATTTTCCTCTCAACCTGTTGGCAATGCCACCTGTCAGGTATGTTGCACAGAAACATAAAATTGATAGTAATAGAAATGTTTTCATTTCCTTTTCTTAACCAGGAGACTCCAGAAACCCCTGATATTGACATCGTTCAGGTAAGAAGAAATTATATGGTCGTAATATAAAAAAACATTTTAAGGGAATATTAAACCCAGATTTACCCTGGGGAGCAAATTTGTTAGGTACCATCAACTTTGGCACTGATGAGCCTATCCCACCTCCCGTTCAGAATTGCCTGCAAGTGCAATTTGCTTATGGCCTCAAGCAGAGGAGTTTGGATGTTGCAGTTCTTCTTTAATCAAGTGGGTTCATTATACATTTTCTCTCCTCTAAAAGGAAACAGCGCAGGAATCTGGTGATAACACCTGCCAGCCTGAAAACGCGGAAAATGAGCAAGTGAATGCTCAAATCAACTATGAGAATGTCGAAGCCTTCAATGAGGTATGAACAGAAATATCTAATTAAACCTTTATATTCATTTACTATTTCCTGAAATGCATATAAATACTTGCAGTGGACTTGTGCCTTATGAATCAGGTGAAAGAAATATTTTCACACTGAGCTAGACTTAAAAATCCCACATTCAAAATAAAAACACAGGGAATGCATTAAATACACAATGCATTGACATTATCTCACTTAAGGGCAAATTCACTAAGCAGCGAAAACGCGCAAGCGTCGCCTTCGCCGCACTTCGTCAGGGCGCCGCTAATTCACTAAAATCCGAAGTTGCACTCAGGGAGGCAAACGGTAGCGAATTGCGCTAGCGTTAATTCGTCAAGCAAAGCGAAGTTACGCTAGCGATGCCTAATTTACATACAGCGCCAAGTTAAAGTTGAATGGATGTATATGTAGCAGCAAATACATTACACAAAGCTGGAAAAGCTTCATTAAATAAAATAGAGTTGATATTTTGCCCTATACATGTGCCCACTGTATAGTTTAGGTGCCATATGTTAGGAAATGTAGGGGGGAAGGAGGGTACCCCCAAAAAAATTATGATCTTTTCAGCCTATCACTGTACATACTTCTTCAATCAGAGAAATTACAGTATGTTTTTTAAAAAAAGGACACAGCCAAACATAATCAATCATTCACCCTGCACCACAACTCCACTTTCTTCCCTTACTTATGGACACAAACATAGAAGTTTGAGTGTTGCAGTTCTTCTTTAGAATCAAGGGTTCAGTTAATCTAAAAATACATTTTCTTTGTCCAAAATAGGAGATAGCAGAGGAATCAGGTACCAACACCTGCCAGCCTGAAATATCCAACATCTATGAGGAGCAAGTAAACGCCCAAAACAGCCAGGTAGGCCTTAAAGCCTTTAAAAAGGTTTGAGCGGAATTATTTAATTAAAACTTTTCATTAGTTTATATTAAAATGGTATGTCTTTCTGTATAATGAGCTGCTCTAATCTCAAAGACTGTGTTTTATTTCTTCAGGATGCCAAGCTGGAGGTCCCTGGTATAATGGATATTTCGGAGCCACTGGTGAGCTTTTGTGTAAAAGCAAATGCATATGAACCACCAGCGATGTCAATACAGAGCATAGAAGGACCATCTAACAGGTATCTGATTTGTGTTATATTCTCTTGTTTTGGCTCAGTTGCTCTCATCATTTCCCTTTTCATTAAAGGATATTATTCATAACTGGCCTATACCCTCTGCTAATTGTATGCCACAGAAAAGTCAGGACTATATAAACATGAACAAAATGTAACCTTTTCATTCTATTATTTTTTAGCCCTGTTGAGCCCAGATGCCCCATCGCACTTGAACATTTCGACCTGGGACAAGTGTTGGGAGAAGGTGGATTTAGAACGGTAAGAGTTTTTAGATAGTTAGGTTTAAGTTACTATTAATGTATCCAGAGTAATTCAACTTGCGGTCTTCCTCTAGGTGGTCCTGGCCAAGCACAAGAACACCAAAGAACTATGTGCCATCAAGGCCTTGAAGAAAGATGAAATTTTAGAAAAGGGAAATGTGGACAGGTCAGTGGGGATATTTTATTTTTGCCCATCTCTATTTTTTTTGGCTTAATATGTAGGACAGTTTTCTTATTTTTTCTTTTGTATGTTTTAGCTCACATTGTTTTGAATGATTTGCATTTGGTTATTTTCTATTGCACTGCCCTGTGTCTATTCATAAGGATAAGTGTACTGATAGCTTGCAAATTAGAAAACAAGTGAAGATCACCAAAAATGCTTGTCGACTTTTACCACGGGTTATCCTGTGTCTGTTATCCCAATTGAGTAATTCTGTAGAAGTATAGAGTTGTGGGACAAATCCAAAGCAGCAACTTGTCTGCAAAAAACTCTTTATTGGGGAGTAGAAATGCACATTTTTCGGGCTGTCAAGTGTGTGACTGTGTACTGATAGCTTGTATGGGTCTCACATGGTGATAATGTGATGTTTTACCCCACAGTGTCTTCAAAGAGAAGAAAATCCTTCAGAGAATAAGTGAAGCTGAACACCCGTTCCTGGTGTCATTACATGGAACCTTCCAAACGGATTCTCACTTATTTTTTGCGATGGAATATCTACCTGGAGGTGACATGTGTGATTTCCTCACATGTGTAGAATTACAAGAATCTGATGTCATGTAAGTAGAATGGAAATGGGGGGAGGTTTCAAGGGTTTCAGGGTAGCATTACCACAGCATATTTCATTAAAATGTAATGTATCACAACTAAAGATATGGCTATGATATAGGCCTTCCTTCTCAATTTGTTCACCTAGTTTCTCACACATAGTTTCTATATCAAGAAAAAATTACATACTGATTTTTATTTTTGCTCTATTCAGGTTTTACATCGCATGTATAGTGCTTGGCCTGGAGGCATTACACAAGATGGGCATTATCCATAGGTAAGTGCTAATATCAATAAATCATCTTTATTGCAGAAGGAGTTGGTAACACTACTAAGAACACCACTGCACTTGCTGCTAACTAAGACTAAGGATTGCATACAGTTTGTATTTCTACTAAACTATTTACTTTGTTTTAATTCAGAGATCTAAAACTTGAGAATTTGATGTTGGATCAAGGCGGATATCGTAAAATCATTGATTTCGGCCTCAGCAAAGACAGTAAGTGTTGTTCTGGACCATACATAGCATAAGTTCAGGTTTTATTGGTCTAAAATTTGCTCTCAACTGGCCTACTTCCTTGGGGTGCCAAATAAGGGCTGTGATGAGGACTGGCAGCATATAGAAGGCTACTGGTTGGGCATTACTGGCCAGGTATAGCATTTTTATGTGTCATTACTCTCAACTTGGAGATTTTCTGGGGATATGTTTCAGCCTAGGATATAACTCATTACGATGGGCAATGGCGTGTGGGAGCCAGTCTATGGGTATGTACACTGACCAGGTTCAAGAGAAAATCTTATGTAGGCTTCTCTAATATACTTACATGGCCCCGGAAATGTTAATGGATATTGGATATGGCATGGCAGCTGACTGGTGGGCCCTTGGAATCAGTATATACGCTATGCTCATGTATGAGGTAAAGACAATTACTTTATTTTCAGCCTACATTGGTAGATCCTTGCCACTGTCATTTCATAGCGAGACTAAACATAGTATAATAATTTGTCATATATGTGTAATATATATTGTAATCTCCATGTTTATAAGCATAACTTCTCCCATATTATTAGTAATATAGTAATATAGTGTGAATATTATAGCATTTGGCTTCGATTTGTCAGATATAAGGGATACCACGACAGATGTATAGCTCAGATACAGAGGCTGCTAAATGGATATTGTGACAGATGTTTCAGAAATGTTGTTTTACTAAAGAAGTCATGATTTTCTTTTTCAGTTACCATTCAACAATGAAGATCAGAATGAGCTAGTGAACAGCATCCTTTATGATGAAATCGAGCTGCCAGAAGAACTATCAGAGGATGCCTCTAATTTAATATATGAAGTAAGTTGGCTCTAGCACATCAGTGTCATGTGACTTTATCAACCTGTTATGCTAAGGGAATACACATAATAATATAGTTATCATTTTCACAATATCACTATGTCTTTTATTGTGCTTTAGTGGTAGTTTTAGCTTTAAACTGAATATTGAAATGCATATTACCCCAGTGATCTCAAAAAAACAGGCTGTGAACATCAGAAGCAGCGATTACCCACAAATATAGGGGGATGTTAATCATAATTGAGTGTCACTTAAATATGTAACTTAATCTCCATTGTTTTGTTTTTTGTAGCTCTTGGAAAAAGATCCGGATTATTGCCTTGGATCTGGGGAGGCTGGTGCTGAAGTGATCAAAGCGCAACCCTTCTTCAAAGTAGGTTTCTATTCTACTCATTTCAATTTACTGATAGAAATGCATTATTCAATACTAATAACACTTTAATGTTTTATTCAACATCATTTTTTCTGTAGGCTCATTGTGCTTTATAATTTCTGGTTCTAGCAATTTTAGTTTTTCGAACAGATACTCATTGTGAAATATCTCCTGTCTTTTAGGATATTGACTGGGAACAACTATTACATAGAAAAACAAAGCCTCCATATGTGTTCAACAACCAAGGCCATCTGGAGAGCTTCAATAATCCTGAATGCCAAGCTCCAGCATTGGCAACACCTGCTGTAAAGATCCCATCAGAGCTGCAAGAGGCATTTAGAGAATTTGATTATACACCTGACTGAACATGAAATAATGGTTGTTATGGACTGGGTAGGTGGAGGGCCAGTCCATGTCTATATGGACAGAAGTCCAAATCATATAACGTTAATGTCAGATGTCCCAACTCAACAAGTTCTAAAAGAGAAGGCTCATGTTGGAATATTCTTCTTCTTGTAGAGGAACATGCGGAATAGGTATGTAATGTAAAGACATCAGCAAATACTTTTATGGCAAAATGATAAAAAGCATGCAAATACATTGTTATGATAGATGCAAAAAGGGTTTAATTTCTGGTGTCATTAACTCTTTAAGTCACAATTAACCCAGCAAGATTTGTAATGTGTTTGTGGTACTAAATACGGACAGCAAGTTTTACTAATAGATTTGATCAAGTATGAAATATAAAGTATATCATAAAATCACCTGCAAAGTGGAAAACCCTTCATCCTTCTTATTAATTTATAATCAGCTCATAAGTTGCATTTTAGATGTAATTCCTTCTGTGATTTTGTTTTTCAGATGTGAAACTGAGCAGCGACAGTCAAAGGGAATCTTATTTATAGGAATATCATGGATCATATTTCATACATAACGTGCTTGTGCACATAATAATACAAATAAATAATATTGTTATTCAAAATTATGATCTGTGTATTTATTAATGATTTGGGTGGATACATTTGCATCAGTTACTGGCCAATGGGATCTCACAATGGTTTTTTAGGAACCCTGTAGTCCTGTCCTTTGGTTTTGTCAAAGAAACCGGTCTGCTCCAGGGGTAGCTTATCAGAAAATTGCAAACAGAATGGACCAGTGCTCCAAGGAGCACAGCAAGAAAGAAAGAGAAATCCTGCACAAAGATGCTTACAAACGTTTGCGACCATGTTTGCATCCTTTTTGACCAATTAAAGCATGTAAAGCCTTGCAGAGCTTTCCATTAAGTTCAATTCAGCTTATCGTGTTTTGGGAAAAAAATAGCATTAGCCAAGCCATGTTGTGCTATAGTCTAAAGGAAAAGCACAAAGCCAGAAGTAACAGAATATACACAGGCTTGTGCAACAATTAGGGGGTTATTTATTAAAGTCCCAAAAACTCACCTTTTGACTATAAAATCCGAATTTTTACTAAAAAAAAATTGGAATTTTTTTGTGATTTATTATACCCTGAGGATGGAAAAAGTTTGAATCCGAAAATCCGGCATCCCAAGGTTGTATATAAGTCAATGGGAGAAGTCCCAAAGATATCTTGATCTGTGCTGGGTTTTGTAATATAATCAAAAAAATAATATGATTCAAATTTTTGTACGCTTTTGGTGAGTTTTTCTAGTTTTTTCCAGCAGTGGAATTTTTCGGTTAAATGTATTGATAAATAAGTTGCAATTTGTGCAGATTTGGTCAGAGTATATTTCAGAAAATGAGATAAATTTGGATTTTGATAAATAACCCTCTTAGACATTAGCACTACTCTAGGTGACATGGTTTCAATCATGCTAAACTAAATACAAGATACACAACCCAAGCAAGTTCCACCATTTCAGCCCTCCATTTTCTAGATTTTAGGCACATACATGTTAAGGACCCGGTGCCTGTGTACTGCAAAATCCAGGATATATGAGTAAATTGCTGCACTACTGAAAAGGTGTTTTGCAACTCTACAAAATTAGAGAAGTAAAAGGGGTTGTTCACCTTCCAACTGCTTTTTTTCAAGTCAGTTGTTTTTAGATTGTTCCCCAGAAAAATACTTTTTTCAATTACTTTCCATCATTTATTTTTTACGGTGTTTCTAAAATCTAAGTTTAGGGGCAGATTTATCAAGGGTCGAATTTCGAGGGGTTAAAACCCTCGAAATTCGACCATCGAATTGAAATCCTTCAAATTCGAATATCGAATTCGAAGGATTTAGTGCTAAAATAGCATTTGATCGATTGAATAAAAATCCTTCAAATCGAACGATTGGAACGATTTTTAGCAATCGATCGAAGGATTTTTATTCAATGCCAAAACTTTAAAAAATGCACTGGAAGGTCCCCTTAGGCTAATATAGCAATTCGGTAGCTTTAATTTGGTGAAGTATTGAAATCAAAGGATTTTTAAAGAGACAGTACTTCGAATATCGAATGGTCGAATATTCGAACGATTTTTACTTCGAAGTCGAAGTAAATTCGAAGTCGTAGAATTTGATGGTCGAATAACCAAAAAATTCGAAAATTCACTCGAGCTTAGTAAACATGTCCCTTAAAGTTGAATGTTACTGTCTGTGGTGTTTGAGTCTGGCAGAGCAGTAATTCAAGTGCAGATTCTAAACTGTCACAATTTTGCAACATTTAGTTGATACATTTCTCAGCAACATCTCTGCAGTATTAGTAACTATTGTATCAATTCTAACAGCTGCCTGTAATGAAACCCAGAGATTCTGCTCAGCAGGGACAAAGATAAGAAATGTATCAAAAAAATATATCCATTTAGAACAGTTTACAGGATTCGCGACCCCCCCTCCCAGGGCTGCTTCAGAAGGTGAAAAATGACACTTTACAGTTCAATATTAGAAAAAAGGTTACACATAGAAAATAGAAAGTAATTGGAAAATGTCGTTATTTCTGGTGATCTATCTGAAAACAACTAGTTGTTTGAACACACCCTCCAGTCTAGCAGCCAATGAAGAGATAGCATTGCTGATTCCCATAGAAACTCTGCTCTAGCTGTCTGCTCCTATTTTTAATCCTAACCTCTTTTCTGAGCTCAGAGTAACGATTAGTGCTCAATCCAAGCAGGACTTGTCATCATAGTAAATTCTGCCAGTGTTAGCCTGCATTCTTTAATTGCATGAACTTTTCATTGCATATGTGCTGTTTGCAGATATAAATGCACTGATGATGTGTCAGAGGGAAAATGCCCCCCCCCCCCGTGAAAGCTGCAATTTGTTTCAGAGAAATGTAATGACGCTGGCAAACAGAGGAGATGTATGCAGTACAAATAATGCCATTTGTGTGGGGGAGATGTACCCAGCTTATATACATGGTAGGAAAGTGTAGGCTTTACATGTCCTTTAAAGATTTCTACATCTCAGAATTTAATATCTAATGTACCATAGGCTGTACAGATATACCCCCTTTAAAGGAATAGTTCAGTGTAAAAATAAAAACTGTGTAAATAGATAGGCTGTGCAAAATAAAACATGTTTCTAATATAGTTAGTTAGGTAATCAAAAATGTAATGTATAAAGGCTGGAATGACTGGATGTGTAACATAATAGCCAGAACACTACTTCCTGCTTTTCAGCTCTCTAACTCTGAGTTAGTCAGCGACTTGAATGGGGGCCACATGGTACATATCTGTTCAGTGAGTTTGCCATTGATCCTCAGCATTCAGCTCAGATTCAAAAGCAACAGATATGACCCATGTGGCCTTCCCTCAAGTCTCTGATTGGTTAATGCCAGTAACCAGTAATTGTAAACCAAGAGAGCTTAAAAGCAGTAAGTAGTGTTCGGGCTATTATGTTAGACATCCAGTCATTCCAGCCTTTATACATTACATTTTTGCCTAAATAACTATATTAGAAACATTACTTATTTAGCACAGCCTATTTATTTACCCAGTTTTTATTTTTACACTGAACAATTCCTTTAAGTAATAATAAATTAAGTCTCAACTTTCCAGCACCAGTCTGTTTAGTAAAAAACAACAAAGCTCAAAATGTTATTGTCCCGAGTGTCAAACCTTAAACGGCTGTTAACAAACATACAATATATATATATTTATAAGAATAAAGGGGCATGAATTATATTGTTCTGGGAACTGAGAACTGTTATTCTTAAATCCCAATAACTAGTTCAACACTTAAATACCTGAAATGCTACCCACCTCTTCTGGAGTAATGACACCAGTCTCCTTGAATTTTGATTCCTGCAAAAGATAAAACAAATGTATATATATTATATTATAAGAATATATTACAGGTAAAGGATCTATTATTTGGATTGCTTAAGACCTGGGTTTAATTGATAAGAAGTCTATCTTTATGTCGTTTGGATCTCCATACATTAATGCTGCTAAAAATCATTTAAACATTAAATAAACCCAATAGGATTGTTTTGCCACCAATATGGATACATGTAATTTAGTTACCATCAAGAACAAGCTACTGTTTTAGTATTACAAAGAAATAAGGTCCTTAATGTCTATGCACTGTTGGCACAGGGGGACAGTGTTCAGCCATTAAAAATATTTTCTTTATTCCTGAAAACCCATTTTCATTTTGCTGGGCACATACGGGAAGTGCATCTCCCATAGACTTAATTTTAAAAAAATCACTTTGACTTCCCCAACTCTCCCTCTCAGCTCAGGCTTTGTTTTTTCTGCCTGCCACCGCCGCAACAGTGCTAGCACTTACTAGTACTAGAGGTGGATACAAGCCCACCAATTCAGAACAGTCTTGTAGATATGGAACTGCTAGGAAATTTCAGATTGATCACATATAAGTTTTGTTAGTGGCTACACCACTGCAAAAAAATAATTGCTTTTGCATATTTTTACATATATAGTGTAAAAAGTAGCAGTGTACAATGGTATGGTAATTAAAGGAGAAGGAAACCCCCTGGGCGCAAAACCCCTCCCCCTCCCCGTGTTGCCTCCCCTCCCTCCTCCCCCCTGGCCTACCTGTCCCCCTGGGCAAATGCCCCTAACTTGTTACTCACCCCTCTGCGCAGGTCCTGTCCACGGAGTTCACAGTCGCCATCTTCTCCCACGCGTGTCTTCTTCCTGCTTTGACCGGCGTACGGATCTACTGCGCATGTGCCGAATGTCACAAAGTTTTCCGATTTCACTTAGTGACATTCGTCGCATGCGCAGTAGATCCATACCGGTTACTGTTCCTACTGCGCATGCGCCAGAAGACGCCGGTCAAAGTAGGAAGAAGACGCGCCTGGGAGAAGATGGCAACTGTGAACTCCGTGGACAGGACCTGCGCAGAGGGGTGAGTAACAAGCTAGGGGCATTTTCCCAGGGGGACAGGTAGGCCAGAGGGGAGGAGGGGCAACACAGGGGAGGGGGAGGGGTTTTGCGCCCAGGGGGTTTCCTTCTCCTTTAAGGCTGCTCTCACAGGGGCAGTGTATGAATGTGAGAAACATACAACCTATCCAAGCAAAGCAGAACACAGTACATCACATGAATTTATTTATAATGAATTGTGAGTAGAATTATAGCAACTTCACACCTTTTATATTACCCCCAAAAGATTTTCATGGTGATCAAAGTTTTTCCTGCAAAACACAGGTTCTGCAACATTTTGTAGCCCTGAAACTTTAAAGGACACAGATATCAAAGAAAAAGGCAAGCAATGTGTTTACTTTCAGGCCTAAAAATCTCTGGCACTCGATTTCCAGATATCCTATTGTCAGCAACCTGAGAACAGTTAGTACAGGGAGGGGTGGTCAGAACTGGATAAGTCATGCAAGGGTCTTAAAGGAAGGATGAACACACATTATTGCTGTGACTCCCTTGACAGCTCAGGAAAAGGAAAATGACCTCAAACTATTGCAAAACCCTTGGCAACTGAAAAATTTTGCAGACGATTTTTAAAACATTTGTGAACTTTCTTTTTTTAAAAAAATATGCCCAAAAGTTAGTCAATCAAATGCAAAAGCTCTACAACATACCCTTTCAACACAAGTATTAGAGTGGTGAATTCATTCCTCATATGAGTCCACCCATCCCTATAGTTTTCCAGACTGTAAAAAAAATGATGCTTGATGCAAAGATCAAAGATGCGGAATGGTAACAATCCAACAGGGGTGTAACTGCAAGTGATTCATATCATGTGACTGCTGGGGTGCCCAGGAATTATAGGGCCCCAATGGAACACTGACTGATAATGAGTTTCAACATATAGTTAAAGTACCACCTATTGTAAAATAAAAGGATATTATAAGTTACAGAAGAGAATATATAAAAGCGAGGCAAAGGTTTATAATACACAAGAGCCATGTAAATATCCTGTAAATTATTTGCTTATAAATGGTGCTTAGTGATGTCATTGGTTATAATCGGAGCTTAGTGATGTAATTTCTGTCACACGACTCACTGAAACTCGTCTATTATAATAAATAAAGTACCCCCAGTTAATATCCCAGAGGATATTAAAAGTTACCTCAGAGTTCCATGATACAATGTTACATTATACAATTTAGGCTACTTTTCTGGAACTCACTCCAAAAATCTCGGCTAGTTCCGCCATTTGTTACAACTATAAAGAAATTATAATAATAATACAAGATATTTTACAAAGGGGCTGATAGAACAATTTGTTGCAAGGGAACAGAGTAGAAGAAAGTTGTTGTTTTGCCTGGTGGTATCCCTTAAAATCATTCAAAAGCAACACACGTTTATTACTTCACTACCAGTGCTGCTATGGAAGGTGTATAGTTGTAGCAGTCTAGTGGAGCACTGGGAGTGTAGAGGACTTGCAGGGAACACACAGATGCAGGCAGCTGATAATGAGCATCATCAGACAGGTAGATAGGGTAGTACCAACCTTCAGCACAGGTGTCAGATACTCGGCCACCTCCAGCGCTTTGCCCTTCACCGTGTTAAAAACGCTCTGCATGGCTCCTTTTTACAGGCTCTAAAGACAACACAGAACAGATCAACAGTGATCCATCATCCGGGTTACACTTTCGCTTTATGCAGCCCTGCTACTTTACAGGTTCCACTCAAGCGCGTCGCACTCAGAAAGTAGCTTCAGATGCGAGCTGCACCCGTCGTCATGGCAACGCCCCTATAGGTCATTTCCAATTCTCACCTGCAACCAGGGTCTTCGCCTTCGGTGGTACTCCTGAGTCTTCCTAGCCACACCCACCTCCTTCACCGCTAATCACGTGGGAGAATAGCCCGGAAGCAGCTGCTGCGCAGGCGTGAATAAAAAAAAAAAAAAATCAGGTTAGAGAAGTTGATACCGAGTTGTGTGATTTTTGTTTTTCAGTGTAGTTACATTCGTGAAATTCACTGCAGGTATCTCAGTGTACGGACATACGACGTCACCTGAATGGGAAAGGGAAGCTTGGAACGCATGATGCTAAGTCCGTGAACCCGGAAGAGTGGATTGGTAGGCGTGGGTTGTGGTGTGTAATGTGAAGATTGTAGTAGCATGCTTACAAATCAATCGATGACGTGTTCCCTAGGTGTGAGAGCTGATATAATAAACCCCAAGGTAGCATTTGAACTTTTCTTTTAAGGGACAGCCTGCTGGGTATAAGGGGATTTGAGAAAGGACTTGATCACTCGCAGTCCAATGTGCATGAATTATACAGAACCATGCACGCTGTTGTCTCATTGATGCACGCTGGCTATTCCAAACTAAAATTCAGAAACGTTGTGTGTAATTGTAAACACATGAAATGCATGTGTTGTGTTGCAGAACACTCAGAATTTGTTGATGCACTGCTGGATCTGTGTCCTGCAAAAATGTAGCAGATGCCAGCTGAATAATAAACCTGGCAGTGTCAGCTGACCTTTCCTACATTGTTTCAAGAGTCAGAACCAGGAGATAGAACGGAATTAACAAATACTTTTTTCAGTCGAAATTAAATTACAAATACAATTTCAACCATTGGATATTTTTAAATATAGGTTGGAATCCCAACCCTTAGACCTGACAAGTGAAGTGAAAATGCTTTTGGAGGAAAGTTCTTGATGTGCAGCCACTTTTTTGTAGTTACTGGCTGTAACTATGGCTACCATACAGCCCTCCATCTATTGAACTACAATCCTCTGCATCCTAGAGACAGTTACAGGAACAGTATCCCCAAAAGAAGGGTTTTAAATAATGAAAATAAAATGTACTGCACTGCTAGAACTCATGTGTTTGTTTCTTTAGTTTAGATCAGTGATCCCCAACCAGTGGCTCGTGAGCAACATTTTGCTCACCAACCCTTGGGTGTTGCTCCCAGTTGCCTGAAAGCAGGTGATTATTTTTGATTGCTATACTTATTATTATTGATATTATTTTTGAATTTTGCTCACAGCTAAAAAAGGTTGGGGACCCCCAGTTTAGATAAATAAGCAGCTGTGTAGCCATGGGGGTTAATCTAAAATAGGACTTAATGGCACAGGTGGGATTCTTCAGAGCTTACCTGCTTTGTAACCTGTGCCATTTAGCCCTATTTCAGATTCTATAGCTTCCCTTGTGGCTAAACAGCAGTTAATATATCTAAAGTGAAGTAGTGTTTCTGAAGAAAACACATATTTTACCAGTTTAGGGCAACAGTATATTATATTTTCATTACTTTAAACGCTTTAAAATGTTGGTGTTCCTGTTGCATTAAAGGCTTTCAATCTATTGCTGGCACTGACCTATGGGGCAATCTTGCCATATTTTAGATGTGTCAGTGTTATATGTATATCAATTTATAGATATTTATTCACTGCATTGTGGGCATTTTTTTAAGTCCTTTACCTTATCTGTGCAGTTTGAGCCTTATGTAAACATGTCAGCAAGACCTTTGCCTTTTATGTGTTGTAATGGTAATGTAGCACTCAAAAGCCCTCATACTTTATTTTTTTCTTTTCTTCTCCTTATTTCAGAACATTGGAATGCTACATGTCAAATGATTACCATGAGGTATAAATGCTGTCTAAACAGAGCATGGCTTTCCAAATCACATTTACATACATTCCTGCTCGGCTTTGCCTACGTCAGTCTCGGCTCAAGTCGTGTTCTTCTTGTAAAATTTTCCGCTAATGAAGGTTGGTTTATTTACCATTTGGTTTCGCATTTAAGAATGTCATATATTTACTTGACCTCTTGCTAGTATGGAGCTATAGAGGAATGTCATTTGTGCCGGAGATCTGCAGAAAAATCTCAGGCACCTGGTAAGAACACTGTAGTGAAGGCTATAGTATACAGAAATAATACTGAAGTAGAAACATTGTTTTCTTGTTTCATAATAAAGAGTTTTATCAGCTAAGGAATTTTACGGTGTTAGAGTTTATAACTTGCAGTACCACTGTATTACTGGGAGGAAAATGTATCCATAAGCCACAATAAAACAGAGCTGCTATCTGAATCATTTAGAGATGCCACAGTCTGGTTCATTTGCAGACTAAAGAGCTGTCTGAACAATCTTTCAGAAATTGTACAGTTGTTGAAAGGGTTCTCATACAAGAGCTGGCAGTCTAGGTTCTAGAATATAAAGAAACAGGCGTCCATTGCATTCAGTATTAACTCTGGGAAGGAAGATTTGTAGATTAAGCAGGTGAAGTTGGGTGTAGTTCAGTGAAAGCATAGGAGAATCATGGGAGATATGGAGATGGAGATATGAGTCTGGATTCCACCAATAGCGTATATTATCAGACCGTAAATGAGGGTAAGATAGTGGATTGGTAATGCTGACTTACTTGTGCAATCCAAATATTCAGAATCTTCGTTGATCACAGTTAGAAGCTTGAGGAACTGTGGCATTGACATTTATAATAACTGACATACACAGTACTTTTTAAAACGGCTGACCCCCAGTGGCAGATATTTAAGCAATATTCAAGTTTTCACAGAACAGACAGACACAACAGAGTAGACACTACTCCTTCAATGCTGGTGCCATAGGGAAAGAGAGAGCCATTGATGTTATTCAGCCCCTGGTAAAGTGCCAAAAGCGTCTGGAATGGCACTGAAAAGATCATAATTAATATCTGTAGTAATAGATCGCTGCAAACCTAGAAAGTCATTGATCTATAGGAAATATAGAAAGGACTGATTTTGCAGCATAGATTGCAGAGATTGCAGACTGTTAAAGTGATTTAGAAATAACCCAATTGCACCTTTCACATTTCAAATTATTTTTCAGCGTTTATAGTTATGACTCTAGTATAAAAACCTCTTACAATTATTATAATTACTTTTACAGATAATAAATATGACTATGTTCCAGTGACAGTGAATGTTTGCGCAGAGGCTGTAAAGCTCCTGTTCTGTATGGTGATGTCTGTTAGGATAATTATGAAAGGTAAGTCCCTTCCATGTGCTTTTGTTACTGTGACTCCTAAAAATACTACATACTTTATAATATAAATTACATTCAATTGCTGTGCCTGGTGCTTCTGGGTAGCTGGCATTATACTGTATACTGAAACTCATTTGTGCAGGTATGGGACTTGTTATCCAGAATGCCCGGGACCGAGGGTCTTCTGGATAAGGGAACTTTCTGGAATCTGCATCACCATAACTTCCTTCTACTAAAAAAATAATCTAAATGTTCATTCCAGTAGGATTGCGTTGCCTCCAATAAGGGTGAATTATATCCTAGCTGGGTTCAAGGTACTGGTTTATTATTACACAGAACAGGAAATAGTTTCTAAAAATTAGAATTATTTGTTTAAAATATAGTCTATGGGAGATGGCCTATACAAAATCTGGATAATGGGTCCTATACCTGTATACTGTTTTGTAGGTTGTATACAGTTAGTCCTTTGCTAATCAACAGAGGTTCAAATTAATTATCCACCTGTTGGATAATCAGAGTTATGATTGTAGTTTAAATAAGTTGTTCACTTTTTATGTTAGGCGTATTTTGAGACAAACTGCAATTGGTCCAGTTCGAATTATTAAGGTTTTTGATCAGCAGCTATCTGGTTGATCGGGTTCAATTGATCCTAGCAACCGGGATGTGGTGGTAATGAGAGATTGGAAGATAGGGCTTGAATAGAAAGATTAGTTTTAAAAAGTAAAAATAACAACTTGTAGTCTCAGAGAGCAATAGTTGTTTGGCTGCTGGGGTCAGTGACTCCCATTTGAAAGCTGGAGTCAGAAGAAGAAAATAAAGACCAACTGAAAAAGTGCTAAATAAATTGCCCATTTTATAACATGCAAAATTTTAACATTAAAAAGGTTAAAAATGTTAAAGGTGAATTACTGCTTTTAATTTTTCAGAATTGCTTAAGGCCTCACACAAGGTGTGATTAAATCTAATCTAAACCCCACAATATTTCATAAAAGAGCAGAAACCATGCACTCTCATGGTAATATGCAGCTAGGCAGTGCATGAACTAAATAATAGGGCTTGTATTCGAATGTGTTCGGCCTATTCTTTAACTGGATAAAAACAATATTTTCTTTATTATAAATAAAAACTATCACAGTAAGCAGCCATGCCTGCAATTCCCATACACGGTTTCCTCTCAAAAATGGGAGTCATGTATTTCAGTTTAAAAATAAATATTTTTGGCAGCTTTGTTTATGGTATGACCCTTTTACCATAAACAAAATCGACTTATCTCAAAAAATTTGTGGATATTTACCATTTGTTATGTTTTAACCATACTATACACAACAGAGAATAAGACTTATTCTAGATAAAAGGGTGTATTGTACTTGCTTATATGGGACTTTTAGGTTAATGTTAAAGTAGACATATTTTCCTCTACTGTATTTCCACTGTGAGAGAGAAGTCCGAAAATGCCCATGCTACCTCCATTGGATATAGCGAAAAACGAACTCACAATAGACAGGCAGTTCTTGGCCTAAAAATATTTGTGTGCTTTTTTTAGGCAGAAAATCCTGTGTATGAGTGGTAAGAGTAAATTTTCATTATTCTCACATGGAGTGGAATGTTTGCCTGTTTCTGTTTCAGTGTAAATATGGCAGTGAAGAAAATGCCTTATCTTAAAGCATAAAGGTTGACGATACACAGTACATGACTGGTCAGCCCCTGGGTTATTCCCATCCCAATTTACCCAGGCACATTGTGCGGGCACTCCAAAAAACAACTGTGAATCTTTGTCAGGGACTCCGAAAAATTACGCAATTAAAATGTTTTATGTACATTATATAAATACCTTGGTTAAAGGTCCACACAAACATGCACCTGACCTGTAATCAGAAGTCATGATTGTACTAAAAGCATCAGGACAGCTGGCATTATGCTACTGGCACTTGTGTATATATTTTTTATATTTTTTTTTTATGCCATTGTGCAGTAATACTATACTGTCCTTGTTTTCTTTTAGAAAGACGCTCATTTAGATGGAATGCATCGTTCAAGGAATTTTGTCTGTACATGAAATGGGCCATTCCAGCATTTCTTTACTTTTTGGATAATTTGATCATTTTTTATATTTTGGCTTATCTGCAACCAGTAAGTATGAATGTACACATAAATGAAAATATTGAAAATCTGCATTTTTTTAGCATTTGCATTGCTAAACTCCACCCAAAACTTTCCTGCATAAATAATACGTATTTCATCTTTACAAATGTTTCAATGTAAATTATTACAAACATAATTTGCAAATAATTATTTGTATATTAATTATTCATATATATAATATATAATAATAATTATTACAAGCCGACCAATATCCAAGTCTTCTGCCGATATTGGTCGGCTCTTTTTCCACCATACACCCACCGAATATCGTACGGAAATTCGTTTCATGCAATATTATTTGTGCGTCTATGGCCACCCTAAGAGTTGTAGCTCCACCTTCCACTAGTATACTCGGGGCCTCCTCCTCCTCCCTCTGGCAGTATCTTTTGTCCTTCTACAGGAGGAAGGGCTCTGCGGATTCTTCCCAGGTAAAAAGCTTAGTGTAGTCAGACTTGCTTTGTGTTTTCAGGGAATGTGCAAGTCCATTCCCAAGGGGTCTGTGCTCCCCCCTCCTTGCCAACACTGTCTGCCAAGCGGGCGTATCAATTCACTTTATGAGTTTTATGTTTGAGTGTGCCACAGACAGCTAGATCCAGGAGACAAGAAGAGGATACAAGCAAATTCCCCATTCAAGGACTGGGGATGAATTACTATGCCATGGTGCAACCATTTCCTCCACTACCATGTCTGGTCGGGTGGCTATTCACTGGGGTTGCTAGCATGCAGGGTAAGTACCCTTTCACACTGACTACCCAGTGTTTCTGTGGCGAACATTCCTGGAAAGCAAGTTGCTTCCTCTAGTGCCTTCCAATTGCAAGTGCCCCAACAACCAGAGGGCAGAGTTATTGACAACTGCTTTTCCTTTTGCACCCTGGTGCCAGCATTGCCATTACAGCGGCATTTAAAATTTTGCACTGACCAGTGACAACAGTCTTGCCTTGACTACCCGCACACGAGTAGTTTTTGACACCTTCACTGCGTCTTGCAGCTCTTATGCTTCCGACGTGAAAGCAGTACTTCTTGTCCTCTGCATCAATGCACACACAGCTCCGTGAGTAACCAGCACAGCTCTGCGAAGCTAGTAGGGGGCAGCTCCATACCACTCTAACGGTATCCAGCAAACAGGCAAACACCCAAATACAGGTTAGCACAGTTGGGGGGCTGCAGCCTCGTGGGGGGTCCTCTGTCTGAGACCTTTCGGCATCTTTCCTGTCAATATGGAGGTACCTCAGGTACTCATAGACCTCATACATGATATGCCAACTACTGAGGTCAAAGAGAGACTCCCAATGAGTCAAGAGGAATGAATTGCCAGACCCCCCCCCTTTGCCATGCCCGCACCTAGCACTGATTCAGCCTTTACCATCCAATCAGCCCATAGTGGGACATCAAGCCTCGCTACCCAACAAGCTGATCCAGGGAGGGACCAGTCTCGGGCTTCATTAGATGGGCAGCCATGTCCATCTTCTTCAGCATCGTAGCAAAATCAGTTAACTGATGTTTTAAACTACACAACAATCCACTGATCAACAGACACACTCAAAAAGGAAACCGGGGTCATCCTCTTTGTCATCAGAGTCAGAATCATGCTCTGAAGAAGCATCCAGACAATCCTTAATTTCCCAGGATCAGGATTCAGATGCATGCCTGTCAGGCACGGATAGTCCATCCTTACATCCAAGCAAGTACATGAAGTACTAAGAGACATGCTTCAAACATTAGACATAAAAGACACATCTACTCCGGTATCAAAAACTGACAAAGTGCTGGGTATGCAAACAAAAAATGATTTCCTGTTTTCAAATCCATCACTCAAAGCATTGAAAGTGGCACACACAAGATAGAAGACTGAGCCTTAGAAAACATTTATTTTCCAATCATCCAGTGCGGCAAGAATTCTGATCCAAATGGGATAAAGCACCCAAGGGGGATTTCACTATAACTCAACTTTCTAGTATACCACTCTCCCAACAGAAGATGCATTGGCATGCAAAGACCACATGGATAAATGTATGGAGAATAACCTCAGGAGCAGTTATTTTCAGGCCATTGACCTTAGCAGCAGGCCTAGCAAACACGGTAAAGTTCTGGACTTTGATTTTTCAGAACAAGTAATTGCCACACTCCTTAAAGCAAGGAAGCAGACCATTTCAAAAAGGTACCATAGAATGTGGTTCTGGTGTAAGACCATGGGGTTTCCATGGCAGCAATATTCTCTCCTGCAATTCCTGAGCTTCCTACAATGAGGCCTGGACTTCAGCCCTTTCCACTCTCTTTTAGTTCCAATGAACACTATTCCCAGAGGTAAAGCAATTTTTCCAGGCGTTGCTCCATATCAAACCACCCTTCAGCGATCCTACTCCACCATGAGATCTCAAACTGGTGCTTCAGGCCTTACAATGTGAGCCTTTCAAGCCCTTAAAATCCTGAGAGTTTATGTACCTCACGTGGAAGGTAAGCCTTCCTACTGGTGATGTGCTCCGCACTAGAGTTTCTCAGGCCTTCGGAGTTTCAGGTATTGCACAAAGACAATGTAGTCCTCCGAACTTCTCTCGCGTTCATGACCAAAGTGGTTTCCCCTTTTGCCACATTAATCATGAAATTGTGGTATCATCCTTTATGTCCAGAACCGAAGAATGACACAGAAAAGCATCTGCACACCCTGTATGTGGTCTGAGCCCTTGTGAAACGGATCAACTTTCAGTGGACAGACACACTGCTGGTCACTTACGGGCCCTTCAAAAAGGGCCTCCAGATTGCTGGCTGAGACTATTTCTTTTGCTTACAAGCAAGGCAAATGACCAATGCCTTTGAGACTTCGAACTGGCTCTACAAGAGCAGTCAGTGCTATGGGCCCTCATGAATATGGCTTTGCCAGAACAGATGTGCAAAGCAGCCACCTGGTCCTCTGTGCATACACAAAATTACCGACTCCACACTTTCACTTTGGCCTTTGGCTTCTGCTTTTTCCTGATGCCCTCCAGGTCTGAGCACAAGACTGCTTTTGAACGTCCTCAAACAGGACGGGCCACCCAAGGAAATCTTACCGGTAAATCCTTTTCTCCTGGGCCCATACTGTCCATGTAGTAAATACTTCCCTTTTTGTTTTATGGAGTTGTTGTCATTTTGCCAAGGGTCCTTTCGGCCCATTACTGGTACTGCTTACAGTTAGGTAAAATCAGTTTACAGTTATTGTTGTTCCACTGTAAACCTTAGTCCTGTCTTTGTCACGAGAAACTGCCAGGGGAGGAGGAGACCCTGGGGTTCCTGCATCCAGAGTTGTCCAGGTTTAACCCCAGATGTCTGCACTGACAGTGAAGGGTAAGAAAATCCCCTTTTCAGTAGTAATTATATTTACAAATGACTCCACTGAAAAATTCTTATTAAAATGAAATGGGAAACCTGGGCTGTTCCACATAAAAGGTCTTTACGTAATTTGGAGCTTTCTAGATAGGTTTCCAAGAAAAAATATTTTTCTTCATCATTCACTCCTCTTTTACCTATGGAGATAATGTCGATTTTTGGCTTGTGCTTATTTTGTTCCATCTAGTGGAAATTTCTGACTGATTTACAGGAAAATGACGAATAACTAGACTTTGTTCTGTTTTCTTTTTTAGGCTATGGCTGTGTTGCTGTCCAATTTTGTTATCATTACTACAGCAATTTTCTTCAGATTCATATTAAAGTAAGTACACAGTGATACATGGTTTATTAAACAGAGACACTTTATCCCCATAACATTTAGTAACGTTTTTGAGATTCGTGTGACCAGCTAGAATACTGGGCGATTTGCCTTTAAAATGAATATAAAGCAAGCCTTAGTATTTTCCCCCACTTAATCCCCAGAGTTAAAGATGACAGTACACTGAGATTTGTTGCCCAAGGTAGTGAACAATAACTGTGGGTGTCAAAGCTCTCTAAAAAGATTTCATAGCACAATGCTATAAAGATTGCTGTAGGCCAATGCAAAGGGAGGCAATTTCCTGCATTTAAGACCGATTGCCTGTAGCGAAGATTTAACCACAGGCAGCAATTTTACCTGTGTCACATCACCCTAAGGGTCTGGCCACATGAGCGGATTCGGGGAGATAAATTGCCAGTTGACAAATCTCTTCTTCTTCGCGGCAACGAATCTCCCCAATCTGCCTTCTGCCGGCTAAAATGTAAATCAACTGGGGGCAGGCACACAGAGCGTTTCGTTTTCCAAAGTCACCCAAAGTTTCCTCATGAGGCAATTACAGGCGACCGGAGAACAAATCGCTTTGTCTGCCTGCCCCCAGGCGATTTACATTTTAGCCGGCGGACGGCAGATCGGGGAGATTAGTAGCCGCGAAGAAGAGGAGATTTGTCACCTGGCGACCTGAAGAAAATACCTAGTCACTCCCCACTACCTAGTTATTATAATTTCTTATCTCAGACCCCAGACTGGAATTCCTCTATCCTCTATAAGGGTGATAGCACCCAGTGAGATTAGTCGCCTGAAGTAAATTTGCTCTTTTGCGGGCAACAAGTTTACTTAAATTCCTTCCTAAGGACAGTAATGTAAATTGACAGTGAGGAAAAAATACATACCACATAGCAGGCAAAAGTTGGTACACAAATCCAGAAAACCATTTAATGCAGAAACAGCAGAAGTACGCAAGTATGCATCATTGTGCTAAATCTGCTTTGTGTGCCTGCAACCTAGCCAACTCTGTACCTCTCAGTGCAAACATGCAAAATGTGGATTGTGAGTCGAGTGGATCAGCTGAAGCAGGCTTGAAAATCAGCCCCGTCTGGCAGTAGCATCAAATGCACTCAAGATAATAGGGGTAATTTACAGTGTGCCAAGCAGTCATCATGGGTTATACCAACAGTGCAGTGCACTTTCCAACAAATCTGTTCGGTTCAAATGTGCATTGTTCTGTATGAACCTTGGCGCAACCAGCACTTTTGGAGTGTACCAGTATCACTATGACATCCTAAAATATATAACAAAATATCTCCAGCATTTGATGCACATTTTTGAGGGATTACATGTTTTGAGTGTTTAAGCAGAGACAATTCTCAGTATTGTCTATTTTCTGGCACTTTGTAGCCATGGCAAAACGTGGGGGACAAATACCACCGGAGTCATTGCCCTAAAAATCCAGATTTCAGTGCTCACTTATAAGAAAAAACTTTTATATCGCCACTGTCATCAGTAGAACAAACTCTTTCAGTCACTACTGCTGAAACAAACAAAGGAAATGCCTTTATAACCACTAATTAGATCATGATGACTGTGGAATCATATCCACAACAACGTCCCCACTTTTCACCAAGCCTTTGCTTAAAACATTGTCAGCATGTAATCTGCTTTCCATCTTCTAATTTGCACTGTTGTTAAAGGGTTTGTTCCTGCTAAAATTAGTTTTTAGTATGATGTATGTAGAGAGTGATATTCCTAGACCATTTGCAATTGGTTTTCATTTTGTTTATTATTTGTAGTTTTGAGTTGTTTAGCTTTTTATTCTGTAGCTCTCCAGTTTTCTTTTTTTAGCAATCTGGTTGCTGGATCCAAATTGGAATAAGAGACTGCAGTATGATAGGGGAGTTCTTAATAAAAAGATGAGTAATATAAAGTAGCAGTAAATAACAAATGTGTAGCCTTACAGTGCATTTGTTTTTAGATGGGGCCAGTGACCCAATTTGAAAGCTGGAAAGAAGGCAAATAATAAAATGATGGCCAAAGTTACTTAGAATTAGCCATTCTATCACCATTCTATAACTTGAAGATGAACCACCACTTTAAAGAAACTCTATACAGGGATTTCTTTTCATTAAAAAAAATATATAATCCATTCATCTAAGTAAAGATTTAAAATAGATATTCCAATAGACTACATTGGCCAGAACGTCTAGTGTCTCAGACACGTATATTAAAGGAACAGTTCAGTGTAAAAATAAAAACTGTATAAATAGGCTGTGCAAAATAAAAAATGTTTCTAATATAGTTAGTTAGCCAAAAATGTAATGTATAAAGGCTGGAGTGACTGGATGTGTAACATAATAGCCAGAACACTACTTCCTGCTTTTCAGCTCTATAATTCTGAGCTAGACAGCGACTTGAAGGGGGGCCACATGGTACATTTCTGTTCAGTGAGTTTGCAATTGATCCTCAGCATTCAGCTCAGATTCAAAAGCAACAGATATGACCCATGTGGCCCCCCTCAAGTCTCTGATTGGTTAGTGCCTGGTAACCAGGATAACCAGTCAGTGTAAACCAAGAGAGCTGAAAAGCAGGAAGTAGTTTTCTGGCTATTATGTTAGACATCCAGTCACTCCAGCCTTTATACATTACATTTTTGGCTAACTAACTATATTAAAAACATTTTTATATTTTGCACAGTCTATCTATTTACGCCCAAAAATACAAATAACTTGTTGCCACAAACCGTATGTATTTGTAATAGCTCAATCCGATGATCTGGTTTTGCCATGTCCAGAAAGGAGGTATCATGTAGAAAATGAAGATTTCACTGGAGAGCTGATTTAGTGAAACAGTGAAGACGTTTATTCAAGATGCATTTAGCACTACATGTTTCGGACCTCTAGGGTCCTTCTTCAAGTAACTTCACCAGAAGAAGGACCCTAGAGGTCCGAAACATGTAGTGCTAAATGCATCTTGAATAAACGTCTTCACTGTTTCACTAAATCAGCTCTCCAGTGAAATCTTCATTTTGTACAGTCTATCTATTTACTCAGTTTTTATTTTTACACTGAACAATTCCTTTAAAGTCAGTTTGCAGGCACAGTTCAGTGATTTTAAAATGGCTGAAGGTTGAAGAGGAGCGTCAAGAGCTGGTAGTGAGTGGTGCCTACTTGGGGATGTGCATCATGTGTCTACTTGCCTGTCTCAGAACTCATGGCTTTTGTTCCCAGGAGTGGGATCAGCATGCTGAGCTCTACCCTGCCTCTTCAATGATCCACGCTTGCTTTCCCTTTCTACCGGATCTTCACCCGATCAGATTAAAGATTATCACACCCTGTTCATTTCATCCCTTATTCCCCAACAACTCCGATACACCACCCAAGCCTCCCTCCCACAGCTAACTAACTCTGCCTGGTCCAAATCACAATTTATCCTAGCTAATGTGCCTGACACACGTTTTGCCCTGTTGGGCTTTGCCAAAAGGCCACACAAGCAACTGAAGTTTACAGAAGTTTAGTTACTATGTTAATTGTATAAAATATACTGTATATGGGATAGTATAAAGAAAATATTGATTTCTCCCATTCAGGTAAATTTTTTTTCTAATTCAAACAATACTTTGCTTCCTACCTCAATTAAAATACATTCTCTTAACTGGAGACATATTATATAAAGAACAAGAATGTACCAGTGTGATATACTTTTTTAAATATAGAAGGAATGTGCTGAAAGAAAGTGGTGTTTCTGATTACTTTATTGAAAATTTCTGCAAAAACACAACTCATCCCGGCCATCTGTTGCACTCCCTGCTGCCTTCTTTCCCAAACTGTGCAGGGGAACCGACAACATTCCGCACACTGGACACTGTAGGATGGGAACAAATAAGCAGCTAGGCTAACCTGATAGAGAACTGGATCCTCTCTTTCCTTGTGTGACTGTGATTGTCTGTCCACCTCCTACTGTGCTTCTGGAATGGACCGTTACGTCACACCAAAAGAAAAACCAGCACCATATAATTTATATACAGAATTAGGGGTTTTCATTTATCCAATATGTCTCATTTAAGCCTTTTTGTGTGTGACTGCAGTGCTGTGATTGGCTATCCCCCTCCTACTGTGCTTCTGGCAGGGAGCGTTAGAAGTTGCCTACCCCTCATTTGAAACATAAACAGGGACTGTAGCAGGTCTATAGGCAGCTCCAATAAAGGGGGCATTTTAAAAAAGATAATATTGACTTTTAGCCCAAAGTCAAACCATATGTTATTCAATATTGCCTATTGTATTAGGATGGGTTTTGAGCTGCTGCTATATGTCTCCTTTAATGAAAATATTTTTCTCTTACTAGACGGCAACTGTCCTGTGTTCAGTGGGCTTCTCTAGTGATACTGTTCCTGTCCATTATGGGGCTCACGTCACGAAACGACACTGCTCATCATGAAGTATCTGTCGATGTTCATCACCACCTGTTTCATTCTGCCCCCTCAAACAGCTGCATTTACCTAAAAAAGCCAGACACAGAAGCCCATACAATCAGCCTGAAAGCATTTGCAAACTTTCAGTTTCTCCATCTTGGCCTGGGCCACTTCCTGATCCTGCTGCAGTGTGTTATTTCCGCATTGGCAAATATCTACAATGAAAAAATTCTCAAGGAAGGAGAGCAGATCTCAGAAAGCATCTTTATACAGAACAGCAAACTTTATGTCTTTGGTGTTTTATTCAACGGCCTTACCCTGGTTCTTCATGAGGAACACTTCAGTAAAATTAAATCCTGTGGATTTTTTTATGGTCACAATGGATTTTCTGTTGCCCTTATTTTTGCGTCAGCCTTTGTTGGACTGTGTGTGGCTTTTATATTGAAGTTCAGAGACAACATGTTTCATGTGCTCACAGCGCAGTTAACCACTGTGATCATTACCATTGCATCATACTTTGTGTTCAGTTTTAAGCCTTCCCTGGACTTCTTTCTGGAAGCGCCTGTCGTCTTGCTCTCTATATATATTTATAATGCAAGCAAAATAACCGAGTCCAGCACTACCACACAACGAGAGAAACTCAAAATAATAAATGGAGATGTCTGGGAACGCTCAAATGGGGTAAGGATTTAGAAATCATTATCTTTTATAAGCATATAATGTCTTAAAGGGGTTCTTCATCTTTGAGTTAAATTTTAGTATGATCTAGGTAGTGATATTATGAGACAGTTGGTTTTATCATTTCTGGTTTTTGAGTTATTTAGCGTTTTGTTCAGTTTCTCTCCAGTTTGCAATATCAGCAATCCGGTTGCTAGGGTCCAAATTACCCTAGCAATTATGCATTGATATGAATAAGAGACTGAAATATAAATAGGAGAGGACCTGAATAGAAATATGGGTAATAAAAGCAGCAATAACAATACAGAGCATCTGTTTTTTAGACTTAAAAGCTGGATAGAGTCAGAAATTCAGTTTGAAATAATTCAAAAACTATAAAAAATAAACAACAACCAATTAAGACCAATTAAAAAGTTGCTTAGAATTGGCCATTCTATAACCTTCTAAAAGTTAGCGTAAATATGAACCACCCATTTAAGTTCAAGAAAAAGGAAGACATTGGCTTGGATATATTAACACATTGAAATAAATGACCAACCAGTCCTAAACATAGTCCTATCCAGAAGGGTAACACACTTTTTACAATTTTCATGGACAGATAGAAGATAGACATTTATAATACCAAAAGGAATGGAATATGTATCTCCTAGTTACACCCACAAAAGTACTGGGGGAGAGTCACGTAAACAAGTTCAGAAATTATTAACATTAAAACATAATGTTAAAGAAATAGTTCACCTTTAAGTATGTTATTGAATGTCCTATTCTTTGCAACTTTTCAGTTCATCTTGATTTTTTTGGTGTAAAATCGGGGGAAATGCGGTATGTGTTATGTATTGGTGAGACCACATAAAAACAGAACAGGTACAATGAGGGTATGTAAAATTGACGTTTCACTGTATTTATAACTTTTCTTTCTATTTAGGCCTTCTCTAATCTTCCACTGAAACCCAGTTGCTAGAATAAATTGATCCCTAGTAACCAGATAGCAGCTGCTGCTGCTGCAATTACAAACTGAGAGCTGCTGAACAAAAAGCTTTAATTAGGAAGTAAGCATGTCTTTGGTCAATTCTTGCAATGAACAGGGCAAAACCTGAAACTGGAAGTATTTTTGGCAGATTTATTTTCCCAAATACAGTGAAACCTCAATTTTACATACCATCATTTTAAGTTTTCCCTCATTTTACACTGCATTCATATATCACGCGGCATATTTATTATACTGTGTAGAAAAATAGCAGGATAATACACCAATCAGTGCCAGGCTTTGCTGTGTAAGAAACGGCATAACATTTTTGCTCGTTTTATTCTTAAAGTGACTTCTGCTGGAAGCAATGTAAAAGGTGGCAAATCTGACGTTCGCATGACATAAAATTATACACACCTTGATAAATTCGCCATTTATTTTACACAGCTTTTACACAGCTTTTTCAGTGAATTTCATATGAACACATAAACGAAGTAAGTCTATAGGGAAAATAAAATAGCGAATAGATAATACGTGCCTAAATTCCTCCGGCTGAGCGCCTGCAGCTATTGAGCTCATCTTGCATCGTTCATATGAACACAGCATAATAAATAGGCCCCACATATTTTCCCCTGCATTCTTTTGTATTTTGGGCATCTGTTTTGCACTAACTTTTATTTTTTATTTTTTTTAATAATTGAAGCCTCCTATGCTGAAACTGGAAAGGGGGCGAGCAGTACAGATTGAAATAATTTCTTTGATTATATATGTTCATTTGAAAACCAGAAACATATGGAATTGACAGTTAGGGGTGACAAGGCAAGAACAAAAATAGAGTTAAAAAAATGTGTATATATGGTGTGTATTGCAGCTGCAAATAAAAATCATTGTTTTTCCCAGTGATCACCATCAGGAGTATGTGAAGTCAGCCTGATACGTCTCTGACCGCACATGCTCCTGGTAGGCGATTGCTGGGGAGATAACAAGAAATGCAAGATGGCATCTGCCAACCCTACTTTATAATCACAAGTGTGTTGTGGCCTCTGGAAGGAGCCCAGGGATACAAAACTGCTTTTGTTCTTTTTTTAAGAAACCTCTTCTGCCACTATGTTTAGAAAACCAAGAATGACACATCCTATTAAACAGCCTTATAAACACAATTGTATCATTTTGTTCCCATTATAGGATGGCCAGGAGCTTGAGAAACTGACTGCAGCGAATGAAGACTCTGAGACAGATGAAGAAATCTTCTAGCAAAGCAGAATCACATACTGATGTCAGGCACCTTGAAGAACTAGTGAGACTTTACTACCTGTACAAGGATAAGCAGTATTAAATCATGCCATTTTTGGCTGCACAGGACCATTCAACGAGAAACACATTATGATACCAGTTGTGTTGTGGTGCTACAGTTGGAGAGCTTCTCCCCACTAGGGTTTTCAGCACTGGTGGAATTGCCAGAACATTATGGGAAATCAACATTTTATTTACAGCCTCTTTTTTTGCCGGCGTTCTCTCTTGAAAAAGATTTGCATTGGGATGCTGTGTTTACTAGATGAACTCCTATCATAAATGTGCCTTAGAATTTGATATTTTTGTATGTCTAAAATAGGTCAGCCCGTTATATTAAAATGAAAATTGAATTTCGCTCTGGTTTGTGAGTGTCTGTGTGCTTTATATACACACGATGAAAAATGTAGAGACATCAGATGTGGCTTTGTATTGTAGATCTTAATTATACACTCCATATCCTTTATTAGCTGTAATTAGACAAGCCATTAATTATGCCACCTTCGCTGCACTAAAGCAGATGGGCTGCTGATAATACGCCTAGTTGTGACAGTTAAAGGGAAACAAAATGCAGACTGCTTGTCGGAAATTTCACCTTTTTTTCTTTTTCACTATTCACTGGATTCTGACTTGCTTTAAAGGGAACCTATCACCCAGACATAAAAAGCCATATAATAAAAGTCCTTTTTAATTGAAACATGCAACCCAAATAAATTGTTTATTAAAACATCAATTCCTGAATTATTTCTTAGGGTCACAGTTCCCCTTTAAATTACATATATTCTTTACTTATGTTCTGTAAACACAATACAGCCATAAAGGGGCTTATTTATTAAAACTCCAATTAACTTCTTTTTTTTTCTTTAAACAAAGTCGACCAAAATCACTTCCACTAATTGAACTCATTTATCAATCATTTGTATCGCACGATTGACGCTCCAAAAACTTGATTTTATTGTTGCTGTGAAAACTACTTTATCGGATTATCAGGCAAAAATCCTGACTATCTGATTATCTAGTACAGATCACGATGTCAAGAAACAACTTCAGGGACATCTGCCATTGACTTCTACATGACCTCGACAGGTTTTAGATGGTGTTTGGTTTTTTTACCAGCTTTAGGGTAAAATAAATCTCGAAAAATTTGAGTTTTTATTTCTTCACCAAAAATTCGAGTTCTTCCCCTAAAACAATTGACCAGAAAAAAATTGAGGTTTAATAAATAGGCCCCCAAGTCTGTTGGCCGCACTAGTGGCAGTTTGAAAATACAGAATCATTTTGCATTTACTGTGTTGTTTTTGTATCATAGGGAGATAGTGTGAAAGACAACATTTTCATCAGATTAGTGCTCAGCTGAGCACCAGCCTGATGGAATTGTAACTTGAATAGCCTTGTCACCCTAGCTCCCACCAATGAGAAAAGAACCACTATGATTGAGACAGGGCATTCTACACACATTTGGGTGTTTTGTTCGTTTTATTTGCCAGAAAATGTATCAGGGTTGGACTGGTGCTGACTATGCTGGTTTCACTGGCCCAGACCCACACCCGTGTGTGTGTGTGTGGGGGGGGGGGGGCTGTGGTGGAAACCTTCCAGTCTGACGCTGGTATATTTAGTAATTAATTAGTTCCAGAACAAATTCTCATTGTTTCAAAGTTTCTCTCTCTGATTGGGGGATGTGAAATCTCCAAGCCAATGATTCATAGCCAGTGTGCCATCTTGCTCTTTAGAGAGGGTCAACAGAAGCCCTCTGAATAAAGTGAACTTTTATTCATCTTAAAACAAAAATTATTAAAAGAGCTCTAGGGTTATTCTTACAAGTTCTTCAGCTACTGCTACAGCATGTGGCTCTGTAGGTGGAACAGCTCCAAATGGCTTTGCTCGACATCTTTCAATCATATACACTGCCCTTCTGTCGTATTTATGTAACACAATAGTTTCTTGACCACAGCAGCTCCATTTAACTATATGTTAAACAAATAAAAATTTGACTCTTGATCTCTGGGATGGACCCTTGCGGACTTAGTGGAGGAAGGGTGTTGAAGAACTTTAACCCTCAGGTTAATTCAATCAATTGGGTGTCGGTGGTTCTTTATTTACATGTATGTAGAACAACCTCCAGGAAGATAGCTGTAAATGGTCTTAAACTATAGTCATTAATAAGTTCAGATATTAATTACTCATACAAAACTCCCAAAACCGTTTACCCATAAGGGGTCAATAATTGGTGTGGTCTCCTAAGAAGTGCCAATCCCAGGTAAAGGCCTTCCAAGTGGAACCTAGGCAGAACACATTAGTCTGTACACTTGAGTACCTATTAAAAAACTATCTACACCTACTGGGCCTACCTCTATCCAAGCTCTGACTTTCATCCACCTCTTGCACAGGTAGAATCCAAAAACAGACCCAACATGTTGCCTACCCCTTTTAAAGAATAGAACAAACATCTCCTGGGGTAGGGGACTGCCTGAATAAAGGGTAACTAAACCTTCAATTAGGTATTTAGGTTTGGGACTGCCCACTAGTGGACATACAGGCCAGAAACATGTTCAGATCAACTTTGCTCAATCAATTTATATCCAGAGTAAGGGTTGATATGGTTGGTGAGGCTGCCAACTTTCCCTAACCAGGGCCTCTATCTAGTGGTAGAAGTTTGTGTAATAGTCGAGGAGTGAAAGGCAGTGTATTTAGTGAGCAGCTTTCTGGCTCCAACAAGGAGAGTAGTTGGGGTCAGCACACTTACAGTGATCAATCCGCCAGACAGGTACACGAGTGGTTAAGCCCAAGGAGCAGGGACAGTGCCAAGGAGCCAGATATCCCTAGTTTGGGAGAAAATCACCAAGACAGGCTGCACTACGCCCCTTACTACGAAGTTGCCTCACAATGAAGTTGCCTCACGCCCCTTACTACGAAGTTGCCTCACAAGGAAACTTCGGGCAACTTCGGAAATCGAAGCACCGCGAGTGCATTGGCACAGGCGATTTTTCATTTTAGCAGACAAAGGCAGTCCGGGAGATTGTCGCCCCGAAGAAGAGGCGATTAGTCGTCAGGCGACTAAATCTCCCTGAATCTGCCTGTGTGCCCCTGCCCTTAGGAATGTTCCCATGTGCTGTGTTTTATCATTTTGTTATGTATTAAAGACACCAAACTTATGATTACATTCCTTGTTTTATTAAATAAACAAGAAATTGTCCATGGCTAACACTGAAGATCGGATGATGCTTTATTGGACATAAATACATGAATAGCATACACTGTGTCTGCATTTTGATCTTAGGGAGGCCACCTAGACCAACAATAATCCTAGAATTTTTGGTTGTTTAGAACCAGTTACTAAGCCTAGATATACAAATTTTCTCTTTCCCTCACATAACTTTATCAATTCTCAGTTACCTTTTTCCATTTATGCAAAGTTTAGTTAATGCCCCTATGCCATAATTAAAAATTTAGGCACCCAAACTATTACCAACAATTCACCCCCTGGTACCACTATGGATAGTACAGCCTTGCAAGATGTGCACATGTAAACTATCACATTTAACTATGTAAAGTAGAAAATTGTTTTACCAAACAGAAAAACCAGCGTTGGTTAAGGAAAATAGTTGCACACAAAAAAGAAGCTATGGACCCTATCTGTGCTTGTAAAATAACACTGTATGTACGTGTGACTAGCTCCACAGATGTGTTTGTGATGCTGGGTGTATCCAAGTGTTTTTCCAATAAATAAAATATATTCATATACTGTATAAAGAGTAAAGTAGTCTAAACTAAACAATATGCTGCCATTAACAATGGTATAAGGAATCTTAGCAATCATGGTCCAAACCAGTTTCTTAAAAAAAAATCTACAAAATATGTTTTTTTTACAGCTGTGCTAAAGAAAGGGCAATTTTATTGTCATTTACAATTTTAGATTCTTTTTTGTGACACTTTTTGTCCTTTTTCTTTTGGTTAGTCTTGATATCTGTGGTAGTATCCTTCATGATGTCGATAATCATCCTGGTAACCTTCTTCGTAACCCTGATGAGGGTATCCATGGTAACCATATCCACCATACTCATCCTCAGGGCAGCGCATACCCAGTGATTGCTGAATAGCCATTTCCTGTCTCCGGAGTTGCATGGAGTCCATTAAATCATACACAATGGCCATGGACCACATTGGAGAAGGATACCATGATTTCACATTGCCATCTTTGCCAACAAGCAACATGGAGAAATATTCAGGGCTGACTTGAAAATAGTTTCTTATGTCTTTCACCAAACCAAAAGAAAGATCTTCCCTTTCAACACTGGAGCTTCCTGGAGTGGAAAAAATTAAATTATATTTAATAAGCAATTTTAAAAAGCAAAGATGCTGTTTTTGGCTTTTCTTGAAGAGTTGAGTAAATGTCTCCCCGTCCTTCAGGAATGCTAAGTACAAAAGTAAATTCATGGTAGTGGACATTACCCAAGACTGCATCAGCAAAATAAAGGGCCTAAGGAAAATGTAAAATGTTAGTGCACTCAAAGGTCTAAAAAGAACAGGCACAATGTTTGCCCAGGTTTAGTATCCTATAGCAACGAGTATTTGTTTTGAAACAGGTGTCCACTTAATGCTGATTTAAAGGGGTTGTTCACCTTTAAATGAACTTTTAGTATGATATAGAGAGTGATATTTTGAATTAATTTGCAATTGGTTTACATTTTTTATTATTTGTGTTTTTTTAGTTATTGGGCTTTTTATTCAGTAGCTCTACAATTTGCAATTTCAGCATCTGGTTGCTAGGGTCCAAATTATACTAGAAACCATGCATTGACTGGAATATGAATAAGCCGTATATCTCTGTTTATATTCTCTACCAGAAGGGCAGAGATATACAGCTTTTAATAGCAATTACATTTGAAAATTAGTTTATAACCACTGAAAATTTTTAACGACTGTATATTGGAAAGTTGTTTAAAATTTTCTTTCATTATACAATAAGTTATTTTTTTTTAGTTAAAACTTCCTGTTAGGCAACTCAGTATGCATGTATTTACCAATAGCAATCAAACTAAAGGGTTTATGGTTTGGAAATGTGCTAATCTCACCTGAAAACCAGATCCAATTGGTTTCTTCTTCATGTACGAGGGTAAAGGTTTTGTAAACCTTTAGGTCCTTTGGTCCCCAGGGCATAATTTAGTTAGCTAGATTTACATAGCTGGGGCCCCTAGGCCCGCTGTCATTCATCGCGCCCGTCCCCTACCTATTATTCGCTCAAATTTTCATCATTGGGACCGGACCAATGGGGATTGGTGCATGGGAAATTAAAAAACTATTGTATCTCCTGCTCATCCCCAGTGTTTCAGAACCAATGTGGGTGTGGTTGGGCAACATGCCACCCCCTAAAATCCTGCCGCCCTAGGCCCAGGCCTTGGTGGCCTCTCACAAATCCATGCCTGGTTCTAAGGGAAGCTGTTTTCTTTTTCCAATGTGAAGGTATTCTGCTGGTAGTTCAGTGACTGGCCAGTAGATGTCACTATTATATTTTATAAAAGGGGAAGGTTCCGTGTGCTCACTCTCTTTTGGTCTGCACACTTGCTAGAGAGAGGACAGTGGTGCTGCAGAGAGCCTGGAACAAAGGAAGGTTCCAGAATAGGTGACGTAAATATAAGGGAAGCTCTGTTATAGTCACTCTAGGAGTGAAATACAGGATCAGGAGTTATTTAGAGAGCAGCCAGAGGCTCCAACAAGGAGACCAGGAGGGTTAGTACCCTGCAGTGACAAGGCCGCCAGGTTAGGGACTCAAGTGGTTAGGCTCAGGGATAGAGAGATCCTTGGAGTGTGGGACCCCTGTGAGATTCACCTTCAGTGGGTATTGTGCACCAGAGACAGGCAATACTACCTCTGGGGTGCTATGAACACTCATGCTGAAGTTGTGAGTATACACTGGATGATAATTGTGGGAAGCCCTTACAGATTATTTGTGTGGCTACAAACAGCACGATCAAAAACAGACTGTAAAGGGATCCATATGGCTGCATGTATTTAAAGTTACAGTGTTTTACAAATAAACCCTTTTAACCATATGCGTGTGATTGTGGATCAGAAAGAAGTTTCCTAGGGAGGGGTACAGTTTAGTCTGTCCTGACCCTGGGTGGAGGCATGCCATTTTATAGTGTACCTGTTCTCCCTTATAGTGGAGGCACATGACTCCTGTAGCGCCACACGCAAGTAAATATGTGCTACATCTTGTGCAGTAGTAGAAGAGGGCTATATTTACATATATAACAATTCCTTAACAGCAGGTCATTGTGGGACAATCAGCATCCATTTTTCTTAACATTAGCATTATTAGTATACAAATACAAATATAGTTTCTATAGGTAAAACAGCGGGGACAACTTAAATACACTTACCGTTAATAGGATAGAGTTCTAATACACCGTTCCCATCAACTCCCATGCCAACCATTTTTAGCACTGCAAGGTGACGAAGTCCTATTTAGAGGATAAAAAAAAAAATTGTTATAGACAAAAAGAATACCCAATGCAGAATTTGTTATAGTTGTATTCACGTGAATGTTTATTCAAGTAAATTGTCTTTATAATTTTACATAGTTTTATAGAGATGTTCCTTTCAGGTATTTTCCTGCCACTAGGTGGAGACCAGAGAACACATGCTGAATAAGCCGTAGAAGTTCTCAACTTGCCATGTTTATTGATGTTTCCAAAATATCCATGATATGCAGCCAATCTTTCAACAGAAAAAACACAGGCACAACCAGTAAGTAGCTCTAGCTTCTTTCTATGTCTGACATATGACAGGCCTTTTCAGTAAAATAATTCTTCTATCCCTTCTTCATTCTCCCTTTACATAGCAATATAGTGGTCATCATTATCATTATCCATTTATGCAACAACAGCAAGTTACGCAGCACTTTACAGAGGTTTATAACTTTATAACAGACATGGAACTTACATGAATTGAACAAACAAAGGTTCTTGAAGAAAAACATGATAGGAGAGCCCTGCTAGCAAGAGCCTACACTCTAAAGGGATGGTTACTGAACTAAAACTCACACCAATGCCAGTAGCCTTTGGCAACATCTACACACAATCTGCAACAATTTGCCTGTTGTGCTAAAAGCAAACTGAGAGGGACAGAAGTCATCACAATAAACTTTATATTTAAACTGCTATGTCTACTACGAAAATGCATCTAACCTTATAAATAGTGCTCAGTGATGTCACTTTTGTCACATGACTCTTTCAAACTTATATTAGAGATAAAATACACGTTGCAGTTGCTTTATATGGCCATGGTACTCCTCCGTGACATCAAATATCCTTATATTCTACAGCAGGGGTATATAATTTTGGATTCAGTAATTAAAATAATATAAATGCTTGAACATGTTTCCATTTTTTTTATACGCAGCAGCTCACTGAATACTGTTTTTTCAAGTTTACCATTGATGAAACTTGTATCCTAAAATGGAAACACTTCTACGATAGTTGTTGCTACTTTATTATAACAGTTATCCATCACCAATTGCACCATATCAGACTCGCCTTTGATAACAAAAACAGTACTATAAAATGCTAGCGGAAACAGCGGAGATTTGTCTACTTGGTACTGGTCCCAAAGACATACTAGTTTGAGCAGAAAGCAGGCTTACATTCTGTTCCCATAGTAACACCTGTCTAAAAAAACACTTGGCTAATGGGAGTCAGGATTTTGGAAGCCAAGAAAAACGTCATCAAATATTACATGAAACCTGATGCTGGAATAAACATCTTATTAATAAACCAGAGCACTAAATACCCTGTAAAATATATGCTTATAAACAGTGCTTAGTGATGCCACTTTTGTCACATGACACTTTCAAACATATATTAGAGATAATGTAAACACTGGAGTTCCAGGTTTCTTGCTTTATATGAATGTGTTGTGTCTTGGTGACTTTACATTTCCTTATAATTACATAATCTATGCCTATTTATGTAGCCGTGCAAGACAATGATAAGTGGGTGCTAATGCAAGGGGAATGTAGATAGACATTTGTGTGACTTGGGGTTTGGTCTATATGTACCTTAAATTGCAGTATCTGCATGGCAATAATCAGTAACAAAGCAATATATAGGGAATTGCATGTGTCTAGTCTCTGCAGACTGTTCATTGAATCTAACATGGGCTGCTCTAGGCCCGCAGGTGGCAGAGGCGCGTTGGTGTCTCTCTCCTTCCCACGTAGAAACAGAACACACCGGCACAACATGGGTACTGCTAGCAGGTATAACCTTGCTCGTTTATTGCGGATGCAACGTTTCGGGGCGTGACCCCTTTCTCAAGCATCAGGGGATGAGAAAGCGGTCATGCCCGGAAACGTTGCATCCGCAATAAACGAGCAAGGTTATACCTCCAAGCAGTACCCATGTTGTGCCGGTGTGTTCTGTTTCTACGTTGCTTCTGAGGTTGTCAAGTTCCTCTAAGCACCTGGGATTCGTTTTTCTGGACGGCCAGGGTGTGCGAGTGTAAGTTCTTTCTTTCTACAATCTCTCCTTCCCACCCCATACCTTCCACATCATGCAGCTGCACAAGGGATAGAGGGACGGGGTGCAGGCCACATCCAGGAGCTGTTCTTAACTTCTGTTCTAGGACAGGCAGTAAGGACATGGATAGGATGCACCTCCTGGTACTGCTTTTTGCAAAAGTGCTCTTAGAATGAGCATGAAGGAGTGTGCACCCAGGGGGCTATCAGAATGACCTAGTGTATCTTTTCTGGTCCACACCAAGAATATTTACGGCTGTAACGGGTGATGGTTTATAGACAGTTTTTACAAAGTTTAGTAAACCAATGGTTTAGTCTAGAAAAACATGTTTCTTTTGGTTTATTACTTTAATTTTCAGGGGTAGGGTAGGGGAAATTTGCTGTTATTGAGTTGGTGGAGCTGTAGAGTTGGTTATAGCTGCTTTTATATTATCATCCTTTATCCCCTCTGTCATTAAACATGACACATGCTCTGCTTTTAATCAGTTAAAGAGGCCCTCAGATCATGTTTAGTGCATTAAACATTCTACATTCTTATGCCTGAAATCCAAAATGCACAAATCATGTTTTACAGTGCTTGACTGCCTTATAACATATCTCAATAAAAACATGTTCTTCCTGGAAAAAGCCATATAAGTGAGATGCCTTCTCTTTCGGCTAAGAATTTGCAAGGGAATTCTTTCTTAAAATAATGGTTTTGTAAAAACTTCCAGCAATTTTTTCGGACATGTCTGATCTCCTTGGCTATGAGTACATGTATAAAATGTGCCCTAGAGCAAGCTATTCAGAAATGTTTGATGTTTTACATTTGCAGCCTTTACATCTTAATCCTTCTCACATATGATATGAATTCACTGTTGTGGTTTGCACATATGATATGCATTCACTGCTCTGGTTTGCACATAGTATATGGATTCACTGCTCCTGTTAGCTCATATGATATGCATTCACTGCTCTGGTTTGCACATATGATGTGTATTCACTGCTCCGGTTTGAACATATGATATGCATTCACTGCCCCCGTTTGCACGTATGATATGCATTAACTGCTCCTGTTTGCAGATGTGATATGCATTCACTGCTCCCATTAGCACATATGATATGCATTCACTACTCCCATTAGCACATATAATATGCATTCACTGCTCCTGTTTGCACATGAGATATGCATTTATTGCTCCTGTTTGCACATAAGATATGCATTCATTGCTCCTGTTTGCAGATATGATATGCATTCATTGCTCCTGTTTGCACATAAGATTTGCATTCACTGCTCCAATTAGTACATATGATATTCATTCACTGCTTCTTTATGCACATATGATATGCAGTGACTGCTCCCATTAGAACATATATTTATTCACTGCTCCTGCTTGCACATATGATATGCATTCATCCCTCCTGTTTGCAGATATGATATGCATTGATTGCTCCTTTATGCACATATGATATGCATTCACTGCTCCGATTAGCAAATTCAGTATGATATGCAATTACTCTTCCTGTTTAAACATATGATACCACAAGATTTCTAGCTCTTTTTCTGCAACACAGATTAGCATTGCAGTTCCACAATTCTTTGCACTCGGGTTCTGATATTTTCTTGGGGAAATAGGGGCATGTATTTCTTATTTGTATTAAGAAAGTTTGAGAAACCCAATGATAACAGGTCAACATCATAGGAAATGATTTTTATTAATAGTGTGTTAAATGAAAATGCCAGAGAAGTTGAATCTATGGGGTACGGTGGTTATCATTTTGGTATTATAATGACAATCTGTACCTGCACATTATAGTCCAATACAAAACCACTCTAGCTGATACGTGGTGGAAGTGATGTCTGCAGAACTGATTTCACTTGCAATGTAATTATGGGGAAAATGTATTGTTGTATTTTACATGGTTATGCACTCAAATTGCACTTTGCAGACCAACTTGTGTTAATAAATTAGCCTATTACTACACTATTAATTTACTATTACTATCTATTACTCTATTTATGGCAAACACATATAACATACCCATATTACATGCTTGTCCAGTTAGTGCATAAAGCTGCTGCTGATAAGCCCATTCTTCATCATTTGGAGCAGAAATAACAAGCAGTCTTCGTCTCCAGCGGAACCTGCAACAACATTTCCGAAAATATCAGATTGTTCTCCATTTGTATTGTTGCAGAAGAGCAATTATTACACATAACAATATTCATTTACAATTTGACAAAGGGTACCTCTGTGAAGTTGAAGACCCACAAGAAAAAGACAATTAAAAAAACTGCAAGGGAAATTTCATCAGCACAAATTCCATACTAGGTTTTTTGTTGATTTCATTTGTTTTTGTGTTGATTATGTGGTGGTCACACACTTGAATGGTCAAATGAGTCTCTTGTGAAGTGAAGACCCTGTCCCTTACAGGTTAGCACACACGCCAAAAGCTATGTTTGCATGTATTGAGGAAGTATAATTTCCATCAACCTTACCTTTATTTATGCCATTTACAGTGGGGTAACTAGATGTTACTCGGCCCCTAAATTCAATTTAGAGGCCCAGAATATTGGTAAATTGACCTATTCTACAAAGATATATTAAACTTTCTCATTAATGAGGACCTCTCTGGGCCCTCTACACTCCTGGGCCCAATTGCAAATAGAGGGTCTGCTTCCTCTCTTGTTATGCCCCTGGCCATTTACAAACAGAAATAATTTTGAATTAAACATAAGGAGCACATGCCAAGCTAATATACATACCTAATAGATATAAAACCTGCAGGGCTGATTGATCAAAAATAGTTACGGCATGGATCAGTTGATTTGTTCTGAACCCTAATTGTGCTTGACATATTGTAAATTGTTGTGTGTAAATATTGACCAATATCAATATTTATTGAGTAAATGAGAGAAACATTGAAAAAAGTTACAGATCCACAGCCTTCCAAGAAATTTAATATTGCTGACAGGTTGTTATTTTTATGATATGGTGTAACAAACCCTGAAATGCTAAATATTGCTAAATATTGATCAAACTGCCCTAGCAAATCAATTAACCAGCTAAATCACTTTCTAAAAGTTCCACCAAAATTAAATTTTTTTGCAATAAATCAGTTCCATAATGGTATAAATTTTTTCTTACTTTCTAACTTTTCAAACAGCTTTTTTCGCTATGATATAAACTATTAACTTAGCATGGCAGGGAAGCTTTAATAAATAGGTAAAAGGGGAATTTGCCTAGGGCCGACCAGGATCGTAAGCCCCACCACCAGGCTTTTCATCTGCATTTACTTTGCACTATGCATTATGCAGAAATGTCCCTTTCAAAATCCCATGGTGTAAATTACACTGGGGCACCTTCTTCTTATTTTTTTCTTTACATAGTGCCTTCAGACAAGGTACAGTTAACATATTCTGTGTACTTCATTAAAGACATTAACATTCCAAGCTTTTGAATAAATGTGTCACTTTAAAAAGCTGCCTAATGCTAGAAGAATTCTACTGCCACAAAATTGTTAGACTGCCAGGGCACCCAATGGGATCTTTGCCCTGAATCCAACAGTGTGTTAATGTAACAGAACTGTCTCTTTTTATTAGCTATAATTTTAGATATTTGTAATTAGATGATTTATTTTATCTTTCTAGGATTGTAACTCAGGGGGGATGTTAGATTACATATAAAACTGTTGGTTTTCTTTCCTTGAGTGTGGATATGTGTATTATCTGTAACAATGACAAAGGTTGGGGAGAAAGAATTTGTGGTAGATTAAATTTGATGCACTTTGTACAGTGAGTGCACATTTGCAAGTGAACATCTATATTGACTGTGCAAATTGATTATAAATGCATAATATCAGTAAGTAAGGCAGGTTTAATAACGTTTATTTTACCTTGAGCTGTACAGTCATACAGTGTTTGACTTTTAATTATCGTGTGGTTGGGACACTTTTAGGCTCCTGGAAACTTCATGTGAAATAACAGTTACAACTATCAACAAAAAATGCTGGATGGAAAAAACAACACATTTCCTTATAGTATATACAGAACTGAAGAAAATGATTTGACCAGTGAAGGGACCAATTCATTGCTTTCACTTTGTTAGAACTTAGTGCGACCCATAACTACCTTGTATGATGCAAAAGTAAGATGATATTACTCAAAGCCTAATTATACCAAGGCCCTATTTTTTTACAGAGATTTCCTTGTATTTATTTGGTAAAACAGTCTACATTACACAAGGCGCTACAAGGAAGGCAGGATAGCTGTAAGTCAACTGCAGAATCAGTTACACTGCTTAAACATGATTTTATTTTTCTACAGTTTTCTACAGTAAAAAAAAATGGCCTGGGACTTAGGGGCTAGTCTACTACAAATATTTTATTCTTAAATCATTAACTCATATACCAGCTGTAGATGCTACTGGACATTTTTAAAGAAATAGTATTGTACTTAGTAGTTCTACTTTTAAAAGTGCCTAAGTCTCAAAAGGTTGACGTACAAAAATATTGATGGTAACATCAAATTCAAATAAATGTATTAATGAATAAAGAGCTGTTTATGTCCAACATCTCACTCAAATAATCCATATATATGGCCTGCAAATAGGTGAATAACACACAGCTAAGGTAAAATAACCAGAAACCATGCTCTCATGTATAGGGTATCACTGTGACCCCAAGCAACCTCAAGCAATAACCAGTAGTGCAAGCAGAAGTAAATACAGGTGCTCCATTAAAAAACAGTTCTTTGCATTTATTCAGTTGCAAGCAACTTTGATATATACATTATTTAACATATTTCAGTGGATTTAAAGTTATTTGCAAATGATATTGCTAGTGAAAGCTGAATCTGTATGCATTTTTTCTTGTATCTGTAGGTCTAACTCAGGGGTCCCCAATTGGCCGGCCGCAGTCTTGAACTGGGGTGCCTAGCCTAGGGAACAATTAACACGGCGCACCAAATTGGACGCCGACCCCTCCAGACCCCCTCCCCTGGTCCTTGAAAAAAAATTTGGCTCTGCACCGGTCCCCGGGCCAAAAAAGGTTGGGGGCCGCTGGTAGGGTTGCCACCTTTTAAAAAAAAAATTACCGGCCATGGTGGGGTAAGAAAAGAAAGGGGCGGGGCTTGGCGTAAAAGGGGCAGAGCCGATGAGGGGCGCCACAAAAGGGGTAGAGCCATGGGGGAAGTAGTGTCACAAAAGGGGCGGAGCCATGGGGGAGTAGCGTCACAAAAGGGGCAGGGCCACCGCCCGAAGCCGACGAAAATGTTTTCATCGGCGGGCAGGGGATTTTGTAAATGGTAATACAAATTACTGGCAGCTACATTGCCGGTAAATTTGTAATACCGGCCCCGGCCCTGGCAGGTGTTTTACCGGCTAGGCCGCTGGTCTAACTAATGGAAAAAAAAACATAGCAGAAGCCATTTGATCAACAGATCTTGCTACTTTTTAAAGACAGAATAGAAAGGGCCCGCCCCCCTCTAGTTACGGCTCTGGTTTTAATGTATGTTGTATGTTGCTTAGAATGATTTATTTTAAAATCCAGAGCCCACTGGGGTTGCCACCTGGAGACCCCTATCCCAGTTGAGGGGGTGGCAATGCGATCTTTGCCTGCTCACCAGGAGAGAAAGTTGACTTAGGTCGATGGGGGCCCCACGAGCGCAGCCCTCTGGCCCAGGTCAGCCCTGACCATAGTTTGTGAATGTGATTGGAACATTAGATTGTAAACTCCACTGGGGCAGGGACTGGTGTCAGTGATGTATAAGCTCTGGATGAGCAGCAGACAATATTAGTGTTACATAAATAAAGCAGAATAATAATGCAGTATAGATACTACAAACTTTAAAAGAAATTGTGTAGCATAAAAACTGGGTAAATAGATAGGCTGTGCAAAATAAAAAATGTTTTCAATTTAGTTAGTTAGTAACCATTCAGTGACTTGAGGGGGGCACATGGGTCATAACTGTTTGCTTTTGAGTCTGAGCTGAATGCTAAAGATCAATTGCAAACTCACTGAACAGTTATGGCCCCCCCTCAAGTTAGAGAGCTGAATTATGTTAGACATCCAGTCACTCCAGCCTTTATACATTATATTTTTTACTAACTAACTATATTAGAAACATTTTTTTGTTCTGTTCCTATAAAAGACAGAATTCACAAATCCATGAGAAAACAACTGGCATAACAGAGAAAATACAAAGTAAATACTTTAAATTATTACATAAACACGAATGAGGGATTTAATTCACAGGCGCTGTTTGATCATATTATTAATAACACTGGTTTATTTGGGTCGTTCAGTAGTGCTATATTTATATTCTATGCCATGCTGTTCATTTAGAATGTATTTTTTTTGCTTAACAAAAAGCTGCTATGTTAATATTTCATTCCTGACATCCAATTTTCCAAAAGATGCCTAACTTCCAACCCTGCAAAAAAACATGTGGGCCAGTGACCTTATCTGACCTGGCAGAAAATCAGCACCTTATATATATTTTACTTTGAGGCTTGCTGCTGTGTGCATGAAAGGAAAAACACAATTTTTGATATTTAACAGGTCCATGTAAATGAAACTGAAACATAATAAACGCTCCCTTTCCACACCAGCAAAGGTTGAGATGGAGCAGACTTTAGTGATGTACATGTACAAACTGCTCCCAATTTATTTTAAGGCTGAAAATATGGCTGCATACTCTGATGATTTACTATTACTATTTCGAATGAACACGATTAGAAAAAAGGAGGCTCAGGAAAATGCATAAAGACTGGGGCCAGCTAATAATGTGGGGGAAAAAATTGAGATGCCGAACCTGTAACTGTTCAGTTGTTCAGCTCCAATAAGCCTCTACTGCTATCGGTATGCTACCAGGTTATAGCTGAAAGAAAGCTTGCGGCCCACAGGTTTGACTTCCAGAACATAAATTGCAAAGGAAATCTAATATCACAAACTAACAATGGTGTAACTAAATGTTACTGGGCCCCATAGAAAATTCAATTTGGGGAACCCAAAACATTTCTTGACCTATTGCACCAAGATATGTGAATGTTGCAATGTTGAATATTAATTTTGGCCTTTCTGGGCCCCTTACACTCCTGGGACCCCCAGGGTCTGCTTCATCCGTAGTTACTCCCCCTGCAAACCAATAATATAGACTCTTAAAACCCACCTTGAAAGGAAATTTTCCAGAGACCTGGTTTTGTCTTCCCTTTTGCATGTTATTCCATCCCGCTTTTGCTTTTCCATTTCCTTAATTCTGGACTGAAAAGTATCTGCTAGGTCAAACACTGATTTCATGCTAATAGGGACTTCATAGTATTGCTGTATGGAAAAAAAATTGTAGAATTTCTTAAGAAATGTTGATTAAAACGAAATTCTTGAAATATCTTAGAGAGTAATATGAAAAGATAATAATAACAGATAATTCAAAACATTGCCTGTACCCTGCATCTCATTTTATTAGATTTAGGCAAGGAATAATATTTCTTGTGGAATATATATGCTTCATGTTTTACAGAATCTCTGTCCTCACAAAATCACCATGCTCACAAAAAGCCTGCTGAATTGGGGGAGTGTAGGCAGTGAGTCACAATTTGTCTTTCCAACAAAAGAGGCAAATGTAGGCATATACCTGCTGCTTTGTACTCAGCTTTAGAGGCACCACGCAGGTTAAAGGAGAGCACTTCTTGCAAAATTATAGAAATTACAACAATCACACCCAGAGAAGACCAAAACCTTTCTAAATCTTGTATGCCTAATGCATTCTTAACAATTCTTACAAAAAACAGCTTTTCACATTCTTCAGACATTTCTTTGCAGTAATCTTTCAAATTGCCTAGAACGCTGACCCCCCTCTGCTTACATCTGAAATCATTTTTAGCTTGACCGTAACCTAAAACTGCAGTTAAGACCTTTTCATAGAGTCTGCAAAACATGTAAAACATTGTTCTTTGTGGGTTAAATGACTGGACCATACATGTAACCAGCAGCCTTGGCCTTTTGACAAAAATTCTTACTTACTTGCCAAATGGATTCTTTTTTTTAGATCCGAGTTTTCTGAGGAATTTCCAACAGTGAAGCTTTTATAGGAAGGAAGGTATGGTATGTAGGAAGTGGTACATGTAAACTTAAAGCAAAGCCCCAGCCCTGCTTTCAGGACTGTAATATTACTTTCTTTCATGCAAACTTGTAGATAGGGTTTATAATCAAAAGCTCTTTTCTACGGCTGACTTTGTAGCTGAAGAGCTGCAAACAGCTGAACACAACTTTTTCTGTCTGAAAATGTATTCTAAGGCTTAATTTACCATGTAAGGCCACAGTGCCATTATTCACTACTGTTGATGTAAGAATAACACTGATTGAATCTAGTAATCAGAGCTATTCTGCCATAATGAAATCACTGAAAAATACATTATGTGTTTATTTTAAAATGGTGGAAACCAAAACTGGGGAGTTCTACCATGTTACTCTTTGGAATAAAACATTATGCTTCTTACCTTGACTTTCATATCTAAATCTGTTAGCACCATAAAGAAATCATTGTAAGTCATGCCATATTCTTTCCTTAATTCAGTTATGAGATCAACATCCAGCAGATCATCCTCTCCAATCACTTTCATTGGCTTCTCGTTATCTTGATTAAAAAAACAAAGAGTTAGTAGAAAAAGATGCTTTTTTTGCAGCATATCCTGTAGACTAATGTAAAACAAGACTGCAATTAGATTATTTTCTCTGTGTCTATGCCTTGTATAAGTAACACAGAAATCCTTTAACACTTTCCATGACACTTTGGCCCTTTAAACTATCCATATGCAGAAACAATACTCTTAACAGCTTTTAGGTTCAATTACACAAATGTTACTGGCTGGGCATGCCTCCCCCCACCCATTTTATTGGTGTCTGGTGGGTGCTTGGTGTAGGAGGCATACATTATATTGATAATGCTGGTTGAATGTTTGAACAGGTTGAAAGCCACTTCTGTGCCGTTTGGAAAACGTTGGCAAGACAATGTTACTAATGTAATGTATACTCAATGTGCCAAGCACATACAAAAGCCTTAAAGAAATTAAATTCTTTATGCAAAACGAAAGAAAATGTAATTCTATGTAACTTTCTAATATTCATTCATTATAATAATATAAATGATATTCATTATACATTTCCATCAGTGTTACACTTTCTAAATGTAGTTGCAGTTAAAAGTATTGTTTGTAACCCTTTCTATTCTGTCTGTCTCTGGCACAGGAGTCAGGTCTCCTCTAGGTATTTTAATCAGCTTTAAAGGGGTGGTTTAAACTTTTAGTATGTGATAGAATGGCCAATTCTAAGCAACTTTACCATTGCTTTTCATTATTTTAATTGCCTTTTTCTTCTGTCTCTTTCCAGCTTTCAGATGGCCTTCGCTAACCCCATCTAAAAAACAAATGCTCTCTTATTATTACTGCTACTTTTTATTGCTCATCTTTCTAGTAATGTCCTCTCCTATTCATATTCCAGTTTCTTATTCAAATCAATACATGGTTGCTAGGAAATGAATGTATATTGGAAAGTAACTTAAAATTCATTTTTCCTTCACTACACAAAAACAGTCATTCGCCACAATGCCTCCAGAAGTCATAGCTATGACTATTTTACACCATTATGCCTGCCGACTCGGTCAAAGGGCTCTACATGTGTCTACATAACTTTATTTGCATTAGGATCACTACTAGTGACAGAAGTACAGTGTATTTAGAAATTAAAGGCCATCCCACCTAAGGACACATGAGTTTGGACTTAGTGCACTTTAGAAAGCTTCTTTACATTGCACTCTTAGCAATTTCATAGGATGACCACATCTGTAAAGCCAGACACTGGTAATGAAGAGTCAGAGATGACTCAAGTGAAATCTTGCATGATGTGTTCCAAATGTGGCTAATACATTCAGATGGAACCAAGCCCTCATCGGAAATGTACAGGTCACTACTAGGTCAGGATAGTCACCTTTTTGTCTCACATGTCATTTTTAATTGCAGTTATGTCTGTAATTTAAGAGTTAGTTTACGTAAACAGTAAATTAGCTTTTGCTTGACAATTACTTAAAAAAATTATGATTGCAAAGGTAAAGTCTGTTACCAGACAAGTACATTTTTACATTGCTGTTAGTTGATATTCCAGTCAAGAAGGATTTTTCCCTTTCTGAGGCAAACTAAAGAAAGCTAAATCATTTCGAGACAGTTGGGCTTGACCAATATGTTAGCCACAACAATTATGTTACAATGCATGATAAATGAAATACAGATGTGGTACCTGTTATCCAGAATGCTTGGGACCTAGCTTTTTCTGGAGAAGGGATCTTTCCATCATTTTGGTCGATATAGATTCTATAAGAAGTTGTGCTACATTATAATTGTCATTGTTGTACAATGCCCTTGATATTTTTAAAATGCGATTTTTAGTTTGAAACTAGGATAACTGGAAAATGTTCATGTTGGATTTAGTGCACTTGGAGAAGCTTCTTTACATTGTATCCTTAGCAATGTAATTCAATGACCCCGTCTGTAAAGCCAGACATTGGTAAAGAAGAGTCAGAGATGACCCAAGTGAAATCCTGCATGACAACCAGAACTAGAGAAAAAGGAAATAATTTTTAAATATATGAATGATTTGCTTATAATGAAGTTTATGAGAAATTATAGTTTAGGTATGGGTGGTAGTTTAGTACAGGTATAGGATACGTTATGCGTAAACCCATTATCCAAAAAGCTCTGAATTACAGCAAAGCCATCTGTCACAAACTACATTTTATCCAAATAATCCAGATTTTTAAAAATGATTTCCTTTTTCTCTGTAATAATAAAACAGTACATTGTACTAGATCCAAACTAAGATACAAATAATCTTTATTAGAAGCAAAATCAGCCTATTGGGTTTATTTACTTGATTTTCTAGTACACTTAAGGTATGAAGATCTAAATTATGGGAAGATCCATTATCCAGAAAACCCCAGGCCCAGCGCATTCTAGAAACATATAATTAATTTGAGCAAAGTTTAAATTATACTATTAATTTTTCCATGTTATCATTTTCACTGTTGTATAAAACCCTTGATAATTTTTTAAATGTGATTTGTAGTTTGAAACTAGGACTCATAAATGGGAAGCCATAATGTACCATGAAGAGGAATGAGCAAATAGTCACGTGGCAATGCTTGTATCAATTTCTTACATTTTATTAAAAAAATGTATTGCTTTCCTAGACACAACTCAAATATAGTGTTAGCAGATTAATTGTAAAATGTGTGATTTTTTTAATTCACCCTTTTAACATCTTGAGCTTTTCATTAATTACAAAAAAAGTATGTCATTTGTTATGATATACCCACCCCTTATTTATATATTAATAATAAAATAAATATTTTTTATATATCTGTATCATGTATGCTGTGCTCAGGTGCAAACACCATACAAACAGGCTGATAAGCTGCCAACTCAGTTGCTTGGGCAACTTTTATAGGCCTATATAATGGTCAGCTAAACTTTTTTCAGTCAAAGGTGGCCATACATGGGCTAATAAACACTGACAGCTTTCCCATCAGAGTGTGTTAGCCGTGTATTAGGCTGTGTATGGGGCCCTTGGGAGGGCCAGCCTTACTTATATATTTCTAACAAAAAACCCTGGTCTCCGTGAGCCTGAATTATGGACCAGTCATTGACTATTTATTGGATCAGCCCAATCAGTGGAGTAACTAATACACAAAGGGCCAGCACACTGCAATTCCATATCTGACCAACCTACACACCACCCCTGCCGACCACTTGCCTACTTTCCTTCCCTGCCATCCTACTAAAGAAGAAGCAGACCCTACAGTTTGGGCCGCCCTGTTTTATGACCCCCCCCCCGCGCACGGCCGTGGGATCTTCTTCCTTTATAATAATGGCACTGAGCCCAATTTGGCCAGGGTATGGGTGGCCAAATCAAGCCAAGGAATGCTCATGTGGTTACCTTGACCAGCTTTATAGTTTATGTTTCTCAAAGCATAGCTAAAACACACACATGTGATAAATTTTTTCTCCTATAAACTAAACTTTTAGCTTCATTTTAGTGTCCTTTTATTTATGAAATATAATTTTTCTTAAAATTTGTTTTAGTATACATTAGACAATACCCTGCCCCAGAATAAAAATTTATCTTGAAAAGTTATAAAACATTGCAAACTTAAAAATATGGGTGACCAAGTTAAAACACATTTCCAGTGTTCATATATACCAATTTCAAGTATATATATAATTCAATTATATATATATATATATATATATATATATATATATATATATATATATATATACAAACAGACACAAAATGCTTCTGCTAATGGTGACTGAATACTGTACAGAAATGTTGTCAAATCAAGTAATATTCCACAGCTTGTGGTGATACATAAGTTATGTTGGCAGCCCTCTAGAATCAGTTAATCACTATTTATGTGTCAAAGCTCAAAGGTTTATATGTTTTTTATATTTCATGTTGTTTTGGTAAAATATAAATACAGTGGTTCGGCCTACTCTTTGGTACTAGAGACTTTCTGACCACTGAATATAAGAGACTGTTCTGTTAAGAGAGGGAGGCAAATATCTCCAGCAAAATATAAAACCAAGCCCACACATACACAAGTGCATGACTCAGAAGGAAGGCAAATGTGTCTACCTCTAAATAAATCATTATGTGACTTTAGATATTTGGCTTATGTCTGCGGCTGCTTAAGTTATGGCAAATGATAAAAAGGCTGGTAACATAAAAATATAGTTGCTGCTTGTGCAGTTCTACATAATCCACACTCCAGAAAATGGCACAGGCAGTGTACTTCTAACCAAAAAATAGCATATAAATTCCTGGAACTCATGGGGGCAGATTCACTAAAGGGCGAAGTGACTAACGCTGGAGAAAATTTTTTAACATTTTTCTAAGTCCCAAAAAACGCTGGCGTTTTTCCTATTTAAAGGGTGATAGACGGAAAAAGATCGTACATGTTTTTTTCGGGTATCCTCCTTCCCCCCTACATTTGCTAACATATGGCACCTAAACTATACTGTGGGCACATGTGTAGGGCATTATAACAACTTTTATATAATTTTATTAAGGTTCCCTGGCCTTGTGTAGTATAATGTATTTGCTGCAGCATACACGTCCATTGTACTTTAACTGCACGCCGTATGCTAATTAGCCAACGCTAGCATAACTTCAAACTGCTGAGTGTAATTTCGCTGGCCTAATTTCGCCAGCGTTCGGTATCCTGTGCGCAACTTCGGATCTTCGTGAATTAGCGTTGTCCAGGTGAATTTACGCCTGGCGAAGTGTTGCGATGTGCGCGAAGCCATCGCTGGCGAATTTTCGCCTGTCAGTGAATTTGCCCCATGGTATGGTAAATATAAGAAACTCACAATGACAACTGCAGTTCTGTGCCATAAACAACAAAATTCCCAGTCTCCAGAATGGGAAGCCATTTGAGGCAATTCCTGCATTTTTGTCTCAATAAAAGGCAAATTTGAAACTCCACAAAAGCTGTGCCTTTTGGTCTTGTTTGTATTTGATCCAAACTAAGATATATTAAATTTTAATTGGAAGCAAAACCAGTCTTTTTGGTTTGTTTAATGTTAAAATGATTTTCTAGTAGACTTAAGGTATGAAGATCCAAATTACGGAAAGATACATCATCCAGAAAACCCCAGGTTCTGATTATTCTGTATAACAGGTACCATACCAAAAATCCCTTTGAGAAAAATAACATCTTGGTAATTAATGACATAACAAAATGTAAAGATGCCAAAGTCAGAAAGGGAAATTCTAGCACTATGCTCTCTGACCCTATTATTATTATTATTCCACATCAAGTCATTTCCCTTTAGTCATAATATTGACTTAGCCGAATGCCCTTCCCATCATTTATGGGAAATAAGGCACCAAGTACAGCACAATTTCATGAGAATGTGTATAATTTGCCTTGATCTAGAGGTGCTGATTAGTTGAACACATTTGTTAGCCTCTCTGTAGAGTATAAACATCCAGAATAAAGATCAGTGCATTGCATACATCTGTGCCATCAGTAAATAGTAATATTTTACTTCAGTGCCAATTTCAATGTTATTCATGATCAAATTCAAAATAAGTGCAAAGACTGAGCCCTAAGGTACTCCATTGAAAGAACTGACCCAGACAGAAAATGGCCCATTCATAATACTTGCTGTTTGATCCTGCAGACAGTTTTCTGTCCAAGTACAAATAGTTGGCTGCACAGTTATTTACTGTACACACTAACCTCCTGCATGTTACTGTAGCATTGGCTTTAGCAACATCTTAGGACTTATTGTTATTCACTGCAAAACTTGTATTTGTGTCAACTTACTCTAAGGCTAATGGCATAGCTAGCATTTTGGATTTTTTGGATAAAATGGGACTGCCTTTCCATAATTCCATACCTATACTTTACTATTTGACCTATGGCTCACCAGGAAAACTCTTAGCGGACCTAGTCATTAATGTGCCCTAGAGTTCACCAAGCTGGTCAGCCTTCCATCTGGTATGGTCCTTCCATCTACTGGGCTTCAGTTACTCCAAGCAAACTAGATAAAGGATAAAAACAACTGAGAGGGGAGCCAAGAACTTAAGATAGAAAGTATTAAAAAAATAATTGTAAGAGGAAAATACATTATTTTTGTGATATGGTCTTAAGCAGATATTCCCAAACGGTGGCTGCCCATGGATGGACCCTAGACAGAAGGCCAGTTGGCATGAAATTCCAGTATGATTGCTAATCAGGATTACTCGGTCTGTGGAATTCTCTTCCCTTGCTGCTTACCCTGTGCCTTATTTATGATGCTGATCATTTCTGTGGGCCCACATGGTCTGATCACCAAACAATATGGTATCATTCAGTAAATGTAAAAATAATATTACAGATTGTGTCATCCAGATTGTGTAGGGAATAAGCACAGCCTTTATCTAATTTTATTTGCAGAAATTTGAAGCACAAGCTTTTGGGGGACATTCGTGTTGTGACAACGAAATGTGTAAGGCTGTTATACATACTTGTACTTCAATAAAGACCTGTTTTTACTACTGCTGCCTGGAGGACTACTCTTTGAGTGCCTACACTTCAAAAAATACAGTGATGTCCGCTCCCATATGCTGAAGGCTTGGGGTAGAGCACCTGAGCCTCCTCTTTCACGTGATAATAGTTTAGTAAATAACCCCCTTAATAAATAAAATAAATCTAATTTGCCATCTAATTTGCTCATTTCCTTATCATTAAAGTGACTGGGTGAGTACTGAATAGGATCAAGTGTAGGAGGAAACATAAAACATTTTACTGATGACAAGACAAAATATACATAACTTAGATACTGTTTTCTATACTGTATTTGGTGCTGAAGAGCCTATGTTAAAATCAATCTGTATCATGAAACTAAAAGAGTAGTGTTAGTTTTAAATGTGTCCCTGTAATAACCATATTTGAAATTTTTCAAGCCATGGGTTCTTTACATTTGGTATATATATATATATATATATATATATATATATATCAAGTTCGTTACACTTGCTACACATTCATTTTGTATTTTATTGCTAACCATGTTTGATTTTGGCTAAGAACGCTCAAAAAATAATTTACATATATCAACATTAAATCCAAAGAAGTATTATGGTCTCTTTGTTTTGGCTGTTTTGTAGCATACTGTTTTCTTCCATTTCTCACAGAACAGTGAGTATGTAACTACCTAGCTTTTCTTCTTTGAAGAATTAAGTTCACAGCCCAGAGCACTAAAAATACAAAACTGCTGGGTACAAGGAGTGAGCTTACCCACATAAGGATACCCATCATGTAATTTGCCCTGAAAAGATTTAAAAGAAGGAATATCTCATTCAGAGCTGTTGGGCTGTAACTATGGGCAAGAATGCCTGGGGGAGTGAGCCAGGAACTGGGAATGACAGGGCCATGACAGGGCTAGGAATGAGGGAACCAGAAGAGGAGGTTAGGGATTATGGGGGTTGTAGTTCCTGGGTTGCTATTGAGATGGGTGGAGACACAAAGGGAAGGAAATTAAGGGAGCATGCTCTTTTACCTTGAACAGATTCTGCCTGCCCTAAACAGAATAAAGGGGGGAGTGTTAGCCTAATGTCACAGCGGGAGGTACTTCCCTAAGGGGGAGCCAGTGAAAGTGGTAACAAGTGTAGGGTGTAACAGGGGTTAGGCCTGGGGCCAAAGTGATGGAAAGAGCCTTGTGGAAGCGGCATGAGTTATGGAGGAAAGCCGCACCTAGGAAGGACAGCAGACGGGCCCCTCGCTATTGGGTACAATTCTTTGCAGCCTTCAGCGGCTATCAGATGTTAAATAAGTTAATAGTTAAATATTTGATAAATGTGGTGGTACATTGCCCTATCCTCAATGCTTTTGGTTTATGTTGGTCGTTATTAATGTGATTTCATAATAAGCTGTGGCCTTTTTCACCCAAGATATCAGATATGGTTGGTTCGTTATTTAAGGAAAGGGGGGCATGCTTGGAGTTGTTGGAAGATTGACACTGCCTCTGTCATGGTATTTGCCATTCCACCGGTGCAAGAGATATCATGTACTGCAAAATGAAACTGCACACACACAGCTTTACATTTCAAGTGCCTTTAAAATATTGAATATTTTGGGATGGGCGAATTTTTTCGCAGCGAAAATGACGCCCATAGACTTGTATGGCGGCGTGCGTCAAAAAAAAAAAAAAAGACGCCGCCTGCAACTTTTCGCATCAAATTCGCCCATCCCTACACAGTATAGAAGGTGCTGGACGGTGCTATTGCTACCATAAATAAATATAGACAGGTACAAAACAGCTTTTATATGGTAGAGAAAAGCATATACAGGTTTTATTTACCTAACTGAAAGTGGTCAATCTTCATGGTGCTGTTTGTCAGAGTTCCAAATATTGTGACAATAGATATTTTCCTGACAGCCATTTCACACACTGCCTCCAAATACTCATCCCGCTGCTGAGAATACATCTTATTCTCTTCTCTTGGTGCAGTTATTAGCTACAGTGGAAAGAAAAGAACAAACACTTATGAGTCTAATGTAACAGTAACGCATATTTTCATATAAACATAGAAATATGTATATATGAATATAGAGGTAAGAAATATCAATTTATCTGGACAACAGGAATCTCTATATTTCAGTTATTTAACTATTTTGTTGTCTAGCACAAATAACAAACACATATTGGGGTAATTTGCTTAATTTACTGTATAAGACATAAGAGCATTTCTATACATATTTAACAGCTTATTTACTCAAGAAGGATGCAGAAAGAACGATGCTCTGCCTGTGTAGAATAGCAGGCCCAAAGTTGTTGACATAAGAAAATTAATTGAGAACTAAAGGTGGCCATACAAGGCCAGATCAGACGTTTTTTTTTGTTTGAAAGATCGTTAAACAAGCTGATGTGGGCAGGACCGCCATCAGAAATCGCAGGGCCCCATACAACAAAATTTCCTAGGCCCTCTGGGCTGCGCCCACCACAAGCCCCACCTACAGGTCCGCCATCCCCACCCCACAGGTCCGCCCCCCAGAACACAGTAAAAAAAAAAAAAAATATTGGTGGCTAGGGTTCCCACATGTTAATAAAAAAAAAAAATATATTGGTGGTCAGGGCCCCCCATAAAAAAACATTTGTGGCCAGGGCCCCCCCATTAGAAACTATTGGTAGCTAGGACCCCACATGAGAAAAGAAAAATTGGTGGCCAGGGTCCCCCCCCGCCACATTATGAGAAAATTGGTGGCCAGGGCCCCTTAAACGTCCATGCCTTCCAGAAGTCAGCAGCTCTCAGAAAGATGGGGGGCCCGGCTAATCAAGTAAGTGTGGCGTGGATGGGCCCCCTTACCCTCAGGGCCCCCTACAACTCTCCCCCCTGTCCCCCCCTGATGGCTGCCCTGGATGTGGGTCCGATTTGGCCACCCACAAACTGGGCCAAATAGGACTTTTACAATTGCTGGTCCTAAGGTCAACCATTGGATTGTCCATTGGGGCCTACTGAGACCCGTTGGCTGAGGACTTAATCTGTCAATGCACTCTCCCCTCTGATGGGATTTTTAAGGCTGCTACATTTAAATTGACAGTTTAAGGTAGGGATACATCAAATCCACTAATCATTTGCGAAAGATTACTAATTTGCATATGCAAATTATTTTGTGACAAGAAGTCCCATAATTTCCCTCCCTGCCCCTAATTTGCATATGCAAATTTGGATTTGGTTTGGCCGGGCAGAAGGATTAGGCCGAATCCTGTTGAAAAAGGCCGAATCCTGAACCGAATCCTGCATTTGGTGCATCCCTAGTTTAAGGGTCATATTTAACAAGCTGTGTAAAATAGTTTATAACAATAAAAACTGTGGAAAAAAAATAGAGTAAAATTAAATTGCAATTATCCATCATCGTTTCTGATATTAGCAGGCAGAAAGTAAAAAGTGGTAATATTTATGTAGCTGTGTATTTTTATTTAGTCCAGATATGCACACCATTAGTTAACACCACTTTAGGGTTGGTATAACCCTTTAATATCATTGAAGCTGAAGAGAAATTCCTGAGTAAATAAGGCTGTAAAAAAGTTGTAAAAAGTAGTGTAATTTAGCAAAGTTTGTATTTGCATTTACACCATGATTACACATGTGGTTTATTCTTATTCCACTTTTTTACATGGCTTTATAAACATTTTAACCCTTGTAAATATTCAGAGTGGAAAGCAAGGGTGACACTAAGGGGCAGATTTACTATGGGTCGAATATCGAGGGTTAATTAACCCTTGATATTCGACTAGGAATTTAAATCCTTCGACTTCGAATATCGAAGTCGAAGGATTTAGCGCAGGAAATTCGATCGATCGATCGAAGGATTATTCATTCGATCGAACGATTAAATCCTTCGAATCGATTCGAAGGATTTTAATCCAACAATCAAATGAATATCCTTCGATCAAAAAAACTTGGGCAAGCCTATGGGGACCTTCCCCATAGGCTAACATTGTGTTCGGTAGCTTTTATCTGCCGAACTAGGGGGTCGAAGTTTTTTTTAGAGAGACAGTACTTCGACTATCGAATGGTCGAATAGTCGAACGATTTTTAGTTCGAATCGTTCGATAGTCGTAGTCGAAGGTCGAAGTAGCCCATTCGATGGTCGAAGTAGCCCAAAAAACACTTCGAAATTCAAAGTTTTTTTAATTCGAACCCTTCACTCGAATTTAGTAAATCTGCCCCTAATTCTTGCTACAGGTGCATTGTTTAAAGGGGTTTTTCACCTTTAAATTAACTTTTCGTATGATGTAGAGAGTGATATTCTGAGACGATATGCAATTGGTTTTCATTGTGGTTTCTGACTTTAATTCAGCAGCTCTCCAGTTTGCAATTTCAGCAATGTAGTTGCTAAGGTTCAGATTACCATAGTAACCATGCACTGATTTGAAGAGACTGGAATATGAATAGGAGAGGGCCTGATTAGAAAGACGAGTAATAAAAAGTAGCATTAACAATAAATTTGTAGCCTTACAGAGCATTTGTTTTTTTAGATGGGGTTAGTAACCCCCATTTGAAAAATGGGATGAGTGGCAAGAGAGGGAGACATTAAGTATTCTTCTTCTGCCCCCACCAGTCCCCTCACTTGCACATTATTCAATGCCCAGGTTCAATATCCCTATAAGGCACTTTGGAACTCTTTTTTCCAGTGTTCTCTGTGTACCTGCCTCAGCCACAGCTATTGGTATATTCAGGCAGCAGGAAAACAAATAAAACATATTTAATTAATTTTAGGTTCAGGAAATACACAGCTATCTCTGCTAATTGTACATACATGAATTACCTAATACAGTGGCCAAACACAACCTTAGTGAAAATCCAGGGGCTACTGGATCAGTGACAGCAAAGCATATATGGATGTATGATCATAGTAAGATTGTAAGTTAGGTTGAAAAACAGACACACATCCATCAAGTTCAACCTTTTATGTCTATATATTACCTGCCTAGGTGCTAATTGATTCAGAGGAAGGCAAAAACTTCTGTTAATGTGTTTTTTCACTGTACAACGCTCAATTGTGTCCTCTCCATTAAACAAGTCTACCCCTCCCGCCCTGGTCCTTGCATTGGAGGTATATCTGGGGAAATTGGGTTACAGCACACCCAGATTCTGCCTTTAGTTAGTAGCAGTTAGAGTACATCAAGGAGGAAAGTATTCCATGCTTCTAATGATGATCCAGGTCTTAGAATGTTTAGGTAATGTCACACAATGCATGACCTTATAGCCATACCTGAAAAATCAATCACTGCATTTCTGTAGAAGCATAGACATTTTCTGTCTTACTTTCTCCGATCCATTGCACCTGTGCGGACTAGAACAGAAGACTGAAGAAGCCAAAGAAGATGGCAAATTCTTATATTGTACCCCCAGGTGGGACTAATGCATTCACATAAAGCAGAATAAATCACATTTCATTGCATTCAGCCCAACTGTAACCAACAGCCCCACCTCGGTACCCAAAATCATCCAATACATTGTGCCTTAAAAAAGTCTTCTGAGCTGAAATGTTCCCCTGTGTCCCTCAGGTAGCTGTTCAACTACAGCACTATCTAACTCTCCTAAGAAAAGAGATTTTTTTTTTTAAAAAAATAACACATAATTGGGGGTACATTTCCTTCCTTAAATTTCAGCACCTGATATAAATTTATTATAAAAATATTTAACCAGATGCAAACAGTCACGCCTAGCTGGAACAACCGTAATATAAAGTAGGCTAATGCCAGCATAGGGGCAGACACTACATACATTACATAATTACATACAGTAACCTGCTGTACAATTTGACAAACCTTAAAGCCGCATTATCATTTCAAAAATAATAACAGTCATAAACTAAAAGTAACTAAACAATAGAAACCTTTACCTAACCCTTAAAGGAAAACTAATCCCTAAAAATGAATATGGCTAGAAATGCTTTTTGTTAAATATTGAATATACTGAACCAACCTAAAGGTTCAGCATTTCTATAGCACTTATGACCAAGCCTCACAGGATTCTTGGATTTTGTTAGGAGTGTCTGCGACATGCACATGCTCAGTATGCTTTGAGCAGCCACTGGGAAGCTAATCTTCGGGGTTGTCACAAATCATTAAGCAGAAAATGCTTGTCATATAAGCAGATGCTGCAGGACTGATAATTAAATTCAGATGCTATATGCGCTGGCTTATGAGCTGCCATGTACCAATAATTATTTACTAATCAGCTTCAGTTTTATAATGTGACATTTATATTATATATATTCAGTATATTGTGCTGGTCCCTAAGCTCAGTGACAGTAGCCCAGAGCATGTGCTGTGAATCAGCAAAAAGAAGATGGGGAGCACTGGGGCATCTTTGGATCCACAGATCTTTACTGATAAATAGCTGTGGTTGCCTTGGACTGGTATAGAAGCCCAAAACATAATGTGCACCATACTACTGCTTTAGCTAAGCTTATGTTTTCATTTAAGCTTTGCAATGTATTACTTAAGTAATGCTTTTAAGATGAAGAACAGCAATATCCTCTGTAACTATTTGATTGGCTAACGCTTTTACCAGTTTATACCATAAAGGACAAGGAAGGGGTTAATCTCTAAGGACTGTCAACCCCTGCACATTTGCAGTAGAGTAAAATAGGAGCCAAGGCAACCACAAAAGATCTCTGGGTCAAGGCAGAATATTGTGGCACTATGCTCAGCTGTATGGTCCCCTGGGCTTTGTGCGCACCACAATTTGTTGTGTGCAGTGGTCTCAAAATGTGTGTGCGCATGCAAGAGCACACATCTTAGAGCAGGGATCCCCAACCTTTTGAACAATATTCAGCAATATTCAGAAGAAAAGGGAGTTGAGGAGCAGCACTTGCATGAAAAATGTTCTTGGGCTGCCAAATAACTGATGTGATTGGCAATTTAGTAGCCCCCATGTGGATTGTCAACCTGCATTGAGGCTCTATTTGGCAGTGCACCTGGTTCTTATACAACCAAAACTTTCCTCCAAGCCTGGAATTCAGAAATAAGCAACTGCTTTAAAGCCACTGGGAGCAACATCCAAGGGGTTGGAGAGCAACATGTTGTTCATAAGCTACTGGTTGGGAATCACTGCCTTAGAGGGAACATTGGTCTCATACCTGTATTACTATGGCATTTAGTTACAGTTAGCAGAAAAAGTTTATATTTGATGTGTGCTGTGTGCTGATATTTGGAAAAAAAAAAAAAAACACTTCTTAGACTAAAAACAGACACATCTAGGGGCCCATTTACTTAGCTCGAGTGAAGGAATAGAATAAAAAAAAGTTTAATTTCAAATGGTTTTTTTGGCTACTTTGACCATCGAATTGGCTACTTCGACCTTCGACTACGACTTTGAATCAAACGATTTGAACTAAAAATCATTCGAATATTCGACAATTCGATAGTCAAAGTACTGTCTCTTTAAAAAAAAATTTGACCACCTAGTTCGCCACCTAAAACCTACCGAAGTCAATGTTAGCCTATTGGGGAAGGTCCCCATAGGTTTTGCAATCTTTTTTTGGTCGAAGAAAAATTGTTTGATCGATGGATTAAAATCCATCGAATTTTTCGTTCGATCGAACTATTTGCGGTAAATCCTTTGACTTCGATATTCGAAGTCGGAGGATTTACATTCGACAGTCGAATATCGAGGGTTAATTAACCCTGGGTAAATCTGCCCCCTAGTGTGAAAATACACAGAAGCATGCTTGAATTGCTTTGATGGGTGTACACTTACCAGCAGTCTTCTTTTTCCTTCAAAATTTGAAAGCAATGTTGCTAATGATCTTTTGGGGCTTTCAACAAATACTTTTTTCTCTGGTTTAATAAATCCATCATTATCATTTTTGCCAGTCTTCTTGTTCTTTTTATTGCGATCTTTTTCAGGTTTATCTTTCTTCTCGGTTTTGTCCTTCTTTGCCTGCTTCTCTTTTTTGGGGGGCTTATCTATTTTTTCGCTCTTTTTTTTCTTTTTATCTGTTTTCTCTAGTTTTTCCTCTTTTCTTTGATCTTTTTCCTTTTGCTGTGGAACATTTGATGGTTCTACAGTATAATCAACGTGGGGGGTAGTAGCTTTGCCAGTGTCAGTTTTTTCTTCATATTCATTATTTAATATTTTATCCACCTCTTTTTTTTTGGATGGCTTTGTCTTTGTAAATTTCTTTTGATTCTGTGTGACATCATGTGTGCTATGAACCTTTCTGTCTGTCTGGTTATCCACAAACTGTGCTGTGTTTGCTTTGGTAGTTATCTCTGTCCTGGTTGTTGAAATAACTGGAGCCTCTGTATGGAGTGCCACTTTATTTGCTCTACTTGTAGTAGAATGACTCTGTACATACTGTCTATTTCTGTTCTTATGAGTTCTCACAGGGGTGTACCGACTTTGCGTGTCTGGTTCTTTTGTTGTTTCAGACTGGATGACATGTCTGTGAAGCTCTGGAGTAGTAAACATTTTAGCTGTCCATATTTTCTGTGTTGTTGGACTCACTGTTGTAGACATAGTTGTGGGTGGCCTTGATGCTGTAGTTAGTATTTGTGTAGTTGCCTTTGGTGATGGAAAAACTGTTGTTGCTCTAGTTGTTGATGACTGTGTTGGAGGTGCAATTGATTTCCTTGTAGGTTTCAGTCTGGAGAATCGCGTAGGCATTACAACAGTCTTCTTTGTCTCCTGTTTTCTTGATGATGTTTGGATGGTAACACTAGATTGTGTAGGTTTTACATTTTTTGTGCTGCTACCCTCAGTCTGTCCATCTTCTTGTACCTGTCCTTCAACTCCAGCAGCCTTACATTTTTGCACAAAACCTTTTTGTCTAAGTTTCTCTATGCGTCTTATAGGGCTTTGGTCAACAACCTCATACATAGCTTCCAGACGTACTGGATAAGGATACTTTTCTTCTACTTGTAAAGTCTTTTTAAGAAGAACCATACCAAATTTTCCTTTTTCTAGCTTTAATGAATTCATCAACTTTGGTATAAGAGATTTGTCCAGAGTCTGTTCCATAATTTTCCCTTCGTTAGTAATTCTTCTTATTGTACCCCCTTCCTCACCTTCTTCATGAAACATTATTATTTGTTGAATATGCCTTTCAGCAAGTTCACAGTACACATCATTTTTCAATAGACTCATCATGAGCCTGTAGTAGCCATCAGATGCATGTGGAGCAGAGATGATCCAAACTCTATTTTTTCCAGCAAAACTTGCAAGGATATTTGGAGAATTCGAAGTGGAAGGAAAACGTGCCATTCTTGACCGCACAGCTGTTCCACTATCATCTTTTACCATTCGCATTGCATTTCTGTTACCAGCATGTCTCCGACCCTGATTTTCATCTGTTTTGTGTCTTTGACCTTCATCATTTAACATACTTTGAGACAAACTGCTTTTAAATTCATCTTTGTTATTCTGAAAAACATGAGGTCTTGCTTTAGGATAATGTCTTTGAGAATGAATTGCTCTTCTTGCAGAAGAACCTGGGTTGATGACTCTGTGTGATGTCCTGTGCTCTTCAACATCTTCAGTGTCCCTACTTGAGGTTGTCCCTTGTGATATATCCGAAGAGCATACTAGCCACACTGTTACCAGAATAATTGGTCGTAATATTACTATCCAGTTCATCATGTACTTGCCTGCATCATACAGAAAAGAAATTTAGAAACAAAATACTATAAAGTATGTAAATAGTTACTTATGTCATACTGATTTTGGCATAAGGTTGATACAGGTATGGGACCTTTTATCCAGAACTCAGGACTTGGGATTTTCTGGATAATGGACTCTTCCGTAATTTGGATCACCGTAAAGTCTATTAGAAAATCGAGCAAACATTAAATAAACCCAATAGGCTGATTTTCCTTCCTATAAGTATTAATTATATGTTAGTTTGGATCAAGTACAAGTACTGTTTTATTATTACAGAGAAAAATCATTTTTAAAAATGTGGATTATTTGGTTAAAATGGAGTCTTTTGGAGACCGACTTTCCATAATTTGGAGCTTTCTAGATAACGGGTTTCCGGATAACAGATCCCATACCTGTACTTACATATTTTATTATAGTCTTTATAAATAAGACCACATTAGCAAAATTTTATCCAGATATTCAAAATTACTGTTGCTATCAACTTTGCCCATACACGGGCCCATGTAAATAAAGTAACCCTACTAAGCAGGTATATTGAGCTACAATAGACAAAGACTTCTTTAGGGATCAAACATAGATCCCTGGAACATAGAAGAGCCCTGTAAAGTGTGGTGGAAAGTGGTGGAAAGTTCAATGGCATGCCATATATAACTGCTCCAGGCTATTGACACTGCAGCAGCACCCGTAACAGTGGGATAATAGCATCTGGGAAGGTATTCTGTCTATGGCATAATGGTATAGAAGAGGACAAAAAAAACTTGATGCTGTAAAGTTGTTGCGCAGCCTATTATTCATTTGTCATTGACTTAATATTCCTACCAACAGCTCAAAGCAACAGGATGGACAGTCTAGCATCCTGACTATGTTTTGCCAGGCTCTCCCACTTCTAAAAGGCATTCCTCAATAACCATGTAAGGCTATGCCATTAATTTATTTCTGGGAGCAGGTATAATTTTTCAGTTATACCTTTCCTGTATTATAAAGTCTACTGTCAGGAATGGATTATGGCCCTCAATTAAAAGCATCACAATTGGGGTAAAATGACCTATGATTACATGTGGTCACACACGAAATGCGTTAGGTGTCTGCTACTGTATGTGAAATAAAAAAATAGTTGATGCAACATTATCTCCCCTTGCTATGGGTTCGGGCTCAGCACCTGGACCATCATCGGAGAGCGGTGAGTGACCCTGATTTTGAACAGTACAAGAACAGTCACTTTGTGGTTACCTGCTGAAGTACCCCTAGCCTTATAATCCCACTATATCAATCATGGTAACATTTTAAAGGGGTTGTTTACCTTTGAGTTAACTTTTAGTATGACGTAGAGAGTGATATTCTGAGACAATTTGCAATTGGTTTTAATTCTTTATTATTTAAGGTTTTTGAGTTATTTAGCTTTTTATTCAGCAGCTCTTCCATTTGCATTATAAACAATCTGGTAGCTAGGATTCAAATTACCCTAGCAACCATGCATTCATTTGAATAAGAGACTGGAATATGAATAGGAGAGGACCTTACTCGAAAGATTAGCAATAAAAAGTAGCAGAGCATTTGCTTTTTAGATGGGGTCAGCGACGCCCCTTTTGAAAGCTGGAAAGAGTCAGAAAATAAAAAGGCAAATAATTATAAAACTATAAAAAATAAATAATGAAAACCAACGGAAAATTTGCTTAGAATTGATCATTCCATTATATACTAAAAGTTTATTTAAAGGTGAACCACACCTTTAACGTGAACAACCCCTTGGTTGAGTTGGTGTGCATACTAGGGATGTACTGAATCCAGGATTCGGTTCGGGATTCGGCCAGGATTCGGCCTTTTTCAGCAGGATTCGGATTTGCAAATTGCATATGCAAATTAGGGGCGGCAAGGAAATTGTGTGACTTTTTGTAAGAAAACAAGGAAGTTAAATTTGTTTCCTCTTCCCACTTGCATATGCAAATTAGGGTTCGGATTTGGTTCGGTATTCGGCCGAATCTTTCACAAAGGATTCGAGGGTTCGGCCGAATCCAAAATAGCCCTAGTGCATACCTGCGTATATACCAGTCATGTACAAATATAATAAAGCCCTGCTGACAAGCTGAACTTACCTCTACTTTACTGCTTTACTTTTCTTTCTCTGCCCCGACTACATGTTTATTTGAAAGCTACTAAAAGTTGTACTGTAGAGTCCACCAACATCTTATGCCAAGAGTGCCCAAAAGGTGGATAATGATCTTACATTTGATCTTTACCATTAGATAACAGCAGTATACCACTGTCCACAAATAGTTACACTGCCCTTTTGTGTATTCAGATTTTACATAAAATGGCTTGCTATTACATTTAGGGTAAGGACACACTGGACGATTTGTCGCCAACGTTTTAAAAAAGGAAATCGCGGCGACAAGACGATCGTCTTTTTTGAACAGACGATTCACAGCGACTATTGACACAGAGCGATTTGTATCCCATTACTCTGTGCGGTACGTGCTCCACCCAAACCGGAAACGGTTTGTGCTTCCCGCTGTAACCTGGCGTCTTTGCGTTCTTGCATCATTGCGTTCGCATTGTAATTTGAATACAATTGCTGCTACTTATCTGTATGTGTGTGCGTGTCTAGGAGATTTCAGTGCTTTTCTAAGTACATGCTATTTCTGATAAATCGCTCGGAAAAGGGTCTTGGTGCGTTTTGGAGCTACAGGCGATTCAAAAACGCGCTGTGGGCACAGGAGCTGGCGTCTTTCATTTGGTTTTGTTCAGAGACAAAACGAGCGATATGTCGCCGCGATTTGCTTTTTAAAAACGTTGGCGACAAATCGTCCAGTGTGTCCTTACCCTTAAATACAATCATTGGGATAACAATAACAATATGTGGGCTAAGTTTAGTGACGTTATAGCATCAGAGTCTGCTATCTCAACTTTTAGAGGATACTGTAACTTTATGCCAGAATAACACACTAGTAAAGTCTGGGAACCTCCATCGTAAATGTTACACAGGCATTTCCACTTGTTCTGTGAAAAAATACCAGTCTTCCTGACATTTTATCTTTCTGCCCTATTAATAACATTGGCATCAAGCAGCATTTGTACATCCCCACCAGTAAAATATCCAGCCAGGTGACAACCCTAGCTACACATCAGCTATGATAAAGAAAGAGCAGGAATGATAATGATTAGAACTATTTTTGACAGGCCTTCATTTTGCCTTGTCCAAAGTGAACAAAATACAGGAGACCAGGCATTCTTGCCTCCATGTTTTTTTTTACCTCTCTTATGTATATTTTCCTATAAATGGTTCCATATTGAAGGAATCAATAAGTTAAGACTCAGGAAATCTATTTTAAACAAAAGACGGGGGTAAAACTGTAGCTAGAGAATGATCTCTTCTGGCTGCAGGTTTATAATATGAAACATATTACCGTTTGGTGCTGTAACATGACACGTATAAAGTGATAGATTTCTGTGACAAACTTCTGTTTTTCAGAATATTCCTATAAACCCTTCAGACTTCAGGAAGGCATAATTCCTGAGGTGCTCAAGGGATAATTTGGTTTTTAACCCTTTTCGAACATTTTACAGAAGTTTCTGTTTAATGTGCATCGAATTGAAGTGATGTAGCAGCCGTGTGGAGTAAATTACTCCACCCCGCCATGACTGCTGCCAGCAGCGTGAATTTTTATTAGTACAAGCCAACTAAGGTGTAAGGGAATTTTTATAAGCGGTGCCGGTTAGAGGAACAATGACGCTATACACGTATAGTAACATATAGAAATGTATTGATACATTACCAGATGAACTATTCTTGCATGTGCAGTTTCCTTTATTTTCCCATCAGACTGACAGGATTTATTTTCATTTGCACGGCTCACTTCCGTTGTTTTAGTGTCGCACTATAGACATGAGAAAGTATGGGAAGAGAGACTTCGAGAGTTCTCCCAGACTCAGAACAACACAAGCAGCTATGTCCTGAAACTTAGAGACAATGTTCCATGTTTGGAAGGAAAGGGATGTTATTAGTAATTGTTTCTAATTCTCTCCTTGTCACCCCCATAACCTGCATCTGACTCATCTCGTCCTTACCCTCCCCCAACATTTTTTTGCGTCTTCATCACTACAGCACAGAATGTTTGGTTTCCTGTAATCTTTTAGTAGTCTCTGTGTATTGGCTCTGAGAACAAAAGCGACAATGTTACGCCCCTAGTTTGCCATCAGCTGTACCAATAAAGCGCACTCACATGAAAGTATGTTTGTTGCAGATGGTATTATAATGGGTGACTGGTATATACAGTATATGATTCCCATAAATTAATGCAAAGTCAGCTAAGCTCACGTTAGTAGACAGATGAAGAGGAAACACGTTGCTTGCATTCTAAACATTGCGCTGAAATAGACCCAGTGACATGTACACAGCTGTGTTGTACTACAATTCCCAGCAGCCACTGAAAAACTCAGATTTAAAAGCTTCCTGAAGGTTAAAAGTTTGTGACACCCAGTAGCATCATATTGTATGGCTGCTAAATGTACCTGATGCTCCCAGATCATATAGTCTGTAGTTATATAATCTTAATAAAAATCTAAATTTGTGTTTGCACTTTAACACTTTGGCAACCTGAGCTCTTTTTACACGTGGCTTACAACTTTGCTCTGACCTATGATGCCCATGAGCCACACAGACTAGTGGAAATGTTTTTCCCTCTCATAGTATAACAAGATTTGTATTTCGAAAGACAGAGCAACATCCCAATTTAGAAAGCATTTGAAAGACTAAAAAAAAATAAAGAAATAATGGTTAATTACCTGGTGTTTTTTTTGTAATTAAGCATCCATATCTGTTCTTTAGCAAGGCCAAGCTGCCCTTTCAGTCCATGTGCATTCAAACTGTTGTAATCCTCTGTGTCATGCTAGTTTCTTGGTCCTTCTTTGTTTCCACCAAGGATGACTAGGGGTTAATATACAGTAATGCAGTTACAAACCCAAAGGAAATTATATAAGTTTTATATCAGAGAATAACGTTCTTTTCTCCTTTGGCTATTTTTTTCTTTACTTTTTTACTTACTTTAATAGTTGGGTTTCATGTAAGGAAATTTAGCTGTGCTCCAAAGCAAATAGAGAACAGCAGCAGCTACTGCAAGTTAGGGAAGAATTTAAGTGATCAGCCCAACACCGCCTCCTGCCCAACTAAAGCACCAAGGCAGGGCTTAGGGCTGAAATTTCTAAGGGGGCTGAGACATTACACATCATCAGCAAGCACTTTAGGAAAGGTTGATTGCATTACACAGCTGTTCTCTTAAGGAACTGTTCTTCTAAGCTTTTAAAAACTCCATAGAATGTGTATAAGTATGTATATGATAGGCTGCTACACGTTGTCCACTTGTCATCAAGACAGATTTGTTTCAAAAATATTCTATTGATTTTATTCCAGCCAGGGTACCAGCCCCAAAGAGTTTACTTATCCTCCTTGTGCTTGGGTTGCATTCCTCTGGGTACTCCGGTTAACTGCCACACTTCAAAATCATACAGGCTTCACAGTGTGTGTGAATTTGAATGCAATAGGGACCTTAGATTGTAAGCTCCTCTGGGACAGTAGTGATTTGCGGGTCTGGAAAAACTCACCCCGCACCCAACCTTAACCTGCAAAACCTTATAACGTGCGCTGGACCCTAAGCCACAAAAAGTTTGCATTATGGGGCCCAAGCCCAACCCTTACTTGTTTCATATGCTACTTCTGTGTGTGCCTCTACTTACAAGACAGGGTCTTCGGGAGCAGAGAAGGCGTGTGCTTCCTTAGTCTGAACCGCACCCAACCCTAACCCACAATGGTTGGCCAAATTTCAACCCAAACCCACCCAACCGGCAGTAAACTTGCAGGTTTCAGGTCAACCCACACATCACTATGGGACTGATGTGAATGATATATAATTTCTGTAAAGCGCTATGGAATAAATTGGGGTTTAATGCTGATAATAATAATATTGATCTGTCCAAATGAAAACAAGTCTGAAACTTTAAATTCAGATATGAAAAACAAAATTGTACTGTCTGAATCAAAGGCAAAGAGGTGATGTTATTAACAAGGATAAAGGACATGCAGATTAGTAAATGTAGAGGGTGCTCTAATGTTTATATATATAAAATCCATTTTACTATAAAATTATTATTTGTTACATAAACAGCATGACTAATATTAGTATTAATATTTGTCATACCCCCATAGCACACTTTTCTGTCTATTTATCTATCTAGGGATACCCCTATAGTTCCTATGCTACAACTTTACAAAGGAATCCATAAGAGGCTAGTGTTGTGTTGAGTCTGACCCTCAACACAACACTAGCTTTAAAAAAGCTCTAGTCTAAAGTTGATTAAACACTCCAAAACATAGCAAAATTCACCAAAACTGAAAGTTTTTGGTGGAGCTCCTCCATCTTCAACAGAGAAGAGTGAGGGCTCCAAACTAAGGTGAAATTTGGGGTGAATGTTAATTTGCTGCACTGATTACTACTGATAACAAAGGCAGCCTTTGCAACCCGCAACCAATATATATTTTAAGATGTCTGCATACAAAAATGATCTTTTGTACACAGTTAATCTTAACAGTGTGCAAAGAAATACAAGAACGTGCTCAGCTGTACAAGCATACATTGTATGCTAAACAATATGGTGGATGCACTGGTAGCAAAAATTGTTTGTTTGCAAGAGTGAAGAGATAGAGGAATCAAATAACTTTAACTGGAAAATATTTTATTCTTTGCAAAAATTTAATAAAGCTGTTTGCATATCCAGAAAGTATTTAGCATTCCCACCCACCAGTGGAAGAAAAATAAGAATGTTTAGTGCTGCTTGCAATGTAAAATCATTTGCTGGCGAATATTACATCGCTAAGCAAAGGTTAGTGTTACCACCTGCTCTGGAGTTTCATTAAATAAGTGACAAAATACACTTTGTGATTACTAGATTTTATTACATACATTGTGAATGTTCGCAAAAGCCATTTAGTTGCAAACTTTGCAAGGAAGTAGTTGAGGTCTGTAATTAGTCTAAAACTATGAGAACATGGTTGGGTTTTTTTGTGATACTCAAACATATTACATTCACCCAAACATTTATTACACCTTGGCCATGGAAACAGTTCTAATTAGAATATTCTCCACCTAAAACCTGCCGAGTTAATTTACAAGTCAATGGCAGAGGTCTATTGAACCATTTGAATATTTTAGAACACACACCAAAAACATACCAGACCCTTCATTATAGTGATGCTCACACTAATAAAACAAAAACACAGTATCATCTTGGTAATTCAATGGTGGCGACATTTCTCTCCAAAACTCCCTATTTTCAGCAGGCACAAGTTTTAGCTTTAAGACTAAGGAGCATCTGAAGTTGCTTGCTGAAAGCTTTTTCTTATACAGGCGTACGGCAACCTGACATGCTAAGCACTACTATGGGGTTTTGTAATAAATGGGACAAATTGTGATACAGGTAAAGTCTCCAATAGATTCTGGCAAATGTCAGAGGGTCTACTGTTAGATACCATAGACAGTTAGTGGGCTGATAGGGGGCTGGTTGGGCCTCTGTGAACCTGAAAAGCCAGGGCCTGTTTTGAATCTCAGTCAAGGCCTGAATTTACTATGGGTTATTGCACCTGGGCAAAATGTTATAATATGTGGGTGCAATGTTTCAATGTGAACTAAGGTCCTGGGGAACGACAACACTTTGTTAATAAAGTGGTAGTATCACTTTAAACGTGATGTAAACACTGCTAACCATGACTTACCCTAATATTGCTGGACTACAACTCACAGCATTATTGATCACATTATCAATAATTAAATCATACTGGGGGGCTGAGGTCCATTTACTTTATAACTGAATTCTTAAAGCACATGGGTTTTGATTTCCACACACACTGTAGCACTGCTGTACAAAATAATGATGACCTGAAGTTATAAACCATTACATGAAGTCTAGCAGGAATCCGAACAGCTGGTATATGCATTTTACAGTTCTCAAATACAGACCTCAAGAGATCTGTTTAGCCAAATCTTTCAAAATCATGTACAAAAAGAAACACAAGTTATAATATTTTCTTGCCTGTGTTTTTCTAAACCTGGCCACACACTGGGAAATGAACATGCTGTCTGATCTATCTGTCTACAGTCAAATCACTGGAGGTATGCAGTCACCATCTGCCTACAGGTCAGTATGTGACCTTGCAGTCTAATGTAGAGTGCAGCAGAGGTAGGCCTAGCCAGACAGAAAGGCAGAACATTTTGGATAAACACTGTCTTTATGGTCAAAACTGAATTATTGGTGCTTCTTCTTCTTCTTCTTGTTAATAATAATACCACTGTTATATATTAATATAGCACTGTTTAGATGTGGAAGCTAGAAAAAAATATGTAGAATTCCTCCCTGGAGAGCTGGAGTAAAGTGTATTGAGTAGTGCTGTGCTAAGCATCCATCTATGATATTGCTGGACTACAGCTCCCAGCATGTTTCAAAGATTATTTAAAATTGACTCTTTTGCACCCCCTAACTTTCCAAAGTAGGAATCTCAAACTTACAAATGCAAAACGAATTTCTGGTTAGAATCTTCTCTACTAGTGTTAAGCCATACTGACCTTGGCAATATTACATTTCAGTCAAACATGATATATATCTGCTGTTTAGAGCTAGAAAAAAATACGTCTTCAGCAGCAATTGTATCATAGACAAGAGGGTCAAGTATAAACAGAAGAGGCAGAATATTTGTTCTTGAGACAACTATACCACAGGTCCTAGAGGAAGAGCTTTAATGTGCAATGTTGCTTTAAAAATCCACCTGTGTGGTTTCTGGACTACATCTCCCATAATGCTTGAACCCTTGTTGCGCATGCTGTAGAATAATGGGAGTAGCAGTCTTGCAACATTACGGTACAGCAATACTGAAGACTGATGGTTGTACCCATGAAGTATTCATAATATTTTGGCTTAAGCTGGAAGTTGCAGTTTAGCAACATTTGGTTTGGCACAACACTACTAAGAAATTTTATATGTGGTCCTGCCATGGTTTGCATTGCTGCCTGGCAGCACTGGGGCCCTAGGTTTGATTCCAGTGACAGCACTATTAGCAAGTTTGGATGTTCTCCCTGTACTTGCATGGATTTACTTCCATACTTCAGAAAAAATGTTAATTAGATCCTGATTAACTTGACCAAGATGTGTGTGAATGTGATAAAAGACATTAGACTGTAAGCTCCATTAGGGCAGTAAATGATGTATAATCTTGTTCATCAGAATCAAAGACTTTTTCCAAATGTTTTCCATTTTTTAGTTTTTACTGTTTTTTCCAAAATCTAAGTTTAAATTTTAAGGTTCCTGTCTCTGGTGTTTGAGTCTGGCAGCTCAGTAATTCAGGTGCAGATTCTGAACTGATTTGCAACATTTAGTTGATACATTTCGCAGCAGCATCTCTGGAGTATTAGCAACTATTGTATCAATTCTAACAGCTGGCTTTAATGAAACTCTTCTCAGCAGTGACAGAGATAAGAAATGTATCAAATGTTTAAATTTAGAACAGTTTAGAGGGTCGGCGCCCCCCCAAAGCAGATTTAAGGTGGCCATTCACGGAAAGATCCGCTCGCAATGTCGCCAAATGAGCGGATCTCTCCCAGATATGCCCACCTTGAGGTGGGGGATATCAGGCTGATATGATCGTGGGCCCTAGGGCCCAACGATCGGATCCTAACGATGGGTAACGGGTGGTCGGATCACGGAACACTATCAACGAACAGAAGCGGCCGCGATCCGACTGGATTTTTAGTCCCGTCCAATTGACATCTGGCAGACTTTTGGCCAGATATCGATCCGGGAAGCCAGTCGAAGGGCCCCATACATGGGCCAATAAGCTGCCGACTCGGTCTGTTGGCAGCTTTTATCGGCCTGTGTATGGCCACCTTTAGAAGGGTGAAAAATCTGACTTTATAATTCAATATTAGAAAAATGGTCACGGATAGAAAATAGAATGTAATTGGAAAAAGTCTTCATTTCTGGTGAACCATCTGAAACCAACTGAACTGCAAAAAGTTTTGGAAGGTGAAGAACCCCTTTAATAGAATCAAAATATTTAACAAAGTCCCTGACCCACTTCTCCCATTAGCATACTAGCAGACATAACATACAAGGATGTTGGCCAAACCCTACCATACTGGTCATATCGTTATCCAATCAAATTTTCTGTTTTGTGGCAATTAACACCAGTGTATTTGCAAAGGGTCCCAAAGCAGGAAGAAACTGCAATGGAGATCCAGACAAAAAGCAGGCATAAGGCAGTAGTTTAAAGGGAACTGATTAACTTAGTTGCTCTGTGTGTGGCCTTCTCAAGACTTTGATGACTGAAAACTTAACGTCACCTAATGTGTTCACCATATTGTCCTACAAATACAGAGAGCATTTGCTGGGTTGCATTTAATGGTTCAGCTATTTTTCTAACCCCTTTAAGACCCTTTTTGGCTTTGTGATAAGGTAGGGAGAGGTGCTCAGTATGTAATACACACTTATGTGTTTTCCTATTATTTTCTATGACTGAATAACTGCAGAACATGTGTGAAGCAGACAACAGATCTGTTAATCTTCATTTTTGTTTCTGCTGAAAAAACATTTACCTCAGCCAATGACACTTAAACAAACATATTTGGTCATTACAACAGTTCAACCACAGATTTTTTTTCCAGTTCAGCTAATTCTATGTTCCATGCATTCCTTGTCATTGCCTGTGAGGCATGCAGAGCTCAATGGATAGTCATTATGGGGGAATGTTTGGCCATTTGGTAACACATTTGAGTTATACCAGGCATATGTCACAGTATAGAATTATTGTAGCCAGATGTTTTATCCTTCACCTTCTGGTCTACAGTTGCCCAGAGAAGTAATTTAGCCTTCTACAAAACTGGGGACTGTGTGACAGCCAGCTATTGTTCTAATTTATACTGTAGTGTTTTCCCTTTGGCTTGTACCTGCCAATTAGAGCCCACGTGGTGTTTCACATATATGATATAAGTTAAGAAGCCAACAGTGAAATTCTTTGCTGAGCATGTGGTGTTGCTGTTTGGGAAGTCACAAACAAGGGCACTAGTACTGGCAGCAATAAGTACTGGAAACATTTGAGACTTGGCACCTCTACATACACACACACACACACACAAGCTAGCAGTATTTATAAGCTACGGAGACAAATAGGGGCAGATTTATTAAGAGTTGAATAGTAAATTCAAATTCGAATTTCCAAATTGTTTTTTTTGGTGTCAAAATTCATACATTCGATTTTTAATCCCCCAGTTCAAATGTAAATTCAAATGTGAGATTTATGACACCTCGGCCATGCAAACAGTTGTAATTCGAATATTCGCCACCTAAAACCTGCCAAGTTCATTTACAAGTCAAAGGCAGAGGTCTGTTGAACCGTTTGAATATGCTAATTGCCTTCCTAACATTCAAGTTTTTTTCGGAGGGAATTAGATTTAAATTTTTGGGTCAGGACCCATATATATATATATATATATATATATATATATATATATATATATATATATATATATATATATATCCAGGCCGGAACTATGGGTAGGCAGAAGAGACATGTGCCTAGGGTGGAAAAGTGGAGGGGCACCAGGCAGGAACCTCTTCTGCCGCTTTCCCCCTAGCGCAGACCCCTGTGTCTCCAATCTTGGCAGCTCCTTCTTTCTCTTTATCATGTGCTTGTGCTCTTCCACGCATATGCATGCCCACCTGTGCTTGTGCTCACACTCCCCGGCAACAATGGTGTCCTCTGTGCGCATGTGCATGTACTCCCTTGAGAAGGGGGGGACGTAGCTGGCCGGGTTGCCTAGGGCGCCCAGCCAACTTGATCTGGCACTGATATATATACTGTAAATATAACAACAGTTGAAAACATCAGCATACTGCCCCCACAATACAGATTTAGGTATTTTGATAAGGCAGACAGAACACATGAAAAAAGCAATGTGTTAGTAAGAACATATATAAAAAAAAGAAAGTGATGCGATCAGCATCGGAGCTCACCCGGTAGCGCTGTGCTTTTCTGGTCGCAGCCCATACGAGACGCCGGCCACTTCCCGCCGGTATTCAGTGTAAATGGAGAGTATTCTCGTCACTGTCGGCGCTGATCCAGGACACGGCACACGGACAACAGCGTCAATGTAAAAAGGTTGGCTTTATTTGAACACACACATACGGTTGTGGATTATAACGGTGGATACACAAGGCTGTCGGACTTACGCGTTTCTTGCCGGATCTCCCGGCACTTCCTCAGAGTCAAGACTCTGAGGAAGTGCCGGGAGATCCGGCAAGAAACGCGTAAGTCCGACAGCCTTGTGTATCCACCGTTATAATCCACAACCGTATGTGTGTGTTCAAATAAAGCCAACCTTTTTACATTGACGCTGTTGTCCGTGTGCCGTGTTAGTAAGAACAGCCTGAGAATGGGTGTCATATGGGAATTTAAGTATCATTTCATAACTGATTTAATATACATGTATATCTTTATAGCTACAGAGAATACTTTTTTAAAAGATGCCTAGTAATTAAACATAATAGAACCTCTGCTTAGTAGATGAATTTTTCCATCCAGTGCTGTAACTAAAGGGGGGACTTGGGGACAACTACACCCAGGCCTGCTCCGTCCTAGGGACAACAGTGGCACTGGCCTCAGAACAACAGGGCCGCTCCTGCAATGAGGCAACCTTGCCTCAGGTGGCAGTGAGCGGCCAGTTACAAGGGGCGGCAAAAAGCCGCCTCCTGTAACAGATGAATTTACGGTTCTTAAACTGGAAACTTGGCTCTGCTACTGCAGAAAGCAATGTAGCGCTCATTGAGCTAGCGATGCATCCCCTTTGACCCCTGGCGGCAGCAGCCCACAAATCGCCCCTGAGAACAAAGTTTTCCACCAGGCCCACAGGAGATGTATCTTTGCTGCTGTTACAATGTTACTACCTTTGTTGTTAAACAATTATTTTTTGCTTCTAGGGCTTATAGATGTTCATATTAATGTTGCTTCACCCATATATTATTTGTTGGATTACAGTTCCCAGCCTACTCAAACACATCATGAAATGTATAAGCACACAGGGAGTTGTAGTTAATAGTTGTAGTTAATACACATATATACACAACATATATATTTATGCAGGGTCGTAACTACAGAGGAAGCAGACCCTGCAGCTGTAGGGCCCATGAGGTATAGGGGTTCCCATGAAGCCCTAATTAATTAGCCATTTTAATATGTATTGGTAAACAGGAAAACCTTTGCATATTTGGGGGCCCCTAAAATTAATTTGCTTTGGGGTCCAATAATATGCCACTGTATTTATGTTATGTAAGTTTTTGCATATGCTTATATCTAAGTTACACAAGTTTTGCTACGCAGCTGGACCCCCCCCCTCAGTTAGGGTTGAATGGAAGTCTGACAATAGTCCCCTCCGTAACCCCTGATCGAGGCCCTGATCTCATCTATTAAGGTGGTAAGGATGTACTAAAGTATAAAAGCAAGTGTTAAAATATTGCATGAAAATTTTTGTTTTCTGCTCACATTTGGACAGAAATCTGCAATAATTGGAGCCAAAGACGTAGCATGATGCAAACTTGGCTTCACTCAAAGGGCTCAGATCAGAATAATAAAACATGCGCCAGTGTGCCTTGTGCGTATGAGATGTAGTGATACGTTAAGCATTAGTGTAACTGTTTATGACCTCCAGAGCAATGTTGTGTGTACAAAACAAAGAAGTGAATAGATTAGTAATAATAAACAGTTGTGTGGTTTCACATAAAGGGCAGATTCAATTCAGTGAGAAAAAGATATCTCATGGTATTTTTTTTTTTCATTTCAAAACTCATAGACAAGATTCGATAGACTTCTGAATCTGTCTGAATTGCATCTCAAATTGAATCTCATTCATCAGTTGTCACGTGCTGAACCTTTTTCTCTCTCATTCCGACCCAAAATTATTTGTACACATGACAGTCTGTTGTGTGCTCAAGATTTGTGTGCAAGAACTTTAAACTAGAGGTAGTCTTGAGGGAACTAATCTGTGTATGAATGCAGATGTGTCAGTGGATTTCGTGTGCACAATAAGATACTGTGTGAATTCTAAGGGCCCATACATATGAGCGTTTTGACCTGCTTTCCTCTGTGGTAAGTTTTAAAATCAGCCTAAAGCATTCCACTAAAGGGGAGCACAGAATGAAATTCAATCTATTAACCTGAAGCGGTGGTCATATATGTGGCTATACATGCTGGAACTAATATAGAGGTCAAAAAGTCCACTATATGGGTTATATGAGAGAGTTTACCTAATATTTCATTCATAATGAGAGACATATTGGGATAGTTTAGAAGCAGGACTGCCAAACAGAATCAGAACACCTAACTTCTACTTACAGAATCAATACAGAGGTGCTCTGACCGGGATTTGGTGGCTTCCCAGGTGCTATACTCCCCCTATTTGCTGTAAAATAATGCACTTACACACAGCTTCACACTCAGTTTCACAGACACAAACAGATTAAGCCTCTCCCTAAAGCTGGCCATAGATGCAAAGATCCGATCGTACGTATCGAGGATTTGTACGATTTTCGGACTGTGTGTGTAGAGTCCAGACATTTTTCGTCCCACGGAGATCTGTCATTTGGTTGATCGGCCAGGTTAAAAGATTTTTCGGCTGTCGATAATTTCTCTGTATTGCCGATCATACGATTTTCAGTAGGAGACCAGCTTTGTCGGACATAACTTTTGTATGATTGCTTTCAAGGGCAGAACATCGGCTGGTTCTTTTACTACTTTATTTGATCGGAATGATGACAGGTTGGGAGATGGGGGAAGTCAGATCATTCGAGGATTCGAATGATTGGATCTATGCATCAATGGCCAGCTTTAGAGTCGTTTTCTTACACAGTTTCTGTCACACACAACATCATGTAGCCAGGCTGTAGCACAGAAAATATATAATGTAAGATGTTGCAGGCCTGCTGCAGCTGCCACAGAGACATGAGAGTGTATATATGGATATCTCTAAAGTGCAGTTTCTATGATTGTATTTATTTCTACCAAAAGCATCCATCTGACAAGACCTATCTGCGAGTTAGCTAGCCAGCAAATGGAGTTAATTAATGACAGCTGTACAAAGGGAAATAAGTGATTTATTAAGAACGGCACAGCATAAACAACAGCCTGAGCATAACAATCCCACAGATCTTCAGCTGTTCTGAATTAAAACTACCAGCATTTTCAGGCAGACTTTTTTGGTACAACTACACAGGCAATTTTAAGTGCGATAGCTTCTGTTCCGATGCAAAAATAGACAGTGACGGGCTCCCCTGCCGAAAACCCTTTAGTGGGGCCCAGTGTGCATGACCTCTCCCACTCTCTGCTGGAGGGGGAATTTAAAGGGGCCCCGTCACCCAAAAAAATGATTCAAAATCCTATTTTATCACATTAGTCAAGCAAAATTAACTTTAATTACACAATATAAATTAATTGAATCTTGTTTCCTGCAGTCTGGGAATTCATAATTATAGCAAGCAGGCAGGAGCCATTTTGTGGACAATGTTATTAATACAAGCCTTGCATCATCATCACCCACTGTCCATCCCCTGGTTACACAATTAAACGGTGAAGAGAACGGGGGAATGTGTGGAGAGCAGTGACATCTAGGAAGTGCTGAATGGAAGTGAAAGTAATTGCCTGCCCCGCCTCTATGCCTAAGGCATTGAGGAAGGGCAGACAATATTTGATTGACAGCTGAGATTTTTAAATGAGCTTACAACAGCTATGAAAGCTTTAATAAAAAATAGAAATTGGATTTCATGTTTAATTTGAAAAGGACTTTTATTATAAAGATTTTTGTGTCTGGGTGACAGGTCCACTTTAATACAGAGGATATATAGAGGATACCGCCCTACTTGTTCCCGCCCCACCCCCAGTGACTGCTTCCTTTATAGTTACGCCACTGTCAAAATGGCTCAGTATATATTAGTATATTAGGTCCATCATTACTTTACCTTATTATCCTATGTGTAGCACCAATTCTACCCTTTTGTCCTAAAATTCATATAATTGAAACATTCTTTAAAAGTATTCCCTAGAGAAGGAGGTTCACTTATCTCTATTCAGAAGTACTCAAATATGTTGAATGTGGTTGAGGTCTGATGACTGGTGGAAAAGCCCTGTTAGTAAGCACTCCTTGCTCTTCCTTGGACATCTGACATACCAGGCATGTTAAAATTATTGTCCTGATGGAAATTAACACTTTTCCACAAAGCTTGGAGACAGAGGCCATGGCATTGCTCACAACATTTATTAACACAGGGTAAAACAGTTTCCGATGGCAACCAATCAAAGCTTGATAAACCCCAACATGTGTGTTTGATCTTGTGCAAATAAACAACCTTTGGACAGGAAAAAAAACAAACCTAAATGCTACCCTCTGCATCAGAAGGAATTATTGCCATATTACCCTTAGAATATATATATATATATATATATATATATATATATATATATATATATATATAAACCAAAGTTATAGTATGTTCTTTCATTTTCATTTTCAGCCCAAAATTTTATTGCAGAGTGAAAGCTGGATTGTATCCATGTCACTGCAAACATAATCAGAGCAGATGAGGGCCAAATCAATGTTTTCTCTGCTGGCGGAAAAAAGCCAACAGAGACACAACTCCATGTGCCGTTAGCATTAAGCAAATCATAAGCTGCAATCTGGCCCAGTAATAGCTTATTTTGAAAAAATAAAGGAAATGGAAAATATATGTTCAAAATTAACTTTTATTACCTATGTATGCTCAGATGGAAAAAAAGCATACTGGCCCTTTAATTAAATTCACAGAAAATATTGTGGTAAGCAGAAAGCACTGTAGTGAGTGTAAAAATGCTACAAATCTGACCATCTTACAAACAACAGGCTATTTTTTATATGCTCTTCTACTTGGTGGCTTTTATATGGTGGTGTTCCACCACATGGGTATCTGTAACAATGGGACTGCACTAAAATGGGGTCTGGTAATTCATCCCATTTGGTGCCTGTGAATATATGAAAAACCGGTGTGTAAGAGCCCTGAAGCAACATTTTTGAGTTATTAAAAAGTGGGTGATATAAACAAACTATGATTATATGAAATTAGATTTGAAGGCTGAAGGGTCATGTAATTATCTTAGTAACAGTACAGATTAGTGGGTTGAAGGCAATGCTGGCTTCCAGCCCCTAAATTTATGGATTGCGTTTGCCCCTGCCCCATCCCTTTCAGTAAATCACTGTGGAGCAGATCTATAAATAAAGGGGGAATAGCGGCTGGGCCAGTGCAAAAAAGCAAAAAAACCTAAAGTTAATGAAAAAATATATCTCCAAAATATTTACACTCCCTGCTGAATTTGGTCTGCTAGTGATGGATCTTCTTAAAAAACGTAGGTTACTTAAGATACCCGATTATCTGCTAATGAACTTCTGCGGTAACAAGGCCCCACATTTTTCTGGACTAAATGGTGGAGGGGCAAAAATTGAAGCCAGTGTTAACCACCAGTGTTAAACAACACCCATGTTACCACAAGACCATGTTCACACTTATCACTCATATGTGAAAAAAGTCGTCATATTAAGACATACCCTTAAATCCATATGCCTCATTCTCCCCTGTGGATAACACAGCACCCCCCAGCACATTAGTGATGAGCGGGCCGACCCGATACCCACAGGACCAACGGGTTGGGAGGGTTCGGGCCACCTTCAAATGCCGGCATCTGACTTCCGGTTCTATAGTCTTGCGTCTGCTCACCCGCCACCTTTTGTGACGTCATTGGCGGGGCGGCACAGGTTTATAAAAGGACCCCAGAAGCATGGGTGCAGGCAGGCTGGGTGTGTTATGGTCGGGTGCGGATCAGGAAAACATCACTACCGCACATGATTAAAAACCTTAGGCGGGGTAGCCATCACAAATCACTGGGCCCTGTACAATATAATCATCTGGGTCCCCATCCTAAAAGTTATTTAACAAACCACACATAAGTGGCCATGGTTTAAAAAAAAAAAAAAAAAAAAAATATAAGATAGATAATAAGATTCAGATATGTTTATACAGTGCTAAGTAGCCCAATTTTATCTATGTTAAACATTTCTACTAAAATACAATTGTGTGTGGTTTAGCTTCACTAACAATCAATTTTAAAGGACATATTAGAAAAAAATGCCTTTCTTTGTCTGGTTTGTTGCCTAGTACCATTAAAAATTCTCACTCTGTAACCGAGTCCCCACTGCTCTCAGGGAGCTGCAGAATCAGGTAGGGTGGGCAGAGCTGTAGTGCCTGCACGTTCCTCTCCAGCTTCTATACCATTGGTTTTCTCTTAAGTCCCGGTAGATCTACACAGGGATTGGATAGGATGGAGGGTGAACTTTGACCTTTCCTCCCAGTCTATTCAATCACCATGTGGCTCTACCGGGACTTCATGAAACTACCAATAGTTTAAAAGCTGGGGAGGGGAAAGAATTGTGCAAAAGAAGCTCCGCCCTACCAGATTCTGCAGCTCCCTGACAGCAGTGGGGGCCCAGCTGCAGAGTGAGTACTGCGGCCGGGCCCCCTTGAAGGAACAGTAACACCAAAAAATTAAAGTGTTTTAAAGTAATGAAAATATAATGTACTGTTGCCCTGCACTGGTAAAACGGATCTGTTTGCTTCAGAACAGGGGTGTCCAAACTGCGGCCCGAGGGCCACATGCGGCTCGGGATGCATATGAATGCGGCCCAGCTTGGTTCCCGAGGAAACGTCATGTCACAAAGGATATAGGAGATGGGGGGGGGACTCTGCCCATTGCCCAGTTAGTAATAATAATATAATAATAAGTCTATTTAATATCCAGGTGTCCCATATTCCAATGTATAGCTCCATCTGGTTATCCAACTGGCATTGTAGTTCTTTTCTGTGCTTTTCCTTTACTTTTACAAATCAAATGTGTTTGTTGTGTGGCCCCAGACAAATTTTTCTTTTTCCAATGTGGCCCTGCGAGCCAAAAGTTTGGACGTCCCTGCTTCAGAAACACTACTATTGTTTATATAAACAAGCTGCTGAATAGCAATGGCGGAAATTGAAAAAAGGTTATATGGAACAGGATAAAAAATGGATAACAGATAACACAATTATCTTCTACAGAGTTTATCTGCTATCTGCTGTGCAGGGCCAGAACTAGGGGTAGGCAGAGTAGACACGTGCCCAGGGTGCAAAACTGGGGGGGCGCCAGGCACATACCTGCTCTGTCTCCTACCCCATGTCCGGTCCCGTCTCTGCCGCTGGTATCTTTTGCGTAAATGCGCTCCTGCACATGCGCGCACGCCATCTTGCGTATGCGTGCTGGAGTGCAGTTTTGCACATGCGCAGTCGAGCGCGCACTGAGCCGGTGCCGTGGCCAGCCGGGTTGCCTAGGGAGCCTGGCTGGGCTGGCCCGACTCTGCTGCTGTGTAACTTGAGCCTTTTCTCCTTTGAATGGCTGCCCCCATTGCTACACAGCAGTTAATTTAAATAAACAATAGAAGTGTTTCTGAAGCAAACACAACAATTTTACCAGTGCAGGGCAACACTGCATTATATATGGATTATTTATGTATTAAACTAAAATTTTTGATGTTACTGTTCCTTTAAGACCCAAAAAGCACCAAGCCCTTGAGATATGTCCCCCAGTCCCCCCCCCTGATGGCGGCCCTGACTTTAGCGGCCCCTAACAACAATTTTCAAATGCTAACAAACCCCCAGAACAAACCCCTACCAGGCTTATGTTCCACAGGCAGAGCAGGGCACACACAAGCAGAGTATGGCCCACACAGGCAGAGTATGGCACACCCAAACTGGGGAGGGGAAAGAATTGTGCAAACAATACAGGGATTTATGGTGTGGACAATAGAGGTGTTACATGTGTAAACAATGCAGGGGGATTACGTGTGTGAATAATGCAGGAGTTTACAGTCTGAATTTGAGGTTTAAGGAAATAAAGATTATAGTCTGAATTTGAGGAAACATCGAGTGATTTTAGAAAACAAAGCGATTTGAGTGCCATCCCGCCTGCAATTTAGATTCCGGCCAACGTGATGGCAATTCGGGGAGATTAGTCGCCCAAAGAAGAGGTGATTTGTCGCCGGTCGACTAATCTCCCCAAATTTCCACGTGTGTCTCTGTCCTTAAAGTTTACACATGGTAAACAGGCAAACTTTCATGTGGGGGGGCACACATGCGGCCTGCTGGCAGTTGGACAGCACTGTGCTAATTTATTGAAGTCCATTCAGTGCACTTATTAATTTCACTGAGCACAACATATTTGTGTGGCTGCCCTGAGGTGGCTCCCCTAAGGTGGCTCCTTCAATGCCACCCCCTTGCCCCTCAGTGCTTACCTTTCAGTGCTGGGGGTTGGGTTAATGGGCATTTGAGGCTAGCCACAGAAAATGGGTGTGTTTGCCTTATATTAAATGGCAGTCAGATGGGGGGAAATGGAAGTTGAGTAGAGGTCAAGTGTGAGTGATAGGCTTGGTGGTTGAGGTCTAGGCTTTGGTTTGGAAAATCAGTCATTAATTAATGTGGTTATTTGCAGCTGGCATCAGTTTATGTATTTTGTTATAGGTAATTTTAGGTTGGATCTGATGGGTAGTTAATAATATGGATGCTAATTACAATACCCTTAATAAATTAAGCTGTGGCCTTTCCACCCAAGTAATTGGTTTCAGTATGTGTTACTGTGCAAGGGGTCGAAAAGGGTTGGAAAAGGATCTGGATTTGAGTCTCTGAAAGTCAAGTATCTCACAGAAACCAACCTTTTAAATTCTAATATAGCCTCTTTGGAGGCCAGATTGTGTGATGAAAGTTATGATACCAAAGCTGATAATAAACTGTGAATCTTATATGTTAGCATCTGATTTTTTACTTGCTCTGAACCATCAAAATATTTGTGTATATATATATATATATCTATATATATATATATATATATATATATATATATATATATATATATATATATATATATATATATATATATATAAAGTTGTCTGTTGTCTGCTGTCCAGAAAATTGCAATCTGTAGGCTCTTGCATTTTATTTTGGACTACATTTGGATCTCATCTTGTACCCTGTAAAGTATACTTGTAAAAACGCATATGGTGTGCCCTTTACCATTATAGAAATTTTCTATAAATGCGACTTATTACATAGTAGAGGTATTGATTATGAAATATATATCAGACCAAAATTCTTTGGCAAGCAGCTGGCAAAGGTACATTGTAGTCTAGGGAAAATACGTGGACATGGCTGCAAGTTTCTGAATAATCTCATTCTTAACCTTAAAATGCTGGCTGTTTATATGTAGACTAGAACCATGTATTCTTAGTATGAGTTTTTTTTTTTCCTGCCAAGCAAGTGTTTTAAACCTGCTCATCAAACTGCTGTTTGCTGATGGCTTCTTTATTATTCCGTGTGAAATTGTCCTATGGATCAGATAATGAGAATTTTAATTAACTTCTTGACGTAAACTCCTTTTCTTCTAGTCCCTACATGTCACATGGGTAGTATTGCCCCTCCCAGACCTGGAGGAAGGACCTACAACATAGCCAATCAAAATTAATCATGACCTATATGACCACATGACTTCCTCCTCAACACTGTTATACTTTTTCATAGCAGTACAGTAAAAAAGAAAAATAACTTGGGATGGGAAACCCTGTACTGACATGTCGGGACTAGAAGAAAAGGAATTTGTGTCAAGTAGGTAAGTAAAATTCTAATTTTCTTCTTCATCCCTCCATGTCAGTACACATGGGATCTACCAAGCCATGCCCCAAAAGCAAGTGGTGGGAATAACCATCATAAGGCAACAACCTAACTGATGCTAAGGAGGCCCTTAGTAATAAGGCCAGCATCACATCCATCCAACATGGGAGCTGATAAAATGTAAAGCCCCTGAAAAGGTAGATAAAAGGCACAAGAACATGAACTACATGTCCTAGGACATGGTAAATGATTGATAACAAGAGCTACAAAAAACAACCACTAAATTACAGAGACCCGCACGGGAGGATCAAGCATTGCAGATCAAGAATAGCCATATTCTGCTTAAAAGGTACCCTCAGCGACTAGAGGGATATCTGACATAAAACCCCACCTGGGGAATAACTAAAATGTTGCAACTGTTAAAACAAAAGGCCCCCTAGAACAGAACCAGAATGATGTCACCAGCCATCTCAGAACTTAAACACCATAGAAACCCCCAGAAACCAATATATCCAGATCAGAAACTAACCACTACTTGGACGTAGCCAAGGGCCACAGCAAAACAGTAGCCACGCCTACCACCGCCCCTTGCATAGCCGGTAGCCAATGTACCATCGGTCACAGCAAAGGCTGGCAGCCCCATGAAAGCCAGCAACCTCAACCTCAAGCCCCCAAGGACTATAATAAAAACTAGTGGCCTCCTTAGCCAAGGGCCACAGAAAAAGGCCAACAGCCCAAGAGCCCTGGTAAAAGGCAAGCAACACCTGAGCTAAGGGCCACTGGTAAAAGGCCAACCAAACAAACATGTCAAGGGCCCTGGTAAAAGGCCACATGAGCCAAAGGCTTGTGCAACAGCCCAGCAGAACAAGGGCCAAGGGCCCAGGTAAAAGGCCAGCAGAACCATGCACCGAGAGCCCTGGTAAAAGGCCAGCAGAACCATGAGCCGAGAGCCCTGGTAAAAGGCCAGCAGAACCATGAGCCAAGGGCCATGACGAAAGGCCAGCAGAACCATGAGCTGACGGCCATGGTAAAAGGCCAGCAGACCCATGAGCCTAGGGCAATGGTAAAAGGCCAGCAGACCCATGAGCAGAGGGCCATGGTAAAAGGCCAGCAGACCCATGAGCCAAGGGCCATGGTAAAAGGCCAGCAGATCCATGAGACAAAGACCAAAACAAGGGCTCTAACACAAGCCAAGGGCCATAATGAAAGCCAGAGGCCACACAAGCCAAGCTCAATGATGAGAGGCCAGAGGCCACACAAGCCAAGCTCAATGGTGAGAGGCCAGAGGCCACACAAGCCAAGCTCAATGGTGAGAGGCCAGAGGCCACACAAAGGGCCACAGACTACAAGCTGGCTTTAAGCCTGTTAAGGTGACACAAGACATTACAGTAAGTGCCCTTCAACATGCCAATTAAAGAAGGGAAACATACAGCCAGCAAAACTCAGTAGATGTAGTTGAACTACAACTGAGCTCCCAACTAAAACCACCAGATGGGAATAGAATTAGGGATGCACCGAATCCAGGATTCGGTTTGGGATTCGGCCTTTTTCAGCAGGATTCTGATTCGGCCAAATACTTCTGTCTGGCCTAACCGAATACGAATCCTAATTTGCATATGCAAATTAGGGGAGGAGAGGGAAATTGCGTGACTTTTTGTCACAAAACAAGGAAGTAAAAAATGTTTTCCCCTTCTCACCCCTAATTTGCATATGCAAATTAGGATTCGGTTCGGTATTTGGCCGAATCCAAAATAGTGGATTCGGTGCATCACTGAATAGCATATCTAAGAGAAAGCCTACATCACACAAAAAGGCACCATATAAACAGGAAAACTGCCTTTTAAGTGCGGAAACATCATAGGAAAAAATGGGGTACAATGCTGCTACAGCAGAACAAAGCCCTAGCCAGTCTTGGAAATACCAGGTGTAATAAGAGCACACATACCTACTGTGTCTGCACAGAGAAATCAGGCTCACAAACCTAAGACCTCGGATGACATCAAAACAAAAAGTCAGAGGAACACCGGCACCCAACCAGTTAACATGAGCTAGACAGTAGGAATACTCCAGTCAGTCAATACTACCATACTGCTTCAGCAGTGCAAGCCTCCAGCCAACCCTGCAAGCACCCTGTGCAATAAAAGGCATATATAACCTCTGTGTCTGCACAGAGGACAATAGAAACAACAATAGCAAAGAGGCCCAGGAGTATCTGCACGTTACCTGATAGCAGTGACTTCAGCAAGATGGAATCTCCAGCTAGAGCCCTGATAACCTTCAGCTGAGGGACATAATTAGCTAATTAACATGCAGACTTCCCAGTGTAATGAATGTTTCAAACACAAAGTGGATACTGAGAAATCATACTCACCGGATTCATGTGCCACACTGCTTCAGTAGAGCGATTCAGTAGCCAGTACTGAAAGTACCTTGTTTAACAAGAGCCAATATAACCACTGTGTTTTGCACAGAGCTCACAGGCTCACAACATAAGACTTCAGATAATACAAGAAGTCAGAGGAACACAGGCACCTTACCAGATAGCTCAGGCTTGTCAGCAGGAATACTCCAGTCAGGTAGAACACAGCTTGTTAAAAGCAGACTCATTATAAGAAAGTAAGGAGGTACCATACTGCTTGAGCAGTGCAAACCTCTAGCCAGTCCTGGAAGTGCCTTGGAACATGAGCCAATAAAACCTCTATGTCTGCACAAAGGATGCAGGTTCACCCATAAAACATAAAATATTAAACAGCAATAGCAAAGGGGCCGAAAGGAACACCTGCATATTACCAGATAGTGACTAGTCAGCAGAATGGAAACTCCAGCCAAAGCCCTGATATCTCTCAGCTGAGGGACATAATTAGCTAATTAGCATTCAGACTTCCCAGTGCACTGAGAATTTTAAACACACAGTGGATACTGAAGAATAATACTCACCAGCTTCAGGCTGTTATTACTAGCCCATATCCATACCGATTGCCCTTCTGCAGAAGTTCTGTAAAGCCTCACATAACTCAAAAAAAAGGGGAGGCCAAAAAGCTCAAAGGCAACGATGTGGGAAGCCCACACCTGCGTCTCTTCCCAAAAAGATCTAGATTGAAACGTGTGCCTCGCTGGGCATATAACAGGGGGGGCTATTTTAGCACAGGGCTAGGACCATGGGTATGCCCACACTTGCATTTCTTCCCAATAAACAATAATTTACAGATTATGCGTCTTGGGGCATCAGGTAAATTCTTCTCCATTACCTGGGAATTATCCCAGTGAGACAAAAAATAACAATGGTAAGGAGGAAGTCATGTGGTCTTATAGGTCATGATTAATTGTGACTATTTGGCTATGTTATAGGTCCTACCTCCAGGTCTGGGAGGGGCAATACTGACATGGAGGGACGCAAAAGAAATACTGAATTTGGTGTATGCCTGCTTGCCTTGAAAAGCTGTACCTGCTGGTTCTGCTTGCTTCAACATCTTGTTATCTGTATCTGATGTCCTTGAATAAGTAGTTTAGTGCTGTCCTTATAATTTGTTCCATCTGTAAATACATTTTCACCAGGGCTGAATTATCCTAATTTGATGTACTGCAAATTGTTCCAAATTACCACTTCCTGCATATTTTACATTACTATCGTTTATTTAGAGCAGGGGCACACGGGCAGATTCGGGGAGATTTCGTCGCCTGGCGACTAATCGCCTCTTCTGCGGGATGTCAATCTCCCCGAACTGCCTTCCCCCTGCTATAATGAGAAAGCGCCTGCGCCAATGCACTTGTGCTTCGATTACCGAAGTCGCCCGAAGTTTCCTTGTGAGGCAACTTCGGATGACTTCGGAAATCGAAGCGATGCGAGTGCCATTGCGCTGGAGTTTTCTCATTATAGCAGGCGGGAGGCAGGGGGAAAGCAGTTCGGGGCCATGCCACTAAATTTTCCCAAATCTGCCAGCGTGTCTCTGCCCTTAATATAGTGCTGAGATATTCTACAGGGCATTACAGAGATATCATGTGCATCAGTCCCAGCCCCAGTGGAACATACATTCTAAAGATGGCCATACACAGAGAGATCCGCTCTCCCCGATATGCCCACCTTGAGGTGAGCAATATCGGGCTGATCCAATCGTCGGCCCTAGGGCCCAATGATCGGATCCTGACGATGGGTAGCGGTCGGTCGGATTGCGGGACCGCATCAATGGACAGATGTTGCCGCGATCCGGAGGGCCCCATACACGGGCCAATAAGCTGCCGACTCGGCAGCTTTTATCGGCCAGTGTATGGCCACCTAAAGTCCTTGTCAAATTTAAAACACTGTTGCCAATTTCCAAGAGCCAATAAAGCTGCCTATTTGTTTTTGAAGTGTAGGAGGAAACTGGAGGACCAGGGGAAAAGACAGAAGGTGGGGCTGATGCAGCAGTGCCCAGCCAAAATATGGATACTAGTACCTTAAACTAATAGGGGCAGATTTATCAAAGGTGGAAGTGAATTTTCGAATTAAAAAACTTTGAATTTCAAAGTAATTTTTGGGCACTTCGACCATCGAATAGGCCAAATTCGTCTTAGATTCAAATTGAGAATACTTCACAAATTCGACCGTTCGAAAATCGAAGTACTGTCTCTTTAAAAAACGTTGACTTCGACACTTCGCCACCTTAAATCTTCCGAATTGCTATGTTAGCCTATGGGGACCTCCTAGAACCTGTAGCCACTATTTGGCTATGTTTTGAGAAATCAAAGGATTTTTTTGCAAAATCGTATGATCGTACGATTCGAGGTACGATAGTACGATCTTAAAAATCCTTCGACTTCAAATGTCGGACTTCCCTATTTGATGGTCGAAGTTTTTTTCACTTCGAAATTCGACCCTTAATAAATCTGCCCCATAGTGTCAATTTACACAACAGTTGGGTCCAATTTTGCCTGACTGCAACTGCAATGGCAGTTTAAAGAGGAGCCCTTAGAGCTATAGCTACCTTCAAGTTGATGGTAATTTCAAACTTGCTTCTAAACGCTCAGTAGGTGTGCAGGTTTGTGCCTAAAGAATCAAATGCAGATATCATTTTGACAAAATCGAATATATTTTTGCAATTGCAGCCAATTTTATTGAATGCGTGCATCACATCAGACTCCCCCTGGTGGCCACAACTATGCTGGAACTGTGGGAATTGTATTATGCAAATTCAGAGGGGTCCGGCACACTTTGATCCCTATCCTACTGCCCACATACTATCCTGCCTCAGCGTTAAGCAACATGTTCTGGCTAAAAGGGTTGTTCACATTAAAATTAACTTTTAGTATAATGTAGAGAGTGATATTTTGAGACAATTTGCAATTGGTTTTCATTTTTTTATTTGTTTTTTTTTCAGTTATTTAGCTGTTTATTCAGTAGCTCTTCAGTTTGCAATTGCAGCAATCTGGTTGCTAAGGTCCAAATTACCCTAGCAATTGTGCTTTGATTTGAATAAAAGACTTTTATTCTAACCTAACGTGTAACCTTACAGAGCATTTGTATTTAAGATATGATCAGTGACTCCACATTTCAAAGCTGGAAACAGTCAAAATGCAGCAATTAATTCAAAAACTATAAAAATAAAAAAATTAAGGCAAATTGAAAAGTTACTTGAAATTAGCCATTTTATAACATACTAAAACATACTTTATGCTCCTGAATGCCTATAGTTTAGTAAAACACTGAAAGGCACATTTGTAAGGTGGTGCCTGTGAATTATCTTCTTTGCACAGCAACTTGTTATTTTTTTAGTTTTTAAACCCTGTTCCAAATTTTTAGAGCCGAATTGTTAATGTGCACAACCCAGTTGTTGCAAATTGAATAATTGTAATGTTCACTAACACTTTCACTTATCTTTTCAAACTGCCTCATCATGCCTGGATTACAAAGATGACTACTTCATTTACCCCCTCAGCAGGTCTAGATTCAGAGTCAGACTCAGGACAGGTCAGGGACAGGCACTTCTTCTGTCTTATATTTATAATCAGACATACAGGGCAGACAGTTCTAATCTTGTAGTTCTTCTCTCTTATGTGTTATCAGCCAAGCAGCAAGTCTCAGACTCAGGAGTCAGGACAGGTCAGGGACAGGCACTTCTTCTCTCTTATATGTGTAATCATACAGGGCAGGGCAGCACTGGCAGTGGCAGACAGTTCCAATCTTGTAGTTCTTCTCCTTATGTGTAATCAAACAAGCAGCCAAGCAGTAGGTCTCAGAATCAGGAGTCAGGACAGGTCAGGGACAGGCACTTCTTCTGTCTTATATCTGTAATCATACAGGGCAGCACTGGCAAACAGTTCTAATCTTGTAGTTCTTCTCTCTTATATGTAATCAAACAAGCAGCAGTAGCTCTCAGCTCTAATACCTGCTGCCTGTTTGATTACACATAAGAGACAAGAACTACAAGATTTGACAGTCTGTGTCTGCCATGTAATTGTCTTGCAATAGTAATTTTTGAAATCCTCCAGTAGGGGGAGCTGCAGGCAGACATCCTTGCGGTTCGGGTGCGGGTATCGGGAACATGCAGGTCGAATTGTGGGTTGCGGGTCCGGGTCCAGGAAGCAAGTACGCGGCTCGGGTGCAGGTAGCAGTTATATGTGGGTCAAATTGTGGGTTGCGGGTTGTGGGTACGGGTCGGGTACGGGTTCCAAAAAATGGACCAGCGCAGGACTCTACATTGTATGGGCACAGGCATGAGTTCTGTGCCGATGTTGCAGCATAGCCAGCACTGTGCTGCCTATGTGCTATTTATTGCGAGAAAATACACTCATTTGCATTTTTTGTGCCCTATCCCTGTTGTTAAATGAGGTCCACTCTATTTACTTATTTACTGATACTTAGGTCAGGGAGCAAAAGGACCCGATAGTTGCAGGCTTCAATGAGGCATAACAAGAGGGCTGTTGTTTATAACAGGTCCATCTACAAAATAGTACATTTTTATTTAATGTCAAACTTCCCCTTTAACCCAATAGTGGCTGGTGTGTGACACACTTTTGTCAACCAAACCCATTTCTGTTCAGCAGATCCTCATATGTAACCTTGGCAGCAATTCCAAAGCACAATTGGTAAAATAATGTCCTTTTGAATCATTTGCATGATCCCAAAAAAATAGAAGGTGTCTATTTAGGAACCTTCATACTTTTGCAATATGATTAATGGTGTACTCCTCTAAATCATTTGCCTTAATTGTGGCAAATATTTCCTGGTACTGAAGAACACAAGATGGGGAATTATTTACAGTCTATATTAAATGAATGATTATATATATATATATATATATATATATATATATATATATATATATATATATATATACACATTTAATTTTACTCCAAAAGTGTCTACCCAGTTTCCCTTTGTGTAAAAGCTCCAGAGCACCTATTCTTAAATATGCCAAAATGATGCTGACAATTTTTACATAACCAGGACTTTGTCCACTGAAATCAATTAAAGACTAATATAATTGGTATTGTCAATGAGTTAGGTGCCTTTGTGGAGGGCATCCCTCATAAAATATAATGACAAACCTTAGACCCTGTGCTGCTGTCCATTGTGAGGCAGAAGTAGTTCCCTCAGCCACTCACAACCACAACATTTGCAATTATATTTACTGGGGCATGCACTTGTCCTTTACTACTAAATATTTAATTTGTAAGAATCATTTTCAAGGTTAAAACACACGAGATAACTACAAAGATGAGACTCAGCACAACTAAAATGAGAAGGGCTGCCAAAATTATGGCATATCCTTCCATCCTTTCATACATTGCAGTCCTTGCTATCAGTGCTATGGCACTGTCATTGATATCTGCAAAAGGGAAAACACATAAGATCCAAAATGCTACTAGTAGAGGACTATAGAATTATTCAAAATGAAATAGTTGTGGTTGAAAAAGGACATGCATTCCTGATGACCAAAATTTTACCCAAGTAAATTATAGTTGCCGCAGACGAAAGTAAAAGAAAAGCTAAAGCTTGTCTCAGAAGAAAAAAAATTCTTCCAGTTGCAAAACGATTGATACTGTATTTCAGGAGATTATGTAATAAAAAATGTCACAGCTTTCACTTTAGAACCTTTTTTCAACCTTGAGATGAAACCTTCTTTCTTCTAATGTCAAGAGATGCCCTTGTATCCTCTGAAAAGATCTACCTCTTGAATAAGGCATCAGGGAGTTTATTTCCAGTCTACATAACTAAGACCATCCATACCCAAAAATATCAGGGGTAAGGGGCAACATTGGCGTTTGGTTTATGAGCTTAGTTGCTGTTCTCTAATTCAGTAATACAAGAAATAATTTAATTCAGTAATTCAATAATGTCCCCTCTAGATATTTTTAAATGCCAGGTGCACAATTTACTTTGAATTAGTAGATACAGGTATGGGATCTATTATCCTGAATGCTTGAGACCTGGGGTTTTCTGGTTAAGGGGGTTTTCTGTAATTTGGGTCACCATTCCTTAAGTCTACTAAAAACATTTAAGCATTAAATAACCCCAATATTTTCCTACCAATAGGGATTTATTCTGTCTAAAAGTGGCCATACACTGGCAGATTAAAGCTGACGATATCGTCCAGTATATGGGGGATTCTGATGGGTCTCCCCGTTCCATATCATGCCAAAAAATCGTGCAGATATCAAGGTTCAATTTGGAGGACCGCATCGGCTAGTTGATGTTGTCCTTCAATGGCGACCATTCTCTTCGTTGTTATCCGATGTATTAAGTCGATATTGGCGAGCATATCGGGGAAAGATCTGCTCATTTGGGGACCTCACCAAACAAGCCGATCTCATCGTGTATGGCCACCTTGAGTTATCAACAAGTAATGGTTCATAATTACAAAGAAAAAAATGCTATTTGGGGTTTGCACTAGTTAGTTTTCCCTAAGGAACTATGGAGTGATACTCAGTGGAGTAACTACATATTACTTGGCCCCACAGCAAATTATTTTTCAGGCCCCCAAAATGTTTAGAGGTTGACTTGTTTTATCAATTTTTTTTTTAACTGTATATAAATTTGGGCCTCATGGGGCCCCTATACCTCCTGGGCCCCCCTGCAGCTGCAGGGTCTGCTTCCTCTATAGTTACGCCCCTGGTGATACTGTATATATATTTTCTTGTACTTAGGAAATCTAAGTTACTTTTGGAATATTTTGCAATACATTTAAACTCACCTGCACATTTTGCTACTGTTCAAAGGTCCCATCACAGCATTATACCCTGGCTGCAAATGGGCAATTTCTTTTTGTGTTTAAAACAATTGTGGTTATAGCTGTCAAAAATATATGCATGAGATGTGCTGAGTGTATGTATATATATATATAAAAATGGAGACTAGGTTACCGAACGGTCTGAACACCAGACACGATCTATTATATTTATATTAGAGTGCCGGGGCCACTAACAGGATTGGGCTCTAGCATTAAATATATCCCTCTCCTATTCTCCTACCCTCAACTTATGTCCTACTTCCTTATACTCTTTTTATTTACTACTTTCGATTACAATGTTTCTTTACACCCAAATGTATTATGCTATAGACGTATATCCTGAAACCTTCTTTACCGTAAAGGTTTACCCTTTCCTTGCGGATGATAAGCTATTAAGCATTTATTACCAGCGACTTATTCTCCAGAGCAGATAATTAATTTTACACATTTTTCACACATTCTCAGAAGGATTGTCAATTTTTTTAATATGGAAAACGAGGTTTTGACCTTTAGTAGACTGGTTTTAATGGTTAATAAAGCACATATGTTTTTAACCTGTATTACTACATTGGGCCCAGCAGGGGTCGCTATTGATGTTGTGTATATAACCTGTCTGTTTGGTCCAAGATGTATGCCTATGATTAAGGGAGTGATTCCCGAAACGCGTAGGGCGTTGGATCCTTGTATGTGTTTGGAATAAACATTTATTCCAAGTACTGGAGTGCCGTCCTTCTTTTGGATGTCTATGTGTATATATATATATATATATATATATATATATATATATATATATATATATATATATATATATATATATATATATATATATGTATATACAATTACACGAGTCCTCAGCACTCAACCCATTATCAATATATTTAAGACAGAGATATTTTGTGCATACTGCTACTGAAAAATGCCTTACCCTTTAAACAAAACAGGGATTGTTTGTCCATATATTGCAATATATTTAAGCTGGCCAACTACGTCAAAGTCATCCCATATCTGGCCAGTCCTATGCTCAATTTTCATCTGATTCATTAAGAATTCTATAGTTTCATTATACATTTTATAAAAGGGACGAAAACCTTTTACCTGCAACTTACTAGCTGCTTTCAAAGTAAAACTCCCAAACTTGGCTGCCCTTTTATTAGACACCAGTGGGATCACCTGACTATAGTTGGAGAGGGTGGGAGCTACAACATGGAGCTGGTCACTGCTCCTGTAGAACTATAACAAACAAGGGAAAGTTGTGCTCACCACTAGTTTTTAAAACCATTAGGCGGGGGTGCAGCGAGGCTGTGACCATAAAATACATATAGACAAATACAAGAGTCCTCTGCACTCAACCCATTATCAATATATTCAAGACAGAGACATTTTGTGCATACTGCTACTGAAAAATGCCTTACCCTTTAAACAAAACAGGGATTGTTTGTCCATATATTGCTTGTTATATATATATATATATATATATATATATATATATATATATATATATATATGCTTTTGTGTTTTTTTATTATTTCCTTTCCAACTTTTTGTTGGTATTGTTGGTATTGTTGGTATTTGTGTATTTGCCAACACTCTCAGAATATTTTTGGCAAATGCAATACATCAACATGACAGATAAACAAAATACCATCACTTTATGTCTATATAAATGGGTCATATGTGAAAAAAAGCTCAGCAGGCTATATCAATCAGTTCTAAGTGAAAGCAGACTCCTAACATTGTTATTGGTGAGTGTCAGATGTATTACTCTCAGTGGTCCTTACACCATTCTTACAAAGCTATTGTAGCAAATATACACTCACCACAAATTTCAGATCAGTTGAACCTGTATGTTGCCCCAGCGCCTTCCAATTGCAAATTGTCTCCGAATATCTGTCTCTGTTATACCTTAAGTTAATCATTAGCTGAAAGTAGGATGCAGTTGTTTGTATCAGAACCAATTCATGCAGCCTGTCTGATTTTGAATTTATGAGGCTTGGTGAAGTTATTTAGGGGTACCTTGTTTCCCCCTCTAATAGAGCCAGCATTGGGGGGAAACAAAAGTTTGATTTTTTAAAATGCCCCCTGCAAGCTCTAAGTTACGTTCAGCCACTGTTTTGCAATTATCAGGGGTAGAAATAAGGGTTGGCAGGCAGTGGGGGAGCACCCACCTTGACCCTAGCCGGCCCTCATCTTAGCCAGCCACAGCCTTTAAACCCATTAGTGGAAATCCCTCACATAATATATGCCAACGGTACCCTCCCTTCGTGGAGTGGGAAAAAAAATGTGGGGATGTACAGACCAAAGAAATAAACACACTGTGGTCGAGCAAACGTTTATTGTTTTAATACCACTGTTTAAACATGAGATTATCTCAATATATTAGAATGGCAAATCAAGAGAAACAGCAAAAAGCAGGCTACCTGCTATTCAGTCTTTATTGTGCATTCCACACGACATGTTTCGGGCAGCAAGGGCCCTTTCTCAAATGTGATTTAAACATGAGATTATGCTGTTAACACTACTAAGCTTTACTTTGTGGAAAATATGTCTTTGAAAATGAATAAAGTTCATTCCATAAAAAAAAGGAAAAAAGGAAATATTTGAAAAAAAATTTAAATGTGGGAGATGGCCTTCCTGTAATTCAGAGCTTTCTATATATTGGGTTTCAAGATAAGAGATCCCAATACTTGTATATATACTGAATAATGATACTCACTGACGTCTGATGCAAGGCTACAGTTCACATTCATGCCTTTGGGAGCTGAAGTGTGGGATTTTGGTCAGTATATGCAGTCAGGGAAGTGATTTCATGTATGCAACACATTTGTATTGAGGATTAATAGTGCATCGACCAAAGTAAAAATTCTGGCCCCCTCAGCTCTTGAATCCAGGATTAATCTATCCCTAAATTTTTTGTAGAAATTCCCATGCAGATCAGAAATGTATGCTTTATTCAAGTTATCTGATGTAGTACTGTTTAGCCTAGAGCCCGTTTCTCTGAATTTTGTGTATGTCTGTAGCTACCACAAGAGGTCTCTGTTTGCATTACTCTTGCAACTTTTGTCTGCTATGTGCGGCCGGTTACATAACAAGCAATTTAGCAAATTGTTTCATTTACTTATGGTTTTGTCTTTTTGTTTTGTTCATTTTTTTATCAAATGTACTTTTCTGTATAATATAATATGATCGCACCCCCAGTAGTTACATCCCTGTATATATATATATATATATATATATATATATATATATATATATATATATATATTTGACACAGATGTTTACTTTGAGTCTGAAGGTACAGGGTCACTTTCCCCTCCCCGGCTTAGTGTGCGCATGCGCAAATTCACGTGCAAAAATTGTAAAAATACTACAGTTAGTCAGACAAAGAAGGGAACCGGACTTGGGTTAGGCGACAGAGGAGGTACATGTCTGGTGCCCCCCAGCTTTGCGCCCTAGGCACGTGCCTACTCTGCCTACCCCTAGTTCCGGCCCTGGGTAAGAACTTAAATACAGAGGTGATTGTTCCACTAATTACATGAAACTTGACAGTTCTGACCTATGGAATTAGCTACATTTACAAAACCCACACTGCTGAATAATCTTACAAGAAGAAATATGAGCTTTGTCTTTTGCATCTGCAATTAGCCAAATCATCCCATTAAAGGGGTGGTTCACCTTCAAGTTAACTTTTAGTACGTTATAGAATGGCTAATTCTAAACAACTTTTTAACTGACCTTCATTTTTCCTTTTTCACAGTCTTTGAATTATTTGCCTTCTTCTTCTGACTCTTTCCAGCTTTCAAATGGGGGTCACTGACCCCCATCTAAAAACAAATAATCTGTAAGGCTACAGTTTTATTGTTATTGCTACTTCTTATGACTCATCTTTCTATTCAGGGCCTATTCATAATTCAGTCTCTTATTCATATCAATGCATGGTTGCCAGGGCAATTAGGACCCTAGAAACCAGACCCTAGAAAGCAGGGCCATGGGTGGAGTGTGCCTGCTGGATTCAGGCAGCACTGAGGTTTCATTTTGCAACACTGAAGTTGCTTTCTATGAGAGTGTGGGCAGAAGCTGGGACTTGCTGTTGGTACATTGCATCTTATCAAGGTTGGCCTCCAGGGATTTAAAGCTTGTTCCCCTCATACAACATATGGTGTCAAGTCACACTGTCTCCCTTTTACTATTATCATTTGGCTTTTTATGGTGACTAAATCAATTCACAGCTGGTGAAATTTATAAAATCCACTAATAATCTGGTTTTAACAATGTGGTTCCAGTAGAATCAAGTAGAATCCATGACTACACTGACGTCATGTTCTGTTATAAATAAATCAAGAAAACTAAACATAAAACCTGTCAGGAATGCTGCATTATGATAAAAAAGAAAGATCCATAGCAATAAGTAAAAGGAAATACTAAACTCTATTAAAGTGCCTATATCACTATCACAACCTTGGCTAATTCCGTTTCCCCCAACTTTTCTGTAGTTTAATAAAAATGACACATTCTTTTCGAGTAGTTGTATATTATGTCCCCTCAAAAAGTTTATATACATACAGGGTCATCTCTCAGTGTTTGCCCTGTAGCCCTTGAAATTACCTCTTTTTAGTTTCCACACAATTCTGCATAGGCAGTTCCAGAGGTGTGCCTATTCTTATTATAACCGCAATGCTCTAGGCAGATAGTACTGCACCTATAAATCAGAAGGAAAAGGATAGCCCCTAGGGCTTGCAAATATGATAGACATAAATGAGTGATTACAATTACCAACCCCAGTGATTAACCGTTTCCTCTTTTAAAGGGGTTGCTCACCTCTGAGTTAACTTATATTATGAGTGATATTTTGAGACAATTTGCAATTGGTTTTAATTTTTTATCACTTGTGGTTTTTGTGTTATTTAGCTTTTTATTGATATTGTTATTGCTACTTTTTATTGCTGATCTTTCCATTCAGCTCCTCTCCCATTCATATTCCAGTCTCTTATTCAATCAATGCACGGTTGCTAGGGTGATTTGGACCCTAGCAACCAGATTGCTGAGATTGCAAACTGGAGACCTGCTGAATAAAAATCTAAATGACTCAAAAACTCAATAAAAATGAAAACAAAATGCAAATTGTCTCAGAATTTCAATCTCTATATCATACTAAAAGTTAATTTAAAGGTGTGCAGAACTTTTAACTTAAAGGTGAACATCTCCTTTAAAGGAAACCTTGATTTAAAAAAAAGTATTTTATTCCTTTTACCTCCAAGCCATAAAATCCATTCATCAGGTTATTTGCATGTGCAGCGATTTATAAATTACCGAATGAAGTAAAATATATTTCGCACCTTCCTCTGGATCTGGTTAAACCTGATGGATGTGTGTTTTCCTATATTCACCTGCTATGTATTTTTTCCAAAATGAATAATATTTAGCTATACAATTACAGACCAGGATAATTTGAGGAAATGTTGTGCTTTGGTGTAATATTGGTATGCTGACTAAGCAGCAAATCTAAAGTGCATATAGCTTTTTGTTAGTTTCCCTTTGCTGTTTTCCTAAGAATGCATGGAATTTCACTGATCATAGTTTGTATGGATAGGGTTCAGGGGTTGTCATGATAATAGAAACCTACTCAGAATAACTAATCGAAACTCAGAGCGTGGGAACGTGAAGATTAATGTCTTTTATAGTTAAACACTATTCCTTCCCGGAAGGATGACTTTAAATTCCTGTGGTTTGAAAAGCACACCCTTTAATATGAATTGAAGAGAGCACAGGTAAATCTCTTGAAATTGTACTTCATGTGTTAAGCATTTGTAATATTCCAAGCATTAAAAAACATACACATTGTAACAAACAGATTTGTTGAGAGGCAACCCCAGAGCCTAACTTCTGATGTGCTCTGTCTCATCTCTTTCTTGGTGTTCATAGCCCTGAGTATGAAGCAAGGACGGTCAGGTTCTGAACTGGGCAGATGTGCTATGACTTCAAAAGAAGTATGGAAGTACATGGCGACCTAAAAAATTAGCACCCTAATACAGTGTTAGGACTGTGTAGGGCAGGAGTGCCCATACTTTACTAATGCAGGGTCTACTTTTAGTGATGTTGTCCCATTATGATCTACATCCATAAAAGCATTATTAGCATTCTGTTCCTAGGAAAATATTACTTAAATATTGATTCATGAGAAAATGTATATTGTTATATTTAAACATGTATTCTCATGTAACCTTAAAAAACATAAAAAAAATATCTGAATGAAAAGCATGGAACAGGGGGTGAATTAGACAAGCTGTTTGTTGAGATCTACTGATCACCAGCCAAAGGTCTAGATCCCAATCTACCTTTTAGACACCCCTGGTGTAGGGATATTGTACATACTGTAGTAAACCATACAACAGCCCTAGGCATTGAGCCAAATGCTATCTATACCCCTTCCTTGGTAGAATTTGATAGCACTAGGCCTGTTTTAAACAGCAACACTGCACAAAATTGTAATGCATTCTTTCTCCAGAGTAAAAGGACATCCCTGCCCAGGCTACAGGCCCAACCAAGCCTCTTGGTAAAGCAAGACCAGATAGTTATAAGGGTGGTTCAACTTTAAGTTAAGTTTTAGTATGTTATAGAATGACCTGCTGAATAAAAAGCTAAATAACTAAGAAACCACAAATAATAAAAATATTAAAACCCAATTGCAAAATTTCTCAGTATATGACTCCCTACATCAGAGGCATAACTACATAGGAAGCAGACCCTGCGGATGCAGGGGGGACCAGGTGGTACAGGGGGCCCTGGGTGGAGAGTGCCTGCTGACTTCAGGCAGCACTGAGGTTTTATTTTGCAACACTGAAGTTGATTTCTTATTAAGTCAGAGGTTTCTAAGAGAGTGTGGGCAGAGGCTGGGACTTTTGGTACATTGCATCTTATCAAGGTTGGCCTCCAGGTATTTAAAACTTGTTCCCTTCATGCAACCTATGGTCTCAAGTCACACTGTCTCCCTTTTACTATTATCATTTGGCTTTTTATGGTGACTAAATCAGTTATTCACAGCTACTAAAACTTATAAAATTCACCAATTATCTGATTTTAACAATGTGGTTCATGTAGAATCCGACCACACTGACGTCATGTTCTGTTATAATAAATCAAGAAAAGGAAACATAAAACCTGTCAGGAATGCTGCATTATGACAAAAGATAAAGATCCATAGCAACGAGTAAAAGGAAATACAATACTCTATTCAAGTGACTATAACATTATCAAAACCTTAGCTAATTCCCTTTCCCCTGCTTTACTGTAGTTTAATAAACAGCTCAAGATACAGTCCTAGCTATTACTCATTGTTCTGTTTAGGCTCTGTCCTATTTATATCCCAGTATATTATTCAAATCAATGCATGGTTGCTAGGGTAATTTGGTCTGTATGTATCTATTCAGAGAGGTGCAATTCATTGCAAACATGTACACTGGGACACCCTTAAACTACCACCATCCTGGACATGATGGTAATTCAGGGTCCCTTAGCTGGATGCATCACTGACTTGCCATTAGAAATACTGCCTGCCATTCCAACACATCGATCATGTGCTGTAATTTACCAAAAAAAGGACGAAGTGGCCATCAATAGCGAAAATTCACCAGAAATCCAATCCACCGGGAGATCGCCAGTTTATTAACAGGTGAAGAGGACAATTTGCTACTAAAAAAGTACATGGCTAACTAACTTTTGCCCTTTCGACAAATTTTCGTTACGGCGAGTGATCGTCACTCCGCAAATTCAATAAAGTTTGAATTTTCCATAACATTACCCCTTTTGCCAGAGTTCCTTCACCAGCTTAGAACTAGGGTTGCCACCTTTTGCTATATTTTTTACCGGCTGGTGGGGGGCGGGTACAAAAAGGGGCGGGTGTGACGTCAAAGGGGGCAGGGTTGTATGTAAAAGGGGTGGGGCCACGACAAAAATGGAGGAAAAAGATACGTTTACAGAGGATTGGGGGCAGGCCGAGGGGTCTTTTTAAGGGTATTACAAATTTACCGGCAGCTACATTGCTGGTAAATTTGTAATACCGGCCCTGGCACCTTACTTAGAACTGGCAAACTGATAAGATGAAGCTCCATTGTCCTCAGTCATGTCCGTGACATCATATCCTGTATGCCGAAAAGTTAAAAAAAAATATTAAAAAATGCTGGGTTTTTTTTTTCATACTTAAAGTGGGATTGTATTTAAAAGTTGTAACTATTAAAAATGTTTGTTATAATATTTTTTTAACCATTTGAGGGGCATGCCTGCGTTTATTTTAGAGTCGGCTCATGTCTAGGGCATTAGAGGATCTCTTTTGTCTTTATTTTCCTTCCTTGAACATTTTTAATAATAAGTGGCCACTTCAAGCATTTACACCATCTCTAATAAAGACATATATACAACCTATATGTACCCACCCTATTCAAATTGACCTAAGCTAAGGGCAGATTTATTAATTGAAAATTCGAATTTTCTGTTTTTTTTATGGTCAAAACTGTCAAATTCGACCTTTGATAAATGTGCCTCCCAGTGTACTAACGAAGGTTCGGTAGGCAAAAATAAATGTTAGTAAAAGTTGGCTATCAAAAGCTCTTGGTGACGAATAAACGTTAGAAAAACTTCGCCAGCATCTGGCTGCCGAGAAGCAAATTTGCATTTTAGTGAATTAGCATAGTGGTAGCGAATTAAACGGCTAGGGAAGTGGCACAGAGTGTGGCGAAGCCTTTGCATATGAAATTTGCCCCTCTGTTCCTGGTGGAGACACTCCCTAGACCACTCTTCAGCACTAAATAGGTTAAAATATCTCTTTACTTCTCCTTTGATGTGGATACATATATGTGGAGTTATAACATGTACAGGGATACAGTGCAGCAATAATAAATGTGTGATTCACAAGTAAAGCTTTTATACAATGTATGAGTCATCTAGAAAACTTGAATTATTGATGAATGCAACCCCAAGGTAAAAATTCTTCTCATATTGTTATTGGGCTTAAATTCTTTTTTGCTTACTTTCTAGATCAAATAAAAAAAGAACTAAATTAGCAAAACATTTCAAAAGAGAAAATTCCATAAACCAACCTTACATTTAGGACACACCTTACTGTTAAGGTAGTCCATCAGCTGTGGTTAACATACAATAAAGTCTTTATCTTAGCTCACTTGACCAGAATGTAAAATAAGGAGAAAAATGAGGACTAAACTACCTGGTGCTGAACTTTTTCAATCTATATAGTCATTATACATATATCATGTAAATGAAAAGTTGGAAACTAAAGAGTAGCATCCTTGCTTCCATTATGGTTCTTTGCCTGAACCATACCATTAAAGTCAGATTTACAATTGATTCCATGCTGTCAGGAATATCATGATCACGTCATTCATTTAAAATTCTTACTCATGACAGGAGAAATTATAGAGCTGAAATGCAGTGGGCAACTTGCTCTTTTCCACGCAGTGAGTTGCGTCTAAAACCACTTTCATTAAAGGTACAAATGGGTAGTGATGGGCAAATAAATTCGGCAGGCACAAATTCGCAGTGAATTTCCACCAGCGTATAAATTAGAAACTGTTGCAAAAATCCACTGGCGAAAAGTCTGACGTGACAAAAAAAAATTTGAGTGTCTTGCGCACAAAATTGTCGAACATCAAAATTATCCGAACGCCCATTGACTTTAATGCATTTGGACAAAATAGTTGCACATATAAAAATTGACGCTTACATCAAAATTATTTTGACGCCCATTGACCAATGCGTTTCCCTAATTTTTCGGTAAAATCGCAAATTTTCCGGCGAAGCAAAACAGCACCGATTCGCCCATCACTACAAATGTGCTCTACATAGTTGTGTTTATCTCAAATCCATCCTGCCTTCTGCTTTGAATTTAGAAATGCTGTGGCTTTTTTAGGGCAATTTAAACTGTTACCTCTGACTAGGCAGTAGCTCCAGGGTTCCCTCAGCTCACTGCTGCATTAATAGATACAGCACACTTGCAGCTAAAGAATTGACGCGAGCAAACACTGGAACTGACAACAGACAAACTGAGAAAATATTCAGCACACTGTGTCTTATTTACAGTGAATCGCATGAACAGTTGGCTCCATTTTGGGGAATTAGATGCAGGTACACCAGATGCAGCATGCAGCACAACCCAATTCAATTCAGATTCAATTCAATGAGAAAACTTGTGCCCAAAATTGCATTTTGCTTACTACTTCAGGGTAAGTGAATGAGCCCTTATGTCTCTGAAGGTGTGGTATTTAGATGCAGGTTGAACATATATGTATGGTGCTGTGTAGCTATATATGGCCATGTACCGTTATTCTATCAATGGTCTGAATGATCTGATTTGACAGTAAGGAAGAGACGCAACTTTTCGTACTTGCTAATATGGCACAGTAGTCTGTAAAACTGTACCCTCATGAGACAATTGGGCAGTATGGTTGAAATAGGTCAAACTGCCAACAATGCGCATGTATAGCTCAATACACTGCCCTTAGTATCCACCAACACTCGATGCCTGCGATATCATATGTGATGAAGAAGGTAAATATATAAATCATTATTACATGTATACAATTGAAGAAGATTTGTTTCAGAGGTTGGCGTGACGTGAACAAGTATTTATGCATGATCGCTCAGCCAGTTTATCAGTCACAGTCAACACTAGCATCAGTCAGTGAACAAAGGAGTCTACTGACACTCCTCGATCCACATTCAATAGTGAATTTTTTGTCACATTGTTCTTACCACTTTAGTGATTTGATCCCTATGGATGTAGAACTTCTAAACCTACCGTGTTTATTATATGAGCTGTTATATATTTGCATTTTTTTCTCCAGTCCAATACATAAGAAGTCTTTATGGACAAGACTTTAATACATGAATACACATATATTATTTATTATTCTGACATCATGTGAAGACCAGTGCATTACTGTATTGGTAACATTTCTGTATATACCAACACTAAAAATTTACAACCTTGGACCTATTTGGAACCATGATTCAAAAGCAATGATGCTGATGGAGGTGTATAGCATTTTATTACACCGAAATGGCTGTTAATGCACAGGTACATTTCCACAAACTTTATATTTCACAAACTTTAAAGATGTGAACAAATAAAAGAGTAAAAGAGGCACGTGCAAAGCTTTGAGCACCCTAGTAACTCACTAGTAAAACCCCTTGTAAATGCCTTTTGTATCCAGCTTAGAGTCTTTTTGTTCTTGTTGTAAAGATTTTACCTAATTCTGAGATTCTTCTTGGACCATTTTCCATGTTTAAGTTCTACCCACTGGTTTTTAGTGATGTTTGTTTAAGTTAGGGAACTGTGAGTGCCATTCTAAAACCTTCAGCTTGCTTTTCTTCAAGTAATTAATGGTGGATTTTGAGGTATGTTTCGAATCATGGCCTTGTTGTATGAGCCATCGCTTATTCAGCTTCACTTTTTGGCTGACTTTCTCATTGGCATCCAGAATTGTTGATATTTAGTTGAACCCATGATTTTTTCTACACGTCCAATGTTTCCTGTGCTACTGGCTGCCAACAAAGAATAATAACCCCAAAGAATAGTGAACCAACCTCCATATTTAGCAGATGGCAAGGATTTTTTCATCAAATGCTGCTCCTTTTTTCCTCCAAAAAACCTTTTGTGATTGTAGACAAAGAGTTTAACATTTCATCAGTCCACAGCACTTGTTACCAAACATCAACACCACGGATTCTTCCTAAAAATTTAATTTACTCCAAGATCTTGCCATAATTGTACATTATTTTGCCGTTGTTGTAGAGGTGAGAAAAGATATTTGTATTATTTTATGAAAAACATAAATATTTTCAGGCAGGTTGTAATAAAATTACCTGGTGTGCGGCGGCGTGGACATCGCGCCACTTAAAGGTACAGGCGCGCTGGCGTGATTGCGCCAGCGCGTATTGACGCTTGTTTTGGCGCCAATTTCGAATGTATATAAAGCCCATTCTGACCCCCAGCCAGTGCCGTGATAGAATCTTGATTCTGGTGGTTCCTGAAGCCTTGTGCTGTCTGTTCCTGTGAAATTTGTATCTGCTATTCCGGTTTTGATCCCTGCCTGTTCCTGACTATTCTGATATCCTTGCCTGCCTGACGATTCTTGATATCTGCCTGCCTCGACCCTGCCTGTCTGACGATTCTCTTGCCTGCTCCATTTGTACCGTGACCTTCGGCCCAAAAGACTTTCTACCTGCCGTGCCCCTCTGCTAGCCAGAACATCTTGCCTTGTACCCCTCGTTAAGTCCAGGTGGCACCCAAGTAAGCTGAGGGCTCCTCCCGAAGCCCAACGGTGGTCACACTACTGGTGAAGCCAAGCCGAGACCAGGGTACTTGGCACCTGTTCTGCTATTGGATGCCGGCCGATGACACAGATACACTGCACCCATTCAGCATTTTCTTCACTCAGTACTGTCAGATCTTTAAGATTCAAGGAAAAGGTACAACAGCAAGATTCCATATCTAATAAAAATGATAACTTACAATAAACATTGTAATATAGTAATATTATAGTATGTGTTTTATTTCTTGCCACAGAGCCTGCACATATTCCTAGCTGCTGATTCCTGTTTAAACGCCTACATACAGCAATCACACCAACACAAAAAGGAAGCTTATCAGGCAGCAATTTAAAGACTAACAAAATCAGGTATAAAGGCATCCCTCCTACTTTCTTTCATGAAGAATATTAAAAGTACTTGTTCCCAATTTTGCATGTGATTCAAGCTACCTATGAATAGTTAGTAAATACAAGAATGAGTCCATCAATGTTAGACTAAGCTGAAAAATAGCAATGAAGGGAGATTTCATATTACTTATAAATTACCTTTTGTTTGAAGTTTAGACACTTTTCTTAAGAACAGCAGTGCAACTGTTCTCTCCCAACAGCGCTTTCTAATTACATTGTTTTTTGGGGGAATGGGTATTAGACTCACACTGTGTTTGATAAATGTAAGAGCCTGTGATTTTATATTCACTTTCTCACAATAAAACATTTGATAGTGTACAAGATATTTACATACCAACTTAGCAATACAAGAACTCCTAATAGGAACTATTTGTACTTGTAATGAAATAATACTTCATTCTCTAAAACTGGTCAGCAATTAATTATTTTCACAGATAATTGTGTAATGTATAGCAAGTACAAAAACTGAGCACAAAATGACGTGCTCACTGATGTTCTTCAGAAAGTGACTTGTGTCCATACATGTTTCTTTGCCACTTCTTCTTGGGTTCCCTGTGTTGCATCAATAACTGCAACTGACTCTTAAGCTGTTTAATTCTATAGCCTGAAAGTGATGCCATTTCAAAATGCACTTATGCTGGAAAAAAACACTGTATTGTGCTAAAACACATGGAGGAAATGTAATAAAATTTGCAAAGAGAATAAACATTTGCATTTTGCAATGTAATATGCTTCATTAGGCTTTTATTGCATTGCAAATCTTAATTGCACATTGTTAAGCTTTAACACCTGCTGGAAGGAGGTATAACATTTTGGAGCAAATGTAACAACTTTCAAGAAGTTTTATTACATACACTGCACACTGTCACAAACTATAAAATTAGCAATCGCTATCCTTTGCAAAGTATTTGCAAGGGCAAAATTGTTCAGTTTGCAAACATTTATTTGCATTAAGTATGAACTGCGTTGCATTACATTGAGCAAGAATTTGCCGGCGGCAAAACGCTGAAATTTGCCGCAAATTTTGGCCAGCCAAATTTAATCGCCCATCACTATTTAGCACCCAAGCACCACTAGAGAAATATGGCAGGAATAATATAGATAAGGTGGAGGATATGGTCAATTATAAGCAAAGGCACCACAGTTTTTTTGGTTTAGTAGTAGTAGACCAATCTTGCTAGAATAAACAACAAAAGTAATACAAATACCTTGGCAGTTATAATAGGAAATGAAAGTAACTGTTTGTTAAGGCAGACTTAACCCTGAAACAACATGTGGGTCAAGCAGCTGAGGTAAGCAATATTCTGCTAGACTCTTCAATGTAATTAATCCATATGTCCTGGACCAACTGATAACAAATTCTGTACAGTAAATCTGTATATGTATACTGTATATCCCACTAGCAAAAGATTAAGAAACCAGACCTGCTGAAGAGTTATAGCTCTTGAGTTTTGGAGCTCTGGTTATCTTTCCTTGTATACATTTTATATGGTAGTAACAACAACCATTCCAACCCTGTGCCCAGCACCAGTGTGAAATGAGCATCAAATTTGGGTTATATCCAAATATTCAGATGTTCACGAGACTGGAATTTCTGCTTTACTGAGCTAGCTCTTTTTCCATAGGTTGCAATGTACATCTTTTATTTCAACAGCCTTAATTCAGTTCCTTGAGTAATCTATAACTTATATGTTTATTTTTAATTTTTTTTTACTCTAAAAAAACTCTGGTTATAAACTTCCATTAGTCAATTAAAACAACATATTATATGTAAAATCTCTTTGTGACTTTAGACATATTTGAGTAGATCTTTGCATTGAGAAAACAAAGCCATTATTCAGAAAATGTACAATAGAATCACAATCAACATATCAATATTCAGTACTTATTACAGAACATAAATGCAATGCAGAATTTCAAGTGCAGTTGTATTTGCTTTCACATTGTCTCCAAAGGATATACAACCAACAGTGTCACAGCAAACCTTATTCATAGATATTGTAATTACTGTATATGTTAAAACTTGACATTTGTGACAGAACTTCCTTTACGTAAAGGTTGGGATGCAAATACACACTCCAAAGTAACATTACAGATGCGATACAAAATTGCATTTATGTGTTTCTACAGAAACACATAACACACTATTATACACACTATTGGGTCATTCATAATTTTCAAAAGCAGTAAAGAAGGTTATTGCTGGGTAAAAAAAATACTGATACTTCAGATTTGGGATAATTCAGATCTGGGATAATTTGTTAATGTATACTAAATCCGCACATTAATTTGTGTTGAGAATAAATGATGGGTGTTTAAAAGTCTGAGCTACTGCTGAACACCTGCTGATAAATCGACACATTCATATGCAAAATGTAACTGCCAAAATGTTTAGTAAATGATGGAAAATGGAAAAAACCTGCACAATATGACAATATCATAACAAAATAATAAAAAGTCATTTGGACAACTATTATCAAAGTGTAGACTTTTACTGGTAGTGCCATTACTCTCTCATATACTGTGTATACCATAGCTACAGCAAATTACAGCAAAATCTTTTACACAGATTCTTCTAAATACTGTGAAGTGATAAAAATGGTATGGGATAACTTATTCAGAAACTCGATGTCCAGAAAGAGCTGAATTATAGTAAGGCCATTTCCCATTTTAATTAATGAATTCAAATTATTTCCATCTCTGTAATGATTATACAGTATTTTGTACTTGATAGTAACTAAGCTACTGATGGTGCAAAAACCATCCTATTGGGTTTATTTAATGTTGAAATTATTTTTATTCGCAATGCACCAAATCCTGGATTCGGGTTGGAAGTTGGCTGAATCCGAGCTATTTTTATCAGGATTCAGATTTGGACAAATCCAAGAGCCTGGTTGAACTGAATTAGACCCCTATATAACTGATAACCTGTTTATATGCATGTATCGGCTACTTCCTCCTGCGTGCTGGCTGTTCCGGTGCTTCAAGGCAGAGATGGGCCAGACGGGCCGGGCGCCCTAGGCAGCCCAGCAAGCTAGCTTGGCCCCCTACCTTTCCCTATGACATATTTACTACGCATGCGCAGTAACGATGTTCATGTGCACATGTGCAGTAACTCGATTGGGCGCACATGTGTGGAAATGCCGTTCTCCCACGCATGCGTGGTGATGCACCTCAGAAAGTGCACAAGCTGAATTAAAGGTGAGTTTGGTCTAGGGGTAGCAGAAGAGGTACTTGCCCAGCGCTCCCCAATCATTGCACCCTAGTTCCGGCCCTGCTTCAAGGGTTCAGATTTGGTTTGGTATTTGGCCTAATCTGTACCCTTGGGTTTGCCCAACCCCTAAAAAGCAGGGTTTGGTCAATCCCAAATTTTTATATCACAATTATGGAAAGATCCCTTTCCCTGGAATACCACAGGTCCAAAGCATTCCAAAGCCAGATTCAATTTAGTGAGAAAAAAATTATGTCATTGTTTATTACATGAAAACTCATGGACCCAATTTAATTTGAGGAGAAAAAAAATTTATTTTTTTCCATAGACTTCAATAGCGTTTTCACATGATAAACAATGAGTTAAGTTTTCTGAATTGAATTGCAATCTCACATTGAATCTCATCCATGATCAATCACAAGATTGAATGAACCTGGCCACAGTATATGCTATACCTGTATTTTCTCATATTTTCTGCATATTAGTACCGGTAACTTTACTTCATATCAAACAACAAAGTCATCTTTGAAATGATTTGATAATTAGTAGGTTTAGATAGAAAATGAAAAAAAAAAATGCTGCTGAAATATTACATTATGACAATCTGTTGAATCCAATTAAACCATTAAAACAGCATTGCAACGTAAAATTATATTAGTTTAAAAAAAAGTGATAGAACTATGACCAGCTGGCAATAACTGTAACTCCATATTTTTCAGCTTCTGTTAAATCACTTATTGCTAGAAAAATGTTTACTTTAAATTTTAATATCAGGATAAGAAACTTTAATAAATAGCAGGAGAGCCATAGTTTTTATACCTTGAATGAATTTGAATGATCTCACACCTCGAATGTTTTCTTATTTAAGAAAAAACTAGAATGGAAAAAACTCAAATCAGTGAGTTCGGGGTTAACAATCTGAAAACTCAAATTGAACGAGTTTTTGGTGACAGTTTTTGTGCAAAACCCTCAAAAAAAAAAACTCAAACATCACGAAGGCTATTAACATCTTCAAATAGTTTGAGGGACCTCTGCCATTAACTTCTACATGACCTCGACAGGTTTTAGATGGTGTATATTTCCAGGGTCAGCGTATAATAAATCTCGAAAAAATTTCAGTTTGTTTTTTTTAACCCAAAACATCGAATTTTTGGGGAAAACACAACTCGATCCTTAAAAATCCGCCCCTTAGAGTGTTAACCTGACATTTTGTTGAAGTACATCATAAAATCTAGGGATAAATTGTTTACTTTTTTCCAGGCATATGACATGTCTCCAACTATTTGTTCCTAGAGTATGTTGGCTTAACTGAAAGTGAGAATGAAAGATAAAAATCATCAAGTTAGTGAGACCAAAGCAACACATTTTCCAAATAACCCCATATTAAGGTAAGCAGAAGGGACAAGGAAAACACTGTATAGTAAAGCAAACTATGTATTAAACTTAATATTGGAATCTTAAAGGGAACCTGTCACCCTAAGCAATACTTCCAAATCCTGCTTTATCATGTTGGCCAAGTGAAATAAACGTTACTTACATCATATAAATTATTTAAATTGTGTTCCCTTCAGTCTGGGAATTCACAACCACAGAAAGCAGACATGCGTTATTAAGGCAAGCTTTGCCTCGTCCCAAAATCTTGTTTATCTGCCAGAATGGGGGACTTGATGAACATGCCCATGCACTGGCTACACAATTAGTTAGTTAGGAGGGAGGGTGAAGGTGAGGCATGCAGCAAAATTTAGTGCAGAATGGAACATGACAGTAATTGCCTGCCGCAGCCTCTCTTGTGTCTGGGTGACAGTTCCCCTTTAATTCTCCCAGCAGGCTGGTAAAAATTAATATACACAGAAAGTGTGATAAAACCCACAAATTAAAAATATTTATGAAATCTGTATCACTAGAATATTAAAATAATGCAAAACCACGAATTGATTGAAGTATTAAGGTTTTCCTATGTCCTATTTTTAGTAAAACAAACCCCTTCCGCGCTGCAGAAGTGGAAAAGGTAAACTTTTGTATTACCACAACAGCATCACCTACAATAGTTACAGTACACTATCTTCAATTACAAAATAAGGTTACAGAGCAATCTTCTTGGGTAGACTGAAGCAATTTGTCTAGCTTGCATCCATGTGCCCCATAGTTTATGAAATCTCTAAATAAGTAAGTCAATTTAATCAGTTGACCTATTTTATTCACTAGGGATAGCTAAGTCTATATTGTTTGCACCAACCAATGTAAATGTACATTTTGCCATGAATAGAAGAGAATAGGCACTTAATTATAGTTTGCTCCACAACCCTATATTTTATGCAGTGGCCAAAATAGTTTTTTTTTGTTTTGTAATTAGTATACCAATTTGGCATGACCTTAAATTGGATGAGACTGTCTCCTAATGAAATCAAGAAGGAATATACTGTAAATTGTCCCTGACTTTTCCTCGGTTGTCATAATCTAGGTCTAAGATACCTAGGTCTCTAGGTCTAGGATACCCTTCGTGCATTTGGCATATGCTAAGTCAAATTGAGCCTCTTAATGCTTTTTGATCATTCTATAGAAAAGCAAGACTACTTTATCAGGTCATGTCTGATTTAAGTATTCTATGATGCAGTTCAATTGAAAAGTTAGGTCATTGAATTTTAAATAGAAGGTGTGCCACAGTTTTAAATGTCTACAAAGTGTTAGTGCAGTTACAGTATATTTGTCAATCGGAGGGGTCTAAATTTAAAGACACTAGAAATAAGCAGTCTTCAAGCAAAACAATCAAGTATATGTATAAATATGTGGACAACAAGCCTATATTTATCCATAATGCAGAGTAAGCACCCACACTACTGATATATTACCTGGATCCAATGTACAAAAATCCAACTTCCTCAATTGATAAATATCATATGCAGGTTCCTTGTTATAGAAAAAATATATAGAAGAAATCCATTGTTATGTATTCACTGCACATTCAATGTGCCCTTACTGTATCCTTGAATCTTGAGACAGTGGACCTTAAAGACTGAAAACCACCATTTTTGTATTTTTTTTTTTTTTGCAGAACTTGTGACTTTGTGTGTATGGGCAGCCAATTAGTTTACACAAGCAATGTTTTTATGTTATTAATTTATTTATAAGTATTCACACATACATATACATGTATGGGATCTGTTATTCTGAGACTCCTCATCTCCCATAAACTCCATTTTAATAATTTCAAATAATTATTTCCTTTTTCACTGTAGTAATAAAACAGTATCTTGTACTTGATAACAATATATATTTTTTTGGGTACTTCAACCATCAATGGGTCAAATTAGATCGAATTCGATCGAATCGAATGATTCGAACGATTCGAAGTAGAAATCGTTTGACTATTCGACCATTCGATAGTCGAAGTACTGTCCCTTTAACAAATACTTACAACTACATACTTCGCCACTTTAAACCTACCGAGGTTCAATGTTAGCCTATGGGGACCTTCCCCAGCACTTTTCTAAAAATTTTTTGATCAAATAAAAATCCTTCGATCGATCGCGTAAAATCGTTCGAATCATTCGATTCATTTGCGCATTTGCGCTAAATCCTTCGAATTTGATATTCGAATTCAAAGGATTTAAATTCGAGGGTCGAATTCGAGGGTTTATTAACCCTCAAAATTTGACCCTTGATAAATGTGCCCCTTGTTGTGTAAAGTAAAAGTTTATGTAAATGTTTTTATCCTGGGTATTTACAGTATAGGAATAATTGTATTATCTTTACAGGATCATGGGATAAAGGCTATGGAGCAACTGAGCATCAATTAATGGACTCAATTTTGGACTCTAAGTACATTCTAAAGGACATTGTTGTAACTGAGAATGCAACTAAATGTTTTTCTCTTCTTGTGTATAGCACCATCTTAATCAAGCTGGGATCACTTTCATTTTGTCTAAAAGTTCTATAACTGGCATGTGGTAAGGCCAGAACTGATACCTGCAACCCTGCTTCTACAATTGTATTGTTCATTGTAAAACCCTATAGGTACATCTTCCTAATATGTTAGAAAATACACTTCTCTTAACCTTTATTGGCAAGAGAAAAATGAAATAAAAGTAGCTAAACAGTGCAAGTAAACTTGTTTGGTTTTCTATTGCGGCTTGCCAGGAGTATATTGAAAGCTGCATTATAAAACCTTAATTGGTGAGGGGGGAGTGCTTGACTGACCCAGGAGTGGGTCTTTATTGTTTTATTTCAAAAATAAATGCTTATCACTAGAAAGAATTCATTTAATGATGTGCTACCACTTGTAGTTACTAATTCTAAAAGAACCTTTGCAATCTGGTGTGCTTCATGAGCTTAGTTGGGAAAATTTCTGATTGATCAACCACCAGTTTAAAATTCAATAAAAGACTCCTGTAGCTTTGGCTCAAATTGGACATGATTGTCACCAATTTATTAAATTCCTTTTTCATTTTCCCTGTTGCTACTTTCTTTAACATTCCTGCTGTTCAAGTTCAATATTTTAGAAAAAAATATATATCAATCATTTTCTATGAATTCTCTTACTTGATATTCAAGAGCGAACGCTGTAAACATCATAGCTTTGTGTAATGTGTTATTGTGTTCTGTATCTGTGAAGTCTGGCAGGTGAATAGCAAAGGCGAATACATATCCACTGTTGTCTAAAAGTTTTATTCAAGGAAAGATTTATGTAACCATGGCAACATATGTTATGCAATTTTCTTTCAAAATGCAGTTGAAAATATTGTAAGGTTTTCATCATTCCAGCTTACAATAGTCAGCCAGCCACATGATCTGGATTGTATTGCTAAATACAATTGGATTTTTAATTCAAACAAGATTTAACTTGTGTATTATATTCTATGCTATACAGTGGTATAACTACAGAGAAAGCCGTGATCTGGGGAGGACAGGGGGTCCCGAACCATAGGGTCTGCTTCCTCTGTAGTGGTAGAAACTATAGTACCTGACAACCTGCCCTGCTCTGGTTAGATTACAGGGGGTGAGTTACTGTGCTGTGGTACAAGATGACTTATCCATGGATAATAACCAGCAATTAATATCTAACCACTTAAATATTTAAACATTTTAAACATGTATTATATATATATATAACATATATTTATAAGTTATAAATACATAATACATACATAATAAGTTATAATCAGCTTTTATAGGGATATTGACCATTAAATGTTCCTGCTGAGAACCACTTTAGCCTTGTTGAGCCTAAGGAATCAATTGATGGTCTGGGGTATTTAACAAATGGTGAACTCCATTGGGCCAAATCCAAAATAGCGTGAAGGTACCAAAATTAAGGCAAAAATCATAACACTCAAGAACTCGGTGTCTAAAGCTGGCCACTCCTGACCAAATCTGTAGCTTATTGGACCATGTATGGACAAATGATCAGATCACGCACATCAGATCTACCAGTTTGGCTACTTGTTCAAACAAGTGGGTTATACCATCTATGGCAACCTTTATATTGGAGAGTTTCTAGGAAATGTTCATGTTTCCTTGGAAACTGGAGTGAAAATGTAATTGCTGTATTGCTGGAAAGCAGACAAAGGCTCACTTTAAAATCTAAAGCTCACTTAAGTCCTTGCCCCCATATACAGTATGTAAAAAACTGCTTCTACCTTTTTCAAAGAGCATATTAATTACATATCTTTTGTTCTGCTTATGATTTTTTTCCCTCTAGGAGCAATAAAATAAAATGTATACAGTATAAGAGTTTGTTCTGTAGATGCCTATAACTCAAACTAAGTGAGGTCTGCGTAATGACAATGTTAAAGGGGTTATTCACCTTTAGCGTGACGTAGAGAGTGCTATTCTGAGATAATTTGCACTTGATTTTCATTTTTTTATTATTTGCAACTCTCCGGTTTACAATATCATAATCTGGTTGCTAGGATCCAAATTACCTTAGCAACCTTGCATTGATTTGAATAAGAGAGTGAAATATGAATAAGAGAGGGCCTGAATAGAAAGATGAGTAATTAAAAGTAGCAATAACAATACATTTGTAGCCTTATAGAGCATTTGTTTTTAGATGGGGTCAGTGACCCCTATTTGAAAACTGAAAGTAGTCATATGATGGCATTTAATTCAAAAACTATAAAAAAAATACTATGGCCAATTTAAAATTTGCTTAGAAACACCCATTCTATAACATACCTAAAGTTAACTTAGAGGCAAACCATCCCTTTAAACATCTGGAGTTTAGTAAGTTAAAAAATGAGAACTAGGGGCTTTTTATTTTTTTTTTAGATTTCTTTATATTTCCTGTTGTTTTCATATAATCACCATGGATTTGTGCTCCTGCAGCTCTGGTTCATATAGACAAAATCCATCTGCCATAAATAATGTCCAGGAAGCCCCAAAAATAGTGACATATACCCTAGGGCTAATGATTATTGCATGAGAAGCCCCTCCTGCAAACTTATCAATGTTTTTAGTATCTTCCACCTTTGATAAACATTTATATGAAAATATGATGGTAGATATATACTGAACAAAGACTGCCTCGTAATTTTTATTTCTGTGAGTGTTGGGCTGTTCGCTTCATTCTTCCTTTTTTTACTGCAGGGATCACTGTAGGTCTAAAATAGTTGGTATCAATCCCAACTACAACTTCATTGGCGTAATGCACAAGAAAAAGGAGCTTGTATTCTGTAGCATTACAGACTGCTGTAACATATACAAAATCTGTTGTTTTCTAATCTAATACTAATCTAAGGTTGTGCAAGGAAGGTACCCTGAGATTGACAAGCACATTAATCTTGTGTTAGTTTTCTCTTGGAATGAATACAATTTTGTAACTTGTTGGATCAAATGAAAGCATGCCCTTTGTCAGTTATATTTTGCTGTGATATATATGATTCAGATACTTTCCTGGAATTATTCTGTTATTGCCTTGACACATACCCTATACTTGTTTCTTCAATATCAGGTGACAGATATTAAAATAGAACAGGAAAGAGCAGTCATGTTTTCTGTTGCTCTGGGGATTTTTCATAGTTCCTGCAAATAACACATCTCTGGTATTAAATGCATTCAATTATTATCCTCACCTTGAGCAGATGAGCAGAAACAACTGACTTGCTTTGAGAATCAATGCAGAATGTTTATATATTACATGATTACATGCCTACTTCAGCTGTGACTTCTTGCATATTTTTGTTCTGATACACCAAAAGTTCAGTAGGTGGGAGTATTATGAAACTAAGTAGATCATTTTAGAGGTATTGTAGCCTGAGGTCCCAACATGTAATAGAAAGGCTTTATTAAATAGGCATATGGTGGACAGACAAAGGGATTCTCTCATGATTTTTATGGTTAACTTTTAATTTAACCACAGTTCACATTGCAAATAACAAATGTATCTTTATTAGCTGTAATAATGGTATGGAGGCAGCCATCTCAGTGCATTGTGTCGGATTCTGAGCTTTGAGACTGAGCCAGCACTTCCACATAGAAATGCTTTAAGATAGTTATTGTTTCTCCCCTTCGCATTGTACTTCAATATGACCCAAGTTGTGCTCCCTAGTGGTAGACATGGGAATAACACCCAAGCAGGAAAAAGTAGGGTTTTTTTAGCAATGCAAACACATCCTTCAGTAGAAGTGTCAGGTAGCTGCTATCTGGTTAGCTCCTGATTGTTCTGTTGATGGGCTGTTGGGTGGGTGTGATATCACTCCACATTTATCAGAGCACAAGTCACATGGTTGGGGGAAATTGACCTGGGAAATTGACAATATGTCTAGCCCCATGGAAATTTCGAAATTAAATATAAAAAATTCTGCTTGAAAAATATGGATTTCAGTGCAGAATTCTGCTGGAGCAGCACTATTAACTGATTTTGAAAAAAAACAAGCATGTTTTCCAGTGACAGTATCCCTTTAAGGTTCTAAAGCTTATAAAAAGGAATTTATCATGGAACAGCAGTTCAGAAAGGTCAGTTGTCAGATAAGTTTTTGTCTCATAAGAGATAGCTAATTTTCAAAAAAGGGTGCAGTAGCACTGCTGAGCCCCTGTTTTTGTACAAAAATGCTATGTACCTTAAATTGAAAGCAAATGGTGTCCAGTCATTCTGTGTCCTGTACCCACAACCTGCTTTTCTCACCAGCCCTGTGTGGATGTGTACTGCATGCTTGGTGGTAATGTGGTTGTAACCATAGACCATCATTTTAACTTGCACTTGGTGTCCTTTTCTTTTATCACTCTAAAACCTGCTGTTAATATAATTATGTAGCATATTAGAAAAAAATACATGCTAAACAATGAAAAGTATACCCATTCCATAATGAAAGAAATGTAAAATGATGAAGACAAATGCAAGGAAGACAACAAGAACAGAGATACAACTTTTTAAAACAAGTCAGATGTGCCATCATTTCTAAAATGAAACAAGTTTGAACCTTGCAAAACTGAAATAACCATGTGTTGCTTAAAAAAAGACTACAAAACCTTTATTTTTTAAGAAACATGTTTGGTTGATATTATTTTATTATTATTGCTAACTTTATTTGTCGTACAAACTGGGGACTGGTTTTAAATGAGAGACTGGAAAACGAAGAGAAGTGGGACAGAACAGAATGTTAAAAACATAAAGTAAAAATAACAATAAAAGTGAAGCCTCACAGAGCAAGTGACCCCAATTTGAAAGCTGGAGAGGCAGGAATGGAAGGCAGATAATTAAAAAAAAACTATAAGAAATTAAAATGAGAAATGAGTTAGAATAAAAAATTACTAACCGAAACATTTTTTAGAATAGGACATTCTATAAGATACTAAAATGTAATTTAAAGGTGAACAATTTTTATATATTTTTATTAACAGTAAAAATCATTTTATCTGGTCATTAACCTTTTTGACAGGTGGATAGCGGAAGGGTAAGCGAGGAGAACCACCACAACTTACTTTTACTCTTTTGAGAAAAAACCCTAGAAAATGAATCAGTGCTCTTTTTCCATCTGTGTGAATGATTCTTCACAACTATAGAGAATCAGGGGAAGAAACTATACTGAATAGACATTGTATATTTAAAATCTTTGGGGCAAAATATGTGGTTTTCTTTTGGCTAAATGGAAAAGGAGAAAATGAGACATTTAGGATATGTAAAAAAAAACAGTATTGTAGGCAGTTATGAATAATAGGGTGCTGGTTTTACTTGGGGCTAAAAATTAATATCATCTTCAAAAATGCCTCCTTTATTGGAGCTCACTATAGATCTGCTACAGTAGCTGTCCATGATTGAAATGAGGGGTGGGTGTGTCCTAAAGGTCTTTGCTGGAAACAAACAACAGACCTGCAGTCAGAAACATAAGAAAGGCTTCAGTTCCCTATCAGGTCAGCCTAGCTGCTGATTAGTTCCTATACTGTAGTGCTGTGTGCGCTTAGTGCCACTGGCTCCCCGGCACAGCCAGAAAATTCATTGGGCAGAAAGTGGAACAGATGGACAGGGCTAGTTGGATTTTGGGAGCATTTTCTAATTAATCAGCCCCAAACACATATTTTTTAAGAATATTCCTTCCATATTTAGAGGAGTATAATGCACTGGTAGATTCTTGTTTTACACAATGCATCTCTTTTCAGTGAGTCTTTTTTATGGCCAAAGGTTAGGCATCCCAAAGTGGCAGTATTTACTTACCGGATACCGTCCTTGGGCCCTATGCTCCTATCAGCAGAAAACTGCCCTGGGCCAGGGTTCAACAGCGAGCACCACATAGTCATCCTCTTCCTGCTTCTTCCTTTGCACAGTACAGTGAAAAGGCAAACTTTAACCCAAAAAGGTGGTTATTTCACTCTACTGTGTATGCATTGGTCCTGGAAATTTGAAGAAGAAGTGGAATAAGGTCATTGTTTCATGTTGCTTGCTGGTAGAACCCTGGGCTGGTGCAGTTTTCTGCTGATATAAGCACCAACCAGGGGTATCAGTTAAGTAAATACAATCTCTTGGCACCCCCAAACTTTTGGCACCACTGAGTTAAAAACAACTTTCCTTCTCCTTTAAATCTAGATAACCAGATGTCCTCTCCTAAAAAATTACTTATAGATATTCCCTAGATATATGCACAGAACATATTTTATGTATAAAAATGTTACTTTTAAAGTTAGTGATATAAAAGAATATCAATACTGCCACAGGCAGAAGACTTTAAACAAGAGCATACATGCCTCCTTATAACATTCCTACACATTGCTGAGAGTTATGTTGTTGCGTTCAAACCTTGCCAATGTGTATGTCAAGTTAAATTAATGAAAACAGCAGCAAAGAACAAGTTGAATAAAATGCCTTTGCAGACAGAAAGCTGATGTACTTAATTTTTCACATACCAAACACTTTATGGAAAATACAGTAGGTGAGGCTGTGTATTGGCCTTAGATATTATCACAGAAATGCATTCATTACCTTTCAAATTAACAGATTCCTTAATGGTCCACACCCATAACATCTTTTTTAAAATCATTAAAGGGCTTAAACAAACTCTTCATTAATGATGTACATTTAATTTCATATGGCATAATGTAGTACCATATTGTTAATTGTATGGAGTGAGTCTCTGGGCAGAAAGACAGTTTGCTGATTAATGCCTATAAATATTACAAGCCTTTGACATTACTTCAGACTGGGAACAGCTGACACTTTGATGATGCCACCAAGCCCTATTGGCTGCGTCAACTGCATAAAGGGTCACTGAACCATTTGTACCTATTTATTTTATTTTTATTTGCTTTATTTCTCCATGTTTTTGTCTTACTGACTCAACTTGCATTTTAATTTTCATTTGCAACATAACTCAGCAACTAAATAACAATAACATATTCTTCAGAACAAAACAAATCCCTTTGTAGAACCAAAGAACATTGGAGTATTAAGTAAATTAATGTTTAACATGTTATAGAATGGGCAGTTCTTACTGACCGCATCTAAAAACAAATGCTCTGTAAGGCTACAAATGTAGTGTTTCTTATTCAAATCAATGCCTGGTTACTAGGGTAATTTGGACCCTGCTGAAATTTCAAAATGGAAATGCTACTAAATAAAAAATTAAATAACTCAAAAAACACAAATAATAAAAACCAATTGCAAATTGTCTCTCGAATATCACTCTCTGCCTCATAATAAAAGTTAGTTCAAAGGTGAACAACCCCTTTTAACACCGATGCACAAGAATAAAAAAGCATATGCTTTTATTATGCTTCTAAGACACTTTAGTGTTTTGCAGTACTATGGTGCAAATAACCCTAGTTCAGCAACCCAAAGCAACAGACTTTCATTATTCCAAAAGCACAAGACTAGACAGATCAGAGCTAATTACTAAAATCCAAATCCGCTTCCAGTTATAACAGCAAAGCTGAACGGAAAAATGTCTTGTATTTGGCACTCAACCACTAATAAAACAACTATTATAATTATAATAACAAGGTATATAATGAAAGTACCAATTCAGGAACTGATTGTTCAAATATAAACAAACTGAATCAAATACAAACATTGCATATACTGTATACATTAGCAATCCCTCTGCCTAGATTAATGTGCAATGATCTGTACAGAGAAATGCACGCAACAACGCATGTGTGCCAGATATTCCTGCAATTAAACCCAACTGGAATCAGGCAAGAAAAATCAACTATTTTCCCTTCCGATGCCTAAAAAGATAGAACTGATGCTAAAAAATGTTGTCTAGATGCAGACGTCTGTTTTTATGAAAGTACCTTTTTCAAATTAAAATTCAAGGATAACCAGTATTAATCTCAAGATTTTTGGCACTAATAACATTTCCCACAGATGTGTTCATTTTGTTAATTTAATATGGCACAGATGTTTGGCAAGGACACAAAAGCTCAGACCTAGGGTGGCAAATTTTTAGGGAAGGCATGCCGCCTATTTGCTAGGCCACACTGTGGACTGCATCAGCTTTCAATTTTTTTTGTCCCCAGTGTGGTTGCTGTTTCTTAGCTAGCAACCAATGTGAAGGTAGAGAGGAGAAAGAGGTGGGTGCATATCCAGAGCAGTTTGAATGGACAAACACATTGGGGTGGGTTAGAATGCGATCGCAGATTAAACTGGCCTAAGGGTGCAACATTTTGAAATCCGATTGACTGGAAAATGGTCAGTTGAAGGAAAAAAATCAGTGGAAGGAATTCTATTACATCCTGTAAAATGTATTAACTGTCATGTCCCTGTTGGAATTTGGCCCTATTTATCATCCTCTTCTTTCCATTCTGGTGGCTACATGGGGAAATCTGTGCCTTGAGAGATGCTCTCCAGTAGGTTCCCATTTAACACATGCTCTAGGCAGCTGTCATTTATCTGAGCTATGGGACCAGTTCACAATGTAGTGTATAAATACAGTATAACATTCAGGATACAAGTTAAATTAGAAATAATCAGATGTATATCCCAAGATAGGGAACTGCTGGGGACAATTTTGAAGGATCATTTCTGTTGCATTTCTTAGTCTCTATCCAGTGCCATTTATATAAATGTACCTACCTTTACACTTTCCCTTTACCCTTCCCTTGTAGGCTTTTTCAGATGAGCAACTGAGCTTGTTAAAGGTATCCAGAGTGGAACTGGAACTGATAATATGACCAGGCATTGCAGAGGATGAAGTAGTCTCTATGCAGCAGGTGGTGATGTTCCAAAACTAAAGTCCAGGGATCATGGTGGAATCTGTCATGAGGCTCAGATACTTAACTCTGGCAGATGGATCTCACAAATGAAAAGCTTGAAGTCTACTCTCCATCCCTGATGAAGCACCATTCATCTGGGGCTGCAGGAAAGACAGAGCCGTATGGCTTTAACAGATCCTTTGATGGCTGCACAAAAGTGGAAGAAAAAAATGTTAGTATGATAGAGAAAATGCAGTAATATATGCTAACGTAAGTACAAATCGTTACCTGCACAACTTTTGTATTCCATAAGACATTATGGCTGTGTATGTTAGTCTGGAGACTTATACTTTTAATATCTAAACAGTACATTTTGCTGAAGTTACATTAATGTTCCTTCTCTATTCTAATTAGCCTATTTCACTAGTGTGAGGGATGTACCGAATCCAGCATTCGGTTCTGAATTCGGCCAAGATTCAGCATTTTTCAGCAGGATTCTGATTCGGCCAAATTCAAGTGCCTGGCAGAACCAAATACGAATCCAAAAAATAAAATGACTTTTCATCACGCAAACAAGGAAGTAAAAAAAATGTTCAACTATGCACTGTGTGCGTGGTTCTTTTTCCCCCTCATATGCCTAATTTACATATGCAAATGAGGGTTCCGGTTTGGTTCGATATTCAGCCAAATCCTAAAACTTCACACAAACTTTTTCTGCATATAATAAATCCAGGCAAGAAAAATTAAAGAGGGCCATTGTGTATATTGGTATATTTCTGGTAGGAGAATTTATTTCCCAGGTAAAAATTTAATTAAATACTTCATAGAAACAGTGGGAAATTGATGCATGGCTAAAGTAAATTGGAGACACTGACATAGTATTTTTATACTAAGAATGACTTTGGGGTAGGTTACTACATTTTAGCAACAGGCCAATTGTTTTCATCAGCACCTGAGTACATGGTGTGCAGTAAGTAAAACGTAAGACCCGTGGGTGTCTCCAAGCTGGACTCAAAACAGTGACATTTCCCTGCACGAGAGTAAAAGCATTTCTTACCTCCAGGGAAATATATCCCATTGTACCGGCCTAGACAGTGATGGTTATGTTGCCAAATATGTCTATCTTAGTGATGTGCGGATTGGGTAAAACCTGCACCCGACCCAAACCTGCCCTCCCTCCACCCACGCCGAAATCTTGGTTCCTTTTATTGTCCCCACCGATGACATCACAAAAGGTGCGGGGCAAGCAGGTATGCAGCTATAAAACCAGAAGTTGGAAGCCGGCAGTGTAAGGTGGTGGGCTGGAGAGCAGGAAGCCCAAACCCGACCAATAGGCGGGTCCCGTGCGTATCAGGCTGGCCCACACATCACTATCTATCTTTGCCAGACTGAAATCTATTATTTTGGTGTGGCTCCTTCATCAATCGTGATGTTTGCAGGTTTGAGATCCCTTTAAAGGGGATGTAAAGGCAAAAAATAAAATCACATTTTTACTTTCTTTAAAGGGGACCTGTCACCCTGTTAAGCAAAACAAACTTTACTTACACTATATAAATTATTTAAATCTTGGTTGGAGTCAGCCTTGAAATTCACCACCACAGCAAGCAGAAAGCAGCAACATTGAAACACCTCAAAATCGTGTTTATGCACCAGAATGGGGGACCTGATGCCCATGCCTTTGCATTGGTTACACAATTAAAGACTGTGAACAGGGAGGGGGTGCGGGGAGTGCAGCAACATGTAGGAAATGCAGAATGGAAAGTGAAAGTAATTGCCTGCCCCGCCTCTATGCCTAAGACATAGAGGAGGGGCAGGAAATATATGATTGACAGCTGAAATCTTTAAATGCATTTATGCAATTATGGATGTTTTAATAAAAAAAAGAATTTGGGTTTCATGTCTAATTTGGAAAGCACTTTTACTATACAGCTTTTTATGTCTGGGTGACAGGTCCACTTGAAAAAAGAAACTTATCTCCAGTATACTTTAATTAAAAAATGTGTACCGTTTTTATAAGAAACCTGACTGTTTGCAGTGAAATTCCCCATTCATTTACTTGCTCTGACTGTTGGGGATAGGAAACTTCAGATGGTCACTGGCTGCTCTACAGGGAAACAATCATATTTTTGAATAGCAGGGGGAATCATACACCCACATTTCCAGAACTCCAGCAGCTTTGTTTGTTTTCCTGTAGAGCAGTCCACGACTGTGTAGAGATCCCTATTGGATTTTATTTTTGCCTTTACAACCCCTTTAATGTTTCCAACTCCATTGGCAGGGACAAAAATCATTCAGCCACATTTAAACAGATAAACCTTGATTCACATTGAAGGATTATTTTTCTGCAGGGACTGGTTCTGCAGAGTAGTAGAAAGTTGTATTAAACAATACAAAAATAAATAAATAAAATCCTCATTAAATTACATGACAGCACAAACATTTTGGGTTAATACAAAGTTATAAGGCAATGTTATCTGCGAAGTAAAGGCTAATGTTTAAGGAATCGGATGACGGAAATATTTAAATAAGCTATAGTAATTAGTAGAGGAGTTAAATGGACCAGAGAATGATTCCCCTGTTGTGAAGGATCTATAGACTGCACACCATCTCTGTGGAGTGAAAACTGCTTACAAGAAGAATATAATAATTAAGCAGAAGTACATAATTATTATCACACATCTTGCTACTCTTCTCTTCTTGCAGATGTATAAGAAATCCTTCTAAATTAAGTTTGGTTAAGATGTTTTTTATATATTCTATAAAAATATTAGCAAATTCAGAATTTTTAGTAAATATAATGGTACAACAGACAATCTCTAGCACTGTGCTACTAACAGTACTCTGGTCATGTACAGACATCTATATCTATTGAGCTTCTCCTCCAGGTTCCCCCTGCTGAAAAGTTCCATACCAAAGAAGGCTTGCCACTGGCTACACAGACAAATTAAAATTATAATTTAGGGTAGCGCAAACATTTTTAGAAGATGCATCAAAAATATAATGCGAAGGCAGGTTCCACACAACAAAAATATTAATATTGAAATTTATATCAGATACCTGCCCCTGTATTATACTCTCTGACAATAAAAATTAAAGGGAAAATTCACATATTATTTATATTTTGATGAGCAGCTCTTCAGTTTTAACAGCTATTTGGTAGCTAGGGTCAAAATTACCCTAGCAACCAGGCAGTGATTTTAATTAGATTCTGGAAGATGAATGAGAGAGGATATGAACAGAAAGATATGTGATAAAAAGTAACAATAACTATGAAACTGTAGCTGCACAAAACAAATGGTTTTTGCCTCCTGGGGTCAGTGGTCACTTGAAAACTGGAAAGAGTCAGAAGAGGAAGGCAAATAATTGCTAAGAACAGGAAGCCAACACCTTAGCACATCTGCCAACTACATGTATGATTCAGAAAAAATGGTTAAAATGTACTTAAAATTATGAAGAAAAAATATCTCAAGGTCTGGTCCTAAAGACCTTGATATGACAATTGATTAAAGGTACAGAGACATGTGTAATTAATTTTTCCATCCTTTTACATTATTATTTTTCAGAATAAATACAGTAATTTGATCCCCAACCAGTGGCTCAGAAGCATCATGTTGCACATCAAACCCTTGAATGTTGCTACCAGTGACCTCAAAGCAGGTGCTTATTGTTTCATTTCTGGTTTGGAGGTAAGTTTTGGTTGACTGTATAACATTAAGCAATGCTCCAATGTTTATGAGGATAGTTCACAAAATCTTGTAGACTAACACGCTCCAAGTTTCAGTATAATACAGCCTTGTAGACTGAATTTTTACATGTATTTACATGAGTGAAAATCCAAATAGGCTTCCATGGCAGCAGACCTAAAGGGGATTTAAATGCAAATATAAAATACTGAAAGCAAATATAACTCTTAACAACTTTCTCGTATACAATAATTACAAATCGTCAAAATTTTAAAGTTATATGTAAATTTAATTAGAAAAAACCGTGGGAGGTATCAAGTTATTAAACATAGGCTCCCCAAAGCATTTTAGTTCCTTACCTGCTGGAACTTCTAATTTTTTTTGCTGAGCTCCATTATCTTTTTCATTCTTTGAGGTGTCCTCGACTCTAAGAAGATTTCTAAGAAGATTTTCTAAGAAGATTTATGGACTGTACAGAAAAAGTTCTGAACTAAACATGTACTCACCCAAGCCTGACAGGGGATGCCAGATAGAACAAAAGAAGATAGTATGGTGCTCAGCAAACAGTAGCTCTCGACAACCGATGGCAGCAGGTAAGCAAAAATCACTGGCGGTGCGTAACAATTTGGAAGACCTCAGTGATTTTTCATTTACTTTAAGCTCTCATTTTTAATGTAAATTAAACAATGTATTTTCATAAGGGAAGCTGCCCCTTCTCATGTGTGTCTTAATTGTGAGTTTTGCTTGAATTATCTGTTACTAGAAATGTATAAAGAGTTAGAGTAATGATTACCCTTGAATCTCTAACCTCACAGCAAATAGCTTTTAACATCATAAATATGAAAGCTGAATACATAAAATCTATTTACAGAATAAGTCAGCATTATGACCTTTAAGTGGAAAAAACATTTCACAGTATAATATACCGTTGGAATTCAAGGTTTGGGCACCATTTGTCAAATTACACATTTTGTAAATTTTGTATATAAAAAGCAGTAAAATGACTGCAGGAATCAGTGTTTTAAAGACAGCAGATTTGCTAATGTAAATTGAAAAGATCAAACAGAAACAAGGAGCAATTTATTAACTTCACAAATGAAACCTTTTATTGCTAAAAAATATGTATTTTACTATTCATGCCAAACCACATTTTTTTTTAATTTCATTAGGTATAATAACCACGAAAAGTCTACAACAAAAACTATCAATGAAAATATGTGGCTAGGTCTTAAAAGTGCAAGAGGGCCCAAGGAGATCTCAGAATTAGAAGGATCTGCGAGGGAGAGTGGCCAAACAACAACAAATGAAAGACTCTTAGCTGGCAACCATGCATTGATTTGATTAAGAGACTGGAATATGAATAAGAAAGGGCTTGAATAGAAAGATGAGTTGGCTTGAATAGAAAGATGAGTTTTAAGAGGTAGCAATAAGTATACATTTCTAACAAATTTCTAACAAATACTTTTCTAGGCTTACAGAGTATTTGTTTTTTAGATGGGGTCAGTGACCCTTATTTGAAAGCTGGAAAGAGTCAAAAGAAGGCAAACAATTCAAAAACTATGAACTATGCTATAAAACTATAACTATATACTTTAAAAAATAAATAATGAAGATACTGTGTCCACAGCATACCCCAGCTTAATTATATGAATGACACACAACTTAGGGATATTCCAGGGAATGCCCATGTGATTCCCAACTTCCTCCCCTCCTGTATGCAGTTCTGCCAAATACAGGCAAAGCTGCATAAAGAAAGACTCACAATTCTTTACACTCCATTCTACGTGAGACAACATTTGGGTTACCACCTTTGTCAGCAACCAAATTCAGACATAAGGGGCAGACCAGTGACATCAGGGGGTAGACCAGTGATGATTGGGGACAAGGTAGTGACATTTGGGGTGAGATTGTGCCATGCGATTTGTTTGCATTTGCAATGTTTTACAAATGGTACAGGAGGTTTTCAACTGGGCAGCCCTGTCAAAACTGGACTGGTGGAAACCATAGCTGCCATCTCCATGATATTTTACTGGCCTGGATCGTATCGCCAGGGCCAGTATAACAAACTGAAATGTACTTGCCAATAATTTTTTTGTGCTACCTATCTGCAACTTATCTTTGCTTCCTGCTCAGCTTCTTCCCCATTGCCCCTGTATCTCACCCCCTACCCATTATATTTCCATTCTGTGATAGGTTTAACCCTTTTACATTAGTAAAAAAAACAAGGTGCCCCAGAATAAATTGTAATGACTCACCAAATAGTAAGTGTGGTCCGGGTGCACCAGCCCCAGACTCCCAGCTTTAGGGAGCGGTACGGCAAAGGTATGAAGAAGAAGTGGGGCTAACCGGCACTCAAACGGATCCACAGAAAAGTAGTTTAAAAATATATATTTTATTTGTACAAAGTGAAAAAAATTATATTTGCATCTCCATCCTCCCTATGCATTTTTGCACCCACTTGGGGCACTTAGTCACTAAGTGGGACACTCATTTTCCTTGGTCCTGTGGACCCGTTTGAGTGCCGGTTGGCCCTGCTTCTTCTTCTTATGTGATCTCCCTCCTCTTCCAGTTCCCCCCACCGTGTGGTTGGTATAAATTTTGCCAAAGATAAATGACTCATGGTACAAGCAGCAAATCTTAATGGGGCAAGGTGTAAAGTGGTGAGCTGTATTATTTAAAGGGCAAATATCACCCCGAAGCAGCCCCAACATTCTGGTTGGTGGAAACAATTGCTATTCCTAAAAAAAAGGTCCCTTGACAGCTAGGGTATGGACGGCCATGTTGTGGCACTGGGAATAGTGCCACACAGGCCCGGACTGGCAATCTGTGGGTTCTGGCAAATGCCAGAGGGGCTGCAGAAAGATGCCATAGACACTCACTATTTAGTGGGCTGGTGGTGGGCTGTGCGGGCCTCTGTGTGGCCTGTTGTGGCCTCTCGGTATCTGAAATGCCAGGGCCTATTTTGATTCTCAGTCCAGACCTGAGTCTGCCACAGCTTTCACTAGTTATGTTACATCAACGTGCACACCAGGAGAATCGATTATTATGTGCATGATCATCACTAAACATGACCACCTATAGTTCCCTCCTGATGCAGGCTGCATAGCGTTTGCAGGAAGCTTTTAAAACAAAACTATTGTTTCCCCCAACTGGAGGGCGGGCATTATTAACCTGTACCTCCATTCAAAAATTCCCAGTGCTGGTCAGAAGATGAGGATATTGTCTACTAGGCAGGCTCAAAGGCATAATATAAATAAACAAAACCAAATGCATGCTTTTAGTGCAGCCTATATATATATATATATATATATATATATATATATATATATATATATATAGATATATAGATATATAGATATATAGATATATAGATATATAGATATATATATATATATATAGGCCCTCCAACGAGAAAATCTGTTCATAAACCCTGGAGAATGGATGCTCTCTGCACCTTGCAACAACCATGTACTGACCAGACCTGAATGGGGTGCAGACACCTATGGCAATTCAATGAAAGGGGAAGTAGTGTGCAACAAAATGGCAGATTGGGTCTATTTTTTGCACTTTGCAAACTGTTTTCCACTCATAAATAAGATAGCAGCATATCCAGGCAATGTTGCACATATGATACAACAGGACAGAATTTGGAAAGACTTTGGAAGTAGAGCATAAAAGATTTTTTCCCAGGAGTCTTCTGCAGTGGCGTAACTACCGGGGAGCAGGGGGTGCAATTGCACCAGGGATCGCTCCCCCTCGGGGCCCACCAGAGATCAAGCCACAGCCCGGGGGTAAGGAAAACTTGTGTCTAGCATGTCTAGAGGGGTGAAGGGGTGCGCCCGTGCCCAGAAGAGCTTAGTTATGTAACTGATCTCCTGGAAGGCATCTCACTGAGAGATACCATTAGAGATGACATAATGCAAACCATTCTATTATTTCCTTTATTTAGCTGAGCTTAGAATAGCTTTGAAATGCATTAAGGAAGTATGGCAGCAACTTCTTACTATAATGTATTATGTCATTTCAGTAACAACAAAATCCTATTGGTTTCGGCTGGCTATTTTCAAGACGAAAGTTACCAAAGGTCATTTATTTTAATAGAGCAGCTTATACAGTATACAGTATTCTTGATTCTGTAGCCACTATGTCGCTGGAATGAACATTTAAAAATCAACTTAAAAAAATGGTGCAACAAGTCGTAATATAAAATAGTTTTATGATCTTGGATGAGGGCTAAATTGGCAGTCATAGGCTGATCTTAATCTAGATAAGTACCCAAATATAAAAAGCTACAGAATAATTGTATCATATGAACAGCACTAGCAAAAAAATTATAAACAGTTTGTTGCACCCTTTTTTGGCTAAAGTGAGATTTTAAGACTTGGCTTCACTTACACTTTTCCACTTTGGCTTTGGTATGGATACTACCCCTTGATAGGTCCTCACCTTGCTTCATTGGAGAACCCCTCCCCTACATGTTATGCCATACTGACAAACTGTAGCTAGTAGTGGCCAACTGAACCTGCTGAGTAATCTTAAAAACATTTCACTAGTCATGTGGGAAGAACTGAAGAAGCTAATTGGATAAGTTTTCTTCAATACTCAGGAACAGGGGCGATCCGCCAATGAGGCGAGCTGAGGCGCTCGCCTCAGGCGGCATCGCCAGCTAGGTTTCCAGGGGCGGCAAAAAGCCGCTCCTGGTGCCTTTAAGAGCCGAATTTCCGGTTTTTGAACCGGAAATTCGGCTTTACTAGGGCGAGAGAGCGCAATTGCGCTCTCCGCACTAGCGTTGCTGCCTCCCCCCCGGAAATCGAATCGGGCTGGGGGGGCGGCATTACTGGAGCCGCCTCAGGCGGCAATGGATACAGAAACGGCGCTGCTCAGGAAGTCCAGTTCCTTTGGCCTTATCACTGATCTGCATCAGCAGAATTAAGTATTCCAGAACTAATATTGTTAGACATTTTTATGTAGGTGCACACAATAGTCTACATATAGAGGACAATGTCTTTAGCATGGATTTTTTCACAATTTTGCTTGGGTGATATTATTGTGTTTGCTCCTATCAAGCTTGTATTCCAAAACAGGGGACAGAGGAAAATAAGAATTGCAGCTGTAGCATGTGATGTAGCTGTGGTGTGAATAAAGGGGGGCGAGAGGGAAAATAACTGCATTTAAAGTCAGTTTGGGAAATATTCATAACTTTTATATTTGCAAAATGTAAAAATATGCATACTTCAGATGATATTGAACAGTATTCTGCTCTATTACCCATGAAATGGGATAGAAAAGACCCTTAAAGGAACAGTAACACCAAAAAATTAAAGCGTTTAAAGTAATGAAAATATAATGTACTGTTGTGCTGCACTGGTAAAACTGGTGTGCTTGCTTCAGAAACTCTACTATAGTTTATATAAACAAGCTGGTGTGAAGCCATGGGGTCAGACATTCAAAGATGAAAAAGGAGAAAAGGCACAGGATACAGATAACAGATAAGCTCTGTAGTATACAATGGGTTTCTTCAGAACTCATCTGTTATCTACTGTGTATCTTGTGCTTGAATGGCTGCTCACATGGCTACACAGCAGCTTGTTCATATAAACTATAGTAGTGTTTCTGAAGCAAACACACTGGTTTTTTCCAGTGCAGGGCAACCCTATATTGCCATTCCTTTAGAACATTTTAATTTTTTCTGTTACTTTTTCTTTAAAGGGATACTGTCATGGGAAAATTTTTTTTTCAAAATTAATCAGTTAGTAGTGCTGCTCCAGCAGAATTCTGCACTGAAATCCATTTCTCAAAAGTCACATGACTGGGGGCAGCTGGGAAATTGACAATATGTCTAGTCCCATGTCAGATTTCAAAATTGAATATAAAAAAATCTGTTTGCTCTTTTGAAAAATGAATTTCAGTGCAGAATTCTGCTGGAGCAGCACTATTAACTGATTCATTTTGGAAAAAAACTTTTTTTCCCATGACAGTATCCCTTTAAGGAAGAAGCAGCAAAGTAGACAGTGGCGCAATGGTTAGGGCCGATGCCTTGCTATGCTGGGATCTTTGGTTCTATTCTACTATCAGCAAGGAATTTAAATGCTCTCCCCATACTTAAGTGAGTTTCTCCAAAAGCACATAGGGGCACATTTACCAAAGAGCCAATTGTGTTTTTTGGAAGAATTTTCTCTAAAAAGACAATTCTCAGCGACCGCCTATTTACTAAAATTCAAGTAACACACTTTGTTAACAAAATACCTTATTGCTGGAGAACTTTCTCTGTGTTTCACCAGGCAGAATCGTAAATCTGTTTATCAAAGTGTGAACATTTCAATTCGTTACCCTTTTCACCAAAATCTATTTCGCTAGGTTCTGACTGGCGAAATAATACAATGAAGCTGCATCCTTACCATTATCGTCAGTGACATCATATCCTGTATTCCAAAAAAGTCATACGCAAACGTCAAAACACTGGCGTTTTGTCATATTTAAAGTGGGATTATGTTTAAGTTGTAAATGTTAAACATATCTTATTTACTGTACACTTTTTTTAACATTTGAAGCTCATGCCACATCATGGCCTAGGACAATAGAGGATCTCTGTCTTCCTTTTGCTTCCTTGGACATTTTTATGACATTTTTTATTCATACATATGACCTTTATATACCCACTGAATGTAAATTGCTGTTATTGTAAGTTAACGAATTTTCGTAAGAAAGGAAGCAAAGCTAGAGACAATGTATGAAATGTCCGTATTTTGGTAAATATGCATATGTTTGTCATGAAATGACGTCTGAAGTAGTTTTGTGAAGTATGGCAGAGACTTCTGAAGCAAAAAATTGCAGTTAAGTAAATGTGCCCCATAGTGTGTGTGAACGTTATTGAGTTTTCAGACTGAGTCAAATTGTCCTACATCTTTTACCATCCTTTATTCACATACCTCCAATATACACTTGATCACTCTACATACAATTATACATTGTTCACATCAGTCCCTGCCCCAGTGGAATTTATAGTTTAAGGCCCTCATCACATTCAGACAAACTATAGTCATTTGTATCAGAAGTCAATTAACCTGCATGTTTCTATTTTTGGGGGTGGGGAGTGAAGAACATACAAACTCCTTGAAAATAGTGCCCTGGCTGGAAACAAACCTAAGACCCTAGCACTGCAATACTAACAAATATGCTACAGCACTTATGTCCAGTCGGGACCAGACAATGGGGTAGGCGACAGAGCAGGTACGTGCCTGGCGCTAGAGATGTCGCGAACTGTTCGCCGGCGAACTTGTTCGCGCGAACATCGGGTGTTCGCGCTCGCCGGAAGTTCGCGAACGTCGCGCGACGTTCGCCATTTTGGGTTCGCCATTGTTGGCGCTTTTTTTTGCCCTCTCACCCCAGACCAGCAGGTACATGGCAGCCAATCAGGAAGCTCTCCCCTGGACCACTCCCCTTCCCTATAAAAACCGAAGCCCTGCAGCTTTTTTTCACTCTGCCTGTGTGTGCTGAAGAGATAGTGTAGGGAGAGAGCTGCTGCCTGTTAGTGATTTCAGGGACAGTTGAAAGTTTGCTGGCTAGTAAACGTTTTGATACTGCTCTGTTATTGGAGGGACAGAAGTCTGCAGGGGTTTGAGGGACATTTAAGCTTAGGTAGCTTTGCTGGCTAGTAATCTACCTTCTACTGCAGTGCTCTGTATGTAGCTGCAGTGGGCAGCTGTCCTGCTTCTGATCTCATCTGCTGACTGCTGCAATAGCAATAGTCCTTGTAAGGACTGCTTTTATTTATTTTTTTGTTGTTTTACTACTACTACTACTACTACTACTACTATAAGAGCCCAGTGCTATTAGTCTAGCAGTGTTGGGGAGTGGGACTGGTGTGCTAATCTGCTGCTCCTAGTAGTTCAGCAGCACCAACTTTAATTTTTTTTTATTTAACTTTTTTTTATTTTACTACCGCTGTAGTAGTGTATAAGTTGACCTTTTAGGCATTATTTGCCCTGTAGGCATTTTTTGCCCAGTGTGTTATTCAACCAACTGCTATCTAGCTGTGTGACCGTGTTCACATTCTGTCTAAATATCCATAATATTACCGTCTCCAGAAAAAACACCGGAGTGACTTTTTTCAAGCAGCCATAATAAATTTTACGTAATCCGTATCCATCGCTGTAGTAGTGTATAAGTTGACCTTTTAGGCATTATTTGCCCTGTAGGCATTTTTTGCCCAGTGTGTTATTCAACCAACTGCTATCTAGCTGTGTGCCCGTGTTCACATTCTGTCTAAATATCCATAATATTACCGTCTCCAGAAAAAACACCGGAGTGACTTTTTTCAAGCAGCCATAATAAATTTTACGTAATCCGTATCCATCGCTGTAGTAGTGTATAAGTTGACCTTTTAGGCATTATTTGCCCTGTAGGCATTTTTTGCCCAGTGTGTTATTCAACCAACTGCTATCTAGCTGTGTGCCCGTGTTCACATTCTGTCTAAATATCCATAATATTACCGTCTCCAGAAAAAACACCGGAGTGACTTTTTTCAAGCAGCCATAATAAATTTTACGTAATCCGTATCCATCGCTGTAGTAGTGTATAAGTTGACCTTTTAGGCATTATTTGCCCTGTAGGCATTTTTTGCCCAGTGTGTTATTCAACCAACTGCTATCTAGCTGTGTGACCGTGTTCACATTCTGTCTAAATATCCATAATATTACCGTCTCCAGAAAAAACACCGGAGTGACTTTTTTTCAAGCAGCATTCTTATATTTTACGTAATCCGTATCCACCGCTGTGTATACGTTGACCTTGTAGGCATTATTTGCCCTGTAGGCATTTTTTGCCCAGTGTGTTATTCAACCAACTGCTATCTAGCTGTGTGACCGTGTTCTCATTCTGTCTAAATATCCATAATATTACCGTCTCCAGAAAAAACACCGGAGTGACTTTTTTTCAAGCAGCATTCTTATATTTTACGTAATCCGTATCCACCGCTGTGTATACGTTGACCTTGTAGGCATTATTTGCCCTGTAGGCATTTTTTGCCCAGTGTGTTATTCAACCAACTGCTATCTAGCTGTGTGACCGTGTTCTCATTCTGTCTAAATATCCATAATATTACCGTCTCCAGAAAAAACACCGGAGTGACTTTTTTTCAAGCAGCATTCTTATATTTTACGTAATCCGTATCCACCGCTGTGTATACGTTGACCTTGTAGGCATTATTTGCCCTGTAGGCATTTTTTGCCCAGTGTGTTCTTCAACCAACTGCTATCTAGCTGTGTGACCGTGTTCTCATTCTGTCTAAATATCCATAATATTACCGTCTCCAGAAAAAACACCGGAGTGACTTTTTTTCAAGCAGCATTCTTATATTTTACGTAATCCGTATCCACCGCTGTGTATACGTTGACCTTGTAGGCATTATTTGCCCTGTAGGCATTTTTTGCCCAGTGTGTTATTCAACCAACTGCTATCTAGCTGTGTGACCGTGTTCTCATTCTGTCTAAATATCCATAATATTACCGTCTCCAGAAAAAACACCGGAGTGACTTTTTTTCAAGCAGCATTCTTATATTTTACGTAATCCGTATCCACCGCTGTGTATACGTTGACCTTGTAGGCATTATTTGCACAGTGTTTTCTTCAAACCGCCATCTAGCTGTGTGAGCTTGTTCACATTTTGTCTAAATATTGATAATATTATCGTCTCTAGAAAAACCACTTGAGTTACTTTTTTTCAAGCAGCATTCATATATTTTACGTAATCCGTATCCACCGCTGTAGTAGTGTATACGTTGATCTTGTAGGCATTATTTGCACACTGTTTTCTTCAAACTGCCATCTAGCTGTGTGTATTATCGTTTCCAGAAAAACCAACTGAGTTTTTGTTGTTGTTGTTTTTTTAAAAATAATGCCAGGCAAAGGCAGGCCGCCACGCAGAGGCCGTGCTAGGGGCCATGCTGCTATGCAATCCTGTGGCCCTAGCAAATTGCCCAGTTTTAAAAAGCCAATGACCCTGAACTCCCAAAATGCTGAAGAGGTAGTTGACTGGCTTACACAGCACACCCCATCCTCTACCGTTTCTAACTTTACCACAACATCCTCCTCATCCTCCACTGCTATGGCCACCCCACGTAACACTTCCTCCACCACCGGTGCCCCTTCTTCACTGGAGTCAGAGGAGTTATTTTCCCATGAGTTTCTTGAACTGAGTAATGCGCAACCATTATTGGCAGAAGAAGATGAAGGAGATGAGGACGTTACACCAGATTTAATTCTGGCAGAGAACACGACAGAGATGGACATAATGATGAGTGATGAGGAGGAGGAGGAGGTCCCCGCTGCTGCTTCCTTCTGTGATGTGTCAGAAGAAATTGATGCATCTGAGGAGAATGATGATGAGGAGATTGATGTTTTGTGGGTGCCTAGTAGAAGAGAGCAAGAGGAGGGTAGTTCAGATGGAGAGACGGAGAGTCAGAGAGGCAGTAGGAGAATAAGACTTAGAAGAAGCAGGGAGGCCAGCCCGCAGGGATCAGTAGGGCAACAACATGTATCGGCACCTGTGTTCAGCCGGCCAACGCACCCGCCATTGCCGCCAATGCCGCCAACTTCTACTGTTACCGCCAGATCGCACACTTCCAAAAAGTCAGCAGTGTGGGATTTTTTTAATGTGTGTGCCTCTGACAAAAGCATTGTAATTTGCAATGAGTGCAGTCAGAAACTGAGCCTTGGTAAGCCCAACAGCCACATAGGTACAACTTCTATGCGAAGGCACATGAGCGGCAAGCACAAAGCACTTTGGGAGCAACACCTCAAAGGCAACAGGCAAACTAAAAGCCACACTCCTTCTGGTCCAGCATCTTACTGCTCTACCTCTGCTCTCCTTGACCCATCTGAACCACCCTCCACTCCGCCTTCCACCTTGACCACCTGTTCCCATTCCCAGTCATCTGCCACCAGCCAAGTTTCTGTGAAGGCCATGTTTGAGCGTAAGAAGCCAATGTCTGACTGTCACCCCCTTGCCCGGCGTCTGACAGCTGGCTTGTCTGCACTCTTAGCCCGCCAGCTTTTACCATACCAGCTGGTGGACTCTGAGGCCTTCCGCAAATTTGTAGCAATTGGGACACCGCAGTGGAAGGTACCCAGCCGCAATTTTTTTTCTAAAAAGGGAATACCACACCTGTACCAACATGTGCAGAGCCAAGTTACCGCATCTCTGTCACTTAGTGTTGGGCCAAAGGTCCATATGACTACTGACGCATGGTCCTCCAAGCATGGTCAGGGCAGGTATGTCACCTACACTGCCCACTGGGTGAACTTGGTAATGGCTGGGAATGGGAAGCAGGGAATGGGTAGCTCAACAACAACAACAACAGTGGAGTTGGTGTCACCGCCACGGATTGCACGCGGTTCTGCCACCACCTCTACTCCTCCATCGCTCTCTACCTCGTCTTCTTCCTCTTCTTCTTCTTACTCTGCTGCTGGGTCCTCCTTCTCCTCCTCCACACCTGTGCACCCCCAGCTCCCCCTAGGCTATTCGACGTGCCAGGTACGCCGTTGTCACGCTGTCTTGGGGATGACGTGCCTGGAAAGCAAAAACCATACCGGATCTGTACTCCTGTCATCTCTGCAGTCACAGGCCGATCGGTGGCTGACCCCACACCAACTGCAGATCAGAAAAGTGGTGTGTGACAATGGAAGCAATCTGTTGGCAGCGTTGAGACTGGGAAATTTAACACATGTGCCCTGCATGGCACATGTGTTAAATTTAATAGTCCAACGTTTTGTCTCCAAGTACCCAGGATTCCAGGACGTTCTCACCCAGTCCAGAAAGGTGTCGGCCCATTTCAGACGTTCCTACACAGCCATGGCACGCCTTGCTGACATTCAGCAGCGCTACAACATGCCAGTCAGGCGTTTGATTTCTGACAGCCAGACTCGCTGGAATTCAACGCTCCTTATGTTGGAACGTCTGCTGCAACAACAAAGGGCCGTCAACGAGTACCTTTTTGAACTGGGTGGTAGGACTGGATCTGCAGAGCTGGGGATTTTTTTCCCCCGTTACTGGGTGCTTATGCGCGATGCCTGCAGGCTCATGCGACCTTTTGAAGAGGTGACAAATATGGTCAGTCGCACCGAAGGCACCATCAGCGACCTAATACCCTTCGCTTTCTTCCTGGAGCGTGCCGTGCGACGAGTGACAGATGAGGCTGTAGACCAGCGTGACGAGGAGCTGGAAGCGCACGATTTATGGTCGCAATCACCAGAACGAACCCAGGCACCTGCTGCAACGCAGGGAGAGGTGCCAGAAGTGGAGTCAGAGGAGGAAGGTGGCTTTGTGGAGGAGGAGGAGGAGGACCAACAGGAGCAGGCTTCCCAGGGGGCTAGTGGTGACCTTTTGGGGACCCCTGGTCTTGTACGTGGCTGGGGGGAGGAGACCGTGGATGATGCAGTCCTTGATAATGAGGAAGCGGAGATGGATAGCTCTGCATCCAACCTTGTGAGAATGGGGTCTTTCATGCTGGCATGCCTGTTGAAGGACCCCCGTATCAAGAGGCTTAAGGAGAAGGACCTGTACTGGGTCGCAACGCTACTAGACCCTCGGTACAAGCATAAAGTGGCAGAAATGTTACCAACATACCACAAGTCCGAAAAGATGCGGCATTTACAAACCAGCCTGCAAAACATGTTGTACAATGCTTTTAAGGGTGATGTCACTTCAGGAACTCATCAACATTCCAGGGGCAGAGGTGCCAGTAATCCTGCCACGAGCACACCTGCAAGGACAAAGCCCTTTGGCCGGTCTGTAACATCAGACATGCAAATGTTTTTCTGTCCAAGGCAGCGCCACAACCCTTCTGGATCCACCCTCAAAGAACGCCTCGACCGGCAGGTAGCGGACTACCTGGCATTAACTGCAGATATCGACACTCTGAGGAGCGATGAACCCCTGGACTACTGGGTGCGCAGGCTTGATCTGTGGCCAGAGCTGTCACAATTTGCCATGAACCTCTTGTCTTGCCCAGCCTCAAGTGTGCTCTCAGAAAGGACCTTCAGTGCAGCAGGAGGGATTGTAACTGAGAAGAGAACTCGCCTAGGTCACAAAAGTGTCGATTACCTGACCTTTATTAAAATGAATGAGGGGTGGATCTCGGAGGGTTACTGCACGCCGGAAGACTTGTTCTGACTTCTATGCAGCTGTCCTTCTCTTCAAGCCTCATGACTCCACACACAGCTGTCCTTTAGCGTCCTCCTCCCTCCGCCACCGTTACAAACTAGGGTGCAAACCCTACTGGTTTAATTTTTTCTGGCCTCTGTGCTTCAGTGGCTGCGTCCAAAAAAACGGGGCAAACAATGTCTACAAGGTCAACATATGGCGAAAAATTACTATTTTCAGCATTTAAATGGCATATTTTTTCTGGCAACTGTGCTTCAGTGGCTGCGTCCAAAAAAATGCATATTTTCTGCATTTATATGGCATAATTTTTCTGGCCTCTGTGCTTCAGTGGCTGCAACCAAAAAATGCATATTTTCTGCATTTATATGGCATAATTTTTCTGGCCTCTGTGCTTCAGTGGCTGCAACCAAAAAAATGCATATTTTGTCCATTTATATGGCATAATTTTTCTAGCCTCTGTGCTTCAGTGGCTGCAACCAAAAAAATGCATATTTTGTCCATTTATATGGCATAATTTTTCTGGCCTCTGTGCTTCAGTGGCTGCAACCAAAAAAATGCATATTTTCTCCATTTATATGGCATAATTTTTCTAGCCTCTGTGCTTCAGTGGCTGCAACCAAAAAAATGCATATTTTCTCCATTTATATGGCATAATTTTTCTAGCCTCTGTGCTTCAGTGGCTGCAACCAAAAAAATGCATATTTTCTCCATTTATATGGCATAATTTTTCTGGCCTCTGTGCTTCAGTGGCTGCAACCAAAAAAATTTATATTTTCAGCATTTATATGGCATAATTTTTCTGTCAACTGTGCTTCAGTGGCTGCGACCAAAAAAATGCATATTTTCTGCATTTATATGGCATAATTTTTCTGGCCTCTGTGCTTCAGTGGCTGCAACCAAAAAAATTTATATTTTCAGCATTTATATGGCATAATTTTTCTGGCAACTGTGCTTCAGTGGCTGCGACCAAAAAAATGACTATTTTCAGCATTTATATGGCATATTTTTTCTGGCCTCTGTGCTTCAGTGGCTGCGGCCAAAAAAACTGGGCAAACAATGCCTACAAGGTCAACGACGTTGACCTTGTAGGCATTGTTTGCCCAGTTTTTTTGGCCGCAGCCACTGAAGCACAGAGGCCAGAAAAAATATGCCACATAAATGCTGAAAATAGTCATTTTTTGCCATACGTTGACTCAACGTATATGGCAAAAAATGGCTATTTTCAGCATTTATATGGCATATTTTTTCTGGCAACTGTGCTTCAGTGGCTGCGTCCAAAAAAACTGGGCAAACAATGTCTACAAGGTCAACGTATGGCGAAAAATTACTATTTTAAGCATTTATATGGCATATTTTTTCTGGCAACTGTGCTTCAGTGGCTGCGTCCAAAAAAAACTGGGCAAACAATGTCTACAAGGTCAACGTATGGCGAAAAATGACTATTTTCAGCATTTATATGGCATATTTTTTCTGGCAACTGTGCTTCAGTGGCTGCGTCCAAAAAAACTGGGCAAACAATGCCTACAAGGGCAACGTATGGCAGTTGTTTAAAGAGAACAGTAGATTACTAGCCAGCAAAGCTACCTAAGCTAAAATGTCCCTCAAATCCCTGCAGACTTCTGTCCCTCCAATACAGAGCAGTATCAAGCAGATTACTAGCCAGCAAACTTACTATCATCTGTCCCTGAAATCACTAACAGCTCTCCCCCTACACTATCTCTTCCAAGCACACACAGGCAGATTTTTCAGATACATTTTTGCCCTTGATCCCCCTCTGGCATGCCACTGTCCAGGTCGTTGCACCCTTTAAACAACTTTAAAATCATTTTTCTGGCCAGAAATGTCTTTTTTAGATGTTAAAGTTCGCCTTCCCATTGAAGTCTATGGGGTTCGCGAACCGTTCGCGAACCGCTCGCATTTTTGCGCAAGTTCGCGAATATGTTCGCGAACTTTTTTTCCGACGTTCGCTACATCCCTACCTGGCGCCCCCCCAGCTTTGCGTCCTAGGCACGTGCCTACTCTGCCTACCCCTAGTTCCGGCCCTGCATGTATGTTGGAAGTAAGATGACCGTTATTGGCAAAAGACTTAGATATCGATGGTCTTGTCGATCGGCCAAGGTAGAAAATTTAAAGGTGGCCAAAAGTTAATGCTGAATTGTCAAATACAGGTCGAATTGTTTTGTTTCTACCGGTATATCTGATGATTTCAGATAGCAGAAAAAACCTATGGTCACAGGAACAATTATTATTGTAATGTGTATGGCCCCCTTAACTGGAGTGTTGGACTGGCCCACAGGGATACCAGGAAAACTCCCGGTGGTCCCAGGTGTCAGGGGGCCCTTGTGCTGCTAAAGATTTGACCTATTTCATGGACATTCCCTATTTCTTTGAGAACAAAGAGGCTAAATAGATGGAATAATAGATTATAGTATGTAAATAAAAGAGACTAGGAGAATAGAGGTTGAGTGAGGAGAGGAATTATAATAGTACGAGAGTGGACCCCTGGTCTAAGGTTTTTGGGTGGACCCCCGGTGTCCCAGTCCAACACTGCTTAATTGTAGCTGAGTTTAAAGTCCTACCCAATCCTAGTCCATCGATTAACTTTTTTGGAGAGAAATTCAACTGACTGCAAATGAAAGAAATAGAGCTATTAGTTGGGCCATAGCAGGTCAATCCCCCTTGTGCCAGTGCTTTCAGGAAACCCTCAGGAGGCCAACATTTCCTGCATTCCACGGGCTGCTTCAACAGTTCCACTGCAGAAAAATATCAGCGCTTCCATTTATTGGAAATGGGGGAAGTCAGTACCTCTCACGCACGAGGACTAGATATTGGCTCCCCCCACCCCGTCGCATTGTCTGCACTCTGGAGAATGAACTCGTCTGTTCTTTTTGTTTCTAATATTTTTTTTTCTGAGTGGAGGGAGCAACCGCGAGGGAGTGGGAAGAAAGGACGTGGGCTAATACTATATGTGTGTGTGAGAGAAAGCATGCGGGGGAGCCCTTGACAGGTGGGTCGGTGGGTAGCAGACTGCACAGCCCGTGGTCAGGTGACGGTGTTTGGCAGCCTGTGGGCGGTCTCCATGTATAAGCTGCTTGGTACACACACACCGAAGAGAGAGAAAGCAGCAGCGCCCCAGTTGATATCTTGCCATGTGACACAGGAAGAGGTGGGAGGGAGAGGAGTTGTAGGCAAAGTGATGGCAGCGAGCGCCTCTTGAGTGTGCGGGGGCAAAATAAAAAGTCTATAAAGGCAGGTGAGGGGAAAGTGACATGAGAAGGAATAAAGGTGACTTTGGTCGATGCTTAGCATTGAAGGGAGCTTTCCCCGCACATTAGCAAGAAGATGAGCCAGAGCGTGCAGAAATACACTAGGGCAAAGAAGCGCTACACACAGTCTGCACTAGCGACTGCAGCACGAGCAGCAACTGCATCCAGCGCCACAGACGCACAGCGACTACAGGCCAGCGGCAGGTAGGCGCATGCACATCTGATCTGTCACTTTGTGGGGTGTCAGGCTTGGACTCCTGCAGCTCTGTGCTCAACTCTTCCAGCAGCTGATAGGGTAGCGAGAGCTGTAGTTGAACAACATCTGGGAAAGCACAGGTGGAACATGGCCAGAGTATTGTTTGAACATGCATTCCATTCAGCACACGTAAGCATGTGGGTGCCTCTCTCCCTATCACTTGGAATGTGTTAGCCATGCACAGGTCACTGGCACCTTTGTGTGGGGATCTCTTTGCCCCCCTCCTTCCATTGGACAGGGGATTCCACCTCACAGGCTTCCTCTATTTTACAAGTTAGGGGATTGTTCATTCCTTCCTCAGGTATGGGAAACACTGGTCATTATATAGTTCAGACAAGACCATCTCCATATAGCACCTTTGGCTTATCTACATCAACGAATTACACATTAATTGTAACTATTTAAGTCCAGTCCTAAATAATTGTCGGCCTCTGCAGAACCTCTTAGGTGTGTATCAAAGCAATCCAGGCACGTCCGTTTATTATTATTATAATACCATGATGACCTGAATTTTATGAAATATCTCTTCCAAAAATGTGTCAAGAAGAATATTTAATTTGGGAAGGGGGGGGGCTTTGGCGGCGTCAGTCTTTAATAGCCATATTCATGGTTTCTATGTTTTTGCAGACTTGTCAGGGCTATATCACTGACTCAGTTGTATATGAGAAATGTAAGGAATCTGTGCTATGGAATTGTAATGTGAAGAGCTATTGATCGTTATCTTTGTACTGTCCCTCATTGAAGAACTGACCTCTGTCTTCTAAACTGTATTAAATCCCTTCTCCAGGAGAATGTAGCCTAGGATCCATCAATGATTAGGTTTCAGAGGAAAATTCAATTTTAACTGATCTATAAAGCACTTCATCACCGAGCCTTTTATATGTTAAAGTCTCCTGTCACCCTTGCTTGCATGCCTGCATAATAACCCTTGATGTACAGTGAAACCTCAATTTTACATCCCCTGATTGAAAGTTTCCCCACATTTCCAACAATTTGTCTGTGGTGCCACCTATATATAATGCATAATACATTTCCCTGGAAAATGTGAAATGGGGGTTCTACTGTAGTTAAGGTACTGCTTGTTCCTTGAATTGTTTGGTCCTTGTGTTGCATACAGTTGGTACTACTTGTCATTTTTATACACTTGCTTGTTTACAGTTTCAATTCTATACTTGCTCGTTGGTCTATGCATATAGAATTATAAATTCAAATTAAACATATGCCTGCCTATCTGCCTACTTTAAAGACAGCGTGGTTGATATTAATTGGATATAACATGTCTACAACATAATTTATGAGTCATTTCAATTAATTTTGCATCCTTTGAAAATAAACAAGTTACTTCTAAAAACAAAAGGAACAATAGATGGTGCAAAATACAAGAAAACCTGTTTCAGTTATCTAAAAAACATCTGAAGCTTGGGCACATTTTCATCTTTCAGGAAAAATTACTGGAGGGCATTCCTTATATTCAAATTTTTGTCATGTTTTAAATAAAATAAGTCGGATAAAACTAGAATCCGCGATTTACCCTTATTTATCATTAAAAAAAACCCACAAAAATCGGATCGGGAAAAAGCGCACGTTTTTCGGATTGACGCACGAAAAAAAAAATCGGAATTATTTCGGATTTGACGCCAGAAAAATCAGAATTTCTCATGAAATCAGCGGGAATGTTCGATAAATCGCACAAAACCCAGCGCAGAAAATAATATCTTGAAATTGCAAATAGGACATCTGCCATTGACTTCTACAGGACCTTGACAGGTTGAAGATGGAGTATTTTCAGGTTCTGACTTTTTCCATCCTGGGGTATAATACATCTCTAAAAATTCGAGGTGTTTTTTTCAACTAAAAATTCTGATTTTATAGTAAAAAAAACCTTGAATTTTTTGAGTTTTTAGCATTCAGACTTTAATAAATAAACCCCTTAATCTAGGGTACATGAGTGAAGGCTCTTACCCATATGGCACTATATACAATACAAAATAGAAAGGTTCCATTGCACAGGGGCAGCTTTATTAAGGGTTGAAGCGAAAATTCGAATTTGCACATTTTGTTTGGTCAAAACTCTCAAATTCGAAATGTGAATTATCCAAACTCAATTTGAGTTTTAATCCGAATTCGAATTTTCGAGATGTATCATACTCTGGCCCTTTAAGAACTCGAATTTGACTATTCACCCTTAAACCTGCCGAATTGCTGTATAACTCAATGGGAGAGGTCAAGGGATCAATTTGGTGATGTTTGCAGCCTTCCTGACATTTGAGTTTTTTTCAGAGAAAAAAAACCCGAATCGAGTTTTTTTTAATTAGATTTGTTATATTCTAATTTGAATCAAATTCAATTTGAGTTTTTGGGTCAATTCTGTCATCTGAACTGAGAAAATTCTATTTTATTAATACATTTCGATTGCTTGAATTTCGAGTTTAAAACTCACATGAATTTGAAATTCTTGGGGGCAGATTTCGAGGTGAATTTTCGAATGTAAAAGAGAAAAAAATCGAATTTCATAATATGATAATTCTCGAAAATAGAATTCTATTTTTTTTTTAAATCAAATCGAATTTGAACTCCATAGTCGAATTTGACAGTTTTGACCATAAAAATTTTTGAAAATTCAAATTTTTGATTTGATTTTAACTTGATAAATCTACCCCTTTGTGTCACTATGAAGCAGCAGCACTCAGGCTAAGCAGATAGGTTGTGTGTAGGAGACTACCCTAACATTTTGGACACTAGTCCTTAGTCAAGGAGACTACTCCAGGGTTTATTCAGGCTTTATCTGCTTCTTATTCTTCATTACCGGTAGCTGTATGGTAGATGAAATGTACACACCCTTGTAGAGGGCTCTGTGGAATATGTTGGTCCTTTATAAATAACTTTTCTTAATAATAATATATTTGAGCCTGTCAGTCAAACCACTGCATAACATGGTGAAAATAATCTTCATAACTACTGTTTACTTGTATAAATGTGGTTGCTGTGAGCAGTTGGGCTAGAGGACTAAAGGTGGCCATAGACATAACAATTACGATCTTTCTTGGAAAAGATCTTTCCAAGAAAGATCGTTTGTTTCAATATACTGAGCTGAATCATCAGATATACAGGTAGAAACAATAGAATTCTAACTGTATCTGACGATTCAGCACTAACAATGCCTGATGTTCAAGGTGTCTTCAAAGGCACCCAATCAAAATTTTCTGTCCAGTCCGATCAACGAGCCGACCGATATCCAAGTCTTTTGCCAGTATCGGTCAGCTCTTTTCCCACCATACACGCATCGAAAATAAGAACCATGAGAAAAACGCAGATCTGTTAAGACAGGATGGAAAAGGAAGAAAAGAGGGAAGTAACCGGAAGATATATTTAAAATCTAATTTGGTGAATAAAAAAGAGACAAATAAGAGAACACTGAAAGAGGAGAAAATGGTTAGTGGAAGGAATGTGTCCTGTGACTCAACTTTAGATCTTTGCCTGATTTTTACAACTTTGTGCAGGGCCATATCAGCCTGATCTAGTTGTTCAGCCCCCTGGCCAGCGACTGGATCATAACAGAGGCAAAGCAGGCCCATCGGTAGAAGACCACATCAGCGCACCAGTGTAGTTCTCATCCGAAGGGATTTTGAAACCTACCTGATAGATTTGAAGCCATTCGTATTTTGATGGAAATACCCTTTAATTCTAAATTATTTTGCATGCTGTTATACTGTGTGACAAAATGATGGTCCAAATTCAGACCAGTGAGAAAAATGTCTCCTTTGTTTATCTTTAAACTTCACTGAAGTCTAAGAGTAAATCTGGAATTGAGTTAGGAATTCAGTTTTCAGATTGTCTGTAAAGCACTTTTTATTCATGTGTTTGAAAAATGGAGTTTTAAAACTGTTCTGTAACTGTTATAGCCTTGGGCTGTGTTACTGAATGATCTGTTTAGATTGAGATTTATTTTCCCCCACTAAACAGCATTATGCTATTTCTCTCAATACATGGCAGTCAAAATTCTGGGGAATTAATTATGCTAATTGCTTAAATAGTGCTGGAACCTTACCATGGTTAAAGCAAATCCAGTTGCTACATTGTATTTTAGTAACATTCAATGTTTGATTAACACTAATGAATCTATTTATTATCTATTTTATCTATTATTTTACAGTGACAGAAAATACAAACTTACTTTTATTTTTGGAAAATGTCAAAACTGACAGAATTTTTGCACTGGTAAATTATTAATGTAAGTAGCAAGTTTTCAATGTTTTTCCCCTCTTAAATTAAAATGATATAAACTGTATGCTGCAGGTTTTATTTTTTTTTTGTGTATGGGTTTTGCTACATGGAATCTTGCCACCTTGCAAAGCATCCTCCATTGGTACACTCTTCAAAGCAGTAACATATAAAGCTTTTTCTTTTTTGAGTACTTTCCCATGATTAACCAGAAAGAGTAGAATGCCATAAAATGAACATATCACACAGCACTTAGATCAAGTAATGAATCTGGAAAACAGTGCCTATTACCTAGGGCCATTAGAAAATGTTTCCTGTCTGCTGATTTTATTTTGTTGCATGATTGGAAGACTTGATACCTGGGACTTAAGTTGTTTTTTCACAGTACTGTGCTGGTGATTAGGAACCTGTATCTGGCCATATGCAATTTAAATGCAAATTTTTAATTGCATCTGGTCAAGAAGTCAATTTTCTAGGTAAGCAAATATTTCTAGCAAACTAATGATTCATTTTTGATAAGTTGACATTATATTTGCATATTAACAACAGTTATTACTTCGGAAAAATTACCAAAATTTGCATATCCGACTGCCAGTTTGCTTTCTGTGTTCATTTGCCAAGTAGAAGCGTTAGATAATATCTAAAAAATATATTTTAGATAATATCTAGAAAATATCTAAAAAAGAAAAAATCATGGTAAAATTACAGGAAGACCACTGCACAGGCTGAAAGCAAATTTACAGTAGGAGCTGAGGCAGGGTGACATATAGAAACTGATGTAATGGATACAGGAAAAACAGTGCAGCAGCTTGACCTCAACTGACCTAAGAGTATAAATAGGGTAAGTTGTTAGTGCTAATGCAATGAAGACCAACTACAATGCAAGCTGTGTGTGCCCATATCTGGTATGTAACAGGGATACAGGAAGTAAATCACATGATATCATCGTTTACTGTAATGGAAAGCATTCCTGAAAGCCAAAGTGGAATTCTAAATATTAATCCAATAATGCAAAACTTGATTGAAAACTTAATTAAAAACTTGAAAATAATCCTTATCGTCATTACGGTAATTTGAAAAAAAATATTATTCTAAGAGGTGTTGTGCAACTATGTTAACATCTTTTCTTTAATGGAGCTGAAATATGTTTTATTTTATGAATTGGAATTCATTGTTACTAAATGGGAATGCTCTGTATTCTCTTACATGATTCCCTTGTCCAATTTCTGTGGGACTGAGGGCTGGAATTTTTGTGGCCTAATTCATCAATTTTCTTATTACTTTTAATCTAGTAATTAGATTTATAGTTTTATTAATTATATTAGGGGGCTATGTATCAAAGGTAGAGTTTTAGAGCTTTGTGAACTTTTATTAAACTTCGAATGAATTTAAAACTCAAATGGTTTCAAATTTAAGAAAAAACTTGTAAAAGCTCAATCAGTGAGTTTGAGTTGAGGAACCTGAAAACTAGGGCATCAGATCATCCTTCTAGAGTGAAATCCATGGACAGGGGGAAGAATGGCAGAAAATTTTTGTTGACCATGCCCACTTTGGGAGACACGGCCCCAATAAACCACTCATCATTTTACAGATACACCCTCAATATATATATATATATATATATATATATATATATATATATATATATATATATATATATAATAGCCCACTACGGTGCACTCATGACCCAAGGGCCAACAGCCTGGGTGCCGGTCAAACGAACATGTAACCAATACAAAAAAGCCGCACTCCTAGGTCTTATCAAATAAAAAAATTTTCAAGTGTTTATTTATTCAACGTTTCGGCAACAATCCGCGTGCCGTCTTCAGGAAAGACGGCACGCGGATTGTTGCCGAAACGTTGAATAAATAAACACTTGAAAATTTTTTTATTTGATAAGACCTAGGAGTGCGGCTTTTTTGTATTGGTTATATATATATATATATATATATATATATATATATATATATATATATATATATATATATATATATATATATATATATATATATAGCGTTCCAAGGTTACATGCACACCGTGTTAGAAACAATTTATTTATTAGCATAATACGTTTCAGTTCATGGTCTTGAACCTTTCTCAAGATGCTTTACCATATGGTAAAGCATCTTTTATTTAAGCATTTTTAATTTACGTATCCAAAACGTTTCACGTTGCAAAAGTACTTTCGATCTGTCACCCCCCCCTGCCTCAAAGGGGGGATGTGGTCTATAGCTGTAAATCTAAACATAGGTAATCTATGCCCCTTTTCTAAGAAATGTTTGGCAACTGATGTATTAGTTGTATTATCTCTAAAGGCCGTACTAATTGCGGGGCGGTGGCCGTCCATCTGCAATCTTAATGTTTGGTCAGTTTTCCCAACATATGATTATGGTTATTAAATACACCACATGAGTGGGGGTACAGGTAATATGGTGTCTAATAGAAAATCTTTTACCTGTTTGTGGGTGGTGAAACGATATTCCAGGTGTCATGTATCTTCAAGATGTACAATTCGGGCATCTATAACACCCAGGTTTCCCTCCACTTAGCCATCCTCTCGGAGTCATAGAATAACATTTTATTCACCCACCCTTCCCAGCTATAGTCAGGTGATCCCACTGGTGTCTAATAAAAGGGCAGCCAAGTATGGGAGTTTTACTTTAAAAGCAGCTAGTAAGTTGCAGGTAAAACTTAGTCCCTTTGTAAAATGTATAATGAAGCAATAGAATTCTTAATGAATCAGATGAAAATCAAGCATAGGACTGGCCAGATATGGGATGACTGCCTAATGGTTTTAAAAGATAGTGGTGAGCACCAACTTTCCCTTGTTTGTTTTATATATATATATAAAATTATACATCCCTGGTTTTTTACACTGTTTTTGTGGTACCACCAATATATAATGCATAATACATTTCCCTAATTTAATGTTTTCATGGGTTTTACACCTTTTTTTCCTGGTCCCCTTAAAAACTTCACTCATCACCAGCATACACATATATGTGTGTTATTTCAGATTATCGTTGGGGACATTTTCACAGTCACCTTACACATTTCATTTTTTTTAAAGCATGATACTATTTTCAAATTTAAATGGTCTAAAGAGTGACTTGCACCTTTTGTGAAAATATGTAAACATTTTACAGTAGCATATTTTGTGGGTGTTAGGTAGGAAAGCGACACAAGATGGTAGTGTTAGAAATTCAGCAGCCAGAGAGGCAGTGCTGTCACATCAGATACAGGACCCAGGAGACTCCAGCATTGGTTGTGGAACCAAAAGTCCATATGATATAATGGCTTTTTATGGGTTTATATACCTATATCTATATGTGTAGTGGTTTTTCTTTTAGGAGTGAAATTAAAATAGGTGGAGGGAGGGCAAAAATTACTTGAAAATGCTTGAAAGCTTTGTCCAACCACATGAAAAAACTTTTTCTTTGTCAGTGATCTCAAATTTCCAAGAACAGATCATTGTGAAACAATGACTTCACAGATAACACCCACTGTTTTACATCCATTTTGAGTAATTCATATTCCTCAACACATGTTCCTCAATATTCAAAGATGGACTTTTTCTTAAGCTTTTAAACATTTTTAAAGAGCCATAAGTCATCTTTTTCAATGACTGTTAGTATCTCTCAGACAGAAAATGCAAGAGGGGCTTTTGTAATTACATTCCTTTTAGTTTTTCCTATGTTGGAAGGTGATTTTTCTTGTAGTTTCAGCCTTGCATAAGAATCCGTTTTAATATAATTGTAGGTGTAAGTATAGAACCATAAAGAAACCCCCCCCCCACCCACCAAGTTTATCTGTAGCCTGTACAGAGAAATACCATAAACTATATAAGCATAATTTTTTCCCTGCAATAAGCACAGTTCAGCGAAGAAACTGTTTAGATTGCAGTGGGCCTATTAATGGGAACTGACACTAATTTTATAATTTTACCCTCAAAAAATCCCCTAAGAGTGTTGCATGTAAGCACAAGGATCAGTGGCAGTACTAGTATAGGTTACTGTAATTTTCAGCCAATTCTTATAGGGGCCAATGGCAAAAAACTTCAAGCGTCTTGACTCCACGTGTGTAGCAGGGTGGGCAAAACACCCTTAGAAAACAATCCTTACTGACAGATTTATCAAAGTATTAGATTAGAGCTCAATTTATCAAAGTATGAGATTAGAGCTCACCACAAAAAATCTCCCCCATTCCTAATGGATTTTTGCGTAAGTAATTGAAGGGGGTCAATTATTAACAATCTCTAAAAAATTTATTTGGGGGTTATTTACTAAAATCTGAATATCTTATTATTTTTATTAAAGAGGATTGAACAAACTCCCATGCTCCATTTTGCCTTATTTATTATTAAAATAACTTGAATAAATCGGATCGGGGAAAAAAAACAGATAAAATTTACTGAATTGTACGTTTTTCTTGACTTCAAATTGAGATAGCAACATCTCCCATTGACTTATACATGACCTCAACCTCATCTTTTTGGACGTTTAGGGGCCGATTCACGAAGGGTCGAATATCGAGGGTTAATTAACCCTCGATATTCGACTGGGAATTAAAATCGTACGACTTCCAATATCGAAGTCGAACGATTTTGCGCAAATCCTGCGATCGATCGATCAAAGGATTTTTCGTTTGATCGAACAATTAAATCCTTCGAATCGAACGATTCGAAGGATTTTAATCCAACGATCGAACGAAAATCCTTCGATCAAAAAATCACAGGCAAGCCTATGGGGACCTTTTAATAAAGCTCGCAACATTGTTAATTGTTTTTAAAAGGGAAAAACTTAGAAAAAAAAATTTGAATTTTGTATACTTGATTTATTATACCCCAAAGCTGCTAAAAATCTGAAAATACTTCATCTCAAACCTGTCGAGATCATGTAGAAGTTAATGGAAGACACTCCTGAAGTTGATTCTTGGCATCGTGATCTGCGCTAGATAATTCACTGGGTTTTCGCAATTTGATAAAATTTCGTTTTCAAATAAATACCACCCTTATAGTTTAGTCATGGTTTCAAAACCTCTAAAACCACTAAAATCCAACCTTTGATAAACAGGCACCTAAGGGGGTTATTTATCAAAGGTCTAGTTTTAGTTGTTTGTGAGGTTTTTTATACCTCAAATGAACTCACAACTCAAATGTTTTCTGATTTAAGAATAATTGAATTCTGGGTGAAGAACCTGAAAACTCAAAAACACTGAAAACTCAAAAACACTGAAAACTTGCCAAAAAAACTTAAATCAAACAAAACCCACTGAAAAAAAACATCATGAAGGCTACAAACATCTTCAAATGACTGAAGGGACCAGGTTTTAGCTGGAGTGTTTTCTGATACAAGCTAATTCCAGATCCCCAGGGGGATAATAGATCTTTAAAAACTTTAAGTCAAATTAAAGTTGGATATATATATAATATATATATAGTCAAATACAAGAGTCCTCTGCACTCAACCCATTATCAATATATTTAAGACAGCGACATTTGTGCATACTGCTACTGAAAAATGCCTTACCCTCTAAACAAAACAGGGATTGTTTGTCCATATATTGCAATATATTTAAGCTGGCCAACTACGTCAAAGTCATCCCATATCTGGCCAGTCCTATGCTCAATTTTATCTGATTCATTAAGAATTCTATTGCTTCATTATACATTTTACAAAGGGACTAGGTTTTACCTGCAACTTACTTGCTGCTTTCAAAGTAAACCCCCATACTTGGCTGCCCTTTTATTAGACACCAGTGGGATCACCTGACTATAGTTGGAGAGGGTGGGAGCTACAACATGGAGCTGGTCACTGCTCCTGTATAACTATAACAAACAAGGGAAAGTTGTGCTCACCACTATTTTTTAAAACCATTAGGCGGGGGTGCAATGAGGCTGTGACCACAAAATACATATAGTGAAATACAAGAGTCCTCTGCACTCAACCCATTATCAATATATTTAAGACAGCGACATTTGTGCATACTGCTACTGAAAATGTATTTGGCCAGCTTAAATATATTGCAATATATGGACAAACAATCCCTGTTTTGTTTAAAGGGTAAGGCATTTTTCAGTAGCAGTATGCACAAATGTCGCTGTCTTAAATATATTGATAATGGGTTGAGTGCAGAGGACTCTTGTATTTGACTATATGTATTTTGTGGTCACAGCCTCATTGCACCCCCGCCTAATGGTTTTAAAAAATAGTGGTGAGCACAACTTTCCCTTGTTTGTTATATATATATATATATATATATATATATATATATATATATATATATAAAAAAAAACTTCGAATCAAATTCGAATGCGATATTCCTTCGATTTGTACGATTCGAGTTAGGACGAATTTGGACCTATTCGTTCGAAAACTGACCTATTCGACCAAAAATAAAACTTTGACTTAATTTCGATTGGTCTTTTTGAATTCGAATTTTGAACTTTTTTCAATTCGAAAGTCGACCCTTGATAAATATGCCCATATATGTTGGCATAACTCTTGTCTGACTCATACTCTTAAATGCGTGGAATCTCTGGCTTAAAGCATTGATTAATTGCTATTTTTTTATTTACAAGATAAGATTAAATGAAACAATAAATCTAATATCAAAATTCCTCATGGTTCTTATGCTGAGTGATTTGCAGTTTACTTTGAAATCTTTTTCCGTCCTTTCAGAGAAAACAGAAGCTTTAAAATTAAATGAGCCTTCTCCCTTCAAAGCTTTCCTGCATCATCTGCTACCAGTGCCCGCTGGTTCACTAGCTATGCAACTATAATAAAGCACCCCTCTCCACTTGCATGCTGCCAATCTGACATTGATCAGATACTTATTGAGATACTTTGGGCAAAAGCATAATATCTTGATGTATCTTATTGGGGTTACATGTTGTTTTTTTTTTATTAAAGTCAAAAATCAGCACAGTTCAGTGTTTTTTATACCCACAGTGCAGTATTTGTCTGAGAATTCCCAAAGTTATTGCATGCTCTGCAAAATTGTCCAAGCTTTGCATTGCTTTTTAAAGGTGGTGCGGGTGTTCACTTATTTGCTCTACTTTCAAATTTAGCATGTAGACACAATTGCAAAAGGAAATCCTGTACTGTTCACATCTCAGACCCAGAATGGAAGTGCCATACTCTGCCAGCCCTATGCTCCCTGTGTGTGCCATACTCTGCCGGCTCTATGCTCCCTGTGTGTGCCATACTCTGTCTGCCCTATGCTCCCTGTTGTGCCATACTCTGCCTCCCCTACACTACCTGTGGGACGTGAGCCTGGTAGGGTTTGTTCTGGGGATTTGGAAACAGTTTTTAGGAGGCCACTAATCATGTGCTGGGGGTGATGTGTTATCCACAAGGGAAGAAGGAGGCATATGGATTTAAGGGTATGTTTCATACACAGACACAAGCCGAGCATACAAGTTCCTTGCAGATAGTGCCCAAGTCTCAATGATCTCAGCAGTGAGTGTGGATGTGTTCAAATTTTTGCACTATTGCATCAAGAGTTAGCGCAAAAAAGGACGCCATTGTAACATTTAGAATATTAGAGCAACTTTAAGTAACATTGTGCAAATTTCTGGTGCAAATATAGGGACAGATTCAGTACAGTGAGAAAAAGGTTTATTACATGAAAACTCATGGACGAGAGTCAATTTGAGATTTAATTCAGAAAAACTTCTCCAGGTTTATCACATGAAAACTCTATTGAAGCCTATGGGAAAAAAAGTGGAACTGAATTAGGAGAAATTAATTTTCACATGATAAACCATGAGATCATTTTTTCTCACTGAATTGAATCTGCCCGAAATGTTTTTAATTTGATAATAATGTGCTGGAAAAAAAAATACTATTAAGTTTACTATTCAGAGGAATATCTGTGACCTGGTAATTATGAATCTGGCAAGAACCAGCTATAGAGTAGATTCAGTTTTTTTTTTTTTAAAGGTTTTTATTTTGCATTTTATAACAACAAATAAACAAACATTATATGGTTTGCGGTTCCATCTTCTTACAAACATTATAACACAGCTTACATACTTAATACATTTGAGTCCTGTACATTTGTATACACTCTAATTCAGAAAGGTTCTGATTCTGTCCTAAATCCCTTGAATAGGTGGTGCAGCTAGTTCTGTCACTGTTAGCTTATCCCCCTTTATCCTACGGCTCTTCTATGGCTTCTAGCCAATCTCGCCACACTAGATCATACTTCTGGGGACATCCTCTTGCAGTGTAGGTGAGTTGTATTAGGGGGAGTGTTGCTTTAATCAAGTTCAACCAGCCATTAACTGTGGGGGAGAGGGGGGACATCCAATTCAGGAGGATACATTTAGTAGATTCAGTTTTACCCTTAAAAGAGAAGGAAAGGCTGTGTTAACTTAGGGGTGCCAAATTTAGGCACCCCAAAGTGATTGTGTATACTTACCTGAAACCTGGGCTGGTGCTCCTATCAGCAGAAAACTTCACCAGTCCGGTAGTTCTTCCAGTGAGCACCACGGTGCAATCGGCTTCCTTCTTCTTCTTTCTCCAAATTTCCAGGGCAGACACAAACGCAGTAGAACTAAATGGCTACTGCGTGAAGAAAGAAGAAGCAGGATTGCTCCGTGGTGCTCACTTGAAGAACCCCAGACCGGTGCAGTTTTATGCTGATAGGAGCACCGGCCCGGGGTTTCAGGTAAGTAAATACAATCATTTGCACAGTCTAACGTTTGGCACCGCCAAGTTAACTCAGCCTTTTCTTCACCTTTAAGAATGAAAAAAACAACAACTTGTATTTATAGTGATTAAAACAATAGGCAAAAAGTATGTTCAGCACAAGCACTTTTCATTGAACAAGGGGGTATACAGCCCCTTAAAGAGTATATAAGACTCTCTAAGCTACAGTTTTTAGGTTTTGAGTTGGGTAAATTGTCCACAATATTAGTGGTAATAAAGCAATTTGTGTATCATGGGCCTTGGACTCCTTGATTCATTGTCAGAAGGATGTAATTTCTAATGAATGTAACAACAGGAACGATCAGGGATAGTTACATTTCCCACCTTGATATACTGTACAGGCTTGATGCACCTGTAATAATACATAACAGAACTGTTCAGCCTTGGAAATTAGTAGAAATTAGCTTTTATATGAGGTATGTGCAGCATTTCTGCTCATTTAATTTGACACAAATAAGTACTAAGAAGGAAAGATTGTGGTTTTAAAGGTAAATTCCCTCCTGTTTTTAATTCCTGTACACTTTATGTATTGCTAAAAATATGTTAACTTCCATGCTTATTGTTTTCCCACAGTGATGATACATTTGACATCAATGTCAAAATGAGAAAACATGTAAGATGTAATGATTCATAGTTTGGGAAATTTGTCTTGTCTGATTTCACTATACACATTTACTGTTTTTTTATTTTATCTGTGTTGCATAGAGCTCTATATATATATATATATATATATATATATATATATATATATATATATATATACTGTATATAATTTCTAGATACAATCCATGTACAGTTTTTTTTAAAGTCAGGTTTATCTTGCATTTTGTCAGGGATAGGTAAGTGGTGCTAAGGAGGAATAAGTAGGGAAGGTGAACCCTTCATGCAGGAGCTGATACAGGAAAGAGCAGGTGAAGGATCTGCGACGGGACAGAAAAGGACGGATCTGGAAAAGAATCTTCGCCGGGACAGAAAGGGACGGAGCGGGCAAAGAATCTGTGACTGATTGTAGACAGGAGTGAAGCAGGTGAAGAGTCAAGATGCTGCAGGAGTAGAACCAGATCAGGACCAGGATGAAGACTCTGGGACAGAATGGGAGGGTCGGGCATAGGCACAAGGACAGACTGGAGTCGGATGAAGTTGGTATATGCACAGTCTGGAGTGAGACAGAGCTGGCGTAGGCACAAGGACAGACTGTAGTTGAACGGAGCGGGCGTATGTACATTACAATGACAGGCTGAAGTGAGATGGAGTGGGCGTAGGCACAAGGACAAGCTGGAGTGGATCAAGGACAGACGACTGGCAGTAACAGAATGAAGCAAGTGAAGAACGAGAGACAGAGTGCCGAACTGGAACAAAATTGTGCATGCGAGGAGGCAGAATCTAGATAAGAACTGAAGTAGGAGTGGGGAGCAGAACAGACAGGACTGAAAGCAAGGAGCAAAGCCAGACAGGACAGGAAGCAAGGAGGACCAAACATACCTGGAAACAAGGAGAAGGAGCTAGGGACTAGGCTACAGTGCTCCAACAGTAGCTAATGCTCAAGCAATAACTGTGAGGAGGGCTGGGCTGTATACTGTATAGGCAGGGTCAGTCCTGATTGACTGACCCCAACCTACCAATAAGGATGCTGGGGTAAAATAACTATGCCTGGCCCGGGGGTAGGGTTGCCACCTTTTAGTTCTGACTCTATCGACCTGTGACGTAGAGGGTGGGGGTGGGCCAGACAGGGGTGAGGTTGTGACATTTTGGGGTGGAGTCATGAAGTTTCGAAGCCAGTTTGGCCAAGAAAGGACTGCAGCACTAGGATTAGGTGAGTAGGGGCAGATCTGAGGTGAGCCTGGGCAGAACAGTTGGAATTACAAATTTACCAGCTAATACATTGCCAGTAAATTTGTAATAATGGCCTTAGCTAGTATTTTACCGGCTAGGTCGGTGAAGTACCAGCCATGTGGCAACCCTACCCGGTGGTTAGGGAGAGTAGCCCACAACCAGGAAGTCCTAGGATCAAACCACAGCAGAGCCTGACGTATTTATACGCCAAAAACTTGAAATATGAGCACAAAAGGAATCTGTGCTTATCTAATGAGCATTTATGCTACAGACAATGCTTGACTTTGGTCCTTGCTACAGATTGAAAATCCAGGAAGCAAATGACTCCTCACCGCTGACCTTAGTACAGGTATAGGATACTTTACCTGAACACCTGTTATTCAGAAAGCTGTAAATTACAGGGAGTCCATTTTAAGCAAATAATGCTTAAAATGATTCCCCCTTTCCCCACAATAAAAAATACCTTGTGTGTGATCCTGACTAAGCTTCATGAATCCATATTGGTGGCAAAACAATCCTTTTGGGTTTATTTAATGTTTACATGATTTTTAGCAGATTTAAGGTAATCCAAGTTACAGAAAGATCCCTGATGTCGCAAGCATTCTTGATAATATTTATATACCTGTACTCAGGTGTGAGCTTTGAGTTATTGTACCCTAAAAAATTATTTAGTACAGACAATATACAGTAAATAAAAATTACAATAGAAAGAAAGGTTTCTGCTTATTAACTTTACATTTATAGTTCATTTACTGAATATTAGCACGTGGCAGTAGTTTATGCCTTTGTATGTCCTTAGTTCCAGTGTCTGTATGTCCAGTATTCCAGAATGTTGCAGTTGATAATTTTTTTTCTAATTATAAAAATATATAATTCTTGCCCTCACTTTTATTATTTTATAATTATTAGCAATAACAATAACAAATTTGCTGTGTTCTGAAATGAAATAGCAGAGTTTTTGGCAAGGTATAGTTTAACATAAATGAATGCATAATTATATGTCAACAACCTTATTTTGCTTTTAAAGTGTTCTTTAAAAGCATTTTAATGATGTATTGTGTTTTTTTCATGGAGATGTTTCCATGGCAACCCTTTCCAACCTAGTAACGTTCAAGAATACATGACTTTTTTCCATCTAATCTATCTATAAGTACAACTCCATTTAATCTGAATTCATCAACACTGAAATGAAAATTCTTTCTCACCTGCTAAGGGGATAGTGGATTTAATATTTTTAGGGTAATTTTTTGCAACTATTAAAAAAAAAAAAAAAAAAAATGATCGATGGGACACAAAAGAGTCACCACATGTGCAGTCTATGTCTTGCCACTTATAGCAGTGACTGGTACAAACCAAGATAGGATAGGAGTTGTCATGAATAAATGGTACAGTGCTGAAGAGAGCTGCTATTTTGCCACCATTCTGTAGTAAATGTAAAATACACATTTTAAGATATTATATAACATTTCTGTGCTGCTAGAACAATTTATTTTCCTCTGATTTCAATATTTAGAAGCTCCTATTGATACTACATGTACAATATTAATGCAAATATGCAAAACATTTTCCTCTGCAGACAACTAGAGGTGTGTTCATATTTTATTTCATTAAGATTTGAGTGTTGGGAGCATGTTTGCTTGTGTATCATTTACTGGAACACAAATCTGTCATACACAATTATCATCCACCTACAATCACTGGGGCAGATACAAAGGCTAAACCTAAGGTTACAAAATATAAAAAGAGACCACATTAGCCAAACATTTTTTTGAACATGGGCACCGTGTGGCACAAATTCGCTGGCAAATCTTGGAAAAAATTGCAACTAAACAGGGACAGGATAAGAAACATTTACTCTCATAGAGAATGTTATTGGATTTGGCTACTGCAAACCAGAAATCCGAGGGGATTAAATGAAGAGTTTAATTTAACCTGTTTCCTGTAAAATAAGTTTCTAATAAGTTTTCTCATTTCCCTTACAGATAAGAAAATTTCTTTGCCTAAACTACAGGGACAGGTATCTGTGATTTTCCTCCCTTGATATGTAGGGTAAGATAACTTTTTAACCTTTTTATCTTTGTATATATTTTTTGTAACTTTTCACCTTCCTCTTAGGTTAATTGCAACAATTGTTTCAATTGAGGTGTTCAACACTTGGACTTTGAATTTGCTGCTTTTTGTTACCAATATGGACTCAAAAGTACAACTTTTCGTTTATCTATATTGACACCTAAGTACAATATTTGCGAAAGAGCCTTAGCATTTACAAAAACCTCTCTTTGATGCTAATTTATTTTTTGTATCTTTTGTATTTTTTGTATTCAAATTGATATTTTTCACATGTTTTTTTTCTCACATTATTGTATAATTATTCACTAATTGGTTTGCCTTTATAATGTTCATCTACACCTGTATGTAGTATGCTTGATAAAGGGGCGGAGCCCCGAAACGTTGCACCACCGCAGTAAAAACCTTTGCAAGGGCTTGCCCTGCAGACAAAAGTCTTGTGTGCTAGTGTGGTTTTTCGATTCATTTACTGGCTCTGCATATTTGAAGTACATCAATGGTCTAGTTTTGTAAATAGTTTTACTTAACAGTGATTAGTCTTATCTTCACCTATTTTTTTCTTTAGATGTGATAACATATCTAAGAATTTTTTAAATAAAAGAGAATTTCATGCTCATTGCAGGTTATTGACCCCCTACATTGATTTTTCTCTATGGTTGTGTGCCAAGTATGGGCATAAGCACCCATGGGTTTGTTGTATTTCCAATTATGAGCCCCAAGACATACTGATGACAAATATAAAGGGCCAACAAACACTGTTGTGGTATGCAGCAAGATATTCATAGTAAATTAAGTTTTAGTATGATGTACAAAGTGCTATTCTCAGACAATGTGCAATTGGTTTTAATTTTTTACTATTTGTGTGTTTTTGAGTTATTTAGCTTTTTATTCAGCAGCTTTCCAGTTTTGCAATTTCAGCAATATGGTTGCTAGGGTCCCAATTACATTAGCAATCATGCATTGCTTTGAATAAGAAACTGGAATATGAATAGAAAGATGAGTGATGGGGTCAATGACCCCCATTTGAAAGCTGGAAAGTGTCAGAAGAAGAAGGCAAATAATTAAAAAACTATGAAAATAAATAAAGAAGACCATTGAAAATCTGCCCCGTTGTTTGCCAGTGTCATTACATTTCCCTAAAACAAATAGCAACACATATGCAATGTAAAATTCATACAATTAAAGAATGTAGGCAAACACATGCAGAATCTACTATGATGAGAAGTCCTGCTTGTATTGAGCATTGTAATGGTCACTGTGAGCTCATGAGAGGGGTTAGGATTAAAAATAGGAGCAGACAGCTAGAGCAGAGTTTCTATGGGAATCAGCAATGCTGCCTCTTCATTGGCTGCTAGACTGGAGGGTGTGTTTATTAATCTGAGTTGAGAAGAACTGAGCATGCTCATGAGTCAACAGCCAAAGGAAATTCCAGAGGGAGGGGGCTGATGGAGTTAGAGAAGCAGAAGGAATCCTAAACGATTAAGGGGATGCTGCAGACTTACTATTAACCTTTGAACAACCAGAGTGGCAGTTATTTAGAGATTTCAAAAAGGCTCTCCAGTGATTACATTTTTGCGTAGGGGGTTTACATGTTTTTTAATTGGGAGAATAACTCTTTCTACTTTTTCTTAAAACTGCTATCAATTAAAAATGCTATCTAATTTATTTAGAGTATGTTCAGAGAGAGTGAGAGAGAGGCTTCCGAATTATCTTGTGTGTCAATTACTAGATGACCACTTCTTTAGAATATTCATTTATCTCATAGGAATGAAGGATGTAAAGATATCTTTCTACTCCAAACGACCAAACTGCAAAGCTTTGCTATATGTAGCAGTTTTTTGTGACTTTTTTGAAAATTGCCTAAAATTACTGCAATTTGCCACAATTATCTCACCCAATTTCTTACATACAAAGATAAAACCTACTGAATATGAACATGTAATATTGATGTAATTATGTAATATTGATGCATGGGAACATTGTAGCTCCTGCCACCTCAGAAATGTAGTCATAACACCAGGGTTCCCAGTGCAGGCTGTGTCAATAGATGCAGCAGATGTGCTCTTAAAGAAATCAACTGCACACATCATTTTGAGAATTAGCAGGAAATAATACCAGCTAGACAAACATTTTCAGTGAAGTGATGTGCAATTTGTGGCACAATGAAAGCACAATTGCAGCGTTAGGTGCACTCGCCCAAAATTGTGTCAGCTGCAGCTCTCCCGGGAAAAACTCTGCACTGTGGGTATAAAAAAGGACAACGGTGATTGCACTTTTGCACATGCTGCCATAAATAACTCCTATTGTACAAGCAAAGTTTGCCATAAATAACTCCTACTGTACAAGCAAAGTTTGGAAAACCTATTGCAAACGCAACAAACGCAAATTTTGTGGAATCTTCATAAAGTTATATTTTTTCAGCAACTGGCAAAATGTAAATAAGTAGTTTAGTTGGGGAGTTACATTGCTGATTTATGTAGATGGCATTTACTTGGATTTATGTTTATATAAAGAGATAGCTTAGTATAGAAATGTCTAATGGCTGTATGCAAAATTGTACCTCATATGAACTTAACTAAACTGGTCACACATATAGAATGTCTAACACAGCATATTAGACAAGCATCTGACAATGGAAAGACTATTATTAGAAAGTCTCTGTGAAAGCAGAGTCACATAGGAAAAGTTCTAGTGACAGTATTAGGAAGATTGTCAGAATCAGTGGCAAATACAGGTGGAACGTTTTAGAGAAATTGCTGTGAGAATATAATGTTATAATGTTATAATGTTATAATGTTTGACGCCCATAGACTTTAATGGGCATCTGCGACATTTCGCCAGCGGCGAATTTTTGCCGAAACGAAACGGGTCAAATTACTTCCCTAGTGGAAGCTGTTTGCAATAACTGGTCCAATACCTGTAAAACTGCTGTTTAGAGCAGGCATGTCAAACTAATCAATAGAGTGACCCCTAGATACTTTTTATATATATTTTTTTTAATTTCTAATGAAATTAAGTGTAATAACTATCAGTATTTTTTCTGCTAGGTACAGTTGGTCATAAAAGTAGCTGCAAATATTAATAGTTATAAAAAAAATATTTATTATTATTATAATTTACTTAGCAATGAATTTAAGAATGACGGAAAGCGGTTTGTTTACCTTAACATTCTAACATTTTATGAATGTTTAATGCTAAAATGTGCTTAATTAGCGTTTAGTCGTGTTGTGCTAAAATACAGACAAAAAAACCCTTTTATCTGGAAAACCCCAAGGCTAGAAAAATCCAAGAAAAAGATCATTTTAAAAATTAAAGCAATGAACCATCTGTGGTGAGGAAGGAAATTAACACGTATAGCAGTACTTGTTATCGGAAGTAATTTAAAATAGTAGAAAACAGTAGTATAGCATGGTGTGTGGCAAAGGTTTACAAATAAACAAGCTCTTTACCACTAATCAATTATTGTAGTACTTACTCGCTTAAATGGCTAATGAGCATTAGCTAATGTAGGGAGGATTTTTATCTGGTAACCAGTTAATGGCGTTATTGGAAGGGGCAAGAGGGTTTTTTCAGGGCATATAAACCCAATAAATGAACTGACAAATGCTCCACAAGAGCCTTTAACCACCTGCAACGTGGTTAGGCAGGGCAAAGTACACAATTTTATTTCTGTTACTATTTCATGTATGGAGAAGGAAGAGAGGGTGAGGGTCAATATACATTTCATAATGTCAAATACATTTTCTCCATTCAAGCTTTTCCTGGCAAAAAAACTAACTTTTTTACATAAACAGAGTAAACATTTGTGCTGTATTTTCTGAGCAATGATTTTTATTTCTTTGTTGCCATGAATCTTGTGATTCAAGGATTGCCTTTACTGTATGTTAAAATGTGCATTTTCTGCAAAGAGCACAGTTTAACCACAAAACCCACAGGGGCATTGGATATGAGTCACAAGTATGCATTCATAAATGTTTCTTTGTGATATCTAATATCAGACGTTTGTTATTTCAAGCAAGGACTTTCCTAAACAGAAATTCCTGTGTGTATAGTAGGTTTTGGCTTTACCATATTAGACAAATGATGCCGACATGGGGACAGCCCCATCATACAGCGGGAAATACAACACTGTAGATTAACGACTCAGGGGAAGTTGCTGTACACAGCACATGCTTAAAGGAAAAGTAAGAGGGTTTTTTTCTATTATTATAAAACAAAAATTGAGCAAAAGACAAAACAAACATAGTAGCGGGGCACAGCACTGAGAAATAAATAGAAGGAAATGGGCAGAAGAGGGGAAATGTCAGTCAACTCTTAAGATTTTATGAAATAAGGGGCTGATTTACTTATATCTGAATAACTTAACATGGTGAAATATGAATAACATACATTTTGGTCTCAACAAAACCTGCCTAACTGCTAGCTTTTCCTCCTTATTTTGGTGTTGTGGATAGGAAAAACCTTAATTTATGTCTGGACGCAATTACCACTTACCCTCCCTGGCAGAGTGAACCTTTTTAAGATGATTTTCCTCCCCAAATTTTTATATGCCCTCCACAACTCCCCCATTACACCCAGATCCCAATGGTTCAAGTATGTGGATAGGCTTATCAGGAGACTTGTCTGGGCCGGAGATCGCCCCCGCTTAAATTTTAAAACTCTACAAGCCCCAGTTACTAGAGGAGGACTAGCCCTTCCCAACCTAAAGCTGTATTTCCTCGCAGGCCAGTTGACATACTCGCATTGGTGGCTGTTTCCCTGCCGGGACAACACAGCTACAATCCTAGAAGCTAACATTGTGGGGTCATTGGAAGCCCTAGCACACCTCCTTTACAGGGGACCTTCTATAAGACACAATACTACGACCCCCATGCGAACAGTGCTCGATGCTTACCAGAAAGCACTTCAGCTGGCACATGGATCCCGAACGACATGGTCCAAGTGGACGCCACTCTGGGGTAACAGTTATCTCCCTCAATTTCTCACTGTTCCTGATGTCTCTCAATGGGCTGCCTGTGGTATCAAACGATTACAAGATGTAATAAGGGAAGGGGACTTAAAGTCATTCCAAGCTCTAAAAGCTGAATTTCACCTGCCCCAAGGTATGTTTTTCAGGTACCTCCAGCTTTCCCATGCCTTTCGCTCCCAATTCCCTGAGAGACCATTAGACGTGTCAGGCACTACTATAGAAAAATATCTACGTAAAGAGGGCCTAAACAAACCTCTTTCCCGCTCGTACACACTGCTGTGGTTGGCCTCCCCTGATCCACTGGTCTCTGTCCTGGGTAAATGGAAGAGGGACATCCCTGAACTGACTGATGACATGTGGGAAGACAGCTTAAGGCAGATCCCCGAGATAACTATACCTGTGGGGGATCGGTACATTCAAATGAAGTTCCTAAACCGGGTCTATCTGACTCCACATAGACTGAGTAAAATGTTCCCTAATGCGTCCGATGTTTGCTTTAGATGTGGGGGAGATGCTGGTTCATATATGCATGTATTTTGGCATTGTCCAATTATTCAGAAATTTTGGAAGGACATTGTTTTTTATTCCTCTGAAGCCTTAGACCTGCCCCGTATTTTGTCCCCACTGGTCTGTCTACTTGGAATATTTGAAGACCTGGACTTGGCCCACTGCACCAAAATCTGCTATCTCCAACTTCTCTACTTCGCAAAGAAAGCCATCCTACTGAATTGGAAATCTACTGCCCCTCCATCCCTGCCCTTCTGGCTGAATCTAGTCAACAGCTCTCTGTCAAACCAGAAACTGACATACCTTTCCCGCGGCTGTCCGCACAAATTTACCAATATATGGGGCTTGTGGTTGGCCTACAGAGAAAACCCGGTTAATCCGCTGAGAACTGTAAATTGCTGAACTGTGTTGTTCCTGATTGCTTGGAGTGTTAAATTGCCCTGCTCCCTTTGCCTTTGCTCTCTTCTCCCTTCTCTTTCTATCTTTCTCTTCTCTTTTTTCTTTTTTTTTTCTGTTAAAAACCGAAAAATAAAAACTTTTAAAAAAATATATATATATTTTGTCTCAAGAGCTGCTTTTCCAGAGAAGGCCATTAAAGGGACAGTATACACTTAAAACCACCTTGACTAAAAATAAGCCTTGTATCAAAATGACATTCTGCATATTATGTTAATTTTTAAAAATACAGATGTTCCTATATTTTTTGCCATTATACAGTACTTATACATTATACTTATACATTATACTATACCCTGACTACCAGGGAACATTGGTCTCCATCAGTAATGAACCAAATTATATAACCTTTATGAAACCAATAAAACCGTTCCCATGGTAGTCATAATGCCACAATCAAGCATTACATGAAAAAAATCCTGTAGATAAAGCCACATATTTTATTTAAACATCTTTAAAAAAAAGTTCTTCCCTTTCCCAGAAGGACCCCTCCTCACTGTTAACAATGTGCTACTGATTAGTAGTGATAATGGGATATAACGTAAACACAGTTTTTAACCACAGTACTAAATTCAAAAGTTCCAAAGGATAATAAGGCAGGATATGAATCAAACATGGTGCTCCATTATACCACATCAACTGGTTTTAAAATAGACAACATTACTGATCAACAATGCATGTGCAGCCCGGAATTCAAACATTCTTAAAGCCAGTAAGCGCTCACACTGTAATATAGTCTTAATCCACTTAAGGTGCTGGGTCAAAATTAGACATGTAGAGTTTATCAAGGACCCGCACTCCTATGTTTAGTGCAAAAAATCAGCATTTATTCCTACTTGTGCAACCAACGTTTTGGCCCGTATTGGAGCTTTTATCTTGCTAAGGGCCCAAATACGGACCAAAGTTTGCACTAAACATAGGAGTGTGGGTCCTTGATAAACTCTCGCTCTCTCTGTCTCTCTCTCTATATATATAAACATCAAAATTAGCCGAAACTCATGTTTTGAATGCTAGCCAAAAAGTAATTTCCTTTCAATAAATAACCTTTTCACTTTTTAAGACCTGAGAGTGCGGACATTGTTGTGTGTATGTGTGTGTGTGTGTATATATATATATATATATATATATATATATATATATATATATATATAACCAATACAAAAAAGCCGCACTCCTAGGTCTTATCAAAATAAAAAATTTAAGTGTTTATTAATTCAACGTTTCGGCAACAGTACGCGTGCCGTCTTCAGGAAAGACGGCACGCGTACTGTTGCCGAAACGTTGAATTAATAAACACTTAAATTTTTTATTTTGATAAGACCTAGGAGTGCGGTTTTTTTGTATTGGTTACATGTTCGTTTGACCTGCACCCAGGCTGTCGGCCTTCGGGTCATGAGTGCACCGTAGTGGGTTTTTATATATATATATATAAATATATATATATATATATATAAATATATATATATATATATAGATATATATCCAATAACTTATCTAACTTGACTGTGTTGTGGTTACACAAAACACATTCCCGGTTTGTGGGCAAAGGGCATGTTTGGTAACTACTGGGCTCCCACCTCACCCAGAATCACAAAAGTGACTACTTTTGTTCCTTCTGCGCTGCTTACTTTCTTAAGGTTCTTTTTTTTGTGAGTGTGGTATTGGTACAAAGTGTGTGTGGTCCTAGGGACTGACTAATGCATTTATGTACTGTGACTGAAAACATCTCCTAGCCTGCCAAGGCTGACTGAGAGTTAAGGAATGTGGTTCCTTTTCTACTTTTCTACCCCCGCCCCGTGCACTCTTTTAGCCAACCACACTGAGGATCTTAAATATGCAAGCAGCTCACTTTCAAAATGTATATAGAATTGACCTAGCTTGTATACTGTAGAATGTGAGATTCATCTCATGAGAGTTTTCTCTCCCCCCCACCTCTGCTCCCCATCAGCCTGACAGTTGAATGAGGTACAGAGAGAATAAAAGGGAGGAGGGAGAGAGAAAAATGAGAGGAAGGAGGAAGGGGTGGGAACAGAGGGGCCCATTTCCCCTTTTTTAAGCATTGACAGCTGGTTGTGTCGTAGTTCACATGACAAAGTGGTATGGAGACAAGCAGTTAAAGTGAGGCCAGCTAGCAAAGATGGTCAGCTGATTTTTCCAGCATTAGTCAGGTATCAGCTGATTGTGAGTAATCATGCAGCCCACTGAGAAGATACTTAAGAACGCAGGTAGGAGTAAAGCCATCTGCACGCTTCCTTCCCCCCCTATATCTTTCTAATGTGGCATGTGTGTGTGCTTTACTCCTTATCCAGGCTTCTAGTGTTTCAGACAATCTGAGTTGGCGTTAAAAACTTGTTAGAAGGAAAGTGGGAATTTTATGAAAGGTGTGACAAATTTTAAGGCTAATCAGATTATGTTTATAAGAGACAACAGCGTAACCATTACTCACAATAAATACCTGTTTTGTATGCATTTATGCATTTTTGTATGCAGAGATTCCATTTTTTTAAAAAATGGTAACTATTTGAGAAAATGTGTTAGTTTGCACCCCAGGAATGCTTTGAGTCAGTGCATGCTGTTTTACATTTTTGACACAGTGAGACATTTCTGGAAATCCCCTAAGCAGAACATAACATGAATAGTTGTGCTAAAAGTGAAGAAAAAAGTAAATTCCTCAGTATTCATTTCATATATTTCTGGAATGAGAAGGTTCAACAGTTTTCAACACGCCACTGAAAAAATAATCATGCAGTTCAAGTAGAACTTCATTGTTTTTTGTCTGAGTTTGGACGCTAACATTCTTTACATTTCCTGCATATGTCTGATTTATAAACTTACAAGTACTTTACTGTAGACTGTTGCACATTATTATGCAGTGCACATGCAATAATCTATTTCCAGAGTTATTGCCCTCTGCTGGAATTGTTGTGTGTTAGAAAATACAATCTCTGGTTATATATCTGCTACATGTGCCACTGGACTACAAATCCCTTCATCCTCTGACAAATACGTTTGAAGCTGATGTTTAGTAACAGCTTCTATTTTTTGCCCTATACTTTTATCTTTCAAGGATATAGAGCTCATTTGCAAAAATTATGCACACTTGCCTGTGCTGCATACAGAATGGGCAGAAGGTGGGTGGCACCCAGAAGGCTTGGATATCGGTCAACTCGTCAATTGGCCCAGGTGGAAAATTTTGATCGGGTGCCTTTGAAGGCACCCAAACATCTGCCACTGTTTAGTGCTAAATCGCATGTTTACTAACATTGGAGATAAATATCTGGAGAGAATTCTGGAGATGTTGCCCATGGCAACCAATCAGCAATTAGATTTAAACAGCCAGCAAAGATCTGATTGGTTGCTATGGGCAACATCTCCAGAAATCTCTCCAAATATTTATCTCCAATGTTAGTAAACATGCCCCACAGTTAGAATTCTATTGTTTCTACCTGTTTATTTGACGATTCAATTCTACACGTGTATTGAAATCCAAGAAAGATTGTAATTGTTACGTCTATGGCCACCTTAAAGAAGAATTCAACCCGTAGTTTAAAAAAACCCTCCCCCTACCCTGGATATACCCCCTCCCTCCTCCCCCCCCAGCCTACCTGCCCCCCCAGGCAAATGCCTCTAATTTTATACTTACCCCTCCGTGCAGATTCTAGCCACGGGAGTTCACGGGCAGCATCTTCTTTCTTCAGGCTTTTTCGGAAGTTTTGGCGCATGTGCAGTTCCAATTTACTCCAACTGCGCATGTGCCGAAAATGCTGTCAATACACAAAGATTACAGGAGAATAAGAAGATGGCTGCCGTGAACTCCAAGGCCTGAATCTGCTGCAAGGGGTGAGTAATAAATTAGGGGTATTTGCCCGGGGGGCAGTTAGGCTGGGGGGAGGAGGGAGGGGGTACTACCCAGGGTAAGGGGGGAGTTAAATGTTGTCAAGAATCCAGCTCTGCCATTGCATCACTTTAACACAAAATAGCTTCAAACATATATATCTATAAAAATTTCTTAATATTTTGGCACATATCTGTTGAGAACACCGACTAACCTCCCACCTACTGTATATCAGTCCATTTTTTAAATTGCTATTTTCTTTTGCTTTATTTAATCACTTCTCTTTAGTGTGGATTTTTGCATTGTACCATTACAATGCATAGCTATGATCTTAGTCATACAGATGAGTCACATAATGTGCAGTAACAGATACTTCAGGGTTCCGTTGGCTTTGTATCTCCATTCTGACTAGTCCATTAAAGATCCGTCACAAAATGTAAAGTCTTAAGGGAGCGCTTGTGAAAAAGTTTGGCAGGGACAGCAATATGAACAGTATGAACACAGGCAAACTCTTTTGTTCTGCAGTGCTTCACAGGCAAGGGTGTATCTGTGGGAGTGTGCTTTTGGGTGGAATTTCCTCCTATCCCATTTGCAAGATGAGCCAGAAAAAAATACTATTGGGTGTTGTATACAAGATGAACTAAACTGAATTATCTAATGCAACAAAAGGTCTTGTAGTGACTAAACTGGCTATTGGGGACATACAGTAACTGATAAGATCAAAATGTCCGGAACATTTAAAGGGGTGGTTCACCTTTAAGGTAACTTTTTATTATGTTATATAACAGCCAATTCTAAGCAACTTCTCAATTGGTTATCATTATTTATTTTTTATAGTTTTTTGCCTTTTTCTTCTGACTCTTTGCAGCTTTCAAATAGGCGTCACTGACTCCCTTATAAAAAAACAAATGCTGTGTAAGGCTACAAATGTATTGTTATTGCTACATTTTATAACTAATTCTTCTATTCAGGCCATCTCCTATTCATATTCCAGTCTCTTATTAAAATCAATGCATGATTGCTAGGATAATTTGGACGGTAGTTACCAGATTGCTTTAGATGCAAATTGAAGAGCTGCTGAATAAAAAGCTAAATAACTCAAAAACCTTCAATAATAACAATGAAAACAAATTACAAATTGTGTCAGAATATAACTCTACATCATGCTAAAATGTATCTCAAAGGTGACAAACCCCTTTAAAGGTGTTTTAAGTTACAAATGTAGGTCATAGAAAATGTTTAAATCTTATCATGGTGGTGCAGAAGTTATCAGTCTGTAGTTGTGTTTGTGATGTCAGCATGTAGATATTGTAATAACTGAGGCTAAATTGCTCTGCTGTACTTTCTAGCATTTGTTCGTTATAAGTCTGACAATCATTGCCTGGAAATAGAATGAACAGCGGCTATAATAATTAATCAACTTCAAAGCTGAAGCACACCCAGCAGAACATGTTATCAAATGTTATCTTACCTTATCAATAACACTTTGTACTGATTCAGGAAATTACCTTCATCTGTGGTGTAGCAGGTAGGACTGACCTTATGCACCATAACAGAGACAAGTGTAATTTGTGCAATATCATTAACACTCCCTTTCATCTGTCAGCTTCAAGTGGTGTAATTCAAGTGGTGCTGGTATTCCTGCATGTAAAACAGCAAATATATATCTAGAATAATACAGTGTATAACCATGCATTATAAAGTCCTTTAATATAACTTTATTTTAAAACAATATATTTACTTACCTGAGTATTGACTGAATTGCCAATAGCCTAGATGTAAAAATGGCAGCAAGGTTCCTTTTATCTGCATTATCTAGCCATAGACACTTCAGGTTAGATTCAGACATTAAGGGGGTTATTTATCAAAGGTCAGTTGATTTTTTGCTCCTTCAATGTAAGTAAACATCCGAAGGATTCAGTTTATAATTTAAATTAAGACATATGCAATTATTTTTTGTTGCAGTTAATAGATTGCATAAAAGCATCCAGGAATATAACGTTTGGCCTCAAGAGCAAGTAATACTCTGTTATACTCATTAATTTGTGCATTATTTAAAAACTGACTGCGGGGGGGGGTTGATTAAATTTTGTCGCAAAAAGGAAACAGAAACATTATACTTATGTTTGGGATAATGACATTTTTAGGAATCAAATTTGCTTAGCTTTTTTTGTTGTACATGTTGTTTATAAAAAATAAAAACAATACTAAATAGAGAAGAAACACCTTTTTTGTCTTAAGTTATTGCACTACTCATGATGAAGCATCACATGGTGAATTAAAAATGTTCTAAGAGTACAGCAGACAACATGCATAGCCAAGCGAAACAGTAATATTACCAAATAACTGTTTTATTTAGAGCTTATAAGGGACATAATGTGCTCGTGGCCTTTCTTCACCATCACATATTTTTCACAATCCTACACAGCCAACTGTTGCTATTAGTGGATAGAAATGAAAATCATAAGCTTAGTCAAATGCTTTCTCAGCAGCATAATTATTTGCTGCCTGCAGAAGAAAAGGAACAATTTCATTAATGTCATTAACTTTTATTTTCTAATGCACGTTTAATCCATGGTGTCAACACCTATGGCTGTGACTAAGCATCAGTCCTGTACACAAGAAGAAATTAGGTAGTGTATTCCTAGAACATTCACACAGTGACCATATGAACCCTGCTTCTGTATTGGATGCATTTCAAATATTAAACTGGTACAGATTAAGAACTGGTAACTTTGGACCTGCTGCTGCATAGTGACCAGGGGCAGCTGGGAAATTGACAAAATGTCTAGCCCCATGTCAGATTTCAAAACTGAATATAAAAAAATCTGTTTGCTCTTTTGAGAAATGGATTTCAGTGCAGAATTCTGTTGGAGTACCACTATTAACTGATGAGTTTTGAAAAATGTTTTCCCATGACAGTATCCCTTTAAGCTAAATTAAGACCTATGACTTCTCTTCTCATATACAGTATATATATAAAACATCCTATCCTATCTTTATGCCTTGATATAGAATGTCAAGTGTGGGCTGACATTTATGTTACTTTTGTCTACTGTATTGTACACAGCATAAGGAACCCTGACTGTTAACATGTAAGATTTCTTTCTAGATAAGTATGCATTTAATCTGTCCTTAAACAATCTCAACAAAATTAGAATAATATATACAGTATTTGTCTGCCTTCATAGATGCAAATAATCGTGCTTAGACACTCAATAGTTCTTAATGAATCATGCGGTGATAGATGCAATACTGCTTTACCAGACCAATTATATGTGTATATGATACTGGGGTGCTAGGAATAGGAAACTGTCATGTCACGAGAATGAAGTGTTTTCTGCTAAATGTTGGGGCTCAAGTGTAGTATCTTTTCCTAACCATTCTTGAAAGCATTACAGAATGTTAATTTTTTTGCAATAACAGGGGAAAACTACAGTTCAATAAACATCTGAGCCAACCTGAGCAAATAGAAGTTAAAACAAAGCATGCAGAGTTTTCCTGAGAAAGTGTATTCCCCATCTTTTGCTGTTAGCCATGTTATTGTTTCCTTACATTTTCACAACACTGTTAGTACAATAACTTGGCTTTCCACCATATTAGACTGTTAATGGTTTTCCTGTCCCTGGGTTGGCAGGCAGATGATGCAAACATGCCCACAAGCCCTCCACCCACCAAATAGTGAAGGTGTGGTAATGTAACATGCCAAGACATGATGGCTATAGACATTAACTCTTACACAGCATAATATCATAAATCATTCTATTTGGTCCAGACTAGTAAATGAAAATATAATCAGTTGTGTAACTGTTGAGGCAGAAGACCCCCAACTGCAGGCAGGCATGGGGGAAAATGGGCTCAGTAAGTACTTGTGTTCCCTCCATTCTTTTTGTCTGCTCCCACAGCTCCTGATATTTACAAGGTGGGACTGTGGAGGAGGGCTGGGAAACACATTTGCTGCGGCTTATACAATCAGATTATCCCTCTGTATAATATATACTCATTTTGTGCAAAACATTTTATAGGGATTTTTGTTTACGCTGATGTTTTAGCAATGCTTGTAAATGTTCTAATACCAGAAAGTTATTGTTCTTACTACTCAACTGTTTATGTCCTATATGGATTAAAAGAATGTCATTTTTGCATAATTCTAGAAAATTTAACTCCAAATAACTGTCAGATATACTGTCATTAAAAAAGTCTACTATTTGTTTCCAATTAGATACACACATACTGTAGAGGTATGTATTTAGACAATGGCCGGCAAAAGGCTTCCAATAATGAAGTGTTTTGGACGCTATACTGAAATTCCCAATCCTGTGTTTATTGTTGTATGTCACTGCAATGCCAGTTTCTTTTGAGTTTGAACAACAAGGATCCTTTATAAGGCTGTTGCAATAAGTATGTGAATTTTATTTTCTGATTTATCTGTAGATTCAATGTTTCGGATACCTTTTTATCAATGTGAAATTTTAATCAGCGGGCTTGCAACATGGTTATAGGATTTATAGCTAAAAGAGTACATTTGAGTAATCTGGATCTTTCAAACAGTAAAGGGATACTTTCATTGGAAAACATGTTTTTTTTAAAATGCATCCCTTAATAGTGCTGCTTCAGCATACTTTTGCACTGAAATCTGTTTTTATATTAAATTTTGAAAATGGGGCTAAACATATTGGCAGTTTCTCAGGTGCCCACAGCTATGTGACTTGTGCTCTGATAAAATTCAGTCACTCTTTACTGCTGCACTGCAAGTTGGAATGATATCACCCCCCCCCCCACAGCAGCTGATCGGCAGAATAATGGGAAAGTAACCAGATAACAGCTTCCTGGTGGATATAAGAACAGCACTCAATAGTAAAAATCCATATCCCACTGTGACTCCTTCAGTTACATTGAGTACGAGAAACAATTGCCTGTCAGAAAACAGTTCCATAGTGCAGCACTGGCAATTTCTGCAATCACATGACCAGGCAAAATGACCTGAGATGGCTGCTTACCAATATTTCAACTACAAAAAATAAACTTGTTGGTTCAGGAATTAAATTTTATATGGTAGAGTGAATGGTTTGGAGTGTAAGCAGTGTAATTTAGAAATCATGACAGAATCTTTTTAAGTCTACTAGAAAATCATGCTCGGGACCTGGGGGGTTCCAGATAACGAATCTTTCCGTGGTTTGGGTCTTGATACCATAAGTCTAATATAAAATTATATAAACATTAAATAAACCCAATAGTCTGGTTTTGCTTCCAATGAGGATTAAGTATATCTCAGCTTCGATCAAGTACAAGGTATTCCTTCATTATTACATCGAAAAAGGAAATCATTTTTGAAAGTTTGGATTATTTGGATAAAATGGAGTCTATGGGTGATGGCCATTCAGCTTTGTGGACAACATATATGCCATACCAGTATATAAGCAGACCATTAGGGTTGAACACAAATGTGTTTCTGCTGAGCATTTATATGTAAATCTTCAATCCCTGACTGCTCCTAGCTCAATGTAGACCACAATAGAAGGGGAGAAGGCACACAGAATTTTTTGTGGGCCATCACCCTACTTAAATTATTGTAAAGCAGAAAACAAAGACGTAAACTTTCAGGCAGCCATCTTCCTCTCTCTCTCTCTCTCTCTCTCTCTCTCTCTCTCTCTCTCGACTTGCAATTGCATGCGAGTCTTCGCTATATAACCAACCTGAAAAAAAACGCACTCACAGGACTTGTAAATTGTGCAAACAAAAAAAGTGTTTTTTATTCCGATGTTTCGGCTCCTAAACTCGAGCCTTCCTCATGGAGTGAACACCAAACAAATAGCAATCCTATTTAAACACAAAGTGGTGCCAATTGTTGTGCCTATTGGTGACAATGGACGTATCTAGCTTATACACGGTCATTCCACACGACAGGGGTATTGCGTCCTGTAGAGACGCACAGTCTCATCATCCCCTACATATGTCCCGGGGGGTTCTCTATTGGCAATTTTTGAGAGTTATCAGGAATGACTCCAACCGGGATATTGCTGAACTACAACTCACTACGCTGGCAAGACAATTCGCCTCCAGGGGCTACTCTGATATTCTCATAAACAGTTGGAAAGATCATGTCTCCACACTCAGGATGACTTATTATAAGAGCAGGCTGCATCACCCAAGGAGAAGTTGCACTCTATTTTTGTGACAGAATGGACTGATGCAAGTTCACAGGTTAACAGAGCAATAAAGGATTGGTGGGAAATTGTTAATAGTGATGCCAACTTACCCTTCTTTGGAAAAAAAGCACCACTTGTAGCGTATAGAAGAGGAGGTAATTTGAGTGACCTATTAGTGGTCAAAAACTTTACAAAGAACTCCAAAAAGGGCACTACTTGGCTAGATAGACCTTTAAAACCTGGATGCTACAAGTGTGCCAATTGCCTCACATGTGGCGGCATGTCCCGAGGACCGGAGGAAAATACAAGATTCACCATAGGGTCACGTGTACTTCTGACCATGTTGTATACATGGCTTGGTGCCCTTGCGGACTACACTATATAGGAAAGGCCTCCACCACTTACCGAGAGCGAATGAACTATCATCGCAGTGCGATTAGGAGTGCTTTGGCAACAGGGAAAGCCGAACAACCGGTTCCTAGGCATTGGCTGAAAATGAAGCATACCCTTCCTCAGTTCAGACATATGATAATAGATCATGTACCAGACCCTAAAAGAGGGGGTGTCAGGGACCTTCTATTATTAAAAAGAGAAAGTATGTGGATTTTCACATTGGACACTTTGGCTTAGAAGGGGTTCAATGAAACTTTACTCATGTCTCCGTTTTATTTAGACTAACGGGCCCCAGCTAAACTCCTGCTTATATATGTTTCGAACAGTTTGTTGTGTTGATAGTATGTGCAATAATTGAATAATAGTAAAGGGACTGAATATAATATATGTTCATCTATACCCAATGACTTGGACACAGTTACAATGATGGTGTAGCGATATTGTGATAATTTTGTTAATTGTTGTGAACTGAATGTGAACAGGAGTTGCCCTTCCGTATGTCAACTTCTGGCCATGAAATTGTAAATAGGCATAACTACCCCACTACGCAACTCCACTGCCAAAAGCCCATCTCTACCAGATGGGAGGTGAAATACCGCAAAGTGCAATGGATGTGAGCAGGGTGTGTGGTTCACGACACTCGGCTTACTGCACACTAGCGCTACAGGTAGTAGAGGAGCAGTACGAGCAATGAGCAAGAAGAATGGGTATGATTGGCTCAGGGAGCTTGCTTCACGAATGGCGTGAGCGGCACCCGACTGACATGGATGGGAAGGCAGAGCTGACATTTCTAAACGGACAAGGGGGTCTGAGAAGGCCGGATTATGCTCCCAGTAAATCTCTGCTGCAATCCTTAAAAGGGTTTACCGGCATAAGTTGAGGTCTGCGCCTACTGCAGTCAGAGCGAAAAACACCATCTATCTGTTGTTCGTCTGTCCTCAGGGTAAGTTGCGTGTTTTCTCTATACAAGTATATGCACATATCAGCACATAGATTTCACTGGACACAGGCACTATTTAGTGCATTCTTATGTGCTTGTTTTTTACACAATTACGTACTTAGTATGTACTCTAAAGCCAATGTCTGATGTAATAACTGTATAGGCACCCACACCGAGTGATGTATGCACGGTCTAATGTCCCTACTAATGACGTCACTAGCCTTGTTTGGCGCCACTTTGTGTTAAAATAGGATTATTATTTGTTTCGTGGAGACAAAAAGGAGCCCCAATAGTGTAATATGTTTTTACAGGGAGTAATGGTAGAGTAAACAAGTTAATACTCACAAACCAGGGTTACCGATAGGCAACCACTGTATAGGCAGGTGGGGAGATTATCCTGACCCCACTCAGGAATAAAACGTCGCTCTCTGTAGAAAAAGAAAAAGGGGATGATACCCCTGCACTCGGGGTGGACTCGATATAGTAGTAAGACAAAACAGAGGCGCCAAAAGGATAAAAATAGCTAAAAGCACTTAAAAACCCAATGGGTAATTCAGAGGAGGTAGTAATGAACTTACCTCCTCCAAGCAGACACCAACGAAAGTGGTAATTTTCAATAACAGTTTATTCACCAAACAGTATTGCAACGCGTTTCGCAGGCATTTCCTGCTTCATCAGGCAATATGGAACGGGAGTAAAAACAACTAAAAAAACAGAGACAGGCAAATTTGTAAAATATTATTGTATACAGCTGTTCGGATTGTGGGGAAGTTTGGATACTGATTGATGCCCTTGGGCCAAGTATATGAGGGGAAGGGGAAACAAGGGGAGGAGAAATAGTTCACAGCATGGGGAAACAAGTGCTGATGGACATGGGGTATAGGCTGCTAGTATATATTATCTATATTATTTGTTTCGTGTGCACTCCATGAGGAAGGCTCGAGTTTAGGAGATGAAAAGTTGGAGTAAAACACACTTTTTTTGTTTGCAAAATTTACAAGTCCCGTGAGTGTGTTTTTTTTCAGGTTGGTTACATGTTCTTATAACCAGCACCCAGGTGGTGCTCCGGTTTCCGTAAATATATCTATCTATCTATATATATATATATATATATATATATATATATATATATATATATATATAGATAGATAGATATGATATAATTGGTATCACTGAGACCTGGTGGGATGAAACATGTGACTGGACTGTGAATTGAAATGGTTACACTCTTTAGGAGGGACAGAGGGATTAAAAAGAGAGGAGGAGTGTGTTTATATGTAAAGCCTGAATTAAAGCCATGCACTAAAGAAATAACCATTGCTGGCACTGGTGAGGGAGTGGAATCCCTCTGGGTAGAGATTTTGACTGGGCAAAATGTTACAAAGAGAATTATCATTGGTGTATGCTATAAACCACCTTGTATAAGTGTTGAATATGAAGCCCAGCTACTCTTACAGATAGAAGCGGCTTCACAGCTGGGTCAAGTTGTTGCTATGAGTGACTTCAATTATACAGACATTGACTGGGGTAATGGGGTTGCCAAGACAGATAAAGCTAGTAGGTTTGTAAATATGCTGAATGACAACTTTTTATTCTAGCTCGTTCAAGAACCTACTAGGAATAACTCTCTTTTGGACCTTGTAATAACTAATAATACTGAACTAATCTCTAGCATTTGTGTGAGTGAGCATTTAGGGAATAGTGATCATAACCTTTGAGATCCTGTTGCAGAAGCAATTCTATAAGGAAGTAACTAAAACACTAAAGTGCAAACTTCGAAAGTATAAGAGCATCTCTGCAACATATTAAGTGGGAAAAGCTTTTCACAGGGTTAAAAACAGAACAAAAATGGGAAGTCTTTAGAATGCTGCTTAATAAATATACGTCAGTATATTCCCCTTGTAAGCAAGGAACGTTGTTGCAAAGCAAAACCTTTTTGACTCAATAGTGTTGGTGTTGAGGTGGGTAAGAAAAGGCATGCTTTTAAGGTTTTCAAGTTAGCTGGGACATCCGAATCATTTATAAGGTATAGGTATAAGGAGGCAAATAAATCACGCAAAAAAGCTATAAGGCAAGCTAAAATTTATATGGAAAAGTATATTGCAGCAAGCAGTAAAAAGAATCCAAAATTATTTTTTAAATATGTTAATGGTAAAAAGATTAAGCAGGAAGGGATGGGACCTTTAATGTCAGAGGGGGGTCAGCTGGTTGATGAAAATAAACAAAAAGCGCAGAGTCTGAACACATATTTTTCGCCTGTCTACACAAATGAGGAACCAGTTGGTGAGGGTTTCCTTCTTGATAGTCCCAATTCTAGCAATTCTAGTAATGCAAATAGTGATGCATGGTTCACACATGAGGAAATTCAAAAGAGACTAGAGCATGTTAAGATAAACAAAGGTCCGGGGCCAGATGGTATTCATCCCAGGGTCCTTAGCGAGCTTAGCTCTGTGATTGCCAAACCCCTTTACTTAAGTTTTCAGGATTCTTTAAGGCATAATGCTAATAGCCTCAAAACTATAGGCCAATTAGTCTGACGTCAGTGGTAGGAAAGCTTTTCGAAGGTTTAATAAAGGATAAGATACTGGACTTCATAGCAAATCATAATACTACGAGTTTGTGCCAGCATGGTTTAATGTGTAATAGATCTTGCCAGACTAATTTAATTTCTTTTTATGAGTAAGCAAGTAGGGACCTTGATTCTTGGATGGCAGTGGATGTGATTTACTTAGACTTTGCTAAAGCATTTGATACAGTGCCACACAGAAGGTTACTGGTTTAATTAAGGAATGTTGGCCTGGAATATAGTATTTGTACCTGGATAGAGTACTGGCTAAAAGATAGACTACAAAGAGTGGTGGTAAATGGGACATTTTCTAATTGGACCAGTGTTGTTAGTGGAGTACTGCAGGGCTCTGTACTTGGTCCTTCACTTTTCATCTTGTTTAATAATGACCTGGAGGTGGGCATTGAAAGAATTGTTTCTATTTTTGCAGATGATACTAAATTGTGCAGAACTATAGATTCCATGCAGGATGCTGCCACTTTGCAGAGTGATTTGTCTGAGTTGGGAAACTGAACTGAACTGGGCAGCAAACTGGAAAATGAGGTTCAATGTTGATAAATGCAAGGTTATGCACTTTGGCAAAAATAATATAAATGCAAGTTATACACTAAATGGCAGTGTGTTGGGAGTTTCCTCAAATGAGAAGGATCTTGGGGTTTTTGTAGATAACCAGTTGTCTAATTCTGGGCAGTGTCATTCTGTGGCTACTAAAGCAAATAAAGTTCGGTCTTGCATAATAAAGGGCATTAACACAAGGGATGAAAACATAATTATGCCTCTTTATAGGTCCCTGGTGAGGCCTAATCTGGAGTATGCAGTGCAGTTTTGGACTCCAGTCCTTAGGAGGGATATAAATGAGCTGGAGAGAGTGCAGAGACGTGCAACTAAACTGGTTAGAGGGATGGAAGACTTAAAATATGAGGGTAGACTGTAAAGGTTGCGGTTGTTTTCTTTGGAAAAAAGGCGGACAAGGGGACATGATTACACTTTACAAGTACATTAGAGGACATTATAGACAAACAGCAGGGAACCTTTGTACCGATAAACGGGATCACCGTACCAGAGGCCACCCCTTCAGACTAGAAGAACAGAACTTTTATTTGAAGCAACGTAGGTGGTTCTTTACAGTGAGGTTGTGGAATGCACTGCCGGGTGATGTTGCGATGGCTGATTCTGTTAATGCTTTTAAGAATGGCTTGGATGATTTCTTGGACAGACATAATATCAAAGGCTACTAAACTCTATAGTTAGGTTAGATATGGGTATATATAATTTATGTGAAAGTAGGGAGGGGTGTGTGTATGGATGCTGGGTTTTCATTTGGAGGTGTTGAACTTGATGGACTTTGTATTTTTTCAACCCGATTTAACTATGTAACTATGTATGGTGTTGAACTGTTAAACAAGTAATGGTTTTAATAGCATTACAATTACATTTCTAAATAACTTTAAAACCATTGAATTAATGTAACTAATGTATTGGAAAGTTTAAAGAATTACATGTTCTTTCATTCAAAAAACAGGGGCTAGTCTTATTGGCATTAAGTCAGAACTTCTGCCCCCCAAACCTGTGGAAACTGGCAATATCCAATCTAAGTTGCATGCAGCGTCTGCATCCGACAGATCAACGCATCGGCACCATGCGTCAATTCTATCTCTTACCTTAATTGTGTTGCAGCGCTTCGGATCGCGCCAAAATCGTTTGTGTAGTCCTACCCATAAGGTATGAAGATCCAAATTACATAAAGATCCGTTATCCGGAAACCCCCAGGTCCAGATAGTAGGTCTTATATCTATACTATATAACTTTGGAAGTCCAGTGCTAGCTATTAGAGGTGTAATTTGGGGAGATCCCTGCCACCACTGGATTTCCTTACTCTATGTGGCTTTTTTAAATCTAAACTTCAGAGATAAATTGGTTCATATAGAATTGGTTATTGATGAGTCCAGTATGTTTGGGCATTTTTAGTCTCTGTACTAATGTTGAAGCTGAAAATTCAGCAGTTTAAGGCTGTAGAAAAATAAGACGTGAAAATAATGCTAATTATCAAATGCTATCTAATTCTTCACAAGATTAATTTATTTTGCAATATAACATTGTTATGTGCTATACTCTACTATAACACTTATTTTCTGAAAGAAGTGACAAGAATAAAACTACCTTAAATGTAAGAGTGAAAGAGTTAAACGTGTGACAGGGTGAGGAGGTGGGTGATAGAAAGACCTGATATTAGTGAAGCAGGAAACCCAGTTGGTGTTAGCTGAGAATGGAATGTTTAAAAGTATGAGGACTTGTAATTTCCAGGATAAGGGCGGCTGCTGCAATCTGGTGGGGCTGTGGGAAGTACTGACACCATTGGCGTGCCCACTCACAGAACACAAGGAGGAAGTATATCTAAAGGGTATAGGTCACTGTCACAGTGTATAGTAGGCTGGTTAGAGCTGATTTTTTTGTCTGGGATACTGGACTTGCATATCCTGAGTTTCCATGGCAGAATTCATTGTACATAACGAAGGGTGTGCTGCAGGATGTTGGGTGTGTACACTGCGTGGGTTGCTCTACTGAAATGCTAATGGGTGGGAATGCTGCATGTCATTTACTTTTCCTCTCACACCTTTTGAAAGGTGTAGTTTCCCCAGACTAAAATATGCCTAATGAAACAGCAAAATGAAAAGGCACATTCTAAAGATGTTTCGTTATAATGGCATTTTGATTTGGTTTGTGAATGTGTTCATTTAAAGAGACCGTAACACCTAGGAATGTATCCTCTCAACAGAAAGATTAATATTCATAGAAATTGTGACATTATGAGGCAAATTTATTAAAGTATGAGTTGTGTTTTCCACTAAAATTCAAGTTGTATTTTCTGGTCAAAACTCAAATTTTCAAGTTAAAAATAAAACTCGAATTGTTTGAGGTTTTTTGTTTTTTTTTAGAAACTTGAATATTTGAGATTTATTATATCTAACCCTGAAAATAGCTTGAATCCAATAATACACCACCTAAAACCTGTATGAATTATTTGAATCTTGTTTCCTCCAGTCTGGGAATTCATAATTATAGCAAGCAGGCAGGAGCCATTTTGTGGACACTGTTATTATGACAAGCCTTGTATCATCTCAGAATCTTGTTTGTGCACTAGAATGGGGGACCTGATGTCCATCCACGTGCCCTGGCTACACAATTAAACTGTGAAGAGAATGGGGGAATGTTGGGAGAGCAGTGATTTTTAGGAAGTGCTGAATGGAAAGTAAGGGCATAGAGGAGGGGCAGACAATATTTGAGATGTTTAAATGAGCTTACAATAGCTATGACTGCTTTAATAAAAAATATTAAATGTTTAATTTGAAAAGGACTTTTATTATACAGATTTTTGTGTCTGGGTGACAGGTCAACTTTAAGTGTTTTTTCCATCGATAAATTTAAATTCAAGTTTTGGGACTTAAACTCACAGAATTGGGTTTTGGCCATTCCAGCTTTTTTTTTAATAAAGATACCATTTAAGTTTCGAGTTCATTCAAGGTAAAAAAAAAACCTCTAACGCTCGTCCTTTGATAAATAACCCCCTATGTATATGTACTTGTGTCTGTTTGTTTCCAGCTAGATGTAGGTAACATTGTATCTGTTATTGCTTTGTATGTAATTTTGTCTGTTCAGTGTATAAACCCATTTCTTGTACAGTCCTGCCAAATATGGCACTTTATAAATATATGTCAATAATAATGACATTATATTGCTCTAAACCTTGCAGTCAAATGCAGAGTGAATAGCATGTGGTTCTCTGTTCAGCAGTGATTCATTTCTAATTATCTGTACATTTTAGATTTATAATTTGTAACCACTTTTGGCAGATTGGGCTAGTACAAACTCTTCTCTCTTTTCTAACACTGCCCTTTTTTTTTCTTCATAATACAGCATTTTCCTAAGAATTCCAGTGCCCTTCACAAACTGGTGCAAAAATGTTTGCTCTATTGATGATGTATTGAGCCTACATGTAGAATATGCGTTTTTAATTACATGCCATTACATTTTTCAAATCTTTATCAGTGTGAAGTGAAAAAGTCAGTGGCGAATGGTCTGCTAAGGACAAAGAAAAAGACTGGATTATTCTTGAACAGACTATCATTAAATACCCCTTAGAAAACACTTTATGGATAGAGAAGTTTTCTACACTAGGGGATATTTCTACCCATCCACTGACAAAGACAACACTAAAAATCTGTCATGAAAATAAAAATAAACTACATTTATCCACCTCTCCTTACATACTACAACCTTTGATGAATAATCCAGAATTTTGTTCCCAGTATGGAACCTGGCTCATTCAACAGGTGGATACGGTGGGAAAATAGACCAACTAGAATCAAAGACTTTATAAATTAACAATAAGATAATGTTTCTCACAGAGATACAAAACTGCTGGCGTCATCACCCGAGGGACACATGGGGGTACAGACAACTATATTTCTATATACAAAGAAATATAACCGATCCATAACTCTTTGGGAGCAGATGTTATTATCCCCGTTAAAGATCAATAAACCACTTTCAAAGACAAATTACTTCTAACCCAACCAACCACACAAGAGAAAAAGTTTTGCATTAAATGGGAAGAAGAATTCAATTTAAAAAGTATGCCATTAATGTGGAATAAAATATTCTTGTCCATATTTAAAACATTTAAGGCATCTAAGACCAGTGAAGCATAGTATAAACTAATTACCAGATGGCACTATACTCCGGCTAGACTAATTAAATGAGTCCAAATTTATCTGGTTTGTGCTGGAGGTGTAACACCACAGTAGGCTCCCACTCCCATATTTGACTTACGTTCACTGAGTGGCATTCCGCTGTTGAAGACATCAAACAAATGGAGGAAATTACTCACATAATACACAATCAGAGTGATACATTTTGGGATATATGGTCACCTTGGATTTGTTATATAGATTTGTTAAGGTCTCATGCTGAATAAAGCAGGTGTACCGTTCTGGTATCTTCGAACAATAGGTGTTAGGCCAGTGAGGGAAGGTACATTAGACACAACCGGGGGATGAATCTAGAGATTCAGATTTATTGATTTATAATGTTCTGTATATGTTTTTTTTTGTGGCATATGGATTATGTTTTAATATATTCTTTTCTTCTGTATTTTTCTTTGTTCCTATTCTTTCTCTTTTTGTAAAAAATAGCAAAATAAAGAATTAATAAAATAAAAAGTCAGTGGCAAGTTTAAAAAGTAGAGGGTTCCCATGTGTGCGTCTCCCCATTCACAGTGTCATTCAACCCATTCCTGACTGCAGGACTTTCTTCCAAACCTTCCTTAAATACCTACCTGATTAGGAAGTGTTCTCTAATCTTTTAGATTATAAGCTCTTGTGAACTGCTTCAGTAACTATTGTTACAACATATTAAACATATTAAATATAATAGTGTATAATTATTTTTAAATGTATTTATTTCTAATGATGTACTATATAGTTTAAAAATTAGAATCATTACTACTCACCATGACTGAAAGCCAGTGTTTTACGTAGCACTTGGTTTAACTAGTTGGATCAGACCAGCTGCAGCATGCTTTAACCAACACCCCAACAGAATATGTGCATGGACCCATTCAACTGTCATAAGAATGTGTAGTGCAGTGATCCAACCAACAAGACTGACTGATCATTGATTAGATTAGGTTAGGTTGATGGCTACTGGACCTGTCCTATGTGTTGTTATTATTTGTACAAGGCTTTACTGTGTGATAAGAGTCTGTTACCTGTAATTTGTTATAGGTATGGTTTGATAAGGGCTCAATTGTGAGCTGCAAGTGCATGAATCAATTCTGTTTGGTACATCCAAAACTGCTTCTTGCACTGCCATATATTAGCACTCTGCGCCACTGCCTTTGCTCTTTCTAATGTGACAAACATTGTATTAGTGTGTCTTTTGAGACAGTGGATCCCTGGAGCTACTGCCACACATCATTTTGACAGAAAGCACCTGAAGTGACAGCATATGGACTTGGAAAATGCTTTGCACATTGAATCTGACTCAGTTGTATCAGGTGCATCATCTGTTAAATGCTGGAATTAAGAGAAGAAATGCTGTATTGTAGGGCAAAAAAACATGGCAAAATTGTGCTTTGCACACTGCACTTGTGGGTCATAAATGAGAAATATTATATTATTGTATATAAGTTTATTTATATTTATAGACATATATACAGGCATGGGACCTCTTATCCATAATGCTCAGAACCTGGGGTTTTCCAGATAAGGGGTCTTTCCATAATTTGGATCACCATTCCTCATGTCTACTAAAATCTTTTATACATTAACTAAACCAAATATGATTGTTTTGCCTCCAGTAAGGATTAATTATGTCTTAGTTTTGATATCTAGTATAGGTAAATCTAAAAATCTTAGTTTTGATCAAGTACAAGGTACTATTTTTATTATTACAGAGAAAAATAAATAATTTAAAAGACAACTAATACTTTTGTATCTTCTTGTTTATTTTATGTCTTTATTTTTTTTTTCTCCCTCATACACAGCCTTTCGATATGCATTGACTGTGATCCCCCAGCTGCATGCAACTTTAGAAGGGGATCTAGTGGAATATGTTTGAATCTCTTAAAAAAAAAACTTAAAAATGTACACCCCTGACAGGCGAATGCCATTTTTGTGAAAATGTTGTTTATATTTCTAATGGTAAAGACATATGTTTGATGTGCCTCCTGTGATAATGTTCCCATGAATTTTAGGAGAATGTCAGCATCACTTTAAGTTAAAATTCTATTTTTTTTCTGCCATTTGAGGATTTTTTTATGTGCTCAAACTCGAAAATTCAAAAGAGACTTTCAAAAACTTGAATTGCAAAGATTTATAAAACCCCAAAGATTTGAATTTAAAAGATGAGTTCATGTAGAAGTCAATGGGAGTTGTCCTAGGCAAAATTTAAGTGATTTTGAGTTTTTTGGATTTTTCAAATTCGATTTTTAGTCAATTTTTTTCATTCCGAATTTTTAATAATTGTTACAGGTTTTTGGGCTATTTTAGACCTTAAGGGTTAATGTCCAACTATAGTAATAGAGCATGTGTTACATTGGACTTTAACACAACAGGCTCTGCCTTCTCTACGTGGACATAATGAAGTAACGGTGCTTGCAACTACATCTCCCATCTGCTACTGTGCATTTGTCCAAGACAAATAATCCACAGGTTTTACTCACAGCAAATTCTCAGATGCAAGTGGTACAGGCAACATGACATTCAGAGCGTAAAACAGGCTGATGCTCCCCTGAGGACAGACTTGGCAGGAATCTCACTTTACCTCTGCGACATATCTCGTAGTAGCCTGGATCACCTAAGGGAAATCCTCTATCCTGATTCCATCTCCACTGGGATCCCTATACTTCAGGCAATATGGCCTGGGAGAGATACCTCTAAACTGCCACTCCTATTTTGGAGCTCAGAGCTGCTCTTTTTAGCTTAACTCTTACTGACTTATACTCCTAGAGTGTACTACACTTGCCTCATTCATGGGGTCCAGAAGCCAAAGAGGAAGATCCAGCCCTTCTCAATCACTATATCAAAATTTGACAGGTAGTGGTCACAACTCCTCTCGGCCAATACTATAACTATGCAAATTACAACTAGATACATGGGCATCTCCCCAGCAACTTGGGAGATCAGGACGTTTAGGGATTTAAAGCCATAGGGACACATGACCCTATGGGTCCATACATAATTAAGCAAACATTCGAGTTTGGTAAAATTATGGGTTCATTAAAATTCACAAATTCCAAATCTGAAAAATAAGCCTCTATGAGTGCGGAGGCTTGGCTAAGGCAAAGTAATCGAATGCATTTAACTTGAAAACAAAGTATTATAATACGCCTCTAAACAAAATTTGAATAAAAAATATAATAGTACTACAAGGAGGTGATTATATGGTGACAATATCACTTTCTATTAATACTTCTCACTGGTAATATTGGGCTGTTTCTTTTATGTCAAACTTGCTGGAGGATTCATTATTGCATATGAAAAATATTAAAGCCAGGCTTTGCTAAATCCTGCTACTCATACTTTGCCTGTGTCAAAAATCAATTCTGTGTATTATTTTATCACGTCTACAATTCACTGAGCATAAAAAAATCACTACATTTGTACAAATGCATCTTTCTCTCTTTGTTTCTTTTTATTCTTCTGATGTGCATCAGATCGCTAAATTAGTTTAGGGACGTTAAAGACAAAACCTTCTTTCTTCATGCAGGTTTTATTGCACTTACTTGAGTGAAAAGAAACGCTTCGTGTACATCGTTGCTATGTGATTATTGCAGTTCTTTTGGCCAATTATATTATGAGAGCAGGTAAAAGGACTGGATTAAAATGTGTAACAAGATTCTGGAGCGAGAACAAAAAAGAAATAAGCAACAATTTCAAGACATCCACAGGATGCAGAGTACATATTTTGTCCTATCAAATTGCCCCTAAATGCAGAATATGTATGCAAAGTGATGGGCTCCTTTTGAAAAGTAGATTTTAAGGTGTCAGTTGGCAAGGAAATTGAATGTACTGCTACAAGAATTACTGTGGAACAAGCTTTAAAACTGAGAAACTAAACTAAAAAAATATGTTTACTTACCAGCAATCATTGCATGCGATAATGTGTGTACATACATTGTTTTTTCATTTAAAAATGTGGTGACTTTAACAACATTAGTGTATGTCAGAGTGAGTAGGTAATTACTGTGATTCAAACTGTTAAATCTTTCTTTCTTTACCCACCACTGAGAACACTTTACATTTTGAAAAGGGAAAAACATTAGGAATTAGTCATGGAAGTATGATTCAGTTCCACCACATCCCTCTCCTCCTCATCTTTGTAACTTTACTTTTGCTCAAAAAAATAACAAAAATGTAATCTGATGGCACGAGGCTGCATTATGTAAATATCCTGTGACAGACCTTTGTTGTGCTCACATAACATGTCATTCTTTCCTTCTCGGACATTTTCAGAATGTACTGTAAATACTGACCAACAACTATAAGGTGGCTTTATTTATTTCATAAAAAATGTATCATCACAATAACACAATTTGAAATTTTCAATTTTTACAGGGCAAAAGCGCTATTTCTCCACTGAATATTAGTGAGATTTGATAATGGATGAGAATGAGTGGACCGGTGGATGATAAAACTTTTATATATAGTTACTGTACGTAAGCTGACAGAGATACTTCTCAGTGGAGCTGTTTCCGATCTTGAAGGTCACATGGCCATAAAACAAATATTCCCTGCAAAGTATTACTGGCAAAGCTTTACAAGCCAAAACATATATTATGAGCACCAGCGTTATTTGTACAGTCACAATCCCTTGCTAATTTGCCAAAATTGAATATTGGCAGCTAAGGTACAGCCTCTATGTAACTTAATCCCTCATTTGTTCCTAAATCTCGGCCCTCTGATTTGATTGGTTGTTTAGAACAGGGATGGAGTGTCTGACCTTTGAACTAATTTCATATTAATCTCTCTTCTGCAAGCAAACTTATGGTTGGGTGTGATTCATTCAGCAGATGTCAGACAAAATAAGGAATAATCTGGATTGATCTGTAGAAATATGTAGAGGTGTGGGACAAATCCAAGGCAGCAACTGGACTGCAAAACTTCTTTATTGGGGATAGAGGTACACAACATGTTTTGGGCAGCGCCCTTTGACAAGTGTGCAGGAACAATCAAACAACAAACCTAAAAAACCTCATGTGACCTATCACATGTCTCATGCGTTAATTTCACAAAATTAACCCCTTAGTGTATCCTGAAACTAAGTGCATTCAGTGCATAATACAACAAAACAATTTATAAGATGCATAGTAAAAAAACATTCTAACATGGTACAGGTTCAGCAGAATAATCTGAATAAGGAATAATCTGGATTGAATCACTGTAATAAATATTATAGCTTCGTTGGCATTAGCTCATAAAATATCAATGCAACCTGAAACATTCATAGATATTGTGAATATACTACAGTTTTGCAGTTTTTGCCAGATCGTAGTAGTCAGTTATTTCTTGGGGACTGCTAATGCTTGCACTCCATGATTGCACTCCATGATCTATTCTGCATAGCAGCTTGCATTAGCATCAGCACTACAGTGGAGTGAATTTATAAATGCTATAGTATAGTAACTATAGGACAATGTCAATGTTTATGTACCTGAATAGAATGTGCAAAGGCAATAAATAGTTCCTCTTTGAGGTTCAAACAAAAAGATATGCATTTCAAAATAATGTGGTACTAGAAGGCTCATCGACAACTGGCGGCATTCTAGGATGGATTTCAGTTCTTTTAACTGGTGCTCTTTGATTTAGCATTCAAATCTTTATGACTTTATATGCCCCTTGCAACAGCCAACTAATCTCTAGGCCAAAAAAACAATCTTAACACAGATGGTTTACCTTTATTGTTAAATAGGAATTGCCCACTATATAAATGTCACTACTAAGCTACTGTTTCTACTGTTGATACATAAGAAATACTCATGTATGTCATGACTTGCCCAAGAAACCTCTGTATCCATGCAGAGAACCTCTTGTATTGTATATTCCTTTTCTATTAGGCAGTCATGTTATATGAGAGCTCATGGGGAGAGAGTTTAAAGGGATACTGTCATGGGAAAAAATTTTTTTTTCAAAACAGATCAGTTAATAGTGCTGCTCCAGCAGAATTCTGCACTGAAATCCATTTCTCAAAAGAGCAAACTGATTTTTTTATATTCAATTTTGAAATCTGACATGGGGCTAGACATTTTGTCAATTTCCCAGCTGCCCCTGGTCATGTGACTTGTGCCTGCACTTCAGGAGAAAAATGCTTTCTGGCAGGCTGCTGTTTTTCCTTCTCAATGTAACTGAAGGAGTCTCAGTGAGACATGGGTTTTTACTATTGAGTGTTGTTCTTAGATCTACCAGGCAGCTGTTATCTTGTGTTAGGGAGCTGTTATCTGGTTACCTTCCCATTGTTCTGTTGTTTGGCTGCTGGGGGGGAAAAGGGAGGGAGGTGATATCACTCCAACTTGCAGTACAGCAGTAAAGAGTGATTGAAGTTTATCAGAGCACAAGTCACATGACTTGGGGCAGCTGGGAAATTGACAATATGTCTAGCCCCATGTCAGATTTCAAATTTGAATATAAACAGATCTGTTTGCTCTTTTGAGAAATGGATTTCAGTGCAGAATTCTGCTGGAGCAGCACTATTAACTGATTCATTTTTTAAAAAAATGTTTTTCCCATGACAGTATCCCTTTAAAGACAATTTGGAATTGCAGGGAAATATAAGAGCGACATTAAAATTATATGTTTTGATTTGTTTTAAAACTAGCACTGATCTACCATATGCATGTTACTGGGGTGTGCTTAAACACAGAATATTTTATGACAATTAAAGGTATTGTCAGCCACTATGTCTTACATGTAGTATGTATCCTCCTGTATAATATCTGTTGTATTACAATAATATAACATATGGCAGTGGTGCTGCCATTAAAGTTATGAATATTGCTGTAAGTGCAATTCCCAAGAGATTCCCTGTTCTAAATTGTCATCATTACAACTCCCATTGTGGTGTAGGTAGCTTATCCACATGTGCTAAAATGTTTTGCAAAGGATTTTTCACTGAAAGCGGTAAGTCATGTAGTGATCTTGGAGCTAATGTGCGAGTTAGTGGGAGGACCATAGAGTATAGTTTTGTTCCCAATAGGCATTAAACTTTTCTTAGCATCTTATTTTATATGTGTAATACAATTATGTTCAAAACACTAGTATTCAAGAGGCCTAACTATACAAACATGTTGCCCCAATGTGAGTTTATGTTACAGTCATGCATATTTGTTTTTTACCTCAAGTACTGTCTTATTTATAAAACATCAACATATTCTGTTACTCATCCATTTATTTCTTTTTAGTGAATGGTCCTTTATAATAGAAACGTTCCTGATGATTCCTTTGTGAAATAATCTTCTATCTACTAAATTCAACAGGTTTATCTGATGTGCACAAATTCAGAAGTGATTTGCTTGCCTTAGCCCATTTAGCCATTATACATTATAGTATAGCTACAATAACTTTGAAGTTCATGTTTATGGCCTGTAACATTTTTATGCAAGGTGTGTCCCCCTTTTTTATTGATACAGTGCTAAAGTACACATTCTTTTGCACTTAGTCACCAATGCATAGACAGTCAGTTAGCATTTTTTTTTTTTACCACAATTACATTCCTTGTTTCATTCAAGTCACAACATATAAAATAATGTTTTTCTTGTATTCCTGTATTTGTTTCAAAGTATACAAAATTGAAGCAAGCACTAGCTATGTATTTGCTTCTGCGGCATGAAAGTATTTCATTGTCAAAGACATCTGATGAGATGATCAGATACCCAGTAAGCCATTTTGAAAAAGTTCATGAGTACACTGGTGTTGTTTATCTTCTGATGCTTTTGTTTTGACTACCATGTGGGTAGTCAAATTGGTAAAATATCTTCTAGGTCAGCAATTGAGCCAAACTGACTGAGAATACACTTGATTTGTGATCTTGACAATTGCGCATAGACAGAGCTGCATAGTTTAAGTTTGCAGGACTAGTGTCATTGATTGTGTACATTAAAACTGGAAGGTTGGATAAAGATGGCATTGCTTCTTTTGTCTATGTCACCTGTGTTTTTATCTGTATATATACTGGTGTCTTGGGTTTGATTTCAGCCAGGCTACTTTCTGCAAGAAGCTTGTATGTTCTCTTTGTGCTTGGGTGTGTTTTCCAAAAACATATAGGCAGAATAAATGGCTTCTGATAAAATTGACCCTACTGTGTGTGATTGTGACAGGGGTCTTAGATTGTCAATTAAATGTTAATAAGGCAAATCTCTGTAAATAAAGGATATTTAAATACACAAGGACCACAAATAGTGGTAAAATCCTGATTTGGTTTTAAAGTTTATTTCTAAGATTCAGAAAGCATTCCAAAGCTTCTTTTTAGTCCCCTATTTTTATGTGTATCATATCCCATGCTGTATATTTTGTCTTGCCTATACATATTGTTGTCTTATGAGTGTCTTAAATGAAATACTATTGCTGGAAAAGATTTTTAAAGGATGGATGGAATTTAGGGTGGAACCTTTTGTTTACAGAATATTCAGATCTGTAACTCTTAAATGTAGAAGAAGGCATAGTTACTGTACGTGCAGTATATTACACAGGGAAAGTTTCTGTTTAATAAAGGAGAGCTAGTTGAATTGGGTAAGGTTTCAGGTGGAAAGCTATGGTTGGTCCTTACATTTGTTTCTAATAAATTGATTATTATTATCGAGAAGAATTATTGATAAATGAGTTAAATTCTTGGATATATATAATAATAATAAAAAAATTAGATAAATTAGAGTTTTAGTAAATACGCCCCTAAGAGTTTGATAAATCGACCCCATAGCAGCTGATTTATTCATTTTCCAGTTTTTATTTTGTTGCAATTCATGTTTTGAAAAGTTCCCAATAAAAATCCCACCAGTTAAATCCAAAATGTGGTTTTAAAAAAAAATGTTGGCGGAAATATGCATTCAGGGTCAAGTCAGCAAAAAGAGTATGTTAGAACCATGGTAGGGAAAATCTTTGCCAGAATGGAAAGGATGCCGTTTTTAGACTGTAATAGTTGTACACTGTGTTGCTTGGTACTGTATATGCTGTACAGGTATGGGATCCCTTATCCGAAAACCCGTTATCCAGAAATGGATTATGGAATTATAATTATGAAATATGGAATGGCTCTCCCATAGACTCTCTTTTATTAAAATAATTACAATTTTTAAAAATGATTTCCTTTCTCTCTGTAATAATGAAACAGTACTCTGTACTTGATCCAAACTAAGAAATAATTAATCCTTATTGAAAGCAAAACCAGCCTGTCGGGTTTATTTAATGTTTACATGATTTTCTAGAACAGTTAAGGTGTGAAGATCCAAATTGTAGAAAGAACCCTTATACAGAAAACCCCAGGTCCCCAGCATTCTGAATAATACGTCCCATAGCTGTATTATATATTTACAGTACTTGAGATTTTTTTAAATTTCCCTTCTGTACCACCACAGAAAAGTACCACCTCATGGAAAGTAATTCCATGTATCAATTGCCCTTTCCCAAATTCTTCAGATAGTGACCCCTTATTTTATCTAGTATAAATCATGTCCCTCAGTGATTCTTTAGCTACACATATTATGCTGAATTCATATATTATTGCTATGCATTTAGTTACCTTAATCAATATGCATTTTGACTCTTAAGAATTCACAAAATCATCAATACAGATGTACGGCTTTAGTCATTGTGTCAACTAAAAGAGTTAAGGTGGCCATACACTATAAGATCCTCTCGTTTGGCAAGGTCGCCAAACAAGTGGATCTTAACCTGATATGCCCACTAAAGGTGGCCATACATGGGCAGATTAAAGCTGCCGATATCGGACCTTTAGATCAATTCGACAGCTTATCTGCCCATGTGTGGGGGCTCCTGATCGATATCAGGCCAAAAATCGGGCAGATATCGATCGGTCACGTTTTGATTTTTTTGTACGATCCAGGACTGCATCGGCTAGTTGATGCGGTCCTGCACCAGTCAGAGCTCATTCGTACTATTGGTATCGGATTGTTCGACCCCAGGGCCCGAGCGTTCGGATTCATCCGATATTGCCCAGCCGTTAGTGGGCATATCGGGTTAAGATCCACTCATTTGGCGACCTTGCCAAACGAGCAGATCCTATAGTGTATGGCCACCTTAACGGCTGGGCAATATCAGATGAATTTGAACATTTGGCTGAATGATGGATAACAATACTAAGAATGGTTGCAGGACCCATCAACTAGCCGATGCGGTCCTGGATCGTACGAAAAATCAAACTTGACCGATCGATATCTGGATGATTTTTGGCCTGATATCGATCAGGAGGACCCGTCGGGAGCCCCCACAAATGGGCAGATAAACTGCCGAATCGGTCTAAAGGACCGATATTGGCAGCTTTAATCTGCCTGTGTATGGCCACCTTTAGACACAAACTAAGTGACAAAACATTGTTGTGGTTAAAATGCCTGTTAACTATTCCTGTTTGGAATATGAAGCATTATTAATATTCTGTTTAAGAAAACTACATATGTAGGATATCCTTACAGCCTAATGTAGTATAAATCCCATGGCAGAGAGAGTTAGTTGGTACTGATTTGGCATCTCTTTAGCCGCCATTATTTTTATGATGTTAAACATTTTAATGCAGTGCATGTGCCAGACATGTTTCCTGCTCAGATAGAAGCATGAGCTGAAGTATCTGAGCTGCGAGGCGTTTCCTGCATTTAAAGTACTTGCTGTTTTCTAGCTGGGCGGTTACAGCTCCGAAGCACTGCCTATCTTTTTCTGAATGAGTGTCCTTTGTGTAACCTCAGTAATTCAGAACTTTCTTTTAATTCGGCTGGGGACGGCCCTGTTTCATGGTTACTTGTTACTTGTGGGCTGTGATTGGTCACATCCTAATTGGCACTTCTCTATAAGAGCTGCTAGCACTCACAGCTCATTTCTGACACTCACCAAGCTTAAGAGGAGTGCAAAGCAGGATCCTGAGAAACTGTATACGTGCCTCTGGATTTATAACCATGCTTAATATGAAGTATAACAACAGATTGGGATTAGCAATATTATTCTACAGCTGGGGTAACAGTCATTTAAGGATTTTGTTTCCTGCCTGAACATGCTTTTGGACTTACTTTGTTTCCTTGTTTGAATACAAGAATGGATTTTAGAACAAAATGAATGGATTTGTGACACCTCCTATAAATTCTTTATCTCTGTTTTCCCTTAGTAATGAAGAAAGATTTTACCAGAAGGATGGGCAGGCAAGCTCTCGCTGGAAAGCCCCAGCTTTCATTTGATTCGGTGAGTGTTCAACAATGTGCCTTGATTTGTTCATATTTTCTCCTTAGGATCATGTTAAAGAGTCTGCCTGAGAATTTCCTATCTATTTATAGAGCAGAGTGCTGAGCTGAAGATAATTATAGCAACTGACTTACGCTGGGGATGAGTTCACCAATTATCTTTATTTCTTGAATTTGGATAGAAAGCATTTTTTTATTTGTTAACCATGTCACCTGTTCAGATAATGTAATATCATGTTTTTCTTCACAGTCCACATGTATTAATCTATATACAAAGGCTCTTTGGGTTTACACAAAATACATTTCCATCACTAACATTTATAATAATAGTACTTAATAATAGTAATTATTTGGGGGTTATATGGTGTCAAATTTCATAGGAAAATGTATGTATTGTACTTTACCAGTTAGGTATGAATGTTTAATTTAATAACAAGGCATGCAATCCGTTATTGACACTATTCATTATATGTGCTATTATGTCAGGGTTTATCAGACAAGAGCAACATCTGTTGGACTACAACTCCCAGAACCCCTGCCATGTGCTTTGTATAGTTAGAGCAGTTTTTGCATTTTCCTGTTCTTAGATTATCAAATACAGCTTTACTGTGCGTAGTAGTTTAGCCCAGAATGCCAATGCCTTGTTTGGATCACTTTTCTGCTATTCAGGTAGGCTTCACTGTTATCTACTGTATTCCTATATCATAACATATTTGTTCTTTTTATAATGAGTGTATTGTGCCTGAACATTAGCTTTTTTTTTTATTGCATTGTAAAAAATAGCTGTTTATTGCAACCATTCTTAAATAGAGAATTAAGCAGGAAACTGCCTCTGAGTGTCAAAGGGGCCTGACTATGTGATAAGAATAGCTACAAAGTACACCATTCTTTTGCAAACCAGAAAGTTCATGTTTCCTCTAGTAAGGGTGTGTCTGGGCTGTGTCAGTGTTGTGCACCTCCAGCAGGAATGTACCTGTGCACTAGAAACGGTGACTTCAACAATGCTGTGCACTCCTTCCTGAAATATGAAACAGTCAATGTAAACGGCTTAGACTAGTTGTTTCTTTTAGCTTCCCATTGATAGAAAACTAGAGGAAGTTTCCTGTTAACATCAATAAAGCTGACGACATCCTGCTTTGTGGAGGAAAGTTCTGCATAGTTTAAAGATGCAAACTTATGTAGGGTAACATCCCGTTATTCCTTCCGACACAAGTGCGTTACATCATATCCTTTGCAACTGACTGAAATAACCCAAATCTATGTTTCTTTCTTTAATCTCATTAAAATTGGTTTCTTAGAACAATGTAGGGACTTTTAAGGGACTTCTACTTTGCCAAAAAAAGGAAATTCTAAGTATGCAACTGATAAGAACAGAGTTTAAATGTGTTTAAATAGTATTAACAAGCCTGTCAAATGTGAATATAAAAAAAACATACATTTCTGCCTAATCTCAAACTCTACCATAATTTATCCAAATTTCAGTCCCTCTTCACTGTTTGATAACCTTTGTAATATGTTAGTCAGAAATTCTAAGAGCAATGTTTTTGGGCTCCAATGTTTTTTTTCAATTTCCCCCATGTGCTGCTGTGGTGATAGTCTAAAAATGCTTTCATATGTTTGTCAATTAGAAATGTGGGCTGACAACGTTTCTAAGTGAGAATTCCCTGAAAAATTACACTAGTGCTTTTCAGCTGGATACGGGAGGGGGGCAATAGGTGGGCAATTGGTTTATCTATCCCCCAAGTAAAGACTTTGTGTGCCACTACCTATTTTTTTTTTACCCTACAATAAATGTTGCCCTAAGCATTATTATTGTATATAGAATATTGTCACTGTCACTGATTCTTTTTGTTCTTACTAAAATTATACAAAACTGATTTTGTAACTGGGATCACAAGCAAGTTATGTGTTCTGCATGTGAAGTGACAGTTTTAGGGCAGATTTATCAAAATGTGAGATTAGAGCTCACCACAGAAATACTCACCGCTATTTATTTCTATTTTTTTAGAAGTGTATTTATCAATGGATAAAGTTGATAAATATGCTTCTAAAATTCCCCTAGGAATGAATAGAAAGTGGGTGAGTTTTTCTTCAGTGAGCTCTAATTTTACACTGTGATAAATCTGTTCCACAGTGTCCCGCTGGAAAAGTTTCAAGAAAGAGTGCAGTGGGACAATAAAAAGAATGGGAGAGGTGACTGTAAAGACATATTTATCAAAGAGTAAAGCTAGAGCTCACCACAGTTCTCCAGACTTTTTTAGGGACATATTCAGCAAAGGTGAACTCTCTATTTCAATCTTTGATTAACATGTCTCTATAAATGACATACAAGTGGATAGAGTGCAGTGGAATATCACTTTGATGGACTGTGGTCAGCTCTAGTTTCACTCTTCAAAAAATATGCCCACAGAGAGAAATGCACATACCGTATATCTTGTTGGGAGTGGCATAGTCACCCAAACCAAATATTTATCAAAGACTAAAACTAGATCTTGCCACAGTATTTTATTGGGGGTGGCATAGAGAACCCATCCAAGCTAAGGAATATAATGAGACTATAGTGAGTGGGGGTATATTTATCTAAGTGTAAAACTAGAGTTCGTCAGAGTTTACCAGAGTGAAATTCCATCACTTTGGTGGAAAGTGAGAGTTCACCATTTGTAAAATACACTTCTAAAACATCCAATGCAAAAAATGTAATAGAGATAATTTAATTCACCTCTGGGTGGTTAAGGAGAGTGGGACTCAAACCTGCTTGAGAATACAGTAAGACAGAGAGACACACATTTGGAGAGAAATACACACATTGGAGGACACGTGAAAGATGTAGAGAAAGTGAGATACACACCTGTATCCTGGGGAAGAGTTTAGTGAGAGACACTGGGTGTGTCAAATGCATCTCTATATAATATACATCATATATCCAAGAGGCAGATTTATGGCTGGTTCGCTGAACTCTTAATGGCAGATTTAGCAATATGTGAAATTAGAGCTCACCACAGTAAAATTATACCACGTTCTATTCATTCCTATGGGATTTTTCTATATGTATGTATCAATAGGGGGAAGATAGAGTTCTCCATTTGATAAACATGCCTCTAAAAATCCTATAGGAATGAATAGAAAGTGGTGGAATCTTTCTGTGGTGAGCTCTAATCTCACACTTTGAAAAATCTGCCCCTTATAAGAGTTCAGCAAACAAGCAAAATGAACAACGTACATGTTAGGAAATAATGCAAAAGAGATCTAGCATTTAAAGCTTGGTAAACCAAAAGGGCATTGTTTATATGCAATGGGGAATAGCATGATGACATACGTGACATCAGGCTCGTAGGAATCATTAAATCACTGATTATTCAGATCCAGCTGAATAACTGTATAGGCAGTGATAATTCATCTGTATTAGTGTAGATCAGTCTCTATAAAGTTAGAGCGGGGTTAAAAAGATGGGGCAACCACTTTTTACTACAGTTGCAGATCCAATTGCCCTCAAAAGCCTGGCTACATACTTGCTATATAGAGTGTCAGTTCAGCAGAATGCCAGTATATGTGGTGCTCACCTGCCCAAAGCATTGCTCCCCAATCCACTTGTAACTGTCTGTTTCTTATAGTAGGTAACTTTCTTACAGTCCATTTGCAGTAGATGTTTAGGTTACACATCATACCTGTGAATATGTGCTATAGTGCATATAGTTTACCTAAAAAATGGTATATTTCTAAAACCAGTATGCCTTGTGTGTCTTGAAGGTTATGTCTGTATGCTGACGAGTCTTATACTTACTAATTTATCACATGATAACTTTCCAAAGTTGGACTGCACTTGGCCTCACCAGTTACAGCAGACCTGTTTTGGTCAAAGCAAATCAGCGGCATGTTGTGCAGCTACAGATTAAATGTACTTGACTCAGTTGCTGTGATAGAATGAATGAATGCCTTCATTTTTCTGATTGCACAGCATGTATATGATTTGAAACATATTGAGTAGGTTCTTTTAAGAAAACTCAGCTAAACTAGGATGAGGTTTTTGGATTTATGAACAGTTGAAATAAGTCTGCTTATCTCTTAGGGCATTGGCACATGGTTATGTAACAAACGGTGCAACGTTTGCTATATGTCTATTCACCTGTAGCAGCCACCCATCATATAGCATTTACTGGTCACCTGTCTTATTGGAAGTTATCTATTACTGCACCTCGGCAAACCTTCTGCCTTGACATAATGGTGTCAAGGGCTCAACACTGGGCAAATTTGCCCTAGCAAGTGCAACCAATCAGTGATTAGCTTGTTAAAGCCAGCTGCAAGTAGAACAATGAATGCAACAATCTGATTGGTACTTGCAATGGGTTACTGCCCATGAGGAAATTTCCCAGTGTTGATAAATGACCCTCTTTCAATCATTTAAAAGGCAACTGCTGAATGTGCCATTGCTCTTAGTGCTATAAAAGGGGGAAGGACAAAAACATATGTAATATGGTAAAAATGTTTAGTATTTTACATACTGTATTACTGTAGTTTACATTTACCAGAAGTTTGTTATCACACAGCCTTCAGAAACCCACACTGAAGCATTATATCTTTATATGGCTCCATTTTATTAAAACCATTGTATAACAGTTTGTGGAACCAATTAGCTATTCCTTTGGGTATTTTGAATTTTCAATCAGCAATGCAACCACAGAAAAGAAACTTTATGTTCTTAGTCTGCTGAGATTCCCTCCCTGCATGTGACACTCTTATCACTTGTTAGTAGCTCATATTTTGTATGGTGAAAGGAAACAGCAGCTGTTTTTAGCATCCTTAAAAAATATCCTCAAAATATTTGGATGACTAAATAGCGATCAGTTTTCTAAACATGTGACCAGCATTAAACATTTCCTTGTAAGTCACAAAGACAGCTTTTCATGCACTAATTGCATTTGCTGCTATGCTTCCATGGCATGCAAGTCTTAGGCCAGTTCAACAACATTGATAAACTGCATTCAATAATTAAATCTTCTTAGCCTATTCTCAAGCTGTGCTAATATTTCTGAACTGAGTATGCTTTACTTATGTTTCCTTTACTGTTACTAACGTAACAGTATACTGTATGTGCTTAATTCCGACACTTAGGTATATCCCCAGGCTTATGCTCCTACGGGAAGGGGGTTGCCTTGAGAGAAAAAAAAAAACAATTTTAGTGCCACAATCACAGGGTATGGCTGACAGACAGACTAACCCCCCCCCCCAGCCCAATTACTGATTAGCACCAACTATTTTACATGGTAATTTGGATATTTGCCAGTGCATTTAACAAAAATGCACAAGTATGTGCTAAAAGGATCTAAGGGCAGTGTCATGTGGGAAGTGCGTGCGGCAAATCGCGGTATTTCTAAATCTCCTGTAGCGAATCTTCCGTGTGTCACTGCCCTAAGGTAATACACTTACCATAGTGAGCTAATGTGACCAGGTGCTACGTAGCTGGGAGAATCCAAATGGCAATGTTTTGGTCATACAGACAGGCAGACTTTTGTCAAGAAGAAATAACCAAAAGCAAGACCAGAATTGTACACCATTGTAACATGGTTATATCACTAAATGATAAATGAATGAAACAAATAATGAAGCTTGACTTGCCCATGTAAAAAAAAAGTTCAGTATAATAGTTGTATCCTCATCTATTAAGTTTAATGGAGCTTTTTTGCCACCTCTCTTAAGTTCCACCGGATATAAGGTTCTCACCTTGACTCATGGTAGACATGCCCCTGGCAAAAACATAGATAAGTAAAATTTTAAGTGTGGTGCACCTAATCTCTGAGTGATGTTTTAAATACGCATTGGAATATATAATGCCTTCTCAAATTTTTTTGTATCTTGCTACACCATGACCACATTCCAGCTAAAATAAGTTCCCATCATAATGTCAGCAAGAACTGAATACATAGTAAATAATGTACTTTATTAAGACCTAAGCATGTGCATGGTGGCAAAAGAGTAAGGCTGTATATTCGCAATGATAGGATGAATAATATGGAAATTGTCCTTTTGACAGTTGGTTTGCTTTACTATTTTTGATCTTCAGACCTTAGGCAAAGTTTCTGGAAAATACAATTTGTGCAACAGGCTACAGTACTGTGAGTCAGTTCCTGCTTTTTGGAAGGCAGTTTGGTAAGGGGGTTCTTAAATATATATGAGAATGTGGATGTGGTCAACAAAGTCATCCTACAAGCATCTACAAGGAAACCCACAATAACTGCCATGTTCTGAGCACATTTGCCAGTTAACAGTCAGGTTAGATTAATGTTTGGGATAGTGATGCCTTGTTAAACCATCAAATATATTTTAACTGCTCTCTTCCAGTTATACAGTTCAATAATAAATTAGTGCACATGAACGTATTCTGTAAAATATAACTGTATGCAAAAGTGAGCCTTGGTACCAGGTTTTCTCAGATGCCAAGTTTAAGAAGATTTCAGATATAAAGTACAAACCTTATATCTGTGTTTTTGGAAAAGTTTTGTTATTAATCAATAATAAACTGTTAAACAGATTTGCAGTACTTTGTGTTTGGTGTTTACAGAGCTGTCATTATGCAAGACTTGGCCAACTCCCAAACTGTACATATACTGGAGTTACCATTTTTATGAAATTAGGGAAACTCTTATCTCTGGCTTCTTCCTACTGTTTATCATGCAGAAGAGCACATGCTATGATCCGCTGTTCACTTTCTATTGTGATAAGAATGAACTTATGGAATTGCAGTCACTGTTTGTTGGGCCATTTATGCCATCCTGTAGATGTCCATGGGACAAATGTTTGTATGGAGTGCAATTTAACCCTGCACATGCATGGATACTAGTTGAATGAAATCCTTGCCCAGTTAGTATATGAACTCAAGCATACAGTGAGGGTGTAAAAAAGAGATTTCCCATATTAAGCTCATTGTATATTGTTCAGTGATTACACTGTGCCTTTGCACACAAAGGCAGGGCAAGGGGACTGTTAGGTTAGTGCCCTAGTACTCTAATTCACTAACTTGCGCATTTTATTGAACGTTACCTCTTGCGTCAGACTTGCCTTCGCCACCTGAGACCAGGTGCAGTGCAATAGTAGATAGGGATTGCTTCGAAAAAAGTTGAAATTTTTTCTAAGTCCCAAAAAAACGCTTTTTTAAGGGTGATAGGCTGAAAAAGATTGTACATTTTTATGGGGGTACCCTATTTTCCCCCTAATTTTCCTAACACATGGCACCTAAACTATACAGTGGGCACATGTGTAGGGCATAATATTTTATGAAGTTTTCCCAGGCTTGTGTAGTGTAATGTATTTGCTGCTACATATACGTCCATTGTAATTTAATTTGGCGCCGTATGCAAATTAGGCATCGCTAGCCTAACTTCGCTTTGCTTGACATTTAACGCTAGCGCAACTTCGCTACCTTTCGCCTCCCTGAGCGCAACTTCGGATGTTAGTGCATTAGCGGCGCCCTGGCGAAGTGTGGCGAAGCCTGAGCTAGCGCAACTCCACAGGTTAGTGAATTTGCCCCAAAGTGACTTGCAACACATTATTATTTGTGTTATCAACAAATTTGTGAATTAAACATTTTAGTTCCTATTACTTTTGTTTTCCTTAGACAAGTCTCAATGTAGTAGAGTATTTTTGCCCATAATTTGGAACTGAAGACTGTTCTCCAATGTGTTTACATGAAGCACGTTGGAATGTGCAGTGGTTTAAAAGTAGAAGCATAGTGATTCACTGCAACCGCAATAAAAGGTGGCTGAACAAAGCTTCATGATGAGTGTGTCCTTTTTTCAAAATTTATATGAGTAGTTTTCACCATTGCACTGTATCTATGACTATTGTTAAATCAGAGTGGGGTTCAGCTCTTTTTTCACTATTGCACCTAAGTTGAGGTATAAGTGAAAAACAAGTAAACCTACTAAGAAATCTTATCTGACTTCAATAGAGGATTCTGCATGCCAATGTAAGGTGTCATAACTGAGCAGTCTGCAAATACATTGGAGATCTGTATGAGGTATAACTTGATTCTCTCTGCCCCTATAGCAGAGTCTTCCGTAGGTACGTGTACTTTTTGACTGGGAGGAAAGAGGGGCGTATCTGGTACCATGAGAAAACATTAATATTTGTGTAGGGAAGTAGTGCAAAATCCTTGCACTTATCCCTCTGCAGTAGTTCCCTGTAAGGGAGCTGGCACAGAGCCTGTGTCTGCGTGCTGTTAGCTGTTACCTAGCAACTGGCTGAGCAGTGATCTCAGTGATGCAGGAAGCTTTACAGCAGCCAGGGAGGGGCCAGCAGGAAGAGGAAGCAGCAGAGCCTGGCAGAGAAAAGAACGTGGTGGACAGGGAGAGAGAAAGAGGAACTGCTGGCAGGCCCAGTGAGCTGGAAGGCCCCACCAAAAGCAGACATTCGGATCAGGCTGGCACAGGGATGCCAGATACTGTGCCTGCAGTGACAGAGTGTGTGAAAGAAATCCAGATTGGAGAAACCAGCATCAGCAGGGGATCCAAAGAGGCTGGTAGTAGCACCGCAGGGCTGCAAGTGCTGGACTAGCCTGAAGGATCTGTGTGAATCATCCAAAGGGACTTTTGGAGTGAGTATCCTGTTTAAAGTAACAGTATCCTAAAGGAGTGCTTGAAGAGTACAAACACTGTGTTGTGGAAATACATTAACCCTTTCCCTGCCAAGAACGTAGCTCCTACGTTATTTTAAAAAAAGCTGCAAGTGCCAAGAACGTAGGAGCTACGTTCTTTCTTTAATCAGCTGCCTCTCTGCACTCCTGCAAAAATCAAAGTGCAGAGAGGTTCTCCTGGCCCCTCCACCCCCTAAACAACTAGCCTAGGGGGCTGCCAGTCGGGTCCTGTGCTGCGATTGTCGCAGGACCCGACTTCTTACCTGATCCTGTGTGCTGAATGCTGCTCTCACTGTGCTGCTTCTTCCTGGATCGACCTCGTGTGAAGCTCCGCCCACGCACTTCCTGCTGTTGATCTCTGCGATCCTGGAGTGTGCAGATCTGCTTCTGATCCCTTCTTCTCCAAAAAACTGTAAGTGCCCTTCTATTTACACAGTTACACACACACATACATGCAATCACACATACATACATGCATTTACACATACACAGCACACATATAACTAAAGGTAGATTTTTTTTTGAATTTACTGGCTTTTTATGTATTTTACAGAGTCACATACAGATATACACACACTTATACACTTGTCAGAGCTGTACACACATGTATACACAAACACACACATGTATACACAGACACACACTTATAGGATCTTTGTTAGTTTTTTTTTTTTTTTTAGTTCTTCAGTTTACCAGTTTCCTTCTTGTTATTCCCTAAAAAACTGTTGCTTTACCAGTGTGACTAGTGGATCAAGCATTTTGACCACTAACCACACCGTTGGATCAGTTATTTTGTTATTTTATTGATTTGCCTAATTGTATTTGATTTTTGGGATTTTTATGCTTTCATTGTTGTTCCTTACATTTTTTTTAGCGTCATTTGCTCTTTGATCATTTGGAGTACAAACACATTTTTAGCAAATTTGGGTTAGTCAGAATGTGTACTTTCCAAATATATATGGTTTTGGGGGTCCATGTGCCGTTAGGAGGGTCTTGTGGCACACAATGTGCAGTCAAAGGTCTTTGTTCACAGAAGGCGAATCGGCAGCCGAGAAAATTCATATGCACTATTTGTATTTGGGGTCCGCACATGCCAGCTGCTTTGGTATGTCTATGCATATTGGGCATCAAACTGTTCAGTAGACCATTGGCATCAATATTTAGGGTGTTTTACAATTGTATGTAAGAAATTGGGTGAGAAAAATGCAGCCAATTACAATATTTTTAGGTGATTTTTTAGAAATGTCATAAAAACCACAGCATTTAGCGTAGCTTTGCAGTATGGTACTTTGGAGTACAAAGACGTGCATACCCAATTTGTATTCGGGGGAATGTGTACTTTCCGAAAAATATATGGTGTTCTGGGGTGAAATTACTCTTTTCTAACTTTGCCCCTCTCAAAATGATGTAAATGGGTAGCTTTTGCGGTACCTGAAATGACAGACCATATGGGGGGTCTTCGTTTTGGGGCCCCTGTATGCCGCGTGCTTGGGTACACCTATACATATTGGGCATCAAACTGTTCAGAGAACCCTAGGCTTTCATATTTGGGGTGATTTCTCTTGATACCTAAAAGTATGTGTGTAATACGATGCTGCAGGGTAGAAATTTTGAGGTGATTTTTGGAAATGTCACCAAAATCACCAAATTTAGGAATGGTTTGCGGCTTGGTACTTTGGAGTACAAAGACATGCATACCCAATTTAGATTCATGGTAATGTCTACCTTCCGAAAATATATGGTTTTCTGGGGTGAACTTACTTTTTTCTACATTTGCCCCCCTCAAAACAATGTAAATGTGTTGATTTTGCAGTACCTGAAATGACAGACCATATGGGGGTCTTCGTTTTGGGGCCCCTATACGCCACGTGCTTGGGTACACCTATACATATTGGGCATCAAACTGTTCAGAGGACCGCAGGCTTTCATATTTGGGGAGATTTGTCTTGATACCTAAAAGTATGTGGGTAATACGATGCTGCAGGGTAGATATTTTGAGGTGATTTTTGGAAATGTCACCTAAATCACCAAATTTAGGAATGATTTGCGGCTGGGTACTTTGGCATAGAAAGACATGCATACCCAATTTGGATTCGTTGGAATGTGTACTTTCCGAAAATATATGGTTTTCTGGGGTGAACTTACTTTTTTCTACATTTGCCCCCCTCAAAACAATGTAAATGTGTTGATTTTGCAGTACCTGAAATGACAGACCATATGGGGGTCTTCGTTTTGGGGCCCCTATACGCCACGTGCTTGTGTACACCTATACATATTGGGCATCAAACTGTTCAGAGGACCCCAGGCTTTCATATTTGGGGTGATTTGTCTTGATACCTAAAAGTATGTGGGTAATACGATGCTGCAGGGTCGAAATTTTGAAGTCATTTTTGGAAATGTCCCCAAAATCACCAAATTTAGGAATGGTTTGCGGCTTGGTACTTTGGAGTAAAAAGACATGCATACCCAATTTAGATCCGTGGGAATGTGTACTTTCCGAAAATATATGGTTTTCTGGGGTGAACTTACTTTTTTCTACATTTGCCCCCCTCAAAACAATGTAAATGTGTTGATTTTGCAGTACCTGAAATGACAGACCATATGGGGGTCTTCGTTTTGGGGCCCCTATACACCACGTGCTTGGGTACACCTATACATATTGGGCATCAAACTGTTCAGAGGACCCCAGGCTTTCATATTTGGGGTGATTTGTCTTGATACCTAAAAGTATGTGGGTAATACGATGCTGCAGGGTCGAAATTTTGAAGTCATTTTTGGAAATGTCCCCAAAATCACCAAATTTAGGAATGGTTTGCGGCTTGGTACTTTGGAGTAAAAAGACATGCATACCCAATTTAGATCCATGGGAATGTGTACTTTCCGAAAATATATGGTTTTCTGGGGTGAACTTACTTTTTTCTACATTTGCCCCCCTCAAAACAATGTAAATGTGTTGATTTTGCAGTACCTGAAATGACAGACCATATGGGGGTCTTTGTTTTGGGGCCCCTATATGCCACGTGCTTGGGTACACCTATACATATTGGGCATCAAACTGTTCAGAGGACCCCAGGCTTTCATATTTGGGGTGATTTGTCTTGATACCTAAAAGTATGTGGGTAATACAATGCTGCAGGGTCGAAATTTTGAAGTCATTTTTGGAAATGTCCCCAAAATCACCAAATTTAGGAATGGTTTGCGGCTTGGTACTTTGGAGTAAAAAGACATGCATACCCAATTTAGATCTGTGGGAATGTGTACTTTCCAAAAATATATGGTTTTCTGGGGTGAACTGACTTTTTTCTACCTTTGCCCCCCCCAAAACGATGTAAATGTGTTGATTTTGCAGTACCTGAAATGACAGAACATACAAGGGGGGGTCTTCATTTTAGGGCCTCTATATGCCACGTGCTTGGGTACACCTATACATATTGGGCATCAAACTGTTCAGAGGACCCTAGGCTTTCATATTTGGGGTGATTTCTCTTGATACCTAAAAGTATGTGGGTAATACGATGCTGCAGAGTAGATATTTTAAGGTGATTTTTGGAAATGTCACCAAAATCACCAAATTTAGGAATGGTTTGCGGCTTGGTACTTTGGTGTAGGAAGACATGCATACCCAATTTGGATTCGTGGGAATGTGTACTTTCCGAAAATATATGGTTTTCTGGGGTGAACTTACTGTTTTCTACTTTTGCCCCCCCCCCAAAACTATGTAAATGTGTTGCTTTTGCAGTAACTGAAATGACAGAATATATGGGGGTCTTCCTTTTGGGGCCCCTGTATGCTACGTGCTTGGGTACACCTATACATATCGGCATCAAACTGTTCAGAGGACCCTAGGCTTTCATATTTGGGGTGATTTGTCTTGATACCTAAAAGTATGTGGGTAATACGATGCTGCAGGGTAGATATTTTGAGGTGATTTTTGGAAATGTCACCTAAATCACCAAATTTAGGAATGATTTGCGGCTTGGTACTTTGGCGTAGAAAGACATGCATACCCAATTTGGATTAGTTGGAATGTGTACTTTCCGAAAATATATGGTTTTCTGGGGTGAACTTACTGTTGTCTACTTTTGCCCCCCCCCCCAAAACGATGTAAATGTGTTGATTTTGCAGTACCTGAAATGACAGACTATATGGGGGTCTTCCTTTTGGGGCCCCTGTATGCCACGTGCTTGTGTACACCTATACATATCGGGCATCAAACTGTTCAGAGGACCCTAGGCTTTCATATTTGGGGTGATTCCTCTTGATACCTAAAAGTATGTGGGTAATACGATGCTGCAGGGTAGATATTTTGAGGTGATTTTTGGAAATGTCACCAAAATCACCAAATTTAGGAATGATTTGCGGCTTGGTACTTTGGCGTAGAAAGACAAGCATACCCAATTTGAATTCGTGGGAATGTGTACTTTCCGAAAATATATGGTTTTCTGGGGTGAACTTACTGTTTTCTACTTTTGCCCCCCCAAAACAATGTAAATGTGTTGATTTTGCAGTACCTGAAATGTCAGACTATATGGGGGTCTTCCTTTTAGGGCCCCTGTATGCCACGTGCTTGGGTACACCTATACACATTGGGCATCAAACTGTTCAGAGGACCCTAGGCTTTCATATTTGGGGTGATTTGTCTTGATACCTAAAAGTATGTGGGTAATACAATGCTGCAGGGTAGATATTTTGAGGTGATTTTTGGAAATGTCACCAAAATCACCAAATTTAGGAATGATTTGCGGCTTGGTACTTTGGCGTAGAAAGACAAGCATACCCAATTTGAATTCGTGGGAATGTGTACTTTCCGAAAATATATGGTTTTCTGGGGTGAACTTACTGTTTTCTACTTTTGCCCCCCCAAAACAATGTAAATGTGTTGATTTTGCAGTACCTGAAATGTCAGACTATATGGGGGTCTTCCTTTTAGGGCCCCTGTATGCCACGTGCTTGGGTACACCTATACACATTGGGCATCAAACTGTTCAGAGGACCCTAGGCTTTCATATTTGGGGTGATTTGTCTTGATACCTAAAAGTATGTGGGTAATACAATGCTGCAGGGTAGATATTTTGAGGTGATTTTTGGAAATGTCACCTAAATCACCAAATTTAGGAATGATTTGCGGCTTGGTACTTTGGCGTAGAAAGACATGCATACCCAATTTGAATTCGTGGGAATGTGTACTTTCCAAAAATATATGGTTTTCTGGGGTGAACTTACTGTTTTCTACTTTTGCCCCCCCAAAACAATGTAAATGTGTTGATTTTGCAGTACCTGAAATGTCAGACTATATGGGGGTCTTCCTTTTAGGGCCCCTATATGCCACATGCTTGGGTACACCTATACATATTGGGCATCAAACTGTTCAGAGGACCCTAGGCTTTCATATTTGGGGTGATTTGTCTTGATACCTAAAAGTATGTGAGTAATACGATGCTGCAGGGTAGATATTTTGAGGTGATTTTTGATAATGTCACCTAAATCACCAAATTTAGGAATGATTTGCGGCTTGGTACTTTGGCGTAGAAAGACATGCATACCCAATTTGGATTCGTTGGAATGTGTACTTTCCGAAAATATATGGTTTTCTGGGGTGAACTTACTGTTGTCTACTTTTGCCCCCCCCAAAACGATGTAAATGTGTTGATTTTGCAGTACCTGAAATAACAGAACAAACGGGGGGTCTTCCTTTTGGGGCCTCCTATGCCACGTGCTTGGGTACATCTATTCATATTGGGCATCAAACTGTTCAGTGGACCCAGGATTTTATATTTGGGGTGTTTTACATTGATACCTAATGATGTGTGGGAGATATGTTGCTGTAGAGTGGAAGCTTTGAGGTAATTTTTCAAAAAATTCACCAATTTCTATAAAACATTATAACTTTAGGAAACAATTGCAACTTGGTGGTTTAGAGTACAAAGATATTTCTACCCATTTTTGATTCACCAGAATCTGTTCTTTCTAGTAATGGGTAGTTTTCTAGGGTAAACCTACTGTTAGCGGAATGTTTGGCCTTGAAATCAAAAGTATGCCGTTTGGGGAGTGTTGCTTTGGAAATTTGGTTGTGTACTGCTTGTAGATTTTGAGCTATACAAGTGAGAAATCTCCATAAAACTATATATATTTGGTATTGTCGCGTTCAGGAGACATAGACCTTTCTAAATCGGCTGTGTTCTCATACATAAAATGAAAGCTGTTTCTGATATATGTGATTGTTCTTCGTGCAACATGATTTTTTTCATTTTATTTGACACTTAGAATCCAATATTTTTTTACAGAAGTAGAATTACACCAAAATTCTTGCATATTGTGAAAGTTCAGGTTGTCCTGAAAAAAACAATATATTGTTTTCCTGGGTTAACTAAAAGACCACCCCAGGAAAGGCCCTTAAAGTGAAAGAGTGCAAAATATCTGAAAACTGCTTGGCAGTAGATGTTCGCATCTAGGACAAAACGGCTGGCAGGGAAAGGGTTAAAGGACTTTGCCTTCTTTAAGTTAGGCAGATAGTTAGTGCAAGCGAGTTAGATAGTGAGTCACCTATTTCCACCTTACCTGTGTGTACGTTAATAACCTTCTTGCAATATACTTTGACCTTTGTCCTTGTAGTCACATTTATGTGTTCGAACCCTAATTGGGGTATTTGTTTCACACAGGCTTAACATTTAATGCCCCTTTAAAGTGCTTTACCTGTCGTCATGTGTTTTTACGAGTTTTCATCCAACTAAAGTGATATATATTGCGCCATTGTCAATGCTCAATATTTATGGGGTACATTTTTAGAATGTAATTTACATGATAAATATTGGAAAGCACATAGTTTTAATTTTCCACCCCAAATTGGCATTGTGCTCTGAAAGCTGTGTTTAAGGTTCAGACTTTTCAGAACATACTCAAGGGTTTATATTAAAGACCTGAAGGTAATTATTATCTAATTGCAATGAATCTCATTAAAGAAATAGTTGTGGTATGACTTTTGGTTTTGCATGTGACTTGGCATTTTGGAACTTGTTTTACTGTGAACACACCTTACCCAACTTGCTTATACTAGCAGCTTCTGGAAGTAGTGTGAATGAAAATAATCTCTGCTATAGAGTTCCTTGAAAAGTTAAGCCAGTCCTCCAGCAAAGTTTTATTACAATTTACTAAATAATCAACGTCAAAGTCAAGTGACCATCAGCTGGTGATTATTATAGTGTTTGATCAGTAGTCACGCGGCTTCAGGTATGTGAGAACTAATGTTACCACAAACAAGTTGTGACTATATTGTTATATAACCTGGAAGATATTTGATGTGTCAAAAACTTCAGAATGTTAAAAACAGTCATCAATCACAGAAAGAGTAAGTTGAAATGCACGCATTGTAATAATGATTTCCTATTTTACATTACTTTCATTGGCATACTGCTACATTTATCTACACTGTTACAATTATCTACATAGAGTTTCTTCTGTCCCAGTTCCAGTGTGTGAGGCTGGCATTGTTTGCTATATATTATAGTATTTGTGGCGTGGGTAATACTGAGAACATGTTTACATAAAGACGTTAAAGGAAGAATTTGGGTTATAGAAGTAATTTATCTGCTTTCAAATTAAATTTTTTGGTTGAGAGTTTCAAATATTCCTTTGTGATGTTTGTTAATATCATCAAGTAATGGAGCTATTTAAATTAGAATAAAAACTGAACAGACTGGACAGATGGGTTATTGATTTTGTTTCCAAATATCAAATATTTCCTTGGGGAATTTGAAAATGTCTGTGAATAGGAAGTTCATTCATACTCATGGACAATTTAGTGTACATAGTTACATAGTTAAATCAGGTTGAAAAAAGACAAAGACCATCAAGTTCAACCCCTCCAAATGAAAACCCAGCATCCATACACACAACCCTCCACACTTTCACATAAATTAAATATATACCCATATCTATACTAACTATAGAGTTTAGTATCTCAATAGCCTTTGATATTATGTCTGTCCAAAAAATCATCCAAGTCATTCTTAAAAGGCAACAAGGCAACTGAATCAGCCATCACATCATCACCCGGCAGTGCATTCCACAACCTCACTGTCCTCACTGTGAAGAACCACCTATGTTGCTTCAAATGAAGTGTAGCTCTTGTGGATATGCTGGCAAATACTCTGGGGCCCATTTACTTAGCTCGAGTGAAGGAATAGAATAAAAAAAAACTTTGAATTTCGAATGATTTTTTTGGCTATTTTGACTTTTGACTACGACTTCGAATCGAACGATTCTAACTAAAAATCGTTGGTCTATTCGACCATTCGATAGTACTGTCTCTTTAAAAAACTTCGACCCCCTACTTCACCACCTAAAACCTACCGAGGTGCCATGTTAGCCTATGGTATGGAAGGTCCCCATAGCTTTCTAGCAATTGTTTGGTCGAAGAACAATCCTTCGATCGATGGATTAAAATCCTTCCATCAAAAAGGATTTTTCGTTCGATATTCGAAGTCGAAGGATTTACATTTGGCAGTCGAATATTGAGGGCTAATTAACCCTCGATATTTAACGATATGTAAATCTGCCCTTCTAAGTTAAGTAAATCAGTTATTCACTCATTAAAACAGCTTCCATTGTTTTTAGTTAGAGGGATATTATTATAACAAAAACACTTTTAAAAAGTATACTTAATCAAGTGAATATGTTGTACAGCCTCCTTTTGCCTCAGTAATAATGTTAGGTATTTTAAGTATGTACTAGCTTTACGTACTGTTTTACCTATTCTGTATAGGTAACTTCCTCTTGGGTGTTCAGGTTAGTTGTATGTGTTCTTTAGTTTTCAAAAAGTGTTCTACATTATTTGACTGAGATTAGGCTCTCACTGGCCAATGTAGGACATTTTATTTTATACTGTAGATCCTCTGGTTTCTTGCAGTATTTTCTTGTGTGTTGCATCATCCATTCCATGTGCAGTAACTACAAAGCTCTATGATAATAGCATAAATTATCAGTATTATGGCACAGCACTGCTTTACAAATTCACAGGTAGAGCAACTCTATGCAGAGTAGGTTATACCCCACTGCACTTATTAATTACTATATTCACTTTTCCACAACCATTGCAAATGGCTTCACTTATGGTTGAGTAGTTGGTGGCTAGTTAACTGCAGCCTTGAATATAGATAAGTCATGTTTTGTATGTTACCGGCTGCCAGTTTTTCTGCTATGCTTTCCCAACATTGTTTGTCCAGAACTCCATTTTAACCTAATATAGGTAGAGCAGCTCTGTGCCACAGCCCTATGAGCCTTTATTTGCCTTTTAATAGTAGTCATTTGCTGCGCAATTCTTTTGATTTATTTACAGAATTAAGGCTCTGAAAATCTAGAATGCAGCTATACCAAGGTAGTTCCAGGAGAAAAAAACATTATTTATTTATTATTTACTAATATAATATATTGTTTTATTTGGTTGGCTTTTTGTAGCTTTCTTACATTCTTTACCAGAAAATGATTAATATTTTAATTCAAAACATTTCTGTGAGGAAAAGGGAAAATTATGTTTTAATAAATAAACTGATGAGATATAAAACCAAAATGCTAAGGAGAGAATAATTACAGTAAATATATATGTTATATGATGACTCTCCAGGGCTCTGGCAGTTCTCACACAAACTCTATCTATAAGTCTACATGCTCCACTATATTCTTTCCCACTACATTGATTATTTTGGCAAGTATTTAACATGCTAATGAAGCTGCACCCATTAAATAATATGTTTGTTTGTGATCTTTCTTCCTCTCAGGTGACAGTTTCTTGCCTTAGGCCTAGTGTGGGTGGTATTTTACAACAACCTGTTCTTTTTTACCTCTACCCATTTACTGCCCATTAACTAACATTCTCCCAAACACACACATACACAGCTAGCAGTATATTACAATTTGTTGTTTTGAGCTTTATATAGATGAATCCCTCTAAGAAACAACCTCAGTACATCACAATAACGTAGTGATTGTATTTCTGTCATTGGCCTATAACTCTTACTTCCATTACTGTTGTTTTTTTTTTTTTTTTAATGCCTGCACATCATTTACAAAAATGGGGGGAAAAACTTTGTGTATTAACTTAAATTTACTTATTATTCAGAAATCATTTAGATGTATTACTTACAGGTGGTAAGTTTTAATGCATCACCGCTGTTCATGTATCTTTGAAATCCAAAAATGTTCAATAAAAACAATTGTTTAAAAAAAAGAAAGAAAGAATATAATTGTAAGTATTGCCAAGTTGCCCTGCAATATTAGCAGCTTGGAAATATCGGTTAAATATGATTTTGACTGTGGCTATCTTGTGGTTTCTGTTTTATCTATATTAGGAAACTTGTTTCCTTAGAAAACGGTCACTGAGCTTCGTGGTGAACCTCATTCCTAAATTCAGAAGATTTTTTTTTTCTTTTTAAGTTTTTTTTTTTTAAATAATTTTACTATAAGTGAGTTTTGCTTCATAGATTCTTTGAAAAACATCAGACCGGGACAGACTGGACCGCAGCAGAAAGGGGCACTTAATAATGAGCCCATGGTTAAGTGTTAAGTGCAAAAGGAGAAACTTACACTCGCACACCCTGGCCGTCCAGAATCAAACGAATCCCAGGTGCTCGATGATAGAGGAATTGGGCAACCTCAAAAGCAACGTAGACACAGAATACACCGGCACAACGTGGGTACTACTAGCAGGTTTAACCTTGCTCGTTTATTGCGGATGCAACGTTTCGGGGCGTGTAGCACAGCAGACTACTTACTTCTAGTGGGCTGACGTCAGCCCACTAGAAGTAAGTAGTCTGCTGTGCTACGTGTCCTAGTTGGAGATTGCCGGTGACCATAGTAGATCGTGGACTAGGCTTGGCTAGTTACCTCCTTCCCCGTTATAGGAACGTGTGAGCGAGTGGAACACCAGGACGCTGATAAGATCAAGCCAGCAGCGCCAGTCTCCATACGTTCGGCTGCAGCCCTCAGTGTGAGGAGGCGATAACAGGAGCGTGTGGGTGAGGGGAACACGAGGACTCTGACAAGACTAAAGACAAGCTTCGCTGTAAACGTTGGAGGGACGGGACCGTTATCTACTTTAAAGCCATTCTAACTACATGCAAGCTTAACACCGGCGATCCTGTAAGTATAAATCTAGCAGGGACCCGGTGTTTTAGTATATGGAAGCGCACATTGGCCTCTGTCTTTCTCTATTTTTTATTTGAGGTGGAGCACGAAGGGGATACTGTGTGTCAAACAGGAGAATTAATCATCACGTACCTGTCTTCCATCTGCCTGTATTTAAAGATCTTTACAGAACTGTTTTTCAAAAAAAAAAAAAAAAAATCGATCTGTTGTGAGGAAAAGCACTTTGTTGGTGGGAGTTTATTTAATATAGGAAGCGCATACTGTTTTTATTCTTAATTTACCTTTTGGGGCAGAATCCCCATTTTGTTTTGCGAATCCACTGGTTGCATCTGCGCAAAGTTGAATTTAATTTTTATTTTAGATACATAGGGGCAAATTCACTAACCTGCGGAAATTCGCCAGTGACGGCTTCGCTCACATCGCCACACTTCGCCAGGCAAAAATTCGACAGGACAATGCTAATTCACTAAAATGTGAAGTTGTGTCCAGGACGCCAAATGATGGTGACGGTTTGCTAGCGTTAATTCGGCAAGCAAAGCGAAGTTGCACTAGCTTTGGCTAATTTGCATAAATTTGCCCTACACATGTGCCCAGTGTATAGTTCATGTGCCATATGTAAGGAAATGTAGAGGGGAAGCCGGGTACTCTAAAAAAAAATTTACGATCTTTTGCAGCCTAACTGAATAAGGAGTTGTTTTTCTTTTCTGTTTGAAACTTTTATAATGAATATGCTTTGTAGGTGACCCACTGGCGGAGCCTTTTATTGCAGAAGGAAAGTGGTTTAAGATGATTATTATAGTTAGACTGCCATTTTCTACATAATCACCTGTCACTTGGTGCTACATTGTGTTGCAAAGTTGTATAGATGTATGTGGGAGTTATACTGGACTCCAAGGAGGTTCAGAAACTGAATGACAGCTGGCAATTTGACCGCAAATCTTCCATCCACCCACATAGTAGTCTCTGCAGTACAGCATTGATAAAAGGGGCCTTCAGCAACAGCAGCAGCATGCATTGTACCTAGTTTTATTTTTTGGTACATTTTTAAGTAACTTTTTGTAAAAATACAGTAATCACCATATCCATTCCAAATATTCTCTGACATTCTCACTTTAAAGAATTCATGGAAGCTGCTCATTATTTTCTACATATGGACAATTTTGCTAGGTTTTTCAAATTGCTAATTTGTGCCCACAATTTCAGTGTCTGTATTGCCTGCAAAGTGCATGCAGTGGAGCAGTACTAATGCAAATTGGTGTCCTTGCAAGTGCAAGTTGTACTACACGTTCCTCTTACTGCTTTTTTGTGTGAATGCCATTGATTCGATTGCATGCCATTAATGATGGCTACGGTCCAATTCATTTGTGGCAGTGGACGCAATCCGCTAAGCAACCCTAGAATTACTATGTGCCATTTGAACTATTATTGGATACAACTTCTGCCAAAGGTCCTGAACATAAGGGAGGAACTCCACAGGCGATTTTGGCTCGAGTGCAAAAAGCAGGCGTCAAGTCTGATGTGACAGAAATAAGGTAAGAGATGGAAATGTTGGATGAAGTCGCAGCATCCGTGTGACGCAGCACGACGGTCGGATGCAGACCCAGCGTCTGCATCTGAGAGTCATGTCGCATCAGACGAACGCTGTGACATCATCCGATGTTCCTGCTGCTTACCTTATTTCCGTTCAGCCGATTTGACACCTGCGGATCACGACGAAATCGCCAGTGGAGTTCCTCCCTAAACCAATACAGGTATGGGACCTGGGGTTTTATGTATAATGGATCTTTCCGTAATTTGGATGTTCATACCTTAAGTCTGCTAGAAAATCATGTAAACATCAAATAAACCAAATAGCCTGGTTATTCTTCCAATAAGGATTAATTATATCTTAGTTTGGATCAAGTAGAAGCTACTGTTTTATTATAACAGAGAAAAAGGAAATCATTTTTAAAAATTTGAATTATATATAGCTAGAGATAAAATGGGAGTCTATGGGAGAAGGGCCTTCTGTATTTTGAAGCTTTCTGGATAACGGGTTTCCGGATAACGTATCCCATACCTGTATTATTACAAACATAAAGCAGTTCCTCACATTTATTAAATGTATAAATATCACATCATGTCATACCACACAGCAGCAGGGGTGTCTCAGTGTGCCATGGCCCCTTAGCTCCTCCCTCCTAATGCATTTTGCACCATTGAGTGCTTCATAAGAGGAAGATGCCACTACATTTAGGCTGCCTTTATTTTCAAGACATGAATGGATGAAATTATGTCAGTACTTATTTTGTATCCATGTTAATGCTTTGCAGTTGCCCTTGAGTAGCCCTAATTTCTCCATTGTTTTGTTTATGATGAATGCCAGTTTTTTCAGAAAACTTATAAAATCAGGTTCAGCCTTACAGTGCCCGTGTGCACACCAGAAAGCTTTGGTAAAGCCATCGGTAAAATACCATAAGCTATCAGTGAAACATAACTCCTTCAGACATCTTCAGTTCCAGTCTCTGTCCATTTTAGGCAAATAATGCTAACTTTTTTTTTCTTAAATAATTTCCTTTTCTCTGTAATAAATAAGACAGTATCTTGTACTTGGTGTTAACTATGCTACATGAATCCATATTGATGGTAAAACAATCCTGTTGGGGTTATTTCATCTTTCAATTATTTGAAACATGAATGATTTTCCGCTGACTTAAAGAGATACTGACATCAGAAAATAACCTTTTTTATTATCTATCATAACATTGTCTTTGAATGCTATTAAGAATTTTGCCATAAAAGTATTTGCCTAATTCTTTTAAATTACCTTCCTTACCCCCATGTTCCTGTACGAAGGGGCTGCCATATTTGTGCAGCAGTAGTCCATTAGCTTTAGAAACAACAAGAAGGGACAGTCAGGTTTAGTAACAATTACCTACAAAAGCAGAACTATCGGCGAAAAACGATCAACATGACCTATAGGTAACTTTTAATGTAGATTAACATTTTGAAAAGAACATTTTTAGTGTCAGTATCACTTTAAGGTCTAGTTATCAAAATTACAGAAAATCCCTAATCCAGAAAACCCTAAATCCCAAACATTCTGGATAACAGATCCTATACCGGTATTAGTATTGTGAATTGAGTTACTACAATCTGTATTTTTTATTACATTTCTTTTGAATTTACAATTTATTAAGCATATCAATGCAGATGTACAGATAGCATATCATTACCCTGTTATACATACCAGAGTATCCTCTTAATCTCCCTTTCCCCTCCGTCCAAAGCTTTAACCCAGCCCCACACTTTGGAAATGTCTGAGAAGGCCTTGTAAAATTCAGCCTCTCAGAAACAATTTTTAATGTATTTGAAATAAAGCTGAATTTTACTTACTACAAGAGGCTTCCGGAGTGCTCGCTGATTTTCTTCCTACTCCTTAAGTGCATACACCCTTGGCAACGGGTTCGGGGCGATGCACCCGGACCACTTGAGACGTCGGGTGAGTGTTTTTCCCTTATCTACCGGTGACTCCACACTGCAGTTTTGTTTATATGATTGACCTGGGGTTTTTACACCCAGGTCATTTTTGTTAGCGGGTGAGATACTTTTCATTAGTCATCCGACGAACATTTCAATTAGAAATTTGTATTAGGACTGTGCAGCTGTTATTTTCTTATTTCTCAGAAACAATTGTCTCTCTCTCTATTTATATTTTACTTATGGTTGTATTGATCATTAATATTGTACTGTTATTGCAGTCTTTTTCTACCTTGATAAGCCGTTTCTATAGCGTTAATAAATACTAAATTAAATGTATGCCCTATCACTGTAACACTAACATGCTACATGCAAAAAAGAGGCCTAATATTTTCCCATATTTCTTGCTTGGCATAATAAATAGTGTTTAATACTCACTTCCTGTGACTAAATACAGATCAGTTTCTTTAAATGTCAACATTTTCTACTTTTAACATATTACAAATAAAAAGGATTGCACGTTTGGGATAGCCTCTGACTAATGGTGAATCAAATGAAAAACGAACATGTTAATACTTATAACCAGGGTCTGTTTGTATATCTAATAAGGTCGATTCGGAAACATTTGCTTCCAGCTGGGTTTAGCCATAAATGCTGGGGGCACGGGGAAAGTCTGGTACAGCGTATGTATCAGTGCACACTAATTAGAGTTATGTTCCGCTTGAGCTCATTTGTTTAGTTTGGTTAAACACAATTACTAAATATCTGAATCAGGTTTGTGTTCACCTTTTTGGTGCTATTAGGTATTTTCTCATGCACATTCTTAACAGGGATTCCTACTCTCAGCTCTCCATTAAAGTGTATTTTTTTTTGTGGGGGAAAAATAAATGCCAAGGAGAGCAATATAAATCAAAGTGCAATGTTCATTAAATTGTTGTTAGCAACATTAAAGGGGCTGATTTACCAACTATAGTTAACTATTTACAAGCCGTACTGATGCCCCTCTCTCAGAAAACAGTAGTTTAAGATTCAACAATTTGTTTTCCACCCTGGAATGGTTTGTGCAAAATAATTTTCCAATTTGTTAATTCTCATGTAATTTGCATCAGGAATTAACTATTCGAATAAGTGCATAGCTCTGCTGGGAAATGAATTTGTTCAAAGCATTCGGACAATTTGGCGCATCTGTCTGCATCGGAACGTGGCTGTCAGGAAGATTTTGTTGAAACATAAAATAGACTGAAATTTTTGGAATCCTGGAAAGAACATAGCATATGTTACCTTTACACACACACACACACACATTAACAATGTCTGAAATAGGTATTTGGGAATTACACTGAGAAATATTAGTTAGTGTGTTGACAGATTGTTTCCCAGTTAAAAAAAAAAAGCAAAACGAAAAAAAAATGTTCATTTGAATTATACAAATTATTTTTGGCAAGTGGTAATCAACTAATTCCAATTCTGTTTTTGTAGGCTGAAGATTCAAGGCAAGAAAAATGTTTCCGGAATGTTAACACTGGAGTTGTTCGCTCAGTAATCAGTGTAGATCCTGTATTTCTGTCAGCAGCTACATCTGGCTACTGGGTCTCTAACTCCATTGCCTCTGTTCAGGATGAGTGTCATCAGCACAAGCCTTGGGCCATGTTCACTAAAGATAACAATGATGTGGGGATTCAGCAAACTAGCTAATGTGATTGAATTATCTTGAAATACATTGCCCTTAACCCTCTATGCGATTCAATATCTCAAACCAGTTATTCTATTGGGGTTCTGAGATATTGAATACCTGCTGGCTGTGGATATTGATATGTAATGATATCATCAAATTGATTAAATTTGCCTGTTTATTTGATAACATTTATAGGCCAGTTTTATTAATGTTGAACCAAAAATCAAATGGCAAGGAATACCTCAGATTCCCAATTCAACCCTTTATAAATCAAATGTTTATATATCTAAAATATATTATCATTTTTTCCCTTCTCTTCTACAATTGAAGATCATTGTTCTTGTGTGCTTATGCAAGAATCGGTTTGTTTCTCCATCAATGTTAATGAAAAAGAGGACAACAGTGAATTTGGCATGCACCTGGCATACAATGTAGAAAACTGTGTTTGCAAAGCAACAGCTACATTGTCTGCTGGGTTTCATGCTGAATTGAATTATTCGTCCATACATATTAGGTTTTAAAGAGTAGTACGAAGGTAAGAACACTTGATTATCCAAGAGTCATATATTTATATGTATAAAAAGTAACTGTTGTGTTTTTTTAGGTGTCTTCATTTACATGTTCAGGTTTGTCTTATTTATGTGTGTCATTTAAATACATTTTTCTTACCATTGCCCATTTGCAGTGATTTATAAATGTCAAAATGCATATTAAGATTGTGTATGTATAAAAGACATTTTTTTATTAACCATTTAGCGTGCGTATTAGTAGCAAATGTTTGGTGCTGGAGAGCAAAAAATTATTTCTGTACAGCAAATATGCAATTAAAAAAGTACCTGGTCCTTTCTATTTATTGTTAACTTTAATTATTTATAAATGAAAACAAAATATGTCATTTTTCTATATATTGAAGTGGTATATGGCGACAAAGGAGTTCTCATTATAATTTATTTAAAATTTATAGCTTAGTTTACTATGAATTTGCTTCCAATGAACAGAAATTGATCATATTCTGGTCCTGCTTTTTAGGCAACCCCTGTAGTGTATGGCTTCACGATTCATTTCAGTCAATCACTCATGTCGATGATTGGGTGGAAGGTAACAACACCACTAATGGTCTGAACAATACATACCCAAACAACTTAATGTAAAAACATAGTTTTAATGATAAAAGATGTTTACACTGCTAATACCAGGTTGCCACAGGATCTCCCCCTGATGTTCTGTCTGGCTAGTCTATCACTCATTGCCACAAAAGTGGTAGAACTGAGCAGAGAAGTATCAAAGAGTGCCACTTGCATCAATATTTCAGGCCTCTTGCTGAAGATATTGGAGCAAGTAGCATGCTCTGATGCTTTTCTGCTCAGTTCTACCACTTTTGCAAATTCGCTCCTGTTGCTTATTTAAAATAACAGTACAAAACAAATAATATAAAAGCTAAAATAAGGTTTTTATGCAAATTGCTAAAGTACTCACTAGAAGCAAGTAGTTTGGGTGGGTATAGTTTCCATGAAAGTGCCACAGTAGACACATGGAGAAAAAAAAACATAAGTAATGGAGAATGCACAGTGTTTGCAAAGTGGCTTAGAATACTTCTGTGTGCACAATCACAAAAGTGAACTTCACCTTTAAGGACTAGAAATTCAGAGATGTGAAAGCTGTTAAATATGCGAATGTGTAAAAGCACAGTATGAAACAACATATTGGCATATGGGTAGCTTAAGTAAATGTGAAATACCAGTAGCTGTAAGATCAAAAGGAATAGGTGTGACAGTTTCATGCTTGAAGAATGCTGGAAATGCTCCAGAAATGACAATGTGGGCGAAATTAAGGTGGGTGTGAGAAGTTTAATGAGGTCAAAGGGAATAAGTAGAAAAGAAAGTTATGGGCAAACAGGTTACAGGCAATATAATCAAACTAATGACATTGAGCACCTTGGTTTTGCAAGAAGATATCAGAACACAGATGTTTGCTCAAGACACATATCTAAATGCAATGCAGTGATACAGTTACTGCTCAACAAGTGGATGGAATCCATCATATAGCTGACATTTGTGTCTATAGCCTGCTAACTATCCTGTGTCTGTAAAATATTAGGGCCCTGACTTAAATATGTCCTTAATTGTTCCAGTGCAGTTGCCCATAACCAGAGGTTTTTTTGAGTAATATGGGCAACTGCACTTGTGCAATTTAGTATAAATACTGATGCACACAATAAAAACACTTTTGAAATGCAACCTACTAGAGTGTGGGTTCTTTTGAAGAAATACTGCTTTAACCCTGATTTAACCCTGCACCCATAAACATTGAAGACAAATACAGAATCTGAATGCGGCTGCTTAAACTAAGATAATCCAAATTTTTAAAAATGATCTCCCTTTTCTCGGTAATAATAAAACAGCAGCTTGTACTTGATCCCAACTAAGATACAATTAATCCTTATTGGAGGCAAAACCAGCCTATTGGGGTTATTTAATGTTTTTGACAATCCAAATTACGTAAAGATCAGTTATCTGAAAAAACCCCAGGTCCCAAACATTTTGGAAAACAGGTCCCATACCCGTACTACCTTTTCTGCTTGTATTATCTCAATATATCCCAGTCTCTCAGATCAGCCACTAGAGGCACTATCCACTTTGTTCCAACCGCCTCCTTTTCAACTTTTAGGGGCAGATTTATCAAGGGTCAAATTTCCAGATCATGAACTCGAAATTCTACCAATTGAAATTTATTAGGAAAATCAAAATTGTCAACTTCAGGTGAATAGGATCGACCCGTAAACTCTCCGAAAAAAACTCAAATGTCAGGAAGAAAAAAACTCAAATGTCAGGAAGGCTGCAAACAACTCCAAATTGATCCAATGATGTCTTCCATAGGCTAAAACAGCAATTCAGCAGGTTTAAGGTGGCAAATAGTTGAATTTGAGTTCTTAAAGGGATCCTGTCATCGGAAAATATGTTTTGTTCAAAACGCATCAGTTAATAGTGCTACTCCAGCAGAATTCTGCTCTGAAATCCATTTCTCAAAAGAGCAAACAGATTTTTTTATAAATAAATTTTATAAATAATTTTTTTTTAAGTCACATGACTTGGGGCAGCTTGGAATTGACAATTGACAATATGTCTAGCCCCATGTCAGATTTCAAAACTGAATATAAAAAAATCTGTTTGCTCTTTTGAGAAATGGATTTCAGTGCAGAATTCTGCTGCAGCAGCACTATTAACTGATTTATTTGGGAAAAAAACAATTTTCCCATGACAGTATCCCTTTAAAGGGCCAGAGTATGATAGATCAAATTCGATTTTTTAAAAAAACTTGAATCGAATATTAATAATTCCCTTAGTCTAATTTGACAGTTTTGGTCATAAAAAGCTTGATAATTTGAAATCGACATTCAAATTAAAAAATTTGAGTTTTCACTTCGAACCTTGATAAATTTGCCCCTTAGTGCTTTCATGCGAATTTTGTAATTTGTTTTGATTTTCCAAAACAAAACTTGCACTAGTGATGCTCATTGAGAGCTGGAAATGGTTCATCATTTTATTGGATCAGCCCATACCCTCTTAGAGATTTTAAGGCAGAGTTGTAATGCAGAAAATTTGAAAGAGGCGAGTTAAAATACAAATGATTTAATTGACATATTGGTGTTCATGCATTTTTTAGGAGATTGCTAATGTTTGAAGTCCAGCTTAGTCTAATGAAATGTTAAGATAATAGTAAACCAGCCAGAAAATCTCATGGCATATTTATCATGGGAATTACCTTTAGCAATTTAAGGGGCACTATGCAGACTTAATCAGTAAACTAAGCGATACAAGAAACTAAACATTTATTAAATGTAAAACTTGCAGATCTTAGCCTTTTCATTGTTATGGTTGTACAAGTTTAATGGCTGTGCAGTCCACCTAATGTTAGCTTAGCTTCCTGCTAGGAAATCAATTAGCATTTCATTTTTGGGAGTCACACCAATCTGTGTATTTTTGCAAGAGAATGCTATTGTATTTGTCATGATGAATTTAAATGGGTCTTTACAATATGTTGACTTTGCATCAGTTGAAATTTCTTACAACCCGTATAGTGTCATTCACATATTGAATAAACTGAATCATCCTTCCCTCTTCTCAGAATGTTTTTCTTTTAAGTTTAATAATTAGTAGTAGTATACTTCTTACTGGGAAGACTTTTAGAATATGCGTGTACTTGCATGAATGTATCTTTTTTTTTTCATAATTTTAGGATCAATACAACATGGTAAAGGAGTTGTATATCTGGTTTATCAAGTATCAACCACTGGGACTACTGGCTGTGTGTGGCCAAAATAGAAGAGGAGACTCACCGTTACACCTACAGTTAGCTTCACTAGTCCTTATGTGGCTCAGTGTTTCTGCTAGTTGCAGAGACAGGACAAGCAAAAGCCAATAAAACAGGGTCATCAATGTGTAAAATATAAGAGAACATAAAATCAAGACATAAGTAACCAATGTGGGGATAAGGGAAAAAATTGCAGAGCAGAACGCCAAAAGGGTTTTAGAGGAAAAAGAGGAAGAAAAAGAAAGACCAAAGGAAAAATGGAAAGTGAGAGCAAAAAAAAAAGGAAAAGAAAAAGGTGCAAGGGGACATAAAAAAGATAGCGAGAGTATATACTATAAAGCAGTGGCATAACTACCGGGGGAGCAGGGGGTGCTATTGGGCCAGGGCCCGCACCCCCTCAGGGCCCCCGGCAGCTCGCACGCCACGAATTGCGGGCATACGGAGGGGGCGGCTGCGCGGCCCGCCCACCCCCTCTAGTTACGTCATCGCTGCTCTGCCCTTTGCTGCCTCAGCGTACCTCTCCCTCTTCTATGACCCCTCCATCGTCGATCTGTCTGCCTGCGTCTCTCTCTCCTCCCTGTTCCGCTCCTTCTCCAGTCACGCTCCTTCTGTTCCTCCCACACCCTATCATTCTTCAGTCTCGCTCTGTCTGCCCCTCCCACCTACATCTCTCTCCAGCCTTGTGCCTTCATTCTCCAATCTGTTTCACTCCCTCTCCATTCATCTCAGGTGTTGCTCACCCCATGCATCTTCCATCCTCTGTGTCTTCTTTCCCCTTATGCAACAACCTGCAGCAATACAATATGCTCAAGAGTCATTATAAGGGTAAGTGTGGCATTGGGTACAATAATATAAAGCAGAGGCAAAGAACTTCTTACTTATTTACTGCTTACTTTTTTATAATAATAATAATGCACCCCCTACCAAAATTTATAAAGATATTGGAAGTCACCTGGAAGTCACTTCGGAGTTACGTGACCTGTATAAAAGCCTGTGGCCTTGTGCATTTATATGGTCGCGTAACTCCTCAGTGACTTCTAATATTTATATAAATTACAGTAGGGGTGCATTATCCACTATATATATCCTTAAAATTGACATTATAATACATGAGAGATACTCTGTATCATATATATCTCAGCCTGCAGCCTTGTGGTCACAGAACTCCTCAGTGACTTCTAATATCCTTATCATTTACAGTGGGTACATTATCCCTTATAATACATGAGTGATACTCAGAGTTCCCTGTATAACTCAGCCTGCAGCCTTGTGTCTTTATATGGTCACAGAACTCCTCAGTGACTTCTAATATCCTTATCATTTACAGTGGGTACATTATCCCTTATAATACATGAGTGATACTCAGAGTTCCCTGTATAACTCAGCCTGCAGCCTTGTGCCTTTATATAGTCACAGAACCCCACAGTGACTTCTAATATCCTTATCATTTACAGTAGGGTGTACATTATCCCTTATAATACATGAGTGATACTCAGAGTTCCCTGTATAACTCAGCCTGCAGCCTTGTGCCTTTATATGATCACAGAACCCCACAGTGACTTCTAATATCCTTATCATTTACAGTAGGGGGTACATTATCCCTTATAATACATGAGTGATACTCAGAGTTCCCTGTATAACTCAGCCTGCAGCCTTGTGCCTTTATATGATCACAGAACCCCACAGTGACTCCTAATATCCTTAAAGTCCTTGAGTTAAAGACTCATTTGTGTATTTAGACCCTCTTCTATTCATATTTAAGTCTCTTATTCAAATCAGTGCGTGGTTGCTAGGGGAATTTGGACCTTAGCAACCAGACTGCTGAAATTGCAAACTGGAGAGCTGCTGAATAAAAAGCTAAATAACTCAAAAACCAACAAATAAAATAAAATGATAAAATGAAAACCATTTGCAAATTGTCTCAGCATATCCCTCTCTACATCATACTGTTACTCATAGGTGAGCAATCCCTTTAGGGGGGTCCAGTTGTAAATTTCTGTGCCGGGGCCCTTAGGGGTCTAGTTACGCCACTGCTATAAAGTGAAGGATTTGAGAAAGTGGAGGGGCTGGAAAGAAAATTGGGGTAACAGGAGACCAAAATGCAATTGGCTTAATAGTTAGAGGAAGCAGAGAAAAGAAAAAAGATGAAGAGAGAGGGAAAGGCAGAGAAAGAAAATAAGTTGTACAGGTCACAGTTAGCAGGGGTGTTTGAAGTTTAGACATCGTCTCAATCAGTAGCCAAGAGAGACAGAGTTTAATTTAGTAGCTGAAATATAGAAGTGCAAGTATGATAGACAAGTAGAAACCAATGTATAAATGCAGTAACAAGTCAGGGTTAAGACAGACAGTGAAATCTGCATTTAGAGGGAGGCTAAAGGATGTAGAAGGGCAGCAAACAGGCATGGTCCATAACAGGAGTTCAGTCATGACAAGTTGACACCACCTTTTCACTGAATGCATGGCTTTGCGTCCATAAATACCCAAAGTGTATGCACAAGATTAAATGTCTTAAATGATAGCTGGTATATAGCTTTTGCTAAACTTTCTAATACCACAAGTGTTCCTTCCTCACTGCATAATAAAGGATATATATAGAATATCATGTAAAGCAAGGCACTCACGGGACTTAAAATATGGTGAAAAACAGTTTATTTATTATTCCAACATTTCGGTCTTCCTTGAGACCTTTTCCAAATTTAACTTTTTTCCCATTTTTTAATTCTTGAATATTTGCTTTCTTCCAAAGTCTTTAATTAAGAAAAATTTTACTTGACTTCTCCCATGCTTGATCCTTGTTTTTGCTGATTTTGATTTGCTGGCTTAAACTTGGGTAAATGCAGTCTTAGGACACAATTTACAGTGCAACCTTATTTAACTTCTGAAAAGGTCAGAAAAGTCCCTTTGTATTTCATGTTGCAAGGTCTGCTGGATGGTTTATTTTTAGAGAATTAAAGTCCCTTTTACAGGAACATTCTTTTCTCCACAAGAGAACAGGCATTGACTTTTTTTCTGAGCGTCATTTATAAAGAACCATTTGGATTTATTCATTTTAACTAAAGCACTGCCTTTTAGCTTTTATTGAATTTTAATATCTGTAACTATTATTTAGTAATGTCAGTATTCAGTATTTAAAGCTGGTTCAAAATAAAATGCAGAAAATGAACAAATTCAAGAGAGAAAGCACAAAACATTTATTCCCAGAACATACCCTTTAGGCATCTATAAATAACATCCTTTATTTATATAGCTCCAACTTACATTTTGTTATATACATGCATGATATTTGTGTTTCTATTAAAATTCTATTTTCTCCATTTTGGCACACTTTTATATGTGTTGTAAAAGCTTCAGAAAATGTAAGTGCACCCCAGAAAACCCATATATTTCTGGAAAGCAAAGATCCTGCTGAATTCAAACTGGGTAAATATATCTTTCTACTATAAGCTGCAAGGCTGTGCAGTTATGAAAATGTACTCAAGCCTTGCATTTTACCCTTTTATATTTAACACCATAAAACAACTTAAATATATATTGGTATTAATTTTCCTCTTTAGTAAACTTTCAAAAAGATCAAATATATGGATTTAGATACTCTAGCTTTGACCTGTTTATTGGGTGACCTGTTTTCTCATTGTCTATTGTAAGGAGAACCTTATACAGAAAAGCCTCACATTTCCCAATATTATTCCTTAGTATTTTGTCCATCATGATGTACACCAAAGTGGCCATTGGGGCAGTAGCTTCACATTACATACAAGAGTCAGGGGATTTAGGAAACCACCTAGTTAGTTTCTCTGCTACCTCCTTTTAGGAACTATCTACATGGTCCCTGTCCATTTTCCAGCAGCTGCAGAATTTCCCCTGGCAGAGGGAATGTAACCGAAGAATAAATAACAGTTCAACAGAAAAATCCAGCCTCCGGGCTGACTGACATAAAATAAGACCAGCCGGTAAGACCAGCCCCAGATCACCAATTACGAAAAAACCCGCAGAGAGACAAAGTGTTTCTCTGCTAACAACACTACTGGTCTCACCTCAGTAAAAATGCCTGAGAATCTGTGGCCCAACATACATGCCATCAATCACTTTTCCCCAGGAAACTGGGGAACTTATTTTCACCATACAACAGGTTATATAATCGTCTGTACTTTTCTGTGGCTAGGGTGTAATTATTTCTTTGTAATCGTGCCACATAAAACCTACCAGGATGCCATAGAATTTCAATTGGAAGTGTATCTTTGGCATTTCAGTAATTTAATTTTCCCCCCACAATTGAGATAAAAACGGATTAGAGCGGAGCATGATGTCAAGAAAAATCTATAATAAATGTCAATATGCTCAAGATCTTGCCAGACTAACTTAATTTCTTTTTAGGAGAAGGTGAGCAAGGACCTTGATTCTGGGATGGCAGTGGATGTGATTTACTTAGACTTTGCTAAAGCATTTGATACAGTGCCACACAGAAGGTTACTGGTTAAATTAAAGAATGTTGGCTTTGAACATAGTATTTGTACCTGGATAGAGAACTGGCTAAAAGATAGACTACAAAGAGTGGTGGTAAATGGAACATTTTCTAATTGGACCAGTGTTGTTAGTGGAGTACCGCAGGGCTCTGTACTAGGTCCCTTGCTTTTTAACTTGTTTATTAATGACCTGGAGGTGGGCATTGAAAGTACTGTTTCTATTTTTGCAGATGATACTAAATTGTGCAGAACTATAGGTTCCATGCAGGATGCTGCCACTTTGCAGAGTGATTTGTCTAAATTGAAAAACTGGGCAGCTAATTAAAAAACTGCAAGGTGATGCACTTTGGCAAAAATAATATTAATGCAAGTTATACACTAAATTGCAGTGTGTTAGGAGTTCCCTTACATGAGAAGAATCTAGAGTTTTTGTAGATAACAAGTTGTCTAATTCTGGGCAGTGTCATTCTGTGGATACTAAAGCAAATAAAGTTCTGTCTTGCATAAAAAGGGCATTAACTCAAGGGATGAAAACATAATTATGCCTCTTAATAGGTCCCTGGTAAGGCCTCATCTGGAGTATAAAGTGCTGTTTCGGACTCCAGTCCTTTAGAGGGATATAAATGAGCTGGAGAGAGTGCAGAGACGTGCAACTAAACCGGTTAGAGCAGGGGTGCCCAAAAGTTAGATTTGGATCTATAATTAGACCTTTAGCTGCTGATCAGTAGATCTCAAGACACTTAGACAAGCTGTTTGTTGACATTCACCCCATGTTTCATGCTTTTCGTTCAGATATTTTTTATGTGAAGGTTACTTAAGAAATAGTTGTTTGTTAAATAAAGTAATATAGATTGGCAGCAGCTGCCAGGAAAACGATACTGCAACAATGGCTACACACTGACCCTCCATCAATGACGTTGGTGAAACAAAAACTACACCATATTTTCCATATGGACTGGCTGGAAACCATGACCAGGAAAGAACACAACACATCAAAATTTTTCAATACCTGGTCTACCTACATAGCACACCTCCCACAACACATCAAATGCCTCACAATCTACACCTTTAGACATACGTCATGGTATGATATGGAGGTTCTCAAGGATCATCCTTTGGTCATGGAATCATCCCAATATCTAGCAACTTTACAACAAGAACCATCAAGACCTGATACCGCGCCTCCCAGAAGTCATCAAACTAACAAACTACTGACCTCCTATCTGAACTAATCCTCAAAGGTCCTACCCCCCCAATGCTATAAACCATAATTGAGCTGAATGTTTAAAATGTTATTAAAATGTTATTGAACTGCTATAAAATCACAATTGCTATGCTCTCTACACTTCATGGAAACATGTATAAATATTTATTGTGATTATACTTTGTCATTTACAATAAAAAACAAGTTTTAAAAAAACAAATAAAGTAATATAAATTCTCTCATAAGTCAATATAATATTCAAGTAATATTTACCATGGAACATGGAATATTAGAATATTAGAAATGTTTTGCAACCAGACGAGAAGACTAGGGTATTAGAACTGTTTTGCAGCCAGATGAGACTAGAATATTAGAACTGTTTTGCAACCAGATAAGACGACTAGAGTATTAGAACTATTTTGCAGACACCAGCCAGACGAGATTAGAATATTAGAACTGTTTTGCAAGCAGACAAGAAGATTAGGGTATTAGAACTGTTTTGCAGCCAGATGAGACTAGAATATTAGAACTATTTTTGCAACCAGATGAGAAGACTAAGGTATTAGAACTGTTTTGCAGCCACCAGCCAGATTAGACTAGAATATTAGAACTGTTTTGCAACCAGATGAGAAGACTAGGGTATTAGAACTGTTTTGCAGCCAGTTGAGAAGACTAGAATATTAGAACTGTTTTGCAGCTATATGAGAAGACTAGATGATTTTATAGTCAGCTGAGATGACCAGAATAGAATAATTATTTTGCACTCAGCTCAGTTGTAGCCTTGGTTGGTCTTAAAACCTGCCTGGCTGCCCCCTCCCTCACTCCTTTTAGAGCCAATCAGACAGTCCCACTTGCAGAGACCTTTCACAAATTATTTTGCACACAGATTATTTTTGTTTTGTTTTTATTTTGCTCAGTTCTGTCTGGCTGCCCCCCTCCCTTACTCCCTTCAGAGCCAGTCAGACAGTCCCACTTCCAGAGACCCTTTACAAATTATTTTGCCCCCCAATTTTTTTTGTATTTTTGTTTTTTTTTTGTAGGTTTTTTTCAGTTCTGTATGCCCCCTTCCTCACTCACTGCAGAACCAGTTGAACAGTTAAACTGCCCCAGAGACCCTTTTGAATTATTTTTACCCCCAGATCATACTGTGCCCCCTCCTCCCCCTCACAAGCCAGCCTCGGTCCCACTCCCAGAGGCCCTTTACAAATTACTTTGCCCCCAAATATTTTTTTTCTAGTTTCTTTTGTAGTTTTTTTTTTTTTTTCTCGGTTCTGTCTGCCCCCTCTCTGCAACAGTTCAACAACACAACTGCCCCAGGCAGCAGCCCCACAGACCCTTTTCAATTTTACCCCCAGAGGCCAGATGCCTAGATCACTTTTAAATGGCTACAAAACAGCCTGCCAGCCTGGCCTTCCTGCCCCCTCACAAGCCAAGCCAGCAGACAGTCCCAGACACAGTCTTCGAAAATCTATTTAAACAATTAAAAAAAAAAAATTCAGCCTGCAGCAGGCACACAGCCACACACTGTTGCTGCACAGACCGACGGACCAGACAGCCAGGCAAAGAAAAAGAATTAGGTAGGCCGCAAGGACTGGAGAGACCGAGAGAGCTCCTACAAGTTAAAGTTTTAGGTGCCAACTGCCGCTCTCCCTGTGCACACCCGTACTTTTATATTGCCTTTGGCAGATCCTTCCCCAGTAATGACGCTATGCCTGCCGTGACGTCAGCGCGCATCACCGTGACAATCCGGCGGCGGCGCAACTAGGGGGGCCCGGTAATTTTTTTCCGGGCCGGGCCCCCTAGAGCTAGGCTGGCCCTAGGCAGGCGCCTAAGGCACCTAGCGGGTAATCCAGCCCTGGTGTTAGACACTCCTGTATACAATAATCTTGACTAAGAGCTTGTTATGATCACTGATGCTCTCCAATATTAGTGCAGAATACATATTCTGTATCAACAAGTTCTGTACTATACATGTATACTTTAGTCTGCACCAGTTTTGATTAAAACATATGTTTATGGCTTACCCAAACTACCAATAACTTTATTCTGTCATTTATCATATAATGCAGCTTCTACCTTGTCATCACTTCCCTTAAAATTCCACAATTGTTATAAGATTTTAATCTCTTTACACTTCTGCCCTTCCTTATTTCTTACCCAAAAACAGCTATGAGCCTTTAATTTAATTCTTGACATAGTATTTCCTTCCTGCTCAATGTTATCATAAATCTTTTGTATACTACATGCTGTTTTTCTATAAAGGCAAACTAGGCCCTAACTGGTAAATCAGACCACAAAGGATTATGTTGTTGTCAGCAGCAGCAAATTTCTGATTACTTTATTAGGAATTCTTGTTATTGTATCAAGAAAATAAACAAACCTGTGTTTTTTAGTTCAAAATTATACCTGTATTTGTATTCATAAGGAAATTATGTGCTTAGGAATTTGAAGATAGATGCAAATTGAGCACTGTCTATTATTGTATTATAACTAACACTATAATGGCTCCAATGTTTGCCTTCGAGGATGTGTACTCTCATGTGAACTTCAAGACTTGGACTTTACTTGGAAATCTGCCTTTTACCCCATACTCATAAAGGACAAGGAAAGTTAAGGCTGGTGCAATAAGTCCAGTATATAAAACATGACATTTTTAGGTATATTAATTTTTAGGGTTTCCTTTAACAAGCTAATAAATGTCAAATAAGGGGCATATATAGTAAGCTGTGTAAAAAACAGCAGGATAATATACCACACATTGTCAGTCTTCGTTGTGTAAAAAACAGAGTAAAATTTGTATATGTTTTTTCTTTGAGTGACTTCCGCCAGAAGCCATGTAAAATAATGGCTGCAAATCTGTCATTCCCATGGCATAAAATGACACACACCTTGATATGTTAACCATTTATTTTAGCTTTTAACACCTTTTTTGGCGAATATAATTTTACACAAAATAAGAAATAGGCCCCCTAAGTGTCTATCCCATGATGTTTAAAGTTAAATGTTAAAATGCAGTATTAGTTTTTATTGGCTCCATATTAAAAAAAAGGCAAGAGGACCAGCGCCTTACGTGTTTCAGGCTCTTACACCCTTAATCATAACCGTAACAGCTCAAATTACCTAAGGCTTTCGTCCTCTTGCCTGTTTTGGAGTATGTGCTGCTGTACGATTTTTGTGGAGCACAATTGAGGTATTGGGACTGTGCAGCCTCTCCAAACATGGACAGCGAGCAGGAAGTGGCTTAATTTTGCTTTGCCTTTTCGTAAGTTAATAGTTAGTTGTGGCAGCTATTAGAATTTCCTTCTGGAGTGATTCCCAGGAACTACATTTTGCATCAGGGCACTGCATTCCATTAAATAATCAAAACATGAGTTATCTCTATTGCTGCCTCTTCTGCATATTTTGTAGCTTCAGGTATTGGAGGTTGGTTACCACTAACATTTTTCTGCCATTACTGAGGGCTAAATTTTATTCACAAATATATATGTAATCAGGACTGAACACAGCAGCCCCTGGGAAGCACAGCAAAAAATTACCCCTGAAGGCTACCTATTCAGTTCTTGAAGTTCAGGAACAAGCACACATACAATGTTTGCATGCTATCTTCTAATATCACAACACAAAGGATAGGTATCCTACAAAGAAGGTATCATAAGTGTTGTCAGTTGGACTTTTAAGCTTGAATTTCAGCATGTCACTCTCTAGGCAAAGGAATAAGCAAGACTTATCAGATCAGTCCTGTGCAATCAAAGCAACCATCCACATGTTCCATAACACTGAATTGCATGTGATTTTTAAGAAGCAATGCGTAAAACTGCACTTTGTCTTCTATTTCTGCATTGCCACTAAATATGATGCACACGTGTTGCATTGTTTACTTCCTGTTTTCATTATTGTCTCACAGGAACTACTTACTCCTGTGAAGCAGTATAATTACTTGACAGCTGAAAAATAAGCCATGTAGACCACACTCACATTCATATTAGATTATTTGCCCATGTAATAGAAAGTCTAATCAAACATCTTTTAGAAGGTCTAGTGTTGTCATCTCCACTTTCAACTGCTAAAAGTAGGGATGCACTTAATCTGGAACTGGGTTTAAAGTATGGATGAATCACAACTTATTTTTGCAGTATTTAGTAAAATCCTGAATATCCAGCCAAAGCCAATCAGAACCCTTGCCATGTGACTTTAAAGCACTGGACAACTTAAGTAATGATTAGATAATGTATTTTTGAGAGATTTCTCTCAAATTTGAATATGAAATTTTGGACTGGGATGGTTGGTGCTCACAGCAGGGATATCACTTATCTCTTTTATGTTAAAAAAGTTGTAATATTAAGACACACAGGCATAGCAGGGAACATACAGGCCGAGCAGGGCACACACAGGCAAAGTATGTCACACCAGGCAGAGTAGAGCACAAACAGGGAGCATAGGGAAGGCAGAACAGAAGGAGACGGTTTCCACTGATCAGGACCAGTCTAATGTACTAAATACAGTGACACAGTGCTGTCGCTCCATTAGCATTTTGTATAAGTGTGAACAGGTGAACAATGTGGGCAGTTTCAACTTGGTCTCAGGTGTGAACAGTACAGGGCTTTAGGTATGTGAACAATAGAGGTGTCATAAGTGTGAACTATACAGGGGGGATCACAGATGTCAACAATGCAGGGGATTCGTCTGAATTTGAGGTTTAACCCTTTCCCTGCCAGCCGTTTTGTACTAGATGCGAACATCTACTGCCAAGCAGTTTTTAGATATTTTGCACTCTTTCACTTTAAGGTGCCTTCCTGGGGCGGTCTTTTAGTTTACCCAGGAAAACAATATATTGTTTTTTTCAGGACAACCTGAACTTTCAAAATATGCAAGAATTTTGGTGTAATTCTACTTCTGTAAAAAAATATAGGCTTCTAAGTGTCCAATAAAATGAAAAAAATCATGTTTCACAAAGAACAATCACATATATCAGAAACATTATTTACTTTATGTATGAGAACACAGCTGATTTGGAAAGGTCTATGTCTCTTGAACGCGGCAATACCAAATATATATAGTTTTATGGAGATTTCTCACTTGTATAGATCAAAATCTACAAGCAGTACACTAGCAAATGTCCAAAGCACCGCTCCCCAAACGGCATACTTCTGATTTCAAGGCAAAACATTCCACTAACAGTAGGTTTACCCTAGAAAACTACCCATTATTAGAAAGAACAGATTCTGGTGAATCAAAAATGGGTAAACATATCGTTGTACTCCAAACTACCAAGTTGCAATTGTTTCCTAAAGTTATAATGTTTTATAGAAATTGGTGAATTTTTTGAAAAATTACCTCAAAGCTTCCAATCTACATAATCGTATCTCCCACACATCATTAGGTATCAATGTAAAACACCCCAAATATGAAAGCCTGGGGTCCACTGAACAGTTTGATGCCCAATATGTATAGGTGTACCCAAGCATGTGACATATAGGGGCCCTAAAATGTAGACACCTCATTTGAGCTATCAGTTCTGTAATTCCAGATACTGCAAAATCAACACATTTGCATCGTTTTGGGGTGGGGTAAAAGTAAAAAAAATAAGTTCACCCCACAAAACCATATATTTTCGGAAAGTACACATTCCCACGAATCTAAATTGGGTATGCATGTCTTTGTACTACAAAGTACCAAGCCGCAAACCATTCCTAAATTTGGTGATTTTGGTGACATTTCCAAAAATCACCTCCAAATTTCTACCCTGCAGCATCGTATTACCCACATACTTTTAGGTATCAAGAGAAATCACCCCAAATATGAAAGCCTAGGGTCCTCTGAACAGTTTGATGCCCAATATGTATAGGTGTACCCAAGCACGTGCCATACAGGGGCCCCAAAAGGAAGACCCCCATATGGTCTGTAATTTCAGGTACTGCAAAATCAACACATTTACATAGTTTTGGGGGGGGTCAAAAGTAGAAAAAAGTAAGTTCACCTCAGAAAACCATATATTTTCGGGAAGTACACATTCCCACGAATCTAAATTGGGTATGCATGTCTTTGTACTCCAAAGTACCAAGCCGCAAACCATTCCTAAATTTGGTGATTTTGGTGATATTTCCAAAAATCACCTCAAAATTTCTACCCTGCAGCATCGTATTACCCACATACTTTTAGGTATCAAAATAAATCACCCCAAATATGAAAGCCTAGGGTCCTCTGAACAGTTTGATGCCCAATATGTATAGGTGTACCCAAGCACGTGGCATACAGGGGCCCCAAAAGGAAGACCCCCATATGGTCTGTCATTTCAGGTACAGCAAAATCAACACATTTACATCGTTTGGGGGGTCAAAAGTAGAAAAAAGTAAGTTCACCCTAGAAAACCATATATTTTCGGAAAGTACACATTCCCACTAATCTAAATTGGGTATGCATGTCTTTGTACTCCAAAGTACCAAGCCGCAAACCATTCCTAAATTTGGTGATTTTGGTGATATTTCCAAAAATCACCTCAAAATTTCTACCCTGCAGCATTGTATTACCCACATACTTTTAGGTATCAAGATAAATCACCCCAAATATGAAAGCCTAGGGTCCTCTGAACAGTTTGATGCCCAATATGTATAGGTGTACCCAAGCACGTGGCATACAGGGGCCCCAAAAGGAAGACCCCCATATGGTCTGTCATTTCAGGTACAGCAAAATCAACACATTTACATCGTTTTGGGGGGGTCAAAAGTAGAAAAAATTAAGTTCACCCCAGAAAACCATATATTTTCGGGAAGTACACATTCCCACGAATCTAAATTGGGTATGCATGTCTTTGTACTCCAAAGTACCAAGCCGCAAACCATTCCTAAATCTGGTGATTTTGGTGATATTTCCAAAAATCACCTCAAAATTTCTACCCTGCAGCATCGTATTACCCACATACTTTTAGGTATCAAGAGAAATCACCCCAAATATGAAAGCCTAGGGTCCTCTGAACAGTTTGATGCCCAATATGTATAGGTGTACCCAAGCACGTGGCATACAGGGGCCCCAAAAGGAAGACCCCCATATAGTCTGTCATTTCAGGTACAGCAAAATCAACACATTTACATCGTTTTGGGGGGTCAAAAGTAGAAAAAAGTAAGTTCACCCCAGAAAACCATATATTTTCGGAAAGTACACATTCCCACGAATCTAAATTGGGTATGCATGTCTTTGTACTCCAAAGTACCAAGCCGCAAACCATTCCTAAATTTGGTGATTTTGGTGATATTTCCAAAAATCACCTCAAAATCTCTACCCTGCAGCATCGTATTACCCACATACTTTTAGGTATCAAGATAAATCACCCCAAATATGAAAGCCTAGGGTCCTCTGAACAGTTTGATGCCCAATATGTATAGGTGTACCCAAGCACGTGGCATACAGGGGCCCCAAAAGAAGACCCCCATATGGTCTGTCATTTCAGGTACAGCAAAATCAACACATTTACATCGTTTTGGGGGGGTCAAAAGTAGAAAAAAGTAAGTTCACCCCAGAAAACCATATATTTTCGGAAAGTACACATTCCCACGAATCTAAATTGGGTATGCATGTCCTTGTACTCCAAAGTACCAAGCCGCAAACCATTCCTAAATTTGGTGATTTTGGTGATATTTCCAAAAATCACCTCAAAATTTCTACCCTGCAGCATCGTATTACCCACATACTTTTAGGTATCAAGAGAAATCACCCCAAATATGAAAGCCTAGGGTCCTCTGAACAGTTTGATGCCCAATATGTATAGGTGTACCCAAGCACATGGCATACAGGGGCCCCAAAAGTAAGACCCCCATATGGTCTGTCATTTCAGGTACAGCAAAATCAAAACATTTACATCGTTTTGGGGGGGTCAAAAGTAGAAAAAAGTAAGTTCATCCCAGAAAACCATATATTTTCGGAAAGTACACATTCCCACGAATCTAAATTGGGTATGCATGTCTTTGTACTCCAGAGTACCAAGCCGCAAACCATTCCTAAATTTGGTGATTTTGGCGAAATTTCCAAAAATCACCTCAAAATTTCAACCCTGCAGCATCGTATTACCCACATACTTTTAGGTATCAAGCAAAATCACCCCAAATATGAAAGCCTAGGGTCCTCTGAACAGTTTGATGCCCAATATGTATAGGTGTACCCAAGCACGTGGCATACAGGGGCCCCAAAAGGAAGACCTCCATATGGTCTGTCATCTCAGGTACAGCAAAATCAACACATTTACATCGTTTTGGGGGGGTCAAAAGTAGAAAAAAGTAAGTTCACCCCAGAAAACCATATATTTTCGGAAAGTACACATTCCCACGAATCTAAATTGGGTATGCATGTCTTTGTACTCCAAAGTACAAAGCCGCAAACCATTCCTAAATTTGGTGATTTTGGTGATATTTCCAAAAATCACCACAAAATTTCTACCCTGGAGCATCGTATTACCCACATACTTTTATGTATCAAGAGAAATCACCCAAAATATGAAAGCCTAGAGTCCTCTGAACAGTTTGATGCCCAATATGAATAGGTGTACCCAAGCACGTGGCATACAGGGGCCCCAAAAGGAAGACCCCCATATGGTCTGTCATTTCAGGTACAGCAAAATCAAAACATTTACATCGTTTTGGGGGGGTCAAAAGTAGAAAAAAGTAAGTTCACCCCAGAAAACCATATATTTTCGGAAAGTACACATTCCCACGAATCTAAATTGGGTATGCATGTCTTTGTACTCCAAAGTACCAAGCCGCAAACCATTCCTAAATTTGGTGATTTTGGCGACATTTCCAAAAATCACCTCAAAATTTCTACCCTGCAGCATTGTATTACCCACATACTTTTAGGTATCAAGCAAAATCACCCCAAATATGAAAGCCTAGGGTCCTCTGAACAGTTTGATGCCCAATTTGTATAGGTGTACCCAAGCACGTGGCATACAGGGGCCCCAAAAGGAAGACCCCCATATGGTCTGTCATCTCAGGTACAGCAAAATCAACACATTTACATCGTTTTGGGGGGGTCAAAAGTAGAAAAAAGTAAGTTCACCCCAGAAAACCATATATTTTCGGAAAGTACACATTCCCACGAATCTAAATTAGGTATGCATGTCTTTGTACTCCAAAGTACAAAGCCGCAAACCATTCCTAAATTTGGTGATTTTGGTGATATTTCCAAAAATCACTTCAAAATTTCTACCCTGGAGCATCGTATTACCCACATACTTTTATGTATCAAGAGAAATCACCCCAAATATGAAAGCCTAGAGTCCTCTGAACAGTTTGATGCCCAATATGTATAGGTGTACCCAAGCACGTGGCATACAGGGGCCCCAAAAGGAAGACCCCCATATGGTCTGTCATTTCAGGTACAGCAAAATCAACACATTTACGTCGTTTTGGGAGGGGTCAAAAGTAGAAAAATGTATGTTCACCCCAGAAAACCATATATTTTCGGAATGTACACATTCCCACGAATCTAAATTGGGTATGCATGTCTTTGTACTCCAAAGTACCAAGCCGCAAACCATTCCTAAATTTGGTGATTTTGGCGACATTTCCAAAAATCACCTCAAAATTTCTACCCTGCAGCATCGTATTACCCACATACTTTTAGGTATCAAGAGATATCACCCCAAATATGAAAGCTTAGGGTCCTCTGAACAGTTTGATGCCCAATATGTATAGGTGTACCCAAGCACGTGGCATACAGGGGCCCCAAAAGGAAGACCCCCATTTGGTCTATCATTTCAGATACTGCAAAATCGACACATTTACATTTTTTTGGGGGGGGGGACAAAGGTAGAAAAAAGTACGTTCACCCCAGAAAACCATATATTTTCGTAAACTACACATTCTCCTGAATCCAAATTGGGTATGCATGTCTTTCTACTCCAAAGTACCAAGCCACAAACCATTCCTAAATGTGGTAATTTTGGTGACATTTCCAAAAATCACCTCAAAATTTCCAACCTGCAGCATCGTATTACCCACATACTTTTAGGTATCAAGACAAATCACCCCAAATATGAAAGCCTAGGGTCCTCTGAACAGTTTGATGCCCAATATGTATAGGTGTACCCAAGCACGTGGCATACAGGGGCCCCAAAAGGAAGATCCCCATATGGTCTGTCATTTCAGGTACAGCAAAATCAACACATTTACATCGTTTTGGGGGGGTCAAAAGTAGAAAAAAGTAAGTTCACCCCAGAAAACCATATATTTTCGGAAAGTACACATTCCCACGAATCTAAATTGGGTATGCATGTCTTTTTACTCCAAAGTACCAAGCCGCAAACCATTCCTAAATTTGGTGATTTTGGTGATATTTCCAAAAATCATCTCAAAATTTCTACCCTGCAGCATCGTATTACCCACATACTTTTAGGTATCAAGAGAAATCACCCCAAATATGAAAGCCTAGGGTCCTCTGAACAGTTTGATGCCCAATATGTATAGGTGTACCCAAGCACGTGGCATACAGGGGCCCCAAAAGGAAGACCCCCATATGGTCTGTCATTTCAGGTACAGCAAAATCAACACATTTACATCGTTTTGGGGGGGTCAAAAGTAGAAAAAAGTAAGTTCACCCCAGAAAACCATATATTTTCGGAAAGTACACATTCCCACGAATCTAAATTGGGTATGCATGTCTTTGTACTCCAAAGTACCAAGCCGCAAACCATTCCTAAATTTGGTGCTTTTGGTGATATTTCCAAAAATCACCTCAAAATTTCTACCCTGCAGCATCGTATTACCCACATACTTTTAGGTATCAAGAGAAATCACCCCAAATATGAAAGCCTAGGGTCCTCTGAACAGTTTGATGCCCAATATGTATAGGTGTACCCAAGCACGTGGCATACAGGGGCCCCAAAAGGAAGACCCCCATATGGTCTGTCATTTCAGGTACAGCAAAATCAACACATTTACATCGTTTTGGGGGGGTCAAAAGTAGAAAAAAGTAAGTTCACCCCAGAAAACCATATATTTTTGGAAATTACACATTCCCACGAATCTAAATTGGGTATGCATGTCTTTGTACTCCAAAGTACCAAGCCGCAAACCATTCCTAAATCTGGTGATTTTGGTGATATTTCCAAAAATCACCTCAAAATTTCTACCCTGCAGCATTGTATTACCCACATACTTTTAGGTATCAAGAGAAATCACCCCAAATATGAAAGCCTAGGGTCCTCTGAACAGTTTGATGCCCAATATGTATAGGTGTACCCAAGCACGTGGCATACAGGGGCCCCAAAAGGAAGACCCCCATATGGTCTGTCATTTCAGGTACAGCAAAATCAACACATTTACATCGTTTTGGGGGGGTCAAAAGTAGAAAAAAGTAAGTTCACCCCAGAAAACCATATATTTTCGGAAAGTACACATTCCCACGAATCTAAATTGGGTATGCATGTCTTTGTACTCCAAAGTACCAAGCCGCAAACCATTCCTAAATTTGGTGATTTTGGTGATATTTCCAAAAATCACCTCAAAATTTCTACCCTGCAGCATCGTATTACCCACATACTTTTAGGTATCAAGAGAAATCACCCCAAATATGAAAGCCTAGGGTCCTCTGAACAGTTTGATGCCCAATATGTATAGGTGTACCCAAGCACGTGGCATACAGGGTCCCCAAAAGGAAGACCCCCATATGGTCTGTCATTTCAGGTACAGCAAAATCAACACATTTACATCGTTTTGGGGGGTCAAAAGTAGAAAAAAGTAAGTTCACCCCAGAAAACCATATATTTTCGGAAAGTACACATTCCCACGAATCTAAATTGGGTATGCATGTCTTTGTACTCCAAAGTACCAAGCCGCAAACCATTCCTAAATCTGGTGATTTTGGTGATATTTCCAAAAATCACCTCAAAATTTCTACCCTGCAGCATTGTATTACCCACATACTTTTAGGTATCAAGAGAAATCACCCCAAATATGAAAGCCTAGGGTCCTCTGAACAGTTTGATGCCCAATATGTATAGGTGTACCCAAGCACGTGGCATACAGGGGCCCCAAAAGGAAGACCCCCATATGGTCTGTCATTTCAGGTACAGCAAAATCAACACATTTACATCGTTTTGGGGGGGTCAAAAGTAGAAAAAAGTAAGTTCACCCCAGAAAACCATATATTTTCGGAAAGTACACATTCCCACGAATCTAAATTGGGTATGCATGTCTTTGTACTCCAAAGTACCAAGCCGCAAACCATTCCTAAATTTGGTGATTTTGGTGATATTTCCAAAAATCACCTCAAAATTTCTACCCTGCAGCATTGTATTACCCACATACTTTTAGGTATCAAGAGAAATCACCCCAAATATGAAAGCCTAGGGTCCTCTGAACAGTTTGATGCCCAATATGTATAGGTGTACCCAAGCACGTGGCATACAGGGGCCTCAAAAGGAAGACCCCCATATGGTCTGTCATTTCAGGTACAGCAAAATCAACACATTTACATCGTTTTGGGGGGTCAAAAGTAGAAAAAAGTAAGTTCACCCCAGAAAACCATATATTTTCGGAAAGTACACATTCCCACGAATCTAAATTGGGTATGCATGTCTTTGTACTACAAAGTACCAAGTCGCAAGCCTTTCCTAAATTTGGCGATAAAAGCAACGGTTTTTATATTTCTGAAAATCGCCTAAAAATATTGCAATTGGCCGCATTTATCTCACCCAACTTCTTACATACAATTGTAAAACACCATAAATACTGATGCCAAGGGTCTACTGAACAGTTTTATGCCCAATATGCATTGATATACCAAGGCAGCTGGCATGTGCGGACCCCAAATGTAAATAGTGAATATGAGTTTTCTCTGCTGCCGATTCGCCTTCTGTAAACATAGACTCTTGACTTCATATTATGTGCCTCAGACCCTCCTAACAGCAAAGACCCCCCAAAACCATATGTTTTTGGAAAGTACACATTCTGACGAAAACAACCAAGATAAAGACGTTTTTCTACAGCAAAGTACCAAACTTCAAAACTTTTATAAACATAGAGATTTTTACATTTCTGAAAATCGCCTAAAAATGTTGAAGTATGCCACATTTATCTCACACAATGTTTTACGTACAAAGAAAAATCACCCCAAATATGGACATCAGAGGTCTACTGAATAGTTTGATGCCCAATATGCATAGATTTACCAAAGTATATGGTGTGTACGGCCCCAAATGAAACATGTGCATATGAATTTTCACGCTGGCCAACTAAGCTGCTGAAAAGAGAACCCCAACTGTGCGTTATGTGCCGTAAGACCCCCAAACTGTAAAAAGACCCCAGAAAACAGTATATTTTTGGAAAGCATATATTCTGACGGATCAATCTAAGTAAAATAATATACCAAAGCACCAAACAGCAAAACTATACTAAAGATACATAAGGAACAATAATGCAGGGATAAAATTGCAATAAAACCACAAAAATTGTGCAAATCAATGAAATAACAAAATAACTGCACCAACAGCGTAATTAGTGGCCGAAATCGATTATCCAATAGTCACGCTGCTGAAATAAACAGTTTTTATGGGTAAAAAAAACACAAATTGGTGAAATGAAAAAGTAAAAAAAATAAAATGTGTATACATGTGTGTACACTTCCAAGAATTGTGTGACAGTGTATAAGTGTGTATAAGTGTGTATATAAGTCCATATAAGTGTATATAAATGCATATAAGTGCATATAAGTGGAAAATGAAAAATTAAAAAAAACGTTTTTTTTTTTTTTTTTTTTTACTAAAATATGTGTGTATGTGTGTATAATGTAGGTAGGTATATGCAAGTGTGTAAAATAAAGGCCACTTACCGTTTTTGGCTGAGCTGGAGAAGAGAGAGAAGCAGATCTGCAGATTCACAGCAAGCAGGAAGTGTGTGGGCGTCGCTGGAACACGAGGTGAGCAGGAGGAAGCAGAGCAGCAAGGCAGACACGCGATTTGCTGTGTCTGCCTCTTTTAGGTCGGCCCTGCGACAATCCTGTCGCAGGACCGACATGACAGCCCCCCAGCCTCGTTGCCCAGGGGGCTGTCAATGCTGCTAAACCTCTGCAGAGGCGGCTAAAGCCGCTGATGCAGAGTACAGCATGTAAAACTGCAAGCACGTACAATGTACGTGCTTGGCAGTTAAAGCCCTTGCCTGCCAGAACATACGGTGTACGTGCTTGGCAGGCAAAGGGTTAAACAATGCAGGGGCCAGTTAATTTCTGTAGTGATACCATTTAAAATTTACACATGCTAAGCAAACACAGCAGGTAGGTGGGGGTCGCCCTGGTCTATATATATATATTTCATTTTGGGGTCTCTAAATGTCATATTATTGGGTAACCATATACATATTGATGATGATGATGATGATGATGATATTGGACACCAAACTATTCAGAAGGCCCCTGGAATTCATACAATGTCTTTATCTTTGTACCTTGTTGGGGATTATAGGAAATAAAGTAGGCGTTTTAAGATTTCTATGTTTATCTGAAGTATGAAACATTGGTTTTTCTTTAATTTTGTAGGTATTTAGAGACATATATATATTGTTCCAGAAGCAGAATTATATAAAATTCCAGCTGATTTACCCTAGGTAAACTAAAATTCCCCCCAGTAGGAAATGGCCTTAAAAATAGCTGCCTAATTTGAATTTTTTCTGCCACTGAAAGATTGAAAGTTTCAGCTCCACTTGCTAGAACAAAAATCATGGAGCCAAATGTATACAGATCAGGTGGGAGCCTTATGTGAAAATTATTTTCCTTTATAATGGGTCACTGATCCTGGAGAGCTGCAATACTTAAGCATTAAGTCTTGTGGATACTAAGTACAAGTATAGGACTTAAAGGGCATATTAATTTCTTCAGTGCTGGCTGATGAAGTGTATTTCATTTTAATGTAATTTCTAAATCTGAAGTCTAAGCCTTATTTCCTATTCATTGTAATCGTTTTTTTTTTTTTTTCATTTGAGTGTGGGTGGATATAGCTGCTTGTAAAACATTTCTGTTAAGACATCACTTTCGGCCCTATAATAATTCAAGAACACAGTGACACATATGACTATGACATTATAACAACATTAGCAGGAGCAAATTAAAATAATCTAAGGGATTTTTAAGTTTTTTTTGACCTTTTAGAGAAATGAATTTAAATGTATTCTCATACAGAATTTACAGGTCAAAGCAATTTTACAGGCTAGCAGCAGAAAAGATCATCTTGTCAGAAATACTGCTCATAGTAAAATTTAAACAGTGAGGGTTTGATTCAATTTCTTTCTTTATCATTTCGTTTTTTAATCTGATCTGAAAATATTTTTTGTTTAATTATTGGTGTGATATCTGACTGACTTTCTGATTTATGGTTAATTACTTTTGTGTATAAATGGATAGATGACTAAGATTTGTTTTACTTTTATTACAATACCAATTAGCAATTGTTTGTGAGATCCGTTGGGATATATTTTCGATGATATTTAAGTCAGGGGACTGTGACGGCCATTCCAGAATATTGTATTTCTCCCTCTGCATAAATGCCTTTGTAAATTTCGAAGTGTGTTTAGGGTCAATGTCTTGTTGGAATATCCAACCTCTGCGTAACTTAAACTTTGTGACTGATGCTTGAACATTATCCTGAAGAATTTGTTGATATTGGGTTGAATTTATCCGACCCTTGCCTTAAACAAGGGCCCCAGACCCTGAACTAGCCACACAGCCCCACAGCATGATGGAACCTCCACCAAATATGACAGTAGGTAGCAGGTGTTTTTCTTTGGATGCCGTGTTCTTCTTCCTGTAAGGGCCCGAAGGCTCAAACTGGAGTAGCGGACCAAAGAGGAAGCTGAAGTTCAGCACAGTTCACGGTACAATAGGATTAGGCAAAAGAATGGTCAAAGTCCAAGCAAATAGGTCAGTTCAGACGGCAAGAGTTCAATAACGATAAACAGGCAATGGGTCAAGATCAGGAACAGGAATCAATATACACTAGCACACCCAGGAACACACGAAGTAGAACCTATAATTGGGCAATGTTTGAAGACCTTTAGGCTCCTTAAATAGGCCTCCTTTGGATGGACGTGATGACGTCACTGCGCTGGCGTAATTGCGCAGGCATTCCGACACTGGCGTCCATTCTGACGCTGGCGAAAACGCGCTGGCGTCACAGTGCCGCGCCTGGGAAGAACCTCGTGGAAGGACTGGGCGCCGCCATCTTGGACAGCAGGGCAGCGTCGGCGTGGAGGCAGGAGGTAATTCTCCCTTACACTTCCACCATGCAAAGCGCTTTTTGTTATGAAAAAATAACTAAATTTTTGTCTCCAAAATGACTGTTGCTTGTCTAAATGAGCTTTTGGATACAACAAGCATGGTGTGAGTCCAGAAAGGGAAATTTTTTTTATGCAAATTGTGCTGAATTGTAGATTTGCACAGATATACCATCTCCAGCAATATGTTCTTGCAGGTCTTTGGAGGTGATCTTTAGGTTGTTTGTAACATTTCTCACAATCCTTCATATATCTTTCTTCGCCTGCCAGGCCTGGGTTTTACAGCAACTGTGCCTGTGGCCTTCCATTTCCTGATTACATTCCTTACAGTTGAAACTGACCGTTTAAACCTCTGAGAAAGCTTTTTTTAGCCTTCCCCTAAACCATGATACTGAACAATCTTATGTTTTCAGATCTTTTGAGAGTTGCTTTGAGGATCCCATGCTGTCACTCTTCAGAGGAGAGTCAAACAGAAGCACAACTTGCAATTGGTTACCTTAAATACTGTTTATCATGATTGGACACACATGCCTATGAAATTCAAGGCTTAATGAGCTAATACAACCAATTTGGTGTTGCCAGTGATCAGTTACATACATTCAAATTAGCAAGACTACAAGGGTATCCACATTTTGCACAGCCAGTTTTTAACATTTGATTTAATTTCATACAACTGAAATCTTTGTTCAGAAAACACCCCAGTACTCAGATGTTCCTGGGAAATGAACAACCACTGTTATCTTTTTTTGTTGAAAGTGGAGTAAATTATTATGCAGGTTGAGAGGGGTTCCCAAACTTTTTCATATGACTGTATAACATAGTGTGAAAATTGCTTGTAGCAACATCCAATGCAAAATCAGAATTATTTGCTTAAAATGGATTCTATGAGTGACTGCCTTTCCGTAATTCTGAGCTTTCTGGATAATGGGTTTCCGAATAGGCTCTAAATCAGACTTAAAGGAGACTACAGTAGATTAAACTGGTTAATGATTTCTAATGACCCCGAACATATAGCAAATGTGCAAGTAATAGAACCCCTGGGCAATAGTGACCATAATGTGATCTCATTCAATTACTGGTGCAAAAAATAAATATACACTGGGGCAACAAAAACCTCTATAAAAATATAATACATAAAACAGTTCATATGTAAAACCCTAATTCATGTAAATAAACCATTTTAATAATAGTATACGTTTTTAGTAGTATGTGCCATTGGGTAATCATAAATAGAAAATTGCCATTTTAAAAAATAAGGGCCTATACATGTTAGGTCACATGAGCCAATTAACAGCCAGAGTTCTGTCTTTTGCTTCCACACTTCCTCCTGTTACAGTTAAAGCTGCAGTATTTCTGGTTAGGTAAAACAGCAAAGAGACCATCACAAAATGGTGGTTCAAGACATGAGATGTAAAAGAGAGATGTAAAGGGCAATATTTATATATATATAACAAGGGAAAGTTGTGCTCACCACTAGTTTTTAAAACCATTACGCGGGGGTGCAACGAGGCTGTGACCACAAAATACATATAGACAATTACAAGAATCCTCAGCACTCAACTCATTATCAATATATTTAAGACAGAGACATTTTGTGCATACTGCTACTGAAAAATGCCTCACCCTTTAAACAAAACAGGGATTGTTTGTCCATATATTGCAATATATTTAAGCTGGCCAACTATGTCAAAGTCATCCCATATCTGGCCAGTCCTATGCTCAATTTTCATCTGATTCATTAGGAATTCTATTGCTTCATTATACATTTTACAAAGGGACTAAGTTTTACCTGCAACTTACTAGCTGCTTTCAAAGTAAAACTCCCAAACTTGGCTGCCCTTTTATTAGACACCAGTGGGATCACCTGACTATAGTTGGACAGGGTGGGAGCTACAACAGGGAGCTGGTTACTGTTCCTGTATAACTATAACAAACAAGGGAAAGTTCCATACCCCAGTGTAAGTTAATATACCGTTTATGTACTAATTGTAATGTTGTCATCCTTGACTCATTGTCATTCTTTCCTCCCTGAAAAGGATGCATCTCCCTTCCGACCACAAAAAAAACGTGAAGCACTATTCAAGCCTTTCCTGATAATGTGGAATATACAGTTTAACAACCTAGTAAAAAGGAAGTTTGATCATTTCCAGCCGGAAGCATGATTCACAGAGGATTTTCTTTTTTCACTTGGCTGGATCAGATGACTAAGGAAGTTCGTTCTTAAAGCATTTTTCTTTACCTTACATCACATAGAAGACATTGTTTCAGTTCTGCAGCACTACTACATGAGTAAATAAAGCTTTTATTGTTTCCACGTGGGCACCAGCGTAACACACACATTTCATTAATGAATGTAGGATCTGTAACGTGTCTGAATATAAAAAAAAAAAGTTATTGGGAACATAGGAATCCTCACATTCTTTACAAGTCAGACTGAATTCCAAGCCAGGCAATTCCAAATAGCAAAACTCAAAGGACGGTTTCCTTTCTTGAAAATAGATTTGGAGCACCATCTTCTTAGCAAAACTTTAATGCAATGTGAGGCTCATTTACTAATTGACCAACTTGACTAAGGGGCTGATTCACTAACTTCGAGTGAAGGATTCGAAGGTAAAAAACTTTGAATTTCGAAGTTTATCTTGGGCTACTTCGACCATCGAATGGGCTACTTCAACCTTCGACTACGACTTCGAATCAAAGTATTCTTAGTAAAAATCGTTCGACTAATCGAACATTCAATAGTCGAAGTACTGTCTCTTTAAAAAAAAGTTCGACCCCCTAGTTCGCCATCTAAAAGCTACCGAAGTCAATGTTAGCCTATGGGGAAGGTCCCCATAGGCTTGGCTAACTTTCTTTGATCGAAGGATATTCCTTCGATCGTTGGATTAAAATCCTTCAATTGTTTGATTCGAAGGATTTTATCGTTCGATCGAAGGAATTATCCTTCGATCGAACTATCTGCGCTAAATCCTTTGACTTCGATATTCGTAGTCGAAGGATTTTAATTCCTAGTCGAATATCGAGGGTTAATTAACTCTCGATATTCGACCCTTAGTGAATCGGCCCCTAAGTGTAGGTATCCTTAGAAACCAGTCAGAAATTTGTTTTGAAAAATTGGCTGCAGGTAGAGCAAAAGCAAAATGTCACGAAGTTTTCCGATTTCACTTCGTGACATTCGGCGCATGCGCAGTAGAGCCGTACTGGTACCTGTTCCTACTGCGCATGCGCCAGAAGACGCCGGTCAGAGCAGGAAGAAGACACGCGTGGGAGAAGATGGCGACTGCGAACTCCGTGGACAGGACCTGCGCAGAGGGGTGAGTAAAAAGTTAGGGGCATTTGCCCAGGGGGACAGGTAGGCCAGGGGGGAGGAGGGAGGGGGGGCAGCACAGGGGACGGGGGGAGGGGTTTAGCGCCCTGGGGATTTCCTTCTCCTTTAACCTACTAAAAGCAAGTTGATGTCTGAGGTTCTTTCAAGTTTGTTAAGACAGTTGCAGGGGAATGTAATAAAAGTCGGTACCAGAAAAACTATTCGCAATGCAAAAATGTATAAAACAACTTTTCCAAGTTTTGTTGTTTTGCATCCATTTTCTTTGTATCCATCTATCCCTTACTGCAGTGCAGGTTCTTGCTCTTGAAACAGGCCAATACGGCTTTCAATAGCAAAGGCATTTACAAAACAACTACCTAAAATTTTAAATAAATGTATACTGGAAAGTTGGAATTTATATATTTTTTTAAAGGTAAAGTTTATTCCTTTTTATTTTAAATAAAATATAAAGCAATAAACAGTTGTACGTATAATTACATTTGTCTCTTCTGTTCTGTTCACACATTGGTAACAACAAGGTTCTTAACGTTACAAACTTTGGTAAATGATGTAGGATTTGTGTACAGCATATCATGTCATGTCACTGGTATCCCTTGGCCCTAACTCCCACCAGGGACTCCATATTTTTTCAAATTTAGTAGCACTGCCTCTGGCTTCATAGGTAAGTTTAACCTTGGGTATTGTCAGGTTGATTAGGTTTATCCAGGAGTCCCTTGTGGGTGGGTTGGATGTGGGTTGGGCCCCATCCAATACATTATTACACATTTTTAAGCATAAAACAACAAGACCCAGAACTGCAATCTTGCGTGGGCCATAGGTACCAGGTGGCCCACCACTCCCAATCAGCACACCATGGGGGAGAGTACTTGCAGGAAGTCTAGTGTGTTTGCGAATTATTTGTGACCATTTGGGCATTCCCAATCATGTGCAAGAAATTGGCCGCTATGGGTCCTACACCTGGGGCAGGCTTCATCAGCTCTCTTGCCATACATATTTTCGATGGCCTCTTCCCAATCATCCTGGGGGGAGCTCTGGAACACTTTCTTGCCATTTCACCCGTGCTATATTGAATGGAGGGGAAATAGAGGTGAGCATGTTGCGATATAGCTTAGATACCAGTTCATTGGGTAGCTCCCCTGACAAGGTTTCTTCCACAGCCTATGTGGTTAGGGTGGGGGAAAGCGTACCGAATTGGGACTTAAATGTGTGGCGGATTTGAAAATACTTGAATAGTGGTACATTTGGTGTAGAACATTTAGCTTGGAGTGATTCATGGTTGAGGAACCTACCACTCTGTGAGAGATCCCCCAGGTGTTTAATTCTTTGTTTTGGCCAATACAGTCCTCCAGATTATGGAAGTGAGGAAAGTGGGAGTTGCCCCCATAGGTTGGAGATAAATCGTACAGGGCTCTTTTTGAAGATCCTCAAGTTTGAGTCCAGGCTCTATGTGGTGTGGTAATGATACATGAGAGGTTACCCACGTCTGTGAGCTTCTGGTATGGCAGGTTTATGTGGCCTTCTAGTGACCCCATTATTGTGGCTTGCAACGACATATTGAGGTTTTACAGGTCGGGATGTTACCACCCAGAAACGTAACTAGAGGGGAGCGGGCCTTGGTGCGTGACGCACAGCCGGGCCCCCCTCCGTACGAGATTTTCAGCCCAAATTTTAGTGGTGGTGGTCCACTCGCACCCCCTGCTCCCCCGGTAGTTCCGCCACTGATACCACCTATGTAGGTAGTATAACTGGGCTGCTAGATAGTGTAGCTGAAAATTGGGCAGGGCTAAGCCTCCATCGACTTTTTCTGCCGTCAATTTTACCCAGGCAATTCTAGGTACTTTATGGTTCCGGATAAAAGGGAGAACCAGGCGGCTGATCCTTTTGAAAAGGGACTGAGGGATATGGACTGGGGTGTTGTGTAGGTAGTATAGGAATTTAGGGAGATAGATCATCTTAAGAAGGTTGATTCTACTCCACAGAGTTAGTGGGAGGTTTGCCCAGGCTTGTACGTCTGGCAAGTTTTGTGATGTCCAGGTTTTTCTGTATATGTTGCGTGAGGTTTAATTGTACATTGAGGCCTAGGTACTTAAACTCATGGACCCATTTGAGCTAAGTTGGAATTATATTTACTTTCAAATTGCAATATTTTATATGTCAACTTCATAACTCCTTTAAAGGGGAAGAAAAGTCTAAAATAGAATAAGGCTAGAAATGCTGTATTTTGTATACTAAAACATAAACATGAACTTACTGCACCACAAGCCTAATTAAACAAATTATTTATGCTTTCAAAGTTGGCCACAGGGGGTCACCATCTTGTAACTTTGTTAAACATCTTTGCAAGACCAAGACTGTGCACATGCTCAGTGTGGTCTGGGCTGCTTAGGGATCATCATAAATTATCAAAACAAATACTATCTGCCAGAAGCCGATACAGAAAGACTGATTAATATCAGAATATACAAACTGCACTGGGTCCTGTGTTGTCATGTAATCTAATGTGGATTTTTATAGTTTTTGTACTGTTTAATACAAACTTTCTCCAATTCAGTAGAACCAGTGGCTGCAGCAAAATAATCCTCAAAATAGAATCCCAGTTTATCTGTTTAAATCTGGCTCCATGATCTTTGTCCCTGCAGCTGGAGTTGAAAACAGTAAAGGAAATCTAAGGGCAGAGACACACTCTTTCAGGAGATTAGTCGCCCAGCGACAAATCAATTCGTCTTCGGACGACTAATATCCCCGATCTGCCTTCCTGCCATCTAGAATGTAAATTTAAAGGTGAAACACCCCTTTTTAATGGCCCCAAACAATATCAGTTGCATTGGTATATCTCTGTCTTTGAAAATAGTTACCTACGTTAACTGTATAACCTATAGACATTTATTAAGAGTTCCATAAATAAATGCTTCATTTATTTACTAAATTGGTTTAACAGGATGATTCATTATTTAGAGGCGTGCAGCTACCCTGACAAATGAATTACAGTCACACACCATTCCGTGCCTGGCTCACTCATGTGTAGGTTTAGTAATTTAATAATAATGCTACAAATAACCAAATAATTATGACATCTAGTGATAACAGATTAACTGATGCCGCCATTTTCTAGGCAGCTGTGGCAGGTACACTAAAGAAATAGCACTACTAAATGCCATTGGTTGGTTGGCCTGTGTAGTTTACAAGACTATTTATATATACATATAATATGTATATATATATATATATATATATATATATATGTGTGTGTGTGTGTGTATATATATATATATATATATATATATATATATAAACTTGTGTATCGAGTCAATAATGCCTGGGTGCAAAGAATCCAAAGCATAAATCTAGTCCCATCGAAGGATCGCACACTCAGGTCTTATGCAGTAGTACAAGTTTATTTCAGCAAAATACGACTGATGTTTCGGCTGGCTCTCTAGCCTTTATCAAAGTGCAGTAACAAACAAAAACATTTATAGCCCCAGTGGGAAAACACACAGTGACATCATCCCCTAGTGTTAAAACCTTCCAATGTGCATAAAGTTATACAAACAAACGGAAAAAAACGTATAAGAGCTCTCTTGTACCCAAGCAAAGAAATATATAATAAAAGTAAATCTAGGTGATCAAACAAACTCAGTCTCATTGTTACAATGTATCACAGTACACTGATTGTGTTTTTCCCACCACTGGGGCTACAAATGGTTGCTTTTTGTTTGCTACTGCACTTTGATAAAGGCTAGAGATCTAGCCAAAACGTCAGTCGTTTTTTGCTGAAACATACTTGTTGTACTTCTACGTAAGACCTGAGACTGCGATCCTTCGATGGGACTATATATATATATATATATATATATATATATATATATATATATATATATATATATATATATATATATATAGACAAATACAAGATTCCTCTGCACTCAACCCATTATCAATATATTTAAGACAGAGACATTTTGTGCATACTGCTACTTTAAATGCTTTACCCTTTAAACAAAACAGGGATTGTTTGTCCATATATTGCAATATATTTAAGCTGTCCAACTACGTCAAAGTCATCCCATATCTGGCCAGTCCTACGCTCAATTTTATCTGATTCATTAAGAATTCTATTGCTTCATTATACATTTTACAAAGGGACTAAGTTTTACCTGCAACTTACTATCTGCTTTCAAAGTATATGGGATGACTTTGACGTAGTTGGCCATATATATATATATACTGTATATATATGCTCATATTTTTTTAAAATCTTGCAAAGGAGCTCTGTGAGGTGCACCAACCTCTGTAGCTATCCATGGTACTGAGAATGCTTGTTGGTGCTCAAAAGGAATGGTACATTTAAAAAATAGTGTTGAATACATGCTTTGTCCACTACCCATCTATAAACATACAGGTACAGGTTCCAATACAGAGTTATCAATACTGTGTTTGCACTACATACTGATGGTGATGGTATAAAAATCCAAATTTGTAACCTTTAAGGCCAAAATAATTCTAGAAACTAGAGTCCCACTTTATCTGTTTGATACCTTTAGGGCAGTGGAATAACTAGATATTACTGGGCCCCACAGCAAATTATTTTTCAGGCCTCCAGAGGTTGACCTCTGTATAAGAAATTGTATAAGAATTAGGGGCTCATTGGGGCCATTCTACCTCCTGAGCCCCCCTGCAGCCACAGGGTCTGCTTCCTCTGTAGTTATGCCCTAGGGGCTTATGGAGATATGCACCAACCACATACCCCCTTTTTAAGCATCTGATGGTCTATTAGCAGGTGAATGGCACAGGGGGTACAGACAGAGCAAAGTCTAGTGAGAAACCTCTTAGCACAATCAGACACTGGTTCACATACTAATATAATACTAATCTAGCAAAACACTTATAAAAACATAATTATTGACCTGTGCACCATAAGTGTATTTTGTCCCCAATGCAATATTTTTTTGAATACCCACCAATTCTGTATGATTTTTGTTTTGTATGCATTTTGTTTAACTGGTTATTTGACTTAATGCAACTCAATGTAACTTTTACTTATTTATAGATCTTTAACACATAGCTGCATTTTAGAGAATTTTAGAGTATAAAAATTGACCTTTTCATTATATGGTTTCAGATCTGTCCGTATGGTCGCGTAACTTTGTAACCATCCTATAAAGTGTGGTTAAATGAGTCTTTAGTAAAGGATCAATTATGGTCATGTTTTGAGTTTGCTTATACTAACCCCTCACCTACATTATCCATGAGTCACTGGAATCTATTCATTGTTCAGGAATGTTTGGCTCTGTGCTGCTATAGTAAGTCACATCAATAAACAAATGTGGGCTTTCATTTTATAATAATCTGCGCTAACCACATTTCTGACGAACTTTGTCCACAGGATGCTTTAAATTAAAATCATAAGGTACAGATCACAACCCAGTGCCAGCTTTAGTAACAATATGTGTATTGCTAGCACATCAGGAGGAATGCTCTTTTTTAACCCTTTAGTTGCCACAAACTGCATAGCCACAGTGTATAAATAAACACAAATTGAAGCCAACTCAGTTTAAACTCTTAACAGTCATTATTGCCGACTTCCGAAATACCTATTGCAAAGGCATGGAAGACCAAACAAATCACGAGTAGAGGCATTTAAGTACAGGTACAGTGTAGATAGGATTATAGTGAATGAGAAAATGTCTAGTATCCTCTTGGATTCCAAAAGGAAAGCTTTACAAATTGTAAAACCATGGATAAAATCTAAATACACAAACTCTCCTTTCCATTCAGTAGATAGAGAATGGAAAGCAAATGAAATATAAAAAACAATCCACTTGATCAGTCATACATTCCAATAGGATAATTACATACAACACAAGTGATCCTGTTAAATACATGGCTACAGATAGAGAGTGGTGGGCTGTTTTTACAGTTTTTCAGGAAAGCCTGTGGGTCCCTTAATATTCTTTTATCTTCTTTATGACAGATGAACTTGTAATGTGTAAACCAGAAGATTATACTACAATGTGTGGCCATTTGCTGTCCTATAAGCAATCCTAAAAGTTAGTTAGAGTGTATATTTAGGTTGATTTTGGGTGAAAGATTAGAATTTTTTGTAACTATGGCTTAAAGACTGACCATTTTCATGAAACGAGACAGGGTCCGGCCAAAGGTTAGACCTTGAACTGTTGGTTCTTCAACTGAAAATGTTTGAAAACCACTGGTTTAGAACAACAAAGATATAGCCTGTAGTTCACCAGTACAGTTCAGCCCAACAGACCACAGTAGATCATTGCTCAGAGTGCCTCCCATTATTTATTTATTTTTTTGTATTATAACATAAGCCTGAAAGTTCTTGTGAAGGAACAGTTCAGAGTAAAAATAAAAACTGGGTAAATAGGCTGTGCAAAATAAAAAATGTTTCTAATATAGTTAGTTAGCCAAAAATGTAACGTATAAAGACTGGAGTGAGCGGATGTCTAATAGTACAGAACACCGTCCTGCTTTTGAACCCTCTAACTCTATCAGTCAGCATCTATATTTTTATACTGAACAATTGCTTTAAGGTTGATGAAATTGCCATTAAAAGAAGACAAAATGTCTGTGAAGCGTTGGCACCTCTGTTAAAGAGAAAGAAAGTTGGGCTGCCATTCAAAGCCCTCCCAACACATTTACTGATTCACCTTCCACAACCATGTGGTTGGGGGTGATGAAAATAGTTGAAAAAAGTGCAGAAGGCACAGTCTAACAAACACTTTGATTTTAACCTTTGCTGTACTACAAGATATGAAGCAGGTGCAGTATGGAAAATGTAGTATATAGTATATTTTGAAGCCTCATTAGAATAGGTGCTAGTGCTTTAAACGCTGGGTTAAATGAAAGAGTCCATACCAGTGTTTCATTATCACTACAACTTATGTTAATGTTTAAATTATATCAAGAGAAGTAATAACCCTCCATGAAGGAAAAAGTCATTGCAATGTAACATACCATCTCCCAGTCATTGTTATCAATCCTCAGTCTGTTGACAGCCCTGAAACATGAAAATGCTGGGTGCTAAGGGGGACCCAGGCTATTTTGTAGAATGTGATGGTATCTAAATAATTCTGTTTGAGGTTTATAAATAATAGTCCTTAGTCCTTACTCTATTCCACAGAAATCTTTTTACCACAAAACAGAGTGTGTTAATCCAGTGCTATTATAAAGTAGAAGCTTATAAGACATACTGCTTAAATGGGTGATTTACCTATAAATTAATTTTTGGAATGGCTAATGCTAAGAAGTAAGAACATTTTTAATTTTAAGCTACTGTTATATTGTTACAGAGGAAAAAGGAAATCATTTTTAAAAATGTGAATTATTTGGATAAAATGGAGTCTATGGGAGATGGCCTTTCCGTAATTCTGAATTTTCTGGATAATGGGTTTCCAGTTAATGGATCCCATACATGTATTTTATTATTATATTATTATTATTATTATATTATTAATCCTTAGGGAGGTAAAACAATCCTATTGGGTTTATTAAATGTTTAAATTATGTTTTAGTAGATCTAAAGGTATGGAGAGCCAAATTATGGAAAGATCCGTTATCTCTAAAACCCCATTCTGGATAACAGGTCTAGTTTGGTCATAATTATGATATCCCATTACAGTTTAAACAAAGCAAATTTGTCAATTTTTAGCCCAATTCAATCAGTAGTGTTGCTTGCTACTCTGTCTTGTCTTGCTAATCTGTTCTCCTGTTTTTTTTTTCCTTGAAACAATAAAGTACAAGCAAACAAATTGTGCTACAAAACGGTGAAGGAAAGAAAAATCCTATACTGTATGTTTTTTTATTACTGAAGAGCATTAATGTGTTACATTTATTAGCTGATGCATTTTGACTAGTCTGCAGTTAAGCAGTAATGGGAATTTTATTACACAGTCATCAAAGTAATTCCAACAATTACTATGTAATTTTGTCTATAAGTATGTGTTCATCTGCAAGGTACTTATTTACATGTTGCTCATTAACAAAAAATTATCTCCTATAGTTAAGTTTAAACTTGACTATTTTTCTAGATTCTGAAATGAATCATGAATTTCTTCCTCAACTTGTCATTACAGCAGGCATCTCTCAACAAATATTTCAATATTCACCGGGGAAAGGCTAGCAGTGTTGTTACGATGGGTTAACAGAGTAGCCTTGGAATGTTAAAATAAATGAGTAGTTGGAAGAGGAAAGTATCAGTCCTCCTACCAAGCCTGTAATGGTCAGTAAGCAAGCAAACATTCTTGGAAAACTCTATATACAAATACTGTAGCTAAATGCAATATAAAGAACTTTGAAATAGAATAGAAGGAAGACCAGGTGCTTGGCCGCTTTTCTTTTTCCAGTAAATAAGAAATACACTATTTGTGCCTCATCCACTGGCAAATTAAGGTTACTTCATGCAATGGAACATTCTAATAATATGCAACCCACTTGTGCAGCGGTCACCACTGTAATTACAACTATTCATTGACTGGGCTGGTGACCAAGCTCTAGTTTATTTAAAATAATAATTTGTTAAAGAAAACCAGCAGAAAGGGGAGGAAAATGACTAGGAGGTGGTTAGGAGGGGAGGCATCTATGCAGACAGAATTGCTGCTAGCCGCACTCTCCCTCTCTACTCCAAACTAGGAAACATCAAAGCTTGTCTGAATGTAGTGTTTTTTATAAAAATGTATTAAAATTCTGAAAAATCTATTCATTAGTTATTTATTAGTTATTTTGCTGCTCCGCATATCCCACACTGTATTAGGTACCAAGAAAAAGCACCCTAAATATGATTGCCAGGGGTCCGCTGAACAGTTTGTTGCCCATTGTGCATAGGCTTACCAAAGTATCTGGCATTTAGAGGCGCCAAAATGAAGTTAGCGCATACAAATAATGCTGTGGGTCACTTCAGCTTATTGAAAAAGCAACGCATTGACTGCATTTTTTGTGGAGTAAAAACACAGAAAAATATGTTTACCCCCAAAACCATATATTTTTGGAAAGTACACATTTTACAGAATGTAAATTGGGTACCCATGCCTTTCTGCTCCAAACTTTACCACAATTGGTGATTTTGGTGAAATACCTAAAAAATTGCCTCAAAGCTTCAACTTTCCAGCATCGTATCATCCATGTATCATTACCAGCATAAAGCATCTTAAATATAAATGCCAGGGGTCCACTAAACAGTTTGTTGCCCAAAATGCATAGCTTTACCAAACTATATGGCATACAAAGATCCCCAAATCCAAATAGTGCATATGAATTGTCACGTATGACACTATACTACTACTACTAAGTATAATATAAGCACCCGGTATGTGTATTATGTAAAATGAGACCCCCTAACAGTTTGAAGACCCTAAAATATATTTTTCAAAAGTACACATTCTGACAAATCGAAAACTGGTAAATATGTCTTTCTACTGTAAACTACCAAACTATGCAAAGCTATGCTAAACATAATGCTTTTTATGAAATCTCTGAAAATAGTCACAAAGCTTGCATTTTACCCCATTATATACGTTCTGTAACGTACCAGAAAAAAGGCATACTAAATATGAATGTCAGGAGACTTCTAAACAGGTTGATGCCCAATATGTATAGATTTATCAAATTATGTCTTACCAGTTGCAGATATCTCTATACAACCATTATGGGGGCCTATTTATCAAATGACAGATTTTAGTGGTTTTTGAGGTTTTTGAAACCACCACTAAACTCACAAACAAACTATGAATGCCATGAAATGTATTTAAACATACAAATAAAAAAGTATGAACGGAAAATTGTGCTGAACGATGCGCTAAATACAATACTTTTTCTGACAACCTAGCGGAAAATACCCTCCAAATGGATTTAAAACCGGTCCAATAGGATCAGCGCAGCTTCCATTAACTTCTATAAGCCCTAGTCAACTTTTACCTGGCAAAGAGGTTTTTGTGGTTTTTACACTTAATAAATCGTAGGTTTTTAGAGCTTTTTAAAAAAAAAATAGAAAACAACAAATTTTTAGAGATTTGATTGTTAGTAAATGGGCCCCTTAGAGTATGAAGAATAAGATTGTTCAGTATGTCCCTTACTCTATTCCATTTCTCTTGTCTTCTTTCATCTATCTCTATTGAACTGTCCCTTGGTGTCCTCCCTATGGAGTTTTTTAGCCTCCCCATTACTATCTCCCTTTTTCTTTGTTGTCTCCACACACCTATTTATTGGTTTTGCTGAAACCTTGAATCCCAGTGCTACAAGCAGCAATGCTAACCATTGTGCCACCATTCTGGTGGTCCAAAATATGTCTGAATGACAGACTGATTTTGTGGAAGTGTTTAGAAAAATTAAAATGTGTTCACAGAGACTAAAGATGCCCCTAACACAATAAACCAAAATATAGGGTTGTTACAAGAGGGCACAGGATGTAAAAGAAAGAATGCCAAGAAAGTTTATACCGTTCTTTTCTGCATCCCTTCCTTTCTAATTATGCCATATGGTTTTTAGTGATACGCATACTTTCAAAAGTAATTTTATAGATGAGCAATTATGTTAAAAAAGGGACTTTTCTAACATTTTTCTGTTCTACCTCCTTCTTTCAGTGACTCATTTACAGACATGATCTGTGACTCACGTCCTGTATTCAAAACATCGTTGCTGTTAAATTACATCAGGCACTCTTAAGAAGCATTGATTTATTTAGGGAAAAGCATTAATCAGTATCATAATATTTTATTAAGCTGTAATAGAGCGTTTTGTAGAATGAATTAAAATTGCTGGTCTGGAGCGGGTTTTGATTATGACACAAAGGGATAATGTTGCAACAGAGACAATTGTTTAGCAGCTGTCAATACCATAGTATGGTGCACTCTGTGGGAAGCTGGAAATAAAATGTAAACTAGAACGCTGAAAAACCTCTCAGTGGAGAAAATAAAATATACAGTACTTAAATTGCAATGGAAAAGCATAGAGGAAAACATCAGAGGGTGAATAACTTAGAAGAGCATAATGGGAGAACTTTCGAGCATTATTTATACAGGCAGTGTATCAGCAAGTGACAAAGGCATACTGATAACAAATGTAATGTTTTGTATAATATATATATATATATATATATATATATATATATATATATATATATATGTAAATGCAAACAAGGATAAACAGATATTTAACTGATGTCATTAAGTAAATAAGCTGCTCATAAAAAAAGAGATAAAACAAAGCAGTGCAGCCCTCTTGGTATCCCTAATAACCTACTAATATTGCAGCTGAGAGTTACTTGTTTTGAGGATCAGGCAAGTTTATGTACCGTCAGTGGCGTTTTGGGGACAAACTGTAACATTATTTGCAATGTAAAAAGACTGCTGAACCCTATGCAGAAGCATCCCTACAGGAAAGAAAACTCCAAAACACAAAAAAGGGACATAAACCTTCCATTTCAATGCTGCCCATCTAAATATTGTTAGGCTACAGCTTACATATTTCTCCACCACGCTATGAGGGTCAGATTTATGAAAATTTCACTCCGTGGAAAAAATGGGGTAGAGGAAAAAAACCGCTGACAAAACTCCTGCAACTATTGTTCTCGAATGCTAGCTGATTTAAGTAAAAACTAGACAAAATAATCCTGTGCATGTTTCTTCATGGAGAAAAAGTCGTATGCCAATGAGAATAGCATTGTTCCATTGATTTTCAATAAGGCTGAAAATCTCGAATAAATAAATAAAGTTGTCAGAGAACATTCCCAATGACTTCTATAGAACAGCTTTTACTTAGTTTTTTTCTGGTGGTTTTGTCCTTTAATAAATGGCGATTATTCAAGGTTACAAAGAATATTCTCGAGTATATCTGTACCCGTGTTATATCACTACGTTTTATCGTGAAAAAAACCCAAATCGATTATTGATAAATCAGCCCCTAAGAGTAAATGCATTCTGGATGCTGTCAGATTTTTAAACAGAATGTCAAAGCAGTGCTGTTCAATAAAACTATTCATTGGCTTTCCAGGTCGAGTGGCCAGAAAAATGCAAAAGCTTCTTCCGGAGACACTTGCATGTGCACAACTGATTCCTTGCTCTGTGTGCATGTGTTTGTCATTGGAAGCATTACACTTTGAAAGTGTTTATTAAGCTTTTAAAACCCATAAACCAAAATTGCACCCATACATGTTCTTTGCTTTGTGAGTTCTATTTATCAGAGGAGATGCTCTTTCACTGTTTCAGGTTTTATGCAGGGGTTTTGGAAATGCATTGCTTTTAGCATGATATGAACATTTTGATTGAAAAATTATTTTATTTTGAAGGACTTGTTGTGATGTAAGGAAGATACCTGACCTAGTCTTGCCTGCTGTCTGCTTTTGCCTAAATCAGAATTGAAACACTCTGTTCAATCCTGACCATGACCTGCCTAACTATTCAACTTCTCATGCTTAAATAGCCCCTGGTTCTGGCAAGGCCTTACTGTTTGTGGTGCTACCATTGGGGTTTGGAATGTTCCCACAAGCAATACTGCTAGATGCCTAAAACAAAAACAAACAATATTTCAAGAAGCACTGAAATTGTTGTGAAAAGGGTGGCAGACATTTTTTTCTGTCTCATGTATTACATATAATCACTAATCTGTTCCCCTGTCTTTTCTTTCTTTTCAATTGTGTTTATTAGCATATTCAAATAAACAGCATGAGCAAAAAGAACAGCAAAAATCAAAAACAGAATAAAGGAAAAGATATTCTCATGTCAGACTAGTGAAAATTAACGTCAAATGATGTCTTTGAACAAAAATACTTCATAAAATACTGTAAAAATAAAGTAAGAATAAAAACATCCTCTCCATCAATCAATCCGATCAATACAACAAATAAGTTTAGCCTAAGATTTTCTAAAATCCATGTTAACATATCTAAAACTTATTGCTTCATCCAAGCAGAGAGACCTAACATAAGACAAGATGACTATCAAGTCCGGGGAGTTTTCCTGAATCCAAAACAAAAAAAATGATTTACAGGTAGCAGCAAGGGCCAGGAAAATAAAATGTTTATATTTATTCCAATGTTTCATCATTTGAAGAAAACTGGCAGAAGGAGTCGCCTGAGAGTCAAGTAATGTCAATCCAGGAGACAACTTCAGATCAATTTCCAATTTTTTTATTTAAAAAATTACCAATTTTACTCCATAACTCTGAAATGATAGGGCATTCCCACATATAATGAAATAAAGAAGCATTATTTGACTTACATTTAGGTTAATACGGGATTATAATACCTTCAGAGTTCTTCAAATAAAATAATCTATAAATAAAGTGAATCAATCTAAAATGTTGGACCCTCTATCCCTCACATTTAATGTGTTTATTAAAGTTTCTAATTGAAGATAATAATTGGTTTGGAGTAATATTAACTTTCAAAAAAGGAGGGTGTAAATTATCAAGATAAGATCTGAGACAAAAGTCGGTGATATAAGATTTTCTATTAAAAGCAGGTTCCTCCATAATTTTCAGAATCCCATTACAAAGAGGGAGTTGGTTAACAGAAATAATCTCTCTATCAAAGAGGAGGTCTATTCAAGTGGAAAATACCTGTTTTCCTCCAATGTGTAATCAAGGATTTCCTCTCTGCTTTAGTGAATAAACCTAAATCAAAAGGGGACAAAAAGGGAGATATTTGGTAATTGCTACCATGCAGCTTATGAATCTGCTTCCAAGTTGCAAAAGTATCTCGCCAAAGAATATTTTTCTTAATATCCGTAGGAAGGTTACTCCATTTCCTATGAAGAAAAACTGAGATACAATCTCCCCCCTCTAAACAGGACTCCAAAGATGGATTTGTATAAACCTCCCCACCAGAAATCCACTCAACAATGTACCTAAATAAAGAGGCTAAATTAAATTACCTAAAATTGGGAATATTAAGGCCCCCTCAAATTTTTGATTGTCGTAATTTAAACAAAGAGATCTTAGGTTTTTTAAAAGTCTTGGTTAATTAGGGAAATTGGACGGTAAGAGCATGTCACTAAGGGATCTCTCCCTTCCTTGGGAATAAGTTTAATGTTCGAAGTTAAGCCAGACTCTTAAGTTTTGGCCTGCAAATAAATCTCATTAAAGGGCATGTAAAGTCTAAAATAGAATATGGCTAGAAATGCTGTATTTTGTATTCTAAATATAAACATGTACTTACTGCACCACAAGCCTAATCAAACAAATAATTTATGCTTTCAAAATTGGCTACAGGGGGTCACCATCTTGTAACTTTGTTAAACATCTTTGCATGACTAAGACTGTGCACATGCTCAGTGTGGTCTGGGCTGCTTAGGGATCATCATAAACAAAGCTGCTTGAGTTCTGCATGGCTGGGAAGTAAGGCGAGGGCTCCCCCTGCTGTTCAAAAGTATGATTGTTTCCCTGCTCAGCAGTTAGAGACCATCTGACAATTTCTATCCACAGCAGTAAATGAAGGCAGAATTTCACTGCATATAGTCAGGTTTCTTATAAAAATGGTACACATTTTTTAATTAAAGTATATTGGAGATAGGTTTCTTTTTTTAAAAAAAGTAAAAATGGGATTTTATTTTTTTGCCTTTACATGCCCTTTAAAAATGTTGGTTTAGGAAAGGAGAGAAGCAGGAAAGCCACCTGGACCACTAGCTTTAAAATTTTTTAGACTTTTAATAGCCTTTATCTCCTCTTCTGTAGTTTTCAACAGTAGCGATCCTAGAGGGGGGCGGGCCCTGGTGCGTGACGCGCAGCTGGGCCCCGCCCCCTCCGTATGGCCGTATTTGGACACTTTTGTCAGTGGCACGCATTGCCGGGGGGCCCTCAGGGGGTGCGGTCCACATTTATCCACAGAAGCAACATGAACTTTATTAAAATCTCCACCTACAATCAATCTATTCTGTGGCAAAGAAGTAATTTTATCCCCTGTCTTATGCATTTACTATATTATACCTAGAAGAGGTCCCACTGACGGATAAAAGCAGGTTTGTCGATATATAAAGAAGGTTTTAAAACCCATAATAAAAGAAATCATTTCTGTGCAGCATGGTATTGAGATAACTTTTCATTGTAGGCCAGTACAATGATACCACAGTTATTTCTACCTTTCTTTCTGTAGGTGCAAATGTTTTTAGGGAAATGCATCACAATTTGCTTTCATTATGTGATCACTTGCTGCGGTATATTCACTTCTCAAGGCAATTTCAGTCTAATGCTTGTGATGTTATATCTATTTTAAATGTTAAATGGTGTTGGGGACAATAAGTATATACATTCCATAAAGGAGAATAAGCCAATAAAAATGCATAGTTGTTAAACTTCTGAAGTAATTATGATTTGTATATTTTGACAAGGAGGCTTCCTGTTCAAGGCAAAACTGATGGAGATCTTTTATAGGCAAACAAGCATTTCCACACAAGAAGGAATAGAAAAAAAGCCTGGATCTCATTCCTTTTGTAGCTAACATTGAAAATGCAATAACAGCATTTCGTTTTTTGCGTAGGTAGAGTGGCCTTGACCACCATCGGAAATAATTCATAGGGACAAATGCCCTTTGCATTGTATTCTGAATTACACTTCTATTATATATATATATATATATATATATATATATATATATTTATATTCCTTGTGTTTTCTCCGCACTCCAAACAAGATAAATGACCCAGGTGCTACCCGTAATAAAGTATATAAATATAGGGATGAATGGGTGCACACCAGGAACGTTTAGAACAAGATTTCTTTAAAGATTAAACATACTTTATTGAAATACTTAAAAACAGGCCAACATTTCGGTCTCCTTCTCAGACCATTATCAAAGGGGTCTTGATAATGGTCTGAGAAGGAGACCGAAACGTTGGCCTGTTTTTAAGTATTTCAATAAAGTATGTTTCATTTTTAAAGAAATCTTGTTCTAAACGTTCCTGGTGTGCACCCATTCATATATATATATATATATATATATATATATATATATATATATATATATATATATATATATCTCAAACAAGGGAAAGTTGTGCTCACCACTAATTTTTAAACCCATTAGGCGGGGGTGCAATGATGATGTGACCACAAAATACAAGAGTCCTCAGCACTCAACCCATTATCAATATAATTAAGACAGAGACATTTTATGCATACTGCTACTGAAAAATGCCTTACCCTTTAAACAAAACAGGGATTGTTTGTCCATATATTGCAATATATTTAAGCTGGCCTACTACATCAAAGTCATCCCATATCTGGCCAGTCCTACGCTCAATTTTCATCTGATTCATTAAGAATTCTATTGCTTCATTATACATTTTACAAAGAGACTAAGTTTTACCTGCAACTTACTTGCTGCTTTCAAAGTAAAACTCACAAACTTGGCTGCCCTTTTATTAGACACCAGTGGGATCACCTGACTATGTCTACTTTATATACATTATTAGACACAGTGATTAATAGATGAGACTATAGATTGAAACTTGTCCCCTATATGTGGATAGATATGAGCCTCGCTGGTGTGGAATGTTTTATGGAATAATGGATAATGTTTTAGTCTATTTATAGTTTGATAGTACTTGACTAGGAGTTGACAGGAGTTAATGTGAAGGTGGATCGATCCTGAGGTAATCACTAATGCACAGCACTGATTGGGTTAATGTGGTTTAAATAGGTGTCTCACTTGTATACACTATCCTGATGGCGATCCTGTCTGGATTGAAACTCATAGATGTGAGTGTGGAATAAAAAACCTTTTTGCAACTAATGGAAAGAGCTGTGAGAGCTTTCATGGACTGAACTGTATTATTATGGGGAGCACCCAGCCGTAACTTTTGGAATGGAGAGTGCAGATGGAATGGTATTTTTTATATATATATACAGTGCATATATATATATATATCAAACAGAATGGAATGATTTATTGGTGATCCAACATGATTTAAACCCCCAAACACTTGTGCACTGCTTTTCTTTCCCTGACGAAGGCTTCTGTACGTAGCCGAAACATTGGATCACTTTCATTTGAATTATTGACTTGATGTATTTCCTTGGAGTGCTGTCAATCCCTGCATTTTGTGTATATATACATATAGATATATATATATATATATATACTCAATAACACAATACAGTTCCAGCACATCAGGGATGTCTACCTGAGCTTTGTTGGAGACCGTTAGCAAGCCCTGAAATCTAGAGCTTTTAATCATTTATAAAGTGTTTCTCTCAAATGAAAAGTGCAACTGCAGACTTGCTGCACTGGTTGCTATGGATATCATCACCGGTGATGTTTGTCTCCAATGTTAATAGATACACCCCTAAGTTGTCTGTACCAGTATTATGAAACGAATATTTTACTTCCTAGAATCCATATCATTTAAAGATGGGTGCCTACTATGCTTCAAATTGACACATGGAATGGCTAATTGGTTAACCATTTTGCTGACTCTTAGGAAAATATTCCAGATAGAAAGTGCTGAAAAAAAATTGAACTGCTGCAAACCCTTCAGAATTACCCAATTTGAATCTTAGTAAATCTTCTTCTTGGTTTGCATTTTATGAAATACTTGGACAATTTTAAAATCGAGGGTCAGATTGGCCCACCGGGACACTGGAAAAATCTGTGGACTCCAGTGGCTGCAGCAACTACTCAGAGGCGGGCCAAACAGGCCGGGCGCCCTAGGCAGCCCAGCCCGCCTGCTCGCCCCTTCCTTTCTCCCGTTCCCGGCGCGCATGCGCAGTAAGCACGTTACCGGCGCGCATGCACAGTAAGCGCGTTCCCGGCGCGCATGCGCAGTAAGCGCGTTCCCAGGGCGCGTGCGCAGTAAAGGCATTCACGTTTAATTCAGCGTGTGGCGATTTCTGCGAACAGATTTCCAGGTGGGTTCAGTCTAGGGGTAGACAGAAGAGGTAGCTGCCCAGCACCCCCCAATCATTGCGCCCTAGGCAGCTGCCTCTTCTGCCTACCCCTAGTTCCGGCCCTGAACAACTACTTCAGAAAGAACCACATTTACATTTTTCCTGGGGTTGTATCCTGATGTCAGGGATGAGGGTGGGGGATTTCAGTGCGACAGTGGTTGGATGGTGGGCCCTTGACTTTGGTACCCTGTGGGCCCTGGGTGCCCCAGTCTGACATTGATAAAATCTTTATTAATGTTTAAATTGTGTTTAGAGGGCACACTTCACACTGGCTGAGAGATGTCAGTAGAGTGGTTATCTACTGATCACTTTAATTTCAGGATACTCAACTTAAAAACACTAGCCCTTATACACTTGTATTGGATTTAAATCAATTTAAGTCACATGACTTGGGGCAGCTGGGAAATTGACAATATGTCTAGCCCCATGTCAGATTTCAAAATTGAATATAAAAAAATCTGTTTGCTCTTTTGAGAAATGGATTTCAGTGCAGAATTCTGCTGGAGCAGCACTATTAACTGATTCATTTTGAAAATATTTTTTTTCCCATGACAGTATCCGTTTAAGTTTTCTTTCTATCTCTTCCCTTAACCTCACATCCGTATAATAGTTAAAGGGGAAGTACATATTCTAGGCAAAAGGAGCACTACCTTGAACACTATATTAGATCTGTCAAAATCAGACTCCTGCATAACAGCAAGAGAGAATGAAGAGGGACAGATGCTGAAAGGTGGAAAGTGAAGTCAAACTTGATTATTTCAGCTAATAGTACAGAAATGTCATTGATTATGTAGGGACCCATAGGGTTAATGTGCCCCTATGGCTTTAAATCTCTACACTTCCTAATCTCCCTAGTTGCTAAGCAGATGCCCATGTAGATAGTTGTACTTTACATATCCCAGTTATTGGCCAAGAGGTGTTGTGACCACATCCTGTCACACTTTGGTATAGTAGAATGAGAAGGGGTGGATCTTTCTCTTTGGCTCCTTGTGTCTAACCCATCCGGATTTTTCCAGGGAGCTTGGGTACACGAAGGCCCAGTAAAGCCAGTTTGCCCTAGAGGGACCTGAACCTCTAGTGTGGAAGTTGGGGAGCAGGGACCCCGTGAATGAGGCTAGTGAGTGGCAGGAATATCATTGTTATAGACTCTAGGAGAGTAAGACAGTAAAGGAAGATAATAAAAGCAGCTTTGTGCTCCATCAAGGAGGTGTAGCAGGGGGTAGCTTCACAGGCTGCCTACAATGAATTGACCACAGTGGATAGGGTGTCAGACTTTAGGTTCTCCTCCCTGACCACTCCACTGTGTGAGATCCAGACCACGTGTGAGGTATTTCTGCCTAGAGGGAAGTTGTACTGCCTTGACTACATCCACAGGGAATGCATCTGCTGTGCACAGATACAGTGAAGTAGGAAGTGTGCACGCAGCAGAGCGGGCAGACATCTGTCGACCTAGAGGTGCCACATATACAAACCTGGCCCTGAGCCCATTCAGAAATTAGATTTTTTTGTGCAACTGATTGTGGTCAAGTAAAACTACCACACGGTAGGTAAATGACCCCTTGAAATATCACTTGAGACAATCTATTAAACTAGAATTCTCTTTTTAACTTTCTTAAATGAAGGCCTCCCACATACAATACGTAACTATCTATCTTCAGTACCAGAGTTTGTACCCATCTCAGCCCACACTCTATCTCTTCTGCCAGATTAATGATAAATCAACAGCTATCCTTCCAATCCCATGCTACTGCTCATTAGTCATGGGCTGCTAATGGTACAAGCTTGTCCCTTTAAGCAAAAATGCATTATTTCATGTCTGTGCTATATTATTAATTTTTATACTTTTTTTTCCATTTAAGTGACCAGTTTCTTAATAGCAGCAACAATATATTCAAAATGCTTTGTGAAAAGAGAACAGTAGCTGCCAAGCCATTGCATCTAAACAGACCTTTTAGCTATATATTATACAATTTTGGAGCGACTTTGTGGCTGAACTTAAAATTAATTTAACAATATGTGCTTGCCTGTATACAATTAGGTTATGGACACAATATTAAATCATAGCATGAGTTTTGAAAGAGTAATACAGGTATGGGATCCGTTATTCAGAAAGTTCTGAATTATGGGAAGGTCATTTCCCATAAAGTTCATTATATTCAAATAACCCAGATTTTCATAAGATATTTCCTTTACTTGATCCAAACTAAAATATAATTAATCCTTATTAGAAGCAAAACCATCCTATTGGGTTTATTTAGCGTTTACATGATTTTCTAGTAGACTTAAGGTATGAATTCAAAAAAGGTAATACAGAAAGATCTGTTATAGAGAAAACCCCAGGTCCAAAGCATTCTTGATAACAGGTCCCATACCTGTATATCAATATTTTGTAAGATAAAATGATACAGATTCTGAAATCGATTAGTTATATCTTTCATTTCATTTAAAAGTGATCATGATGAATCAAGCCCTTGGGATTCTGCTGTTTGTAACATTTAATAAACAGCAGCACTTTCTGTATTTTAGGTGTTTCTCTGAGAACCTTGTAGCTTTGTTTTATAAACAATTTATTTTAACAAAGGAACTACTGTCTCTTCTATCTGGTGATTCATTTATCACAATTCACCAACAACAAAAACAATTACCCATTATTTTTATTTTATCCTTTTAGATTACCAATCCCCTTTAGTGTTTTTATAAATGGAAATGTGTAAACTACACACCTACAGATATCATAGTAGCATAGTCTGCTTCAAATAAAACATATGTACAGGTATAATAAATATAAATCTAACAGATTCCTGACAAATTACAGTAGCAGCTAGCTGTCATAATGCTGTTCAATGCTGCCCCCTAGAGGAGTTTTTATTTATTATAATTGATTACAATGTCATTTTAAATCCAGTAAGGGGATTGCGTAAAGCAATACCTGAATGAATGTAGTTAATATATTAGAGGTGGTTGCGAGCTATGAGTACAGATAGAGGGTTGGATACTCAGTTCTGGGCCAAGATAAATATGATGCAAATTTCTACTAATCATAAGTAACATTAGCAAAATATACAATACAAACAATGCTAGTATCACATATTTATTAGGTGCTTAAAAAAACAAAACCAACATTTTATTTTATACCAAAACAGAGGTGTCCAAGTTCCTTCCTCCCTAATAAGTTTTGTTCCGCTAGATGTTTCATCAGAGCAAGTGTGGACTTCCAGGAGACTTCACTATTTATACCCAATGTGTAATAATACACTTTGCAGGACATAATTCTGACAACTGTAACCATAGTTGAAATATGCGATTCCCATTGCCTGAAAAACTCATCACATCCACAATTACTTTACACATTCTGCAGTTAATATCCATAAGTATTATAAAGTATATAAAACATCAATAACAACTACAAACGGGTATACCCGTTATCTGGAAAGCTCCAAATTATAGGAAGGCCATCTGCCATAGACTCCATTTTAATCAAATAATTCTCATTTTTTAAAATGATTCCCTTTTTCTCTGTAATGATAAAACAGTACCTTGTATTTGATACTTTGTTTGTTCAAATGCCAAGACCTGTGTCAGCCGCTGACCACTTGTTTGAGCCAAGCCTTCTGTACTATGCAGTGTATATTGGAAAAATAAATATTACAACACAAATCAGAACACAAAAACAGATTTTTCAGAGTCTCCTGTAAACATATACAAGTATAGGATTCCTTATCCGGAAACCTGATATCCAGAAAGCTCCGAATTACGGAATGGCTCCCATAGACTCCATTTTATCCTAATAATCCAAATTTTCCTTTTTCTCTGTAGTAATAAAACAGTAGCTTGTACTTGATGCCAACTAAGCTATAAGTAATCCTTATAGGAAGCAAAACCAGCCTATTGGGTTTATTTAATGTTTAAATTAATTTCTAGTAGACATAAGGCATGAAGACCCAAATTACGGAAAGATCCGTTATCCGGAAAACCCCAGGTCCTGAGCATTCTGGATAACAGGTCCCATACCTGTACAAATGTTTTAATGAACCTACACTCTGAACCCAGTTTATTTTCTTTTATATGCTGATATACTGTACTTATATAAGAGCAATTTGTAGTTTATCGTTTCTGCCTTCAATATTTCATGTCCAAAATGGTGTGTTTCCTATAACCTTCCTTAAATCTGAGAGTGATATGGAATCCCAGATGTGGTTCGGGATCTGAGCCGTTTCACGCAGAGTTTAACCCAAATTCAAGTGCCTGTCTGAACCAAATCTGAACCCTTAAATCAGGTATCTTTAGACCAGATGGCCATGAAGATTGCAAATTTGTTTTTGTGAACTTTACTGTATCATTTTTTTCTCTGGGGAAATGCAAATTAGAATTTCGATTTAGTCCTTGGAAGATGCAGCATTCAGCAGGATCCGAAAAAGTATTTAATCTGAATCTGTATAATGGTTTGTTCTGGCAGATTCTCAAGACATATGTTGGTTCTTGAAGCTTTTACATTTCTTTTTTAAAGGGAAAATAAGAAGAAGTAATTTATTTATATAATTGTAACATGTTATGTTGTTTCTGAAAATGTATTATATAAATTTGTGGTTTTAATTAATTTTCTTCAACTAGTTGAAATTACCTTTTCTCAAGTTTATTGTGTATTCAGTGGCGTAACTACCGGGGGAGCAGGGGGTGCGATTGGGCCAGGGACCACTCCCCCTCAGGGCCCCCCGGCAGCTCGCACGCCACTCTCTTCTAAGGGAAATGTGGCCGTAAATGCAGCCGTTTCCGGCCGTACGGAGGGGGACGGGGCCCAGCTGCACGTCCCGCGCCAGGGCCCGCCCCCTCTAGTTACGTCTCTGTGTGTATTTGTTTTTGTTCGCACCAAATAAACAGCAAGGGGTAACCCTGCATTGAATTTGCCTTGAGTGCCAGTATACTTCTATTCTAATTGCATATTGGAGGTTGCCGAAAATATTCTAACATTGTGCACCAGGCGTTCTCACACCATAAAGATTCAGGAGTGTGCTCTGTGCTTCATCCACTATACATAAAATAAGACAATATTATGGTAAATTATTATAGTTGCAAACGTTTATAGATATATTGTCAATATGTTGCCATGCATTTTAAGGATGGGACCTGTTATCCAGAATGCTCGGGACCTGGGGCTTTCTGGATGAGGAGTCTTTCTATAATTTTTATAAACTCCATACAGGGATACTGTCATGGAAACATTTTTTTCCCCAAAATGCATCAGTTAATAGTGCTGCTCCAGCAGAATTCTGCACTGAAAGCCATTTCTCAAAAGAGCAAACAGATATTTTTACATTTAATTTGTCTGGGGGCTAGACAGATTTTCAGTTTCCCAGCTGCCCCCAGTCATGTGGCTTGTGCTCTTATAAACTTCAGTCACTCTTTACTGCTGTACTGCAAGTTGGAGTGATATCACCCCCTCCCTCCCCCCCCCCCCCAGCAGCACATCGGCAGAACAATGGGAAGGTAATCAGATAGCAGCTCCCTAACACAAGATAACAACTGCCTGGTAGATCTAAGAACAGAACTCAGAAGTAAAATCCTGGTCCCACTGCGACACATTCAGTTACTTTGAGAAGGAGAAGCAGCAGCCTGCCACAAAGCAGTAACGTCCTAAAGTGCTGGCTCTTTCTGGAACCACATGACCAGGCAAAATTACCTGAGATGGCTGCCTACACTCTAATATTACAACTAAAAGAAATACACTTGCTGGTCCAGGAATGACATTTTATATTGTAGAGTGAATCATTTGTAGTGTAAACAGTGTAATTTAGAAAACTACAGGTACATCATAAAAATAATTACAGAATCCCTTTGTCTACTAAAAAATAATTTAAACATGGAATAACCACAATAGGATTGTTTTGTCTCCAATATGGATCAATTATATCTTAGTTGGGATCAAGTACATGATACTAATCTATTATTACAAAAAAAAAGGAAATTATGTTTAAAAATGTGAAATATTTGATCAAAATCTATGGGAGATGACCGTCCCATAATTCAGAGCTTTCAGGATACCAGGTTTCCAGATAACGGATCCCATACCTGCACTGCAGAAATGTGTGAGAACATAAGTACAAGAAAGACTTTCACATTTACATGTATTGGATCTATTATCCAGAATGCTTGGGGTTTTCCAGATATGGCTTTTTTTCTATTATTTGGATCACCATACCTTAAGTCCACTAAAAAATTTTCAAATATATAATAAACCCAGGAGGATTGTTTTGCCTATAATACGGTTTACGCAAAATGTACTGTTTTATTATTACAGAGAAAAGGGAAATTATTTTTAAAAATCTGAAATTTGAGTCTATAGGAAAATCCCTTCCAGTAATTTGGAGCTTTCTGCATAATATACTTTTGGATAACGGATTCTATACCTGTTATTGTTATTATGATTGTTTACATACTATGTATTACTTACAGATATTAACTGCTGTAGATTTTGACAAGTAATGGTGGATGTGCTGAGCTTTTCAGGCAATGGGGGCTGTATTTAGATATTTTAATTATGGTTATGGTTGGCAGAATTGTGTCCTGCAAAGTGTATTGTTTATGTATTGTTTTACCCCTGGGATTCCATACTTCCTCTGGGTAGTGTGGAATCCCAGAATGCTCGGGAGCTGGGGGGGTTTTCCCGTAATTTGGATCTCCATACCTTTAAGTCTACTGTAAACATTAAGGGGCAAATTTACTTAAGGTCGAATATCGAGGGTTAATTAACCCTCGATATTCAACTGTCGAAGTCAAAGGATTTAGCGCTATTCGTTCGATTCGAAGGATTTTAATCCATCGATCGAACGATTTTCCTTCTATCAGAAAATTGTTAGGAAGCCTATGGGGACCTTCCCCATAGGCTAACATTGACTTTGGTAGCTTTTAGGTGGTGAACTAGGGGGGTCGAAGATTTTTCTTAAAGAGACAGTACTTAGACTATCGGATGGTCGAATAGTCAAACGATTTTTAGTTCGAATTTTTTGCCTCCAATAAGGATAAACTATACATTAGTTTGGATCAAGTATAACATACTGTTTTATTATTACAGAGAAAAAGGAAATCATTTTTAAAAGGTAGAATTATTTGCTTAAAATGGAGCCTATGGGAGATATATACAAATACAAGAGTCCTCTGCACTCAACCCATTATCAATATATTTAAGACAGCGACATTTTGTGCATACTGCTACTGAAAAATGCCTTACCCTTAAACAAAACAGGGATTGTTTGCCCATATATTGCAATATATTTAAGCTGGCCAACTACGACAAAGTCATCCCATATCTGGCCAGTCCTATACTCAATTTTCATCTGATTCATTAAGAATTCTATTGCTTCATTATACATTTTACAAAGGGACTAAGTTTTACCTGCAACTTACTTGCTGCTTTCATGGGAGATACCTTTCTCCTATGGGAGATACCCTTCCTATAATTTAAAACTTTCTGGATAAGGGATACCATACTGTATTTAAACCCAGAACATAAAAAGTTTCAGCTACTTTTCAAATCCATCTGGTAACCGAATAGTGACAAACTTGCAACAATTTTGGATTGTAATTGTATTAGTACCTCAGAGCTAGAGGGAAGCTGAGAAACTATTGAACACAGGGCCTGTGCTAATCTGAAAATCAGGTTTGGTTTGGTGCATTGATAACCTTCAAATTGCTTGTATAAAAACCAGATTGTAAATGAAAGCAATGGCCACATTTTCTGACTTGACATCTGGCCGTTTAAGTGCTTGTAATTCATTTGAACCCGTGGATCTATTATTTCCACTAACTTTTTCTTTGCTTTTCTTTTATGAAAGATTTAGAAATGCAGAAGGCAAGTCAGATTGCAGACGCCTACCTCTTATAACACAGAACACATATAGCGTAACATGAGGTACAGATGCCAGACTTCTGTAATTATGTAGTTGATAGTACTTTTTTTTTAATTAATCTGCAATATATTTAATTAGACAGAATTCTTACGAGAATTGGAATAAAATACATTTAACTGTAATTAATTACACACCTCATTATTTCATTACTTATTCATTATATTTATTCATATTTATCTATATACAGCATACAAATCCAAATTACAAGATTTTATATAGGATAAAATAAAAAACCATAATATCAAGGGGGGTGATTTATCAATGTTCAAACTTAAAATTTTGTCCGCAATGTTCCAGTTTGAATTATGATGTCAAAACATGAATGTTCTATATTTTTTTAGTGAATACAAATTGAATATAAAATGTTGGCATCCAGAAGCTTGAACATTCACGTAGAAGTCAATGGGAGTTGTCCTTGGCAAGATTTATATATTTGAGTTTTATGAGTTTTTTAAACATTTTTGAGGGTTGGCAGACCCATTAAAAATGATGGATACAATATGAACTTGATGCATTCAGCATTTTTCCCACAGTTTCATTCCATATAGTTTTATTAAATTCAATTTTTTTAATAAATAGGTAAATGTTCACGTTTTGTAAAATCATATAAGGTTATTCAAATTGAAAAAAACTCATCACAAATTCAAATTTTTTTTTAAAAAAAGTCTTTAAGGTTGTAAACATTGTACAGGTATGGGACCTATTATCAAGAATGCTCGGGATCAGGGGTTTTCCAGATAATGGATCTTGCCGTAATTTGAATTTTCATACCTTAAGTCTACTAGAAAATCATGGAAACATTAAATTCACCCAATAGGCTGGTTTTGCCTACAATAAGGATTAATTATATCTTACTTTGGATCAAGTACAAGGTACTGTTTTATTATTACATAGAAAAAGGAAATCATGTTTTAAAATTTTGATTATATAGATAAATTGTCTATGGGAGACCTTTCTGTATTTCGGAGCATTCTGGATAACGGATCCCATACCTGATACGGAATCCCTAAGCTGATTCTAACTTCATTATCTGATGAAGATAGAAGGCCTAAATCCCTAAAGGGACCTTGTACAGGTATGTGACCTGTTATCCAGAATGCTGGGGGCCTGGGGTTTTCCGGATAAGGGATATTTCCATAAATTTTTTATCTCGATACCGTATGTCTACTAAAAATTAATTCAGACATTAAATAAACACAACAGGATTGTTTTGCTTCAATAAGGATTGGGATCAAGTACAAGGTACTGTCTTATTATTACAGAAAAAAGAGAAATCATTTTTTAAAATTGGAATTATTTAATTAAAATGGAGTCTATGGGAGATGATGGCCTTTCCATAATTCAGAACTTTCTGAATAATGGGTTTCTGGATAATGGCTCCTATACCTGTAGTGGACTCTACACTGCTACACTGTTTACATAGCTATAGCATGGACAGTGCTACAGTATATAGCCTGTTAATGGGACCTTTGGAAGCACTAAAGTAGGATGTTCCGTTCTCAGCTGCTTAGTTTACAAGCCTCTTTTTTAAAGAGTGTGGACAAGGGTATTTATATTGGCCAGATTTTCATTTTGGTTTCAAATACTGAAACCTGGACAGACAGATGTGAACTGAACAGCCCTGAGAAAAAAACAGGACTGGTCAGTTAAACCCAGACAGGGGACAACTATATCTTCATTCTAAACATGAAATAAAGTCTTAAATATTTTATGCTTCATTTTATTTCCAGATCATTATCACCATGATGATATATGGTAATTGATATCTCTAGATCAGAAACACACAAACACAAATGTCTAAGTGCGCACACTGGCAGTTATGTTATAAATTCAGTGTTATTTGGTCAGAAAGTCTGCTTTAGGGTCTGGCCATACGAGCAGATTCGGGGAGGTTAGTCGCCCCAGCGACAAATCTCTTCTTCTTCGGGGCGACAATCTCCCCGAACTGCCTTTTCCTGCTCTCCGCTGGTTAAAATGAAAATCGCCTGCAGCAATGCACATGTGGCGCTTCCTTTTCCGAAGTCGCCCGAAGTTTCCTCGTGAGGGGGAAGGTAGTTTGGAGAGATTGTCGCCCCATAGAAGAGATTTGTCGCTGGGGCGTCTAATCTCCCAGAATCTGCGTGGCCAGACCCTTACAATGGCAGCTTGTAGGTAATGCTAATTGCAGTAGAACCCCCTTTTACATTTTTCAGAAAAAACAATGTAAAACCTGGGAAAATGTAAAATCAGGGAATTGCATCATATATTGGTGAGAGAACTTAAATTCAGGGGATGCAAAATTGAGGTTTCCCTGTATATGTAATACATCTGCATTACAGGTAGAAAACATGGATTTGAAATTGCACACTGCACAATGTGTTTTCAAATTACCATTTTCGTGATCACAGGTATGCAATGTGAAGTCCCGAGTATCATCAATTTTTACAATGTACAAGGATTGTGCCACAAAGGCAGTTGGACTATAAATATGCATGTTTTTAAAAAATATTTTCTTTCCAATACAGGTAAATACATTATTTCTAAAGCAAAAATTCAGTATATGAACAAATATAGAGAACAAATATAAATCCCCTTTAGCTATTCCACTAGTTGGGGCCAATGTAAAATCACAATGTAGCCTTTACAGAAGCAAGCGATTATCATGGTTGTTGTGTATATATGGGAAATATTAAAATATTTATAACTACAAATTCAATGTAATGTGTGTTATTGCTGTGCTGTTGTATTCCACTAATCCTACTATTCCACTGTAGGTATATGTGTGTCTTATTCCAGTAAAAGCGAATTGTATTTTTGCCATTATTGTGGTTTTGTGGCAATAACACATGGTACTGCACAAGGGTTGGAGAAATCATCATTTATTTGCCAAGTAATAGTCTCAGGATATTATCATTAAGCAAATGTAATAAAACTTTTTTTATGGCAGAAAGCACAAGTCAGTTACACAGTGCCACCTGCAGGTTTATTGATTATAATACAGCACATTTATTATTTTCAATGAAAATGCGATTTACTTAAATATAATGATGTGAGTTAAGCTGACCAGTTACATCTGAATCCTATCACATCCGACTAGTCCCCACAATAGAGGTATCACAACAAATATAAACCAGAATAACAGAAAATATTTTCAGAATGTTAATAGAAGGTTGAGAGCTACAGTAGCTGGAAAAAAACATACTGTATGGCATGAACTGTCACATGCATCAGTGCTTTGCAGAGAGAGTAAACAAATATCCTATGGCTTCTGTGATTTTTATATCCACAAGAAGTGACCCAAAGGGTGTAAAGATGAATATAACACAGCACATGAGAAAATTAATATAAATAACACCTGTCCCTTGTAATTTCTCCCCTATATTCTATTGTATCTGTTTGTTTTAATAAATGACTAAGACCATCTTTTTTCTTGTTTAGTAATATTAATCTAGTTGTTATATACGCATATATATATATATATGCGTCAATTTTGACAATTGTTATACCCGCGATTATTTTATTGTTATTATTTATTCCTTAAAGGACCAGTAACATCAAATTTATTTTTTAAATAATTCGTTAGTACACAACGAAAAAAACCACCAAGACAAATTATACTTAAAAATCCCAAAGTCTTTATTAATAAATAACTTACAAAAACTCTGCTTCCTGTCCTCTACAGAAACGGCGACACGGCGACCATCCATGGAGCGGCGCTCAATATCTCCTCCCTGGCTCTCTGCTGCTGGATCCTTTAGCTCCCACATGAACGATGCAGCTGCTCTCTGCGCTGCTTTGCTCTCCGCTACTTGTCCTCCCTCCTGGCGAGCTCTGCACTCCCATCTTCCCCTCCTCGTCTGGGTCACAGCCGCCGCATCCCCCAGCTCTTGGAAAGAAGATACAGCAGCCCGGGCCTCCCGGTCTCTCCAGCCTGACAGAGTGGGTCTGTCCCCTGACAGGAGGCGGAAATGAAAGTGGCCGGGCGGGGAGAGAGAGAGAGGGACAGTGCGGTGACAGGGAGGCTGCAATGGGAGAGCTGTGGCAGCTGCTCCTATTCACACAGCCGCTCAGTTATAGTCAATTCTCAAATAAACGGCGCTCGCATATCTCGCCTCTTGGGAGGAGGATACAGCAACCCTGGGCCTCCCCTCTCCCTGTCTCTCCCCGCCTGGTAAATAATAAAAATAATCCCTTTGTGGGCCCTGTGTCGGACGTTGAGTTCACTAGTGTTGACGCGCCTGGGTGTCTGTGTGTATGGGCATTTATAGAGAGCTGGTGGGCCTGAAGAGAAGCCCCGAGACGGCGCCATTTTCTGTGAGAGGATCCCAGGGGGAAGGTGTATGTGAGAGCCGTGTATTTGTGAATTGACTGTAACTGAGCGGCTCTGTGAATAGGAGTATGTGTATGTCTGTGCAGCCGCCACAGCTCTCCAATTGCAGCCTCCCTGTCACCGCACTGTCCCTCTCTCTCTCTCCCCGCCCGGCCACTTTCATTTCCACCTCCTGTCAGGGGACAGACCCACTCTGTCAGGCTGGAGAGACCAGGAGACGGGAGGCCCGGGCTGCTGTATCTTCTTTCCAAGAGCTGGGGGATGCGGCGGCTGTGACCCAGACGAGGAGGGGAAGATGGGAGTGCAGAGCTCGCCAGGAGGGAGGACAAGTAGCGGAGAGCAAAGCAGCGCAGAGAGCAGCTGCATCGTTCATGTGGGAGCTAAAGGATCCAGCAGCAGAGAGCCAGGGAGGAGATATCGAGCGCCGCTCCATGGATGGTCGCCGTGTCGCCGTTTCTGTAGAGGACAGGAAGCAGAGTTTTTGTAAGTTATTTATTAATAAAGACTTTGGGATTTTTAAGTATAATTTGTCTTGGTGGTTTTTTTCGTTGTGTACTAACGAATTATTTAAAAAAAAAATTTGATGTTACTGGTCCTTTAAAATCACCAGAAATCTTGTCTCCATGCAGAATTTGTGCAAAAGGAAGTTATTTTGTTAGATTTTGTATGGACTGGAATCAGTTGAGTTAGCTCTAATACAACTGCCAGGAATGGGAGCCCCCTATAAGATATATTGGATCTAACTGTCAATGAAAATCAGATTGCCAACTTCATGAAGACAGAATGAAGAGAAACAGATGCTGAGAAGGGGATAGTGAAGATAAACTTGATTATTTCAGAAACGATAAAGAATTTTTAATTGATTATATTTAGGAAGAGTCACGGTCGGCACCCTAAACCAGAACTAATGCCAAGCTCCCTGGTCTCGGCTCGGCTTCACCAGTTAGTGTGACCGCCTTTGGCTTCGGGAGGAGCCCTCAGCGTACTCAGATGCCACCTGGACTTTTCGAGAGGAGCAAGGCGAGGAGTTCTGGCAAGCAAAGGGGCACAACTGTAGTAAAACAAAGTCTTTGGACAGAAGATCGCAGTACAAGGCGTTAGGCAAAGGAGTAGTCAGAACAGGCCGGGTCGAGGCAGGCAGAGCGTAAACGTTGTCAGGCAGGCAAGGGTCAAACCAGGAAGTCAATCAGAGGGTTAATCAGAAGGGGTAGTCGTTAATCAGGTTAGGGTCAGAATCCGCAAATCAGAATGGTCAAATAGCAGGCAGGGGTCAAAACAGGAATCAGACAGAATTCAGAATAACAGCACCAAAGCACCAGGATCCTATCACGGGCAAATTTCCACAGCCCTAATGGGCTTTAAATACAGTTTGAATTGCGCGCCCTTGCGCGCTGACGTCACTACGTCAGCGCGCCTGCGCCTTCAAGAAACCCCAGCGCGCGTCGCGCGCTCCCTAAGATGTCAGCGCCTGCGGCCAGCGTGAGGCCGCTTGTCAAGACGGGCGTCCCCGCCGAGGGGGTGACAGGCGTCCCTGTCCCCCCCTAGACCACCAGGTATATTCGTTACAGGAAGTTTGTTATTTCAGTATGATTAAGCTTATAAGAAAATAATAAAAACTGTTTTCATCCTGACCTTTTCATTACTGATCAAAAAAGATAGTGTAGCTACCATATGCTAGAGTTAGTAACAAAGTATGATTGTTTTATGATTATACTTCAGAAAATGCAAACTGCAAATGTAAAATTAATATCATATGGCATAGGAAAATTTAATATGTTAAAGACAACATTCTTCGGAAATGTACAATATGATATTGACTTGAGAAATGTTTATTAATGTCTCATATATGGCAATGTAAAACATTGTTTCAATAATACTGATTATGAAAAATAGGATAGTGTAGCATAGCATTTACCTGTCCTAATCTGATTATTTTTTATTATGGGATTAAAAAAAATTAAGAATCTATTGGCCAAAATACTCTGCTGAAGATAATAAAATACTCTGCTGAAATATTGTTTGCATAATATTGGCATATTACATGTAAATCTAGGAATGGCCTTTAATCATGTATCCTGGATCACAAACCCTGCACCTTAGCATTAGAAATTGCAAGTCAGGAGTTTATAATTGCAAATCAGTAAAGCTTGTAATCAGGTTTCCCACATGACTTGGGGCAACTGGAAATTGACAATATGTCTAGCCCCATGTCAGATTTCAAAATTGAATATAAAAAAATCTGTTTGCTCTTTTGAGAAATGGATTTCAGTGCAGAATTCTGCTGGAGCAGCACTATTAACTGATTCATTTTGAAAAATTTTTTTTTCCCCATGACAGCATCCCTTTTATGTGGCAGCTCATGCCGTTATCTAGAACTAGAAATATGTAGATAAATATAGCTCCCTGTGCGCAATAACCTACAGTCTTATATGTTAACAACATCTTTACCCTTGACAGAATACTATTAGTGACCTTAGTAACTATTGTACACTGACTGAGAGGTTTATCACTCATCTTCATTTTCAGGCCCTGTGCTTCTGTAGTGTCTCACCCAGACTTCCCAGTTGCTTTGGCCAATGATTCTGGCAACAATAAATGGAAAACTGAAAAAGTTAGTGCATTAAAAAAACTAAATTCACGAAAAACAAGTTGCAAATCAGATTCGTCATGCATCTGTTTTATTGATTTCCCAGTAAACTAAAGTAAATGTTATCACTGACCATAAAGTTTATTTGTCAGGATATTTATCCATGTGTTCCAATAGCTAAGCATCAGTCTTTTCCATGGTTCCCATACCGTGTGGCTGCCCTCATCTAATGGGATCTGGAGCAGTGGCCTGGAAACTAATTTGGCTAAAATTTAGGGAGAAAGACAATTTGCAGTAGCGTCACTAGAGGGGGACGGGCCCTGGTGCGTGACGCGCAGCCGGGCCCCACCCCCCTCCGTACGGCCGCATTTTCAGTGGCGCATGGGCTGCCGGGGGGGGCCTGAGGGGGTGCGGGCCCTGGCCCGCTCGCACCCCCTGCTCCCCCGGTAGTTCAGCCACTGACTATTTGCTATCTTAGATGCAGTTTGAAGGTCATTAACAGAGATATTTGTGACTTATTTGCTGATATTCTTGAAACAATCACTAATACCAATTTTTTTTCATATATCTGTAACCTTGCTATGAAAAGGTGCATGGGTCCTGATCAATGGTTTGATCTTAAAGGGGAACGTGAACCACAAAAGTCTGACATCCACTGTTTTATAGTAAATATACATGACATTCTTCACACCTGCAAGAGTAGCATTTTTATAGGAAGTCCCATTAAAAAATGCTGAACTAATCGTACATAACTAAAGTTGAAATAAAGTGCTTAATTTTATTTGATTAAATACTGAGTAATGGTTTTGTTGTTCTCAGGCTCAGACTGGCCTACCCCACTAGTCGTTGATGATTGATTGTAAATTACTGCTCTAGAAAAGGAGGGTGGGAGGCATATAACAATAACTCACAGACCCAAAGTCCACTAAACATTTGGAAAAAATGCTTTAGAAATCACCCACAGCTTGTCTATCAGCCATGCTGAAAATGGTGCTCGAAAGTTCTTCTTGTGAGCCAGCACACTGGGCTCTTGGCAGAAACCAAATAAACATTTTGTGACATCAGCATTACCAAGGTTACAGAAGCATTGTTGCTCCCCCCTTGAGCTTTTACATGAGCCTTCATATTACTGACATGGAGGAAAAAGTGGATACCGTACATCTCAATCTAAGCACAACCTTTAGACTGTAAGCTCACAAGATCATTTACAACTTTGCTTGGGGCCAGGATGGGGCTTCCAAAGTCTGGGCAGGGAGCAGGCCTATGGCTCATTGGGTTTTTCCTCAGTTTCCCACTGGGCAAAGGACACAGAAACCCCTTCATTACAAAATGTAAAAAAAGGTTTGCCATATTCTCTCCTCTAAAATGCTTACATCTCTTTAAATTGTCCCTGAGGATTGAATATGTGCTGAGCATTCTTAGGCCACCATCTAATTTCCTTATGCGTCATATGTATCATCACAAATGCAATTCTGTGCATGCGCGATATTCCCCACTCATGTTACCATCATTTTGTGGATTGCAGAATGGCCTAGAGCACATACGCTGGATTCTAACTGCAGCTAATGCGCAAGAGCTATGGTCTTGGCCTGCGCAAAGTGCTTGTGCGGCTGTGACATACATCAATCTCTTGGATTTGTATAGATTCTGTCCAAGCTGCTGTTGAAAGCATTAAAACTATACATTATCTGTAAACATGGGCCTCCACAAATAGGGGCAAGAGTGGGAACTTGCCCCACCCTGGACTTTTACTTCACAATAAAGGATATTCTTTGGGTGTTCCAGTTATGGGCTATGGTTAACTATTGGTGGCCCCTATGTAGACTGGCAGCCTCCAAGAGACTCTGTTTGGCAGTACACCTTGTTGGGGTCCACTGGTCTAGAGTGTTAGAATAAAGAAGTGTCTGAGACTGTGAATGTGTTTGTGGTAGTGTGACCTAAGAGATGTGTAAAAAGGTTTGTTTTGATTTTAATTTCTCCCCAACAGGAGATGTACTGTAACCTCCAGGAAAGGTGTTACTAAACAGAGAAGGGGTTCTCTGGTCCTGGAAGCTGGAGTATTCTGGAAGGAACCAGCAGGCTAAATACTCCATTCTGTAAGTCCAGCTCGCATATTGGAGCTCACTTTCCACAAGAAGGCTGTGTCCTGTGGAAAGATATTTAATTCTAGTGAGAGTTTTATGAAGGTCTCTTAGAGCAGGGAGGATACCTGCTTGTGTAAGGAACTCCCAAAGAGGCTGGGGGTGCTGCCTGCAACTGCAAGGAGCAGAGGGACCCGTCATCAATAACAGAGTCTGTCTGAGTGAGACATTGAGGAAAAGCAAGGAGGCTGAGCAATGCCGCAAAAGGAAGTATTGTGAATACAGGGGTGACTCAAACTTATTGGTTTTTGCTGGTAGTCCACAAATGGGCCAGTTTATTGAGGGAACTCATCAGATGTGTGAAGGTAGTGCCCAGTGGACAGGATTTATTTTTATGATCTATGTTTTGTATTCTGAAATGTTCACCCCTGTGTGTAAATATGCTACCTTAAAAAAGAAAGTGGATCTCGCAAGCGCGTGTATATTTTCATATTTATATATTAGTAGTTGATATCGGCATGCATGGTGTCCTTTCTATACTGGTAGTTGGAAACATATTATAAATACTAATTATTAATATTCTAAGGCTTGCAATGAAAGCACTGTGATCTTATGACCTATTTACCCCGCTCTTTGTAATTTGCATTTTCCTATGTGCTTTGCATTGCTGGATAGGATCATTCTGGCAGTGTCCTTTCAAATACAGTGTAGTTTCTGCAAATTACATTTTTGATTAAGGGAAAAAAATCTGGGACAAAGTCAAGTGTGAATATATTACACTGTAATCATACAGTGGTATAAAATCAGAATAATTAGCTCTTTTCCAGCACTGCATAAGTATTATTTTACTTAACAAGCCCTCTGAGTGAGTAGATGATGACTGCTTTTGTGGAATCTATATATTTGAGCTGTATTTTGCTATAGAATTTCAAAGTACAGTATTAGAAATCTCTGCTGCATGATAATTGGACTTATGCAGCCATTGCTTATCTCTCTATCTATCTGGATATCAGTTTACCCAGGTCGAGCAAGGGAAAGGGGCTGCATGACAAGGGATCCCAATGACCAGCAGCCAAATTATACTGGTCTAGGTTAGAGATGTGCAGAATCACATGTAGCTGTGCTTTTATAGCCCCATCTGAGTGACTCAGGGATTTGTCAATCATCCCTGGGAATGTGCCTCTGCTTTTGGGAAAACCCCCAGGTTAGTCAGGTTTGTCTCTGCAGAGGAAGCAACCCAGTCAACAAGTTGTGCGAGGACACCCTGGATCTCCAAAACCAGGATTAAACTAAACCTTTACTTCCTCGGAGGCCATTTGCACTTTCTTACAATAGGGACGTGGTCATTTTTCCCATTTTCTTTACTGTACTGTATAAATATACATTTTTATTTATTTAATTCCAGTTAATAAATCTACTGGCTTGGCTGATAAAAAGTACCTAAAATTGTTATCTTTTTGGGGTTTGCATAGTAACTTATAATGTTAAATTGTATTGTGGCAAATGTAGAGAAGCCATAATGGCGGAGCTCACCCAAAGCATGTAGCATCTCCTAGCAGTTCATACAGTTCTTGAGGTGGGCTGTGATGTCAAAAGGGGCGGGGCCGCGCCACGGACACTTCAAGAAGTAAAAGAAAAGTTAAGTTCCAGGGGATTGGAGGCAGGCCGAGGAGTCTTTTTAAGCCTATTACAAATTTACCGGCCCCGGCCTTGGCAGGTATTTTATTGGCTATGCCAGTAAAATACCGGCCGGGTGGCAACCCTACGCTCGGCGCACCTGCTAAGTCAATAGGGCCCACGCGCATGCGCAGATGCCACTGTGCAGCGCTTAAAAAAAAACTTTTTTCCCCCCGAATTCAATCGGAAGAGGGGACTGGCCCGGCGGGGGCCCATCGGATTTTTTCCGCCGGGCCAGTCCGACACTGAGTAAGGTAAGGTATTGTGATTAAGATGCAGGCTATAGATACAATTATCAACATGTATTTATATAGCGCCAACATATTGCGTAGCACAATTCCACATGTCTAGTTTTATATTCTGTTCATTGTGTAAATGTTATGGGTCAGGGGCCTCAGGTCTCTTGGGAAGCATTGGTTAAAGGGATTCGGCACAATGAATCCTTGCTCAGTGTATTTGTCACTAAACACAAATAATGGCATCAGACAAGACCATCAGCAGCCGCTAGAGGGCAGTCACTCAGTTTGGCAAGCACTGTCTATATATGGTCTAGTGAGGCAGCTGGATTACTATTATCGTGCCTGCAAGTGAGGCGCTCCCCCTAGCGACTACTCAGAGGACCTTTCTGTCCACTGTTTGTGACGGCTGAAACTCGTATCGCCATTTGTTGTTTCTTTAGGGGCGTTACGGTATGTCTTGAGTGCTAGTATTGGCTCTACTCATATACTACTCTAAGGTGATTGGCTTAGCTCAGACTGTGCTCCTCTCTGATTGGACCCATTCCAGCAGCCCATCGTAAGGATTCGCTACGTAAGGATTACACTTCTTGCCGGTATCTCCGCTTCACGGGGGGAACACGGAGTGAGCGGAAGCAAAATGTTCTTGTTGAAGAAATGGAACGCTGTGGAGATGTGGAGCTGGGATGTGGAGTGTGGTACGTGCGCTATCTGCCGGGTGCAGGTCATGGGTACGAGATAGTGGCACGAGGGCGTGTTTGTGTCACGCTCATTCTCTTCCCTGTTGTTACAGGATGTGACGTGTGTCCCTCGGGGGGCTATTTGGTGACACAGTAATACACGGGAGTAGGGGGAACATCTATTTGCATCTGAAATTGTTTATAATCCAGCAGGACTGGCCAATGGGAGAGACGTGGAACCCGAATAGATTTTGTTATAGAATAGATATTGTCCCCTGGATAAGTAACATCTCTATAAACAGTAATATTACTCCTGCGGCAGAGAGGAGGGAGCAGCGAAGCTGCTTAAAAGTAAGTGGCTTTTCTCCCCGCAAAAAATTACCGACCATGTAATTGTCGGTATTATCTTAATACCGGCACCAGCCTCAATACCTGTTTTAGCGGCTAGGCCGGTAAAATGCGGCCGGGTGGCAACCCTAGTTGCAGGTAAAACTAGTCCCTTTTGTAAAATGTATAATGAAGCAATAGAATTCTTAATGAATCAGATGAAAATTGAGCGTAGGACTGGCCAGATATGGGATGACTTTGACGTAGTTGGCCAGCTTTAATATATTGCAATATATGGACAAACAATCCATGTTTTGTTTAAAGGGTAAGTCATTTTTCAGTAGCAGTATGAACAAAATGTCTCTGACTTAAATATATTGATAATCGGTTGAGTGCAGAGGACTCTTTGTTATCTTAGCCCAGTACCTCTGCATCATAGGACATGCCCATTCCATGTGCCAGTAGGACCCATCTCTATCTCCACACCTCTTGCACAGAGCTAGGAGAATTTTTCCCATTCAGTGTAGTCTATTACACTGAATTAAATAAGTTCTCTGAGGAAATTTATATTGAATCAACGTATCCCTTGAGCTGAAAATAAACTGAAATAACTTATCAGTGACTTCCTCCCACAGATCTGCATTCAGACCAGGGATGTTCTGCTGCCACCTACTGAAAGCGGTTTGGAATGGAGCTGGGCCAGTAGATTGGATCTGTGAGTATAGAACTGAGATCATCTTAGAGGTGTCTTCTTTTCCCAATTGTGACAATATTGGAAGCCAAATCCCCAGGCCCAAGCTGCGCCCTAAAAATATGCCTCAATTGTAGGTACCTGTAGATGGGTAATTGTGGTACATTTATATTATCCCTTAGGACTGTCATATCCACAAATCTTGAATTCACCACAATATCCCCCAGGTAGTTAACCTTCTTCTCACCCCAGTATCGCATAGCTTCAGAAGTACAAAAGTGTGGCAAATTAGAATTCATCCACAGTGGTAATGTTGGTGTAAGTATGGGGGATCTTATTTTAAGTATTTTCAGTGAGGCTTGCCATGCTATGTACGGCGCCTTCATACAAGGCAGGAGATTCTGGCAAACTATGAGTCTCCTATGTATACAATTTCTTAGGACTTCTAGCGAGCTTAGAAACCTAGCCTGAAGTAGTACATTAGGATTATCCAGGTCTTGGATAAGCCACCAGTTGATGTAACTTACATGAGCCGCTAGATAATAGTGATATAAATTTGATAAACCCAACCCTCCTGTAGCCAGAGGGGCCGATAATGTGGCAAAGGAGATCCTGGGGTTTTTATTGTTCCATTAAAATGGCCGTATAAGTGACTGTATTGAGTCACATACTTGCTTGCTTACTTGCATACTTGCGATTGGGGTCGGGGAGTTTGAAATGCATACAGATATTTTGGGTGGAACACCATCTTTATCATATTGATCCTTCCCCACAGTGTAAGAGGAAGTGTCCCCCAGGAGGTAAGGGTCTGGCCACATGGGCAGATTCAGGGATATTAGTCGCCAGACAACAAATCTCCTCTTCTTCGCAGAGACTAATCTCCCCGATCTGCCTTCCCCTGCAGTTTCCTTGTGAGGCAATTATGGGCGACTTCGGAAAATTAAGCGATCCGTGTGGCTGCCCCCAGTCAATTTTCATTTTAGCCGGCGGGAGGCAGATCAGGAGATTAGTCTCCACGAAGAAGAGGAGATCTGTCGCCTGGCGACTAATCTCCCCGAATCTGCCCATGTGGCCAGACCCTAAGAGCATTAGATAGGTGTTGGGAAATGGCGAGATGTTCATAGGGATAAATTGTTCTGGATCTGAATGAATGTTTATTCCAAAATATTTAAAGCTATCCACCCATTTCAGGCAGGGATCTGCCACATGGTTCTGCTTTACATCCAGTGGAATTATGATGGATTTGGACCGATTAATTCTAAAGCTGGCCATAGACATAAAGATCTGATCGTACGAATCAAGGATTCGTAGGATTTTCGGACTGTGTGTGGAGAGCTCTGACATTTTTCGTCCGGGAGAGATCGGTCGTTTGGTCGATCAGACAGGTTATAAGATTTCTGTCGGCTGCGGGTAATATCTCTGCATGTATTGCCGATCGTACGATTTTCAGACTGTCACTAGCTTTGGTCGGACATAACTATCGTACGATTGCTGTCAGGGGCAGAACATTGGCTGAGCTGTTCTTTTGTACTTTATTTGATCTGAATGGTTAGTGGCAGGTCGGGAGATGGGGAAGTTCGATCGTACATTGATTCGTTGGATCTTTGCGTCAGCTTAAGGCCAGCATATGTTGTAAAAGAGGAGAAGATACTCAGTATCTCTGCAATTGATGGACCTGGGTCAGCTAGATAAAGGAGGATGTCGTCGGCATATAATGATATCCTTTCCTCCATAGGGCCATGCAAAAGTCCCGTCAGCTGGGTAGATTGCCTGATCTGAATGGCCAGTGGCTCTATTGCTAGTGCAAATAACAGCAGGGACAGAGGGCAACCCTGTCGCGTCCCCCTGCCAAGCGGAAAGGACTGTGTAATGTATTCGTTCACCTGGATCTGGGCTGTAGGGGTTTTGTAAAGAAGCTTAAGCCATTTTATAAATTGCTTCCCAAAGCCAAAGCATTCAAGTACCTCCAATAACTATGGCCATTCAATGGAATCAAATGCTTTTTCAGAGTCCAGGGAGGCTATTACTCTGGATCCGATGTTATCGTAGGGTACCTGTAAGTTTTAAAAAATTCTCCTTAGATTGACATCAGTGGAGCGCTTTGGTATAAAACCTGTTTGATCTGGGTGAATAAGTTGGGTGATCACAATTTTGAGCCTAGTGGCCAGCACCTTTGCTAAAATATTTGCATTTTTATTGATTATTGACATGGGGCGATATGACCCACACAGTTCTGGTTTGATCCCTTCCTTATGGATTAGAATAATAAAGGCATTAGCAAAGGAGTGCGGCAGGTTCTCTTGGTCTTTAGCCTTGGTTAGGATTTCACACATTGTGCCAGCCGCCCTGTCACCCAACACCCTGTACCACTCCGGAGCCTTGAATGAGGCCATTACAACTATTGCCTCTTGGATTTCTTTAGGCATAATTGGGCTGTCCAGCATGGCTGCAAATGCTGGATGTAATTTGGGAAACGGGCTACCACCAAGGTGGTCAGTTGGTGAGAGGAATATCGGGCCTGGGACTGGCAGCATAATATTCTGCCAATCTGAGGGATATTTGCTTGGGGTCTGTTCAAAGTCTGTTAAGCTGCATATAACATTTTCTTTTGAGTAAGTTCTGTGAGTTTACATTTTAGCCGAGTTTGGGCTTGTACTAAACACTCATGTGAGACCTGCCACGTGAGTTGCCTCTGCCTCCTCCACTGTTGCCGTTGCCATGGCAACTTCCTGCCTAGTTCTAGCCCTTACTGTATTGATTGACTGAATAAGTTCACCACTTTAAAGGCATCCCACATTATGGGGTGGGTTCACTGTATCTTTGTTCTCCTCCAGTACCTTTCTGCAATCTGGGGAACCTTCTCAGCTATTTCTGCCTCGGCAAGCCATAGGGGGCTCAGCGTCCATCTTTGGGAACCTTGGTGCGTGTACAGGCGAAGGGTGATGATAAGGGGGGAGTGATCCGAAATGGATCGAGCACCGTAATGCCTATCAACCACCTTAGGGGCCATGTCAGATGAGAGCAGGGCCAGATCAATTCTTGATAGAACCTGATGAGTAAGAGAGTGGCATGAGTATAATTGGGCAGTGGGGTGTCTCGCCCTCCAAACATCCTCTAACCCTAGGGAGTCTGTCCAACTTTTAAGTTTTGTGGGGTTATTATGTGTTGAGTTGATTTTGTCCAAAGCTGGCGTCAGTCCACAGTTAAAGTCTCCCAGCCAGCATTGTGGGAGCGGGGGGAAAGCCACCACTTTTAGTAGGGAAAGAGCTAAAACCTCAGTGTTAAATGGAGGTGGTATATATACATTTATGAATATGAGTTCAAATGTAATTAGTGTAAATTGGGTATTCTTTTTAATTAGAATCGCCACCCCTCTAGCATGGGCTGAAAAAGTAGTGTGGTTTGCCTGGGCAACCCAGCCCCTTTTAAGGGCAAGTACCTTTTGGCCTGTTAAGTGCGTTTCTTGTAAGCACACGATCGCTGGGGACCACTGCTTGAGGGCAGTGAATAACAGAGCCCGCTTGATTTTGTCCTCTAACGTTCCATGACACCAACTTCACATTTGCCATTACTTTAGTTGTGTAAACCTTCAGATTTGCCATATTTCTGTAGTAAGGAGGGGTAATAGGAGAGGAGGGGGAAATAGTATAAAGTAGAGAAACCCCAATAAACCCAAACCCACCCTGTAAACTTGGGTAAGCCTTGACCCTTAACTAGAACTTTGCAGCATCTGCTTGGGACGCAGTAACCATTCTAACCAATAACCACACAGTATGCAAGTTTGGAACAACTTATAATACTTTTGTGTATCATATTGCAACATAGTTATCATTTGGACCTCATAAGTAAAGAGTCAGTTTTCCTCACCATATCTGTAATGCAATATCTCTAGGTTAGGATCTGAGACCTTTAAGGTTAATGCACACAGCAGTCCCTTGGTGAGCCATTACCATCATATGTGAGGTCCCTCTTTTCCGTGGTCTGTCACGTCCTGACGCAGAGTCTATGGATGATTCCTGATGGCCTAGCGGCGTCTTTTAAGCCTGTCCATGGCTTCATGGGGAGTAGAGAAAAATCTTGTGCTGTTCCCATCAATAAGGCAAAGCTTTGCCAGGCATATGTTGGAATACTGTATACCCTTGTCACGCAGTCTCTTTCTTACTTCGGTGAATTCTGCTCTCTGACATTGAACCTCTAAGGTGTAGTCTGGATAGAACATGAGCTTTGTATCTCCCAGCACCAGGTCCCCTTTGAGTCGCATTTGTCTCATAATAAGTGTCCTTGTCTCTGTAGTTCAGGATTTTAGCAATCATGGTGCGTGGTGAGACCCCGGGGGGGATTTCCTCGCTGGTATTCTGTGTGCATGTTCCACTAGGAATAGCTGGGATAGGTGCCCATTGCCTATGTGGTCTCTGATTAGTTTTTGCAGAAACAGCTCTGGAGTAGTGCCCTCCTGCCCTTCCAGAATGCCAACTATCCTGATATTGTTCTGTCTGCCTTTTAGATCATCAGCTCTGGCCCTGCATTGCTGCAGTCGATTTTGGAGATCCGTGATGGACTCGGGGATCTCTCTTGTCGTATCCTCCAAATCAGAAATCCTCCGATCGGATTCTGCGGCCCGCTCGCGCCCTTTTTGGAGGTCTTGGCGAAGCAGTGACACATCTACCTTTACCTCCTCCACCCTGGTGTCGATCTTCATCTCCACCTCAGTTCTGGTATCATGAATTGCATGGAAGACACTCTCGTGTGGGTTCTGCTTGATCCGGAGACTGTGAGCTTGCTGTGTGTGGTAGAGGAGGTGTCACTGATCTAGCCGCATATATTCATCCAGTTTACAGGCCCCTACTTCGCTCGCTTTCTTGTGGCCGCCCATCCTTCAGGTGAAGAAAGGTTTTATGGACTTCGACAGGTTTGTTTTGTCGTGTGGAGACAGCTGGTTTTCCTGTAACGGATCAGTTGGTTCGGAGAGCAGAGCAGAGAAGACATGTCTGCCTACATCTGTGATTAAGCCACGCCCCCCAGATGCAGGGCAGCCATCAGGGGGGACTGGGGGGAGAGTTGTAGGGGGCCCCGAGGGTAACCACGCCACACTTGATTAGCCGGGCCCCCCATCTTTCTGAGAGCTGCTGACTTCAGGAAGGCTTGGACGTTTAAGGGGCCCTGGCCACCAATTTTCTTATAATGTGGGGGGGTGGCCACCAATTTCTTTTTCTCATGTGGGGTCCTAGCCACCAATATTTTGTAATGGGGGGCCCTGGCCACAAATGTTTTTTTTTATGGGGGGCCCTGACCACCAATATCTTTTATTTTTTATAACCATGTGGGAACCCTAGCCACCAATATTTTTTTTGTTTTTTTACTGTGTGGTGGGGGCGGACCTGTGGGGTGGGGAGGGCGGACCTATAGGTGGGGCTTGTGGTGGGCACAGCCCAGGAGGCCCAGGAAATTTTGTCGTATGGGTCCCTGAGATTTCTGATGGCGGCCCTGCCCAGATGTAACAGTATTATTTAATAATGGAGGAGAACATAGTGTGAAGCACTATGGGGTATAAATCAAATGGAATCAAAAATCGAGTGAAATCTTTCCTGCACAAAGACAATCGCCTTGTTGCAGCGACTTCCCTTTTAAAAATCACGGGCGACTTATCTACTTGTGTGCCCCTACCCTTATCCATACCCTCTAGATAAGCCACAATTGCCTCCATTTTGTACGCTTTGCATCTGAAATTACCCCACACTGGAAACTGTATCTGGTCTGACACCTCAAGAGATTTTCCCATGTCATTTTGGGCCACATAGTTCCCTCCAGCACCTCCAGCCTGCCTATATCTAGGTAAGTCTCCAATGTTTCTTTTTTTTTATTTGAGTGTTTTTTCCCCTAAAATATCTTGTTTTCTGCTGTTACTATAAAGAACGAAAATCACACTGTATCATTACTATTTTTATTCTATCTTTTTCTTTCATTTGCAGTTCTGGCATTGCTGATGGCTTGTTTTTGCCTGTAGCCGTCCATTCCACATGGAAGCAAAGAAGTGTCATTTATTTCGGTAATGCCAATGCCACACAATGAAAAAGTTCCAGGAGTGAAGTGAAAGTAACACTTGAGTGCAGCCAGTCCTGTACAAGCAGTGTATATACTGGACAATTACATACCTGAACTAGAAAAGTCCAGTGTCTCCCGGGACATGTATGAATGTGAATGTTTAACTGCAATAAAAATGAAACTGGTAAGTGGACAGAGCTGAACAAAAGTGCCTACAACACAGTATATTCATTATAGTGACACTTTGGTTAGAAACTTTATTACAATGATTTTCCTGCAATGCCCTCCAGCAATAAAGGACAATACATTTATCCCCGAACAGTTCCAAGTTTTCAAGTTAAACACCCTCCTAAGGGTTAGCGTTCAAAATTGTACACGGACTCCTGCGGCCAACCGGTGCGGATAACCCTTTAATGTATATCGCTAGGGTTGCAATACAGGGGAACTTAATGACATAACAGGCAGAGTGAACACATATTACGCGCTGTCTAAAAACGCTACTATTCACTGTATTAGTAGTACTTTAACCCTTCAGTGTATATATCGCTAAGGTGAAAATGTTGTCATGCGCTCTGTCAGATGTCAGGTACACTACAATTCTCTTTAAATCCTTCACAATCTGCTTCAATGCCTTAATGAAGTTGGTATTCAAAGTTTAACTAAAAACTGACAATCTCCAGGCAATCAACTTGTCAGGAACGTACATCTGAAGGTGGTCTATACTGATTTAAAAAGTCTAGTCTCGAATGGCTATCCAGAAAGCTACTGTGTGATAAGTATCAACAATTACTTATGAATATGACACACAACAGCAAACCTCAAATGGAGACTATGTAGCTGCGATCTATGAACAATCAACTTTAAAGATGCATACGTCTGAAGGTAATTAAAAATAACTAGTCTCAAACTCAAACCTGTCCTGAAGGCTCCTACATAGAAGGTGTAAACATTTTCTTCTATATCAGATATGACATCAAACCTCAGATTAAGCCCTTTAGGTTGGCGAGTATCTAAAGTAAAAATCCAGTACGCTTCTCTATGCAAAAGCCTTGAGATCTTATCACCGCCTTTTGATGACTGGTAGACCTTCTCTATACCCTGAATTTTTAGATAATTAATATCACCATCATTACATTCTAAAAAGTGTCTAGAAACGGTAGTGCCAACGCTACAAGAAACTGTACTACCAATATGCTCACGCATTCGACATTTTAAATTTCTAAACGTGCACCCTACATGCTGAATGTTACATTTCTTGCATGTTAACAAATATATAACATAGGAAGTATTACAATTTATGTAACATTTATTGTTGTATCTGACAGCTGTACTGGTGCTCTCAAAATCAGAAGATTTTTCAATGTAGTTACATGTCACACATCGAGTAGCTCCACACCAATAAGTTCCCACTGTACTTAACCAAGTTCTAGGACTATTTTTCTTATCGCAAACATCACCAGGTGACAAAATATTACCAAGTGTTCTTGCACGCTGGGTTACAAATCTACACCCATTATCCATCACCTTCCTCAATTTCTCATCTCCATTCAGAACTGGGAGATATTTTTGCACTATTTTCTTAATCTTATGGTACTGCTTACTGAAGGTGGTGATGAACATGGGTGAGGCACTTTGTATGGTTTCCTCAGGGGGCCTTGATTTATGTAACAATGTATCTTGATTTTCTCTAAGGGCTCTAATGAATGCAGACTTCAAGGGAGGTAACGAGTATCCATGAGCCTGAAAACGATCTCTTAATTCAACGGATTGTAACAAAAATTCTGCCTCAGTGCTACAATTTCTTCTCAACCACTGAAATTGCCCAATTGGCACCGCTTTAAAAACATGTCTCGGATGGCAAGAATATATATATCATCCCAATGAAAACCGTCTAAGACCTGCAAAACGTGTTTAGTGTCACAAAGATAAGAATCTAGCCTTTTCACCAACGGCTGCAAAACATATAAATCAGCTCTGCCATGTTCTCATTTAACGAACCTATACAAGAAACGATAGGTCTTCCCTCTGGGGGGCGTTTATTTTTATGTACTTCAGGCAAAACGTGAAAGATCGGGGGCGTGTCCTGATGGCGCATTGACACAGACGTACATTTGGGAGCTCCGGTGTTACTCCCTGCCTTAAAGGAGAAGGAAAGCTCCAAGACAGTTTATTGCAAATAAAATAGCCACAATAGTGCAAGCTAGAACACTATATGTATTCTGCAGAATTTATTACTATACCTGAGTAAACAGCTCTAGACACTGTCTCTGTTTGTTTAGGATAGAAGCTGCCATATAAGCTTGGTGTGACATCACTTCCTGCCTGAATCTCTCCCTGCTCACTAACAGCTCTGAGCTCAGATTACAGCAGTAATGGGAGGAGGAGGGGTAGAGGAGCAAACTGAGCATGCTCAAGGCCGTGCCCTGGAGGTTTAAGCTGAAAACAGGAAGTCTGATACAGAAGTCCATGTATACACAATAAAAGCATAGAAATGTGGTGTTTCTTTTGACAGAGGACTCAGAGCAGCATTGTTTTGAGGGTTTACTGGTATATTTATATAGACCTTTCTGATAAAGCTTACTTCATTTTAGCCTTTCCTTCTCCTTTAAGCTTATTAAAACCGACATATCTTGCCAGCATGAGGAGGAATCAAAGGGCACTACCTTTGGGCTCTACCCTGAAGCCACTGGGAGAGAAAAAGAATCGGGACATTGAGAAATTCTTTGAAAAACTGTCTGACAAGGCGGATCGGTCAGAAGATTCCAATATGGCGGATGAGGAGGAGACGCAAGGCCCTAACCCGGCCCCAGCTTGCAATATACCGGATCCAGCAGCCTTTCATGCATTACTGTTGGAATTACCCAATAAATCCGACTTCGCTCAACTTCTATCCAACATCAAAACGTCGATCAAGCAAGAAGTCACTGTACCACAAGCAGAGCTGAGCAAGCTATCTAACAAGATGGCGACATTGGAAACAACGCAACAGGCCCTGGACCACAAAGCTGGTCAGCTATCTGCCAAACTCAGCAAACATGATCAGCAGATATGTTTGCTATGTAGAGCCATGGAAGACTCTGAAAATAGAAACAGGAGAAGCAATATTAGGATTCGTGGTATCCCAGAGGAAGTGGACCTGCCGGACGCCCGCCAGCTGAATGAGGCTCTCTTTCGACAGCTCCTGGGCCTTGATAAAGAAATGCCGGTACGCATAGAGAGGTTCCAAGAGTGATGTCGGGCAGGCAGGGGAAACCCAGAGATATTTTATGTTGCCTCCATCACTTCTCTCAAAAGGAGGAAATCCTTCGAAAGGCAAGAGACACTACGGATCTTAAAATGGAAGGCGCCAGAATTGAATTATATCAGGATCTGGCGGACTCCACTATCATGCAACGCAGATTGCTTAAAGAACTTGTGGAAAGCCTGAAGACCTGCAAGATGGTATACAGGTGTGCCTATCCTTTTGCTTTAGCAGCTCGCTACAACTGTGCCTGTATACAGGGCAGCCATCAGGGGGGAGAGTTGTAGGGGGCCCCGTGGGTAAGGGGGTCCGGCCATGCCACACTTACTTGATTACCCGGGCCCCCCATCTTTTTGAGAGCTGCTGACTTCGGGAAGGCATGGAAGTTTAAGGGGCCCTGGCCACCAATTTTCTTCTAATGTGTGTGTGGGGGCCCTGGCCACCAATTTGTTTTTCTCATGTGGGGTCCTAACCACCAATATTTTTTAATGGGGGGTCCCTGGCCACTAATGTTTTTTTTATGGGGGCCCTGACCACCATTATCTTTTTACTTTTTATTAACATGTCGGAACCTTAGCCACCAATATTTTTTTTGTTTTTTTACTGTGTGGTGGGGGGGGCGGACCTGTGGGGTGGGGAGGGCGGACATGTAGCCCAGGGGGTCCAAGAAATGTTGTTGTATGGGGCCCCTTTGATTTCTGATAGCGGTCCTTCCTGGATACAATTACGGGAGCCATCTGAGACACACCGTTTTTGCATGGCACTCAACATTACAACCCCCGATCTCACAGAATGGTCCCAATATGTTTATGGCCATGACGAGGACCCACCAGTGGTCGAGTGAGAGAGGTGGATCACCGTTAAGCCTTCTGAGGTTGGGATACCTTAATGCCGCTACAATTTACACAGGAGTTATTGTGATCGGTTGTCAGAAATCAGTGGCCACATAAGTTTGCTCAGTTTGTTTGATTTAGACCCATCAGGGTCAAGTAGGGGCAGGCCTGGACTGGGAGTCAAAATAGGCCCTGCCATTCCAAGTACAGAGAGGCCCAAACAGCCCCCTACCAGCCCAAACAGCCTCACTATATGGTAACTTTCTATGGAACCATACAGCAGCCCCTCTGGCATTTGCCAGAACCCACAGATTGCCAGTCCTGGCCTGAGCGGGGAGCACACTTGACTTTGACTCTTGGGGCATGGCTGCATGAGACTAGTGCAACTCATCTATCTACATAACCCTTCTACTTTTAGCTAACCCTCCCCTCTTCCCTCTTCCTCACTTAAACTTTCTCTCACACTCTTCCCCCTTCTTGTTCTCACCTTCTTCTTTCTCATTTACTCTACCCCCTCTCTCCCTTACTTTTCTTAAAAACCCTTCCCCCACCCTTTTTTTCTTCTTCTTTTTTTCTCTCTCTCCTTCATTTCTCTCGTTCTCTCTTTTCTTCCTTTTCCTCCCTCTGTGGCTTGCCCATAGTTCCTTCACATGTCCCTCTATCTGACCTCTACATTTTCTTTCATTCCTCTATGCTTCCAGCAAATCACAATATGCAAGATCCACAACGCCCCACCCAACACAGGACGGACACAAGGGTAAATGTAGTCAGCCTTAATGTTAATGACCTTAACTCGCCCCAGAAATGAATTTTGATGAGCTTGGAACTGAGGTGTCTGAAGGCACATGTAGCTTTCATACAGGAGACCCACTTCAAAGCCTCCTCGACTTACAAATGGTCCAATAGGTACATTCCCAAAATGTATAGCAGTATCCCCCAAAACAGTAAGACAAAAGGTGCAGCGATTCTGTTTGAGAAAAATATTAATTTTAAAGTCTCAGCCACCAAAAAAGACCCAGCAGGTCTATATGTATTTGTAAAGGGCACCCTAGATACCCAGGAAATTACTTTTGCTAATGTCTATTTGCCAAATGAAAGGCAAGACGAAACTTTTCACGCAATAGCAGAGGTCTTGATGGGATTTATTATTCTGGGGGGGGGCGATTTTAACGTCCCTCCAAATTGATTGTTCAGCTGGGAAGTCTAGTATCCCTCACCGCAGCATTCACAACATCACAAAGGATCTACATCAGCTTCAGATGGTGGACGCCTGGAGACTAGTCAAGCCCAAGGAAAGGGATTACACTTTTTTCTCCACGAGACATGGTCTATACACCAGAATCGATTATTTTTTTTTTTGTCTCAGCATCATCTGAACGCTCTGGGAAAGGTAGACATACCCGCTCATGGTCAGATCATGGCCCTGTATCTATGCAACTCACCCTGAACACAGATACTCCCAAGAGGAATATCTGGAGATTAAACGAGCGTTGAAGGATAAAACCATACTGGATGAAGTTAAAACAGCCATTACAAATTATTTTCGAGAGAATACCACTGCAGATGTTAACCCGGTGACAGTATGGGAAGCCCACAAGTGCTGTATTAGAGGGACATTGATCCAGCTATGTTCTCGGAGGAAAAGAGCACATCAAACTAAACACGACTCTCTCTTATCCGAAATCCGAAACCTTGAACTTGCCCATAAAAAAAGCCAATGAGGGATCAATTTACCCAACTTACTAAGCTATGTTGGTATTTTGTATACCAAGACCTCATTTTATAAGGCAAAACTCAGAGAGAAAATTATTTAACAATAATTGAGGTCTTTTATTAACCCAACAATTCAATACAGAACTTTTGTCTGTGAAAGCTGTCGTAGTCACACCACAGTGGGGCACGTAGGTGTAATATGAGGGCTTGCCAAAGAAACACCTCTTTGACACAAGCTTTTATACATTTTACAGGGCAAAAAGGTACACATACATGCCATATATGGTCAAAGCCCTCCTTCTACATTGGAAGGCACAAGAGAATCTTAAAATATATTTTACAAAGTTATGTGCCCCGTGTGAAGAGGGTGGACTGGCCCTCCCTAACTTCCATCTATATTACCTGGCCTCACAAATCTATTACCTCCACTGGTGCCTTAACCCAGACCCTTATAACCCCAACTCACAGTTACAGGCCCTCCTCGTAGCCTCATGGGAAGGTGTTCGTAATTTCCAGTACCGATCCCTTAAGGACTACAGCTCTCTACCAACTACGTTAACCACCCCTCACAAATCCTGGCTGGTAGCCCTCAAGGTCTTGGGCTGTGAACCTCCAATAATATCCCCTCACCTACCTTTGTGGGGAAACTCCTACCTACCTTACTTCAGACGCCTACCAGAGTTCATCTTCTGGCCAAACCAGGACATTAAATGCCTGAAAGACCTCCTTCATCCACAGACTTTCCCCACATATCGTGTTCTTCAACACAAGACCCACCCTACGCAAATTTTAGTATTCCAATACCTTCAGCTACAATATGCCTTTTACTCCCAATTCCATTCCCTTACCCCCCAACAGTCCTCCCTGGTCACAGAAGAAATACTCTGTGACCCTCGCCCCTCCAAATTGGTGTACCGGTTATACCACCTACTTCTCCTATCTGGTCCTAAACCCTTCCTGACTACTCAGGACTGGTGGACTACTAAAATTACAGGTCTTACTCAGGATGACTGGGAGGAGGCGATAGACAATGTGTACACTGGTCTCATTTCTCTAAAAGATAAACTGATACAGTATAAAATGATACACCATGTATATATAACCCCTATACAAAATTTGACAACATATGGGGCCCGTTGGCTGACATAGATCCGAATCCCCCAGATTGAACCGTGACTGGACAACCCTTCTAGGCAGAAACGATGGAGGTTCAACTCACCCTGACCTGACCGATAGATCACTTAGGCATTATGATATAACAGTAGTTCATCTCTTTCTAATAGCAATGCTTACCCTAGTATGCTCAGAGTCAACTTATGTTTTACACCCACTTTGTGTACCTTATTTGCATCAGTCTGCTCAACTGTTTGTAATGTATGTAAGATTATCTGTGTTCAAAAGGAAATAAAACTTACCTTTCAAAAACAATATATATATTTTACAATAGCTATAGCTTCACTGTTTTCTTGATACCAAAGGTCAGAAACCTGACAAACTTTGTCTGCTAAACACAGACTGGGGATAAGCATTCGCAATTCAAGACAACACTTCAATCTCGTTTATGAGATGTTAAATATTTGTCTTGTGTCTGCAGGCTCTTGGCCTTTGTTCAGCCTGACTCAATATTCTTATTTTGAACCACTATCTACTTTCCTCCCCATCTGCCTTAGGTCAGCCTTTGTGTATCAGGGAACTGGGGGTCTTAAAATTGATATTACTTTTATATAATTTGTCCCTGTATACAGGCTTTTACCTGTCATAGATGGGTGTTCTCATTAATTTTATCATCAGCTACGGAAGACATTAGCGGATCACCATAACCTTTTTACTGAGAAAATTATCACTAGAATGAGACACCGGTTTTATGAGCACGGGGACAAGTGTGGTAAGTTGCTGGCTCGATTGCTGAAAGCACAGGTCACACGGAACCACATACACAGTCTACGGGACAAACAAGGTAATACATTTTATCATAGCACCCAGATTGCTCGGGAGTTCCATACATATTACTCTGAATTATATCAGATCACATCTCCTGCAGCTATAGATGACCTTCCCAGGGACAACGCTATTGACGCGTTTTTTTAATAAGCTGTCCATTCCAAGGGTATCAGATTCACAGAAATTACTTATGGAAGCTGACATCACTACAGAGGAAGTCTCACAAGCGATTCAAGCCTCCCCGACTGGCAAGAGTTCTGAACCTGATGGCTATTCCATAGGGTATTACAAGTAGTGTTCAGATCTGCTAATACCTCAATTTAACGCCCTTCAGAACGACGCTGTATTCTCTCCTAACTTTCTAGAAGCACACATCACTCTTCTTTTAAAGGCCAACAAAAATCCGTTAGACCAGGCAGCTACAGGCCTATCTCGCTAATCAACGCGGATGTGAAGATCCTAGTGAAGATAATGGCTTCCAGAATCCAGAACAACTTTAAGTCATCTGATTGGCTTAGACCAGGCCGGCTTTATACCCAGAAGAGAATCAAGAGACAACACCAATAAACTGATTAATATTCTACATTTTGCAAAACGTTCTCTTGTCTGGCTAGGTTTGGTTATTGATTATGTCAGTGGATCACATATCTATAACAGTCCAGTGGCTAGGGTCAGGGTAAACAGAGAACTCTCACATTTCATATCCATCAAAAATGGCTGCCCTCTTTCGCCAACTCTTTTCGCCCTAGCCCTGGAACCATTGCTCCTATATATCCGGATGCACCCAGACATTTCAGGAATAGCTATCAGGAATAAGCAATACAAAGTCGCAGCCTATGCTGATGACCTTCTCTTTTTCCTGACCAAACCTCTAGTATCTATCCCAAACCTCAACAACCTTTTTGAGGTATTTGGCAAAATAAGCAACTTTAAAATTAACTTCACCAAATCGCATGCCTTAAATGTCTCTCTCCATCCCAACACGATCCAAGACCTGTCAAACAACTTCCTATAGCTGGGCAAATAGATATATCACCTATTTAGGAATCGCCATCACCAAAGATTACGATGAGTGGACAGAGACCAATTGTAAAACACTACTTGCTAACATCAATAGAGATCTACGGAACTGGACCATACAACCTCTGTCTTGGATAGGAAGAGTTAATGTGGTCAAGATGAACATAATGCCACGGCTCCTCTACTGGTTCCAGTGAGTGCCTCTACTGTACCCTACTACATGGCTGAAATCCTTACAATCTAGCATAACCAAATTTATTTGGAAAGACCGCCCATCACGACTTATAGCCTCTTCTTTATACAGGAAAAAGGTGGAAGGGGGACTGGCTCTCCCGGACATCACCAGATACCTAAAGGCGTCGACACTCGCACGCTTAATTGACTGGTCGCACCATTTGGATAACAAGGATTGGGTGGAGATTGAGCAACAATCTACAGCAACACACTTGATCCTCTTACCCTGGATAGACAAGATTCACTGGAGGATTCTCCATATTTCCCACCCTCTACTAAAAAGCACTCTGACCACCTGGGACCTGGCACGAGGCAAAGCCCAATTTTTGACATTCCCATCACGGCTGATACCAATAACAAACAATCCTGCCTTTCCCGCAGCGCTCAAGCCCCATGCCTTCCATGACTGGTTGGTAGACGGCCACCTACAAATGCTTCATATAATGGAACGAGGGCAGCTGGCTGACCTGCATCTTCTTCCGGCAGGCTAGGCCTAATGCAAATTTACAAGACTATCAATACTGACAGCTTAAGCATTTCTTTGGGTATCTAGGGGGCGCTAATAAACTGAGACGATCCCTTACGGCCTTTGAAAAATTGTGTGCTAGTGCAAATTCACCTAAACATGTAATCTCCTTACTATACGATATGCTGTGTAATAAGTGTAAGAGAAAACAACTACCCTTCATACAGGCCTGGGAGAGGGATTTGGGTCTAGATGCCTCAGAAGATCTCTTACAAAAATGGATCCCCTGATTACTGTTTAGTTCTAGATGCTGTAAGATCCAGGAACTTAATTATAACATTTTAAGAAGATTGTATTATACCCCAGATAGGTTACATAAGATCTACCCTACCAGGAGTAATATGTGCTTGAGATGCAACGCAGATGTGGGCACCTTGCTTCATATATTCTGGAACTGCCCGGTCCTTACGACCTATTGGCCGGTGATTTTGAAGGCTTGTTCCCAGGTTCTAGAAAGAGATCTATCAGTCTCACCAGCCCACACTCTCCTATTTTGGGATGCGGAAAACGAAGAGGGGGTCCCCGAGTACACACTGGAGCGACATCTCCTTATTATCTCCTCATCTCCTAATTATTATACTAAAAAAAAAAAACGTGAAAGATTGGTATACTAGGATTTTCAGGGATCAGATAACTTTTCATTCTATCAGTGTAGATCCCTTGTCGACTACCCATTTCTACCAAATCTACCAACCTTTCTTTAAACAAATTTTGGGGGTTTGATTTAAGGATCTCATGTGAGTCTGTATTTTTCAACTGCCTATTGACTTTGTCGAAATAATCAGAACTGTCTAAAACAACCACTTTACCCCCTTTATCTGCCTTACGTATAATGATAGTTTCATCTGAACTTAACTCTCGCAATGCCAGGGTCTCATAGTTAGACAAGTTAGAATTCAATCTTTTGATTTTAGTGTTGGATTTTAAATCTTTCAACTCTCTCTCTATGAGATCCTAAAACGTGTCAACCGCAGAGCCCCTGAAATGTGTGTGGTAAAACGTAGACTTTTCTCGCAACATATTAATGTCACTCAGTTCAATCCATTGGGATTTCAAAGCATTATTATTAGTTTCCACCGACAATGATTTTAAATTAAATAATGTCACTTCATCCTGAAAATCAAATCTTAAATCATTATCCAGAAAAATCCCATTGTCCATTTGCGCCACTGCACAGTCCAACCCATCAGCTTGCCCATCACTTGAACAACATTAACGCTTAGGACAGTAAAGTCCTTAGGGTTAGAGCTTGTTGTGCAGCCTCCGAGCAGCAATAAGCACAGTGCTCTTTGGTTAAGATCTGCTGGAGCTGTGCTGTAAATCCCTGTTACCCACCTCTCAGCCAGGTCTGGACTGAGAATCAAAATAGGCCCTGCCATTAGAGGTACACAGAGGCCCAAACAGCCCACAAACAGGCCCAAATAGCCCCCACCAGCCCAGTAAATTGTGCCTTACTATGGCATTTCACAGCAGCCCCTCTGCCAGAACCCACAGATTGCCAGTCCAGGCCTGCTCTCAGCCCTGTTACTCTCTCTCTCTCTCTCTCTCTCTCTCTCTCTCTCTCTCTCTCTCTCTCTCTATATATATATATATATATTACTTCCACCATGAAAACTGAAAAGAATAGATGAGAATCACTCGTGAACAGTGCACAAAGCTGGAATATACTTACCCCAAAATACTTAAAGATCCTGTTGTTGCAAAAGGCAGTGCTACAAAATATTAAGTAGTAGGAGGTGAAGGCACTTTGTATACTATAAATAATTACATGTTAGAATCAAGTCTCACAAGTGGTTGAATTGGCACATGGTTACCCATGTGAGCAGTAACGCCACGTCAAGGCTTCAACTCTTGTTACTGTCCATTCACACATCTATTGCAGCAAATGGCTCACCCTATCACTTGCTGCAATAGTTCCCTCTCTGGTCCCGCATGGAGTGACATAAACTGTCATGGGACCTTTCCTCTTCAGCAAATACTGAGAGGTATCTGACTTGTCACACACACACATAAATGGCTTTTAATCACACACTGGCTTTTTAGATTTAATTTAAAGATTAAATTTTTAGTTTTAGATGATATATATACTCATGCAGGAATCATGATGGACCTATTTAGCTGACCACATATGACTAAAACTATGGGTAGAATAGGGTTGTTCCTAGTTGGCATTTTGGGTCATACACCTCTGACCAGTCTGTACCTCCCCCCCTAATACCTGAGCTGACCTGCAATTTATTTAAAATATGGACCTAGGTGTTTTGGACTTGATATAAAAAAAAAACAATATTCACATTCACACACATGTCTCACACAACCATACAACATTCCTACACAGAATATCACACACGCTATAATTATTGCTGTACTTGACTCAATTTTTATCCTTTCGTCCTCTCCTATACACAGGTGGTGATGATAATAATAGAGATAAAGGGAGGTTTAACATAACCCCAAAAGGAAGTGTACTATATAGTCATAAATAAGTTCTTCTTTTAGTAGCCTCCCCAAGAACCCTGCTCCCCTCTAACTACTGGTTAATAAAAGTAAACCTTGGACATCCCTATTTAATTTAGCTTTTGGCATGCCTTTTCCGTTTCCGGGGGTTTGTCTTTTAGTTATATTTATTTTTTAATGGCCAATTATTTTCAATTAAATAAATTTAGATGATCCAGAGGAAGGCAAAAAAACCCCTTCTGAGGCGGTCTCCACTCTGCCTCAGAAGGGGAAAAAAATTCCTTCCTGACTCCAAAATGGCAATCGGACATGTCCCTGGATCGACAGTAGCCTTGTAAAGGAAATACAATGCCACATAGGGAGTGTACAGGTTCAATACCATTGCTCCCGTATTGGCATGCCATTAATGAAGCACCAGGTTAGAAAAATAACCTGATACTAGTGACTGATTCCTTGAAAGGGAGAACAGGTCATTTCCAATACAGAAATGCTTGCGGATTCCAAAAGGGAATTCAGTGTTCTCCTGTTCAAAGAATGGGTGAGCATTGCAAATAGCTAATTCAACTGATGCACACTCACACACGCATGCAAACACACGGACACACACGGACACACGGACACATGGACACACACATAAACACACACATATACTGGTAAGGTGGTAACAAAAAAAACCCTATATAATCAGGTCTCCAGGGGGTATACTTACCACTACTTACCATTAGGGAGCTCAGCGACTGCTGAGTGGTAACAACCCGCCCTTCCTTCCCTAAAAGAAAATGGTTTTAAAAAAAGTTTTTAAAAAAGGAGAATTCAACCTATCCTGAAAAAAAAGCTGTATCCCCCCCACCCCAGGTAGACCCCCCTCCCTCTTCCCCCCAGGCTAACTACCCCCCCCCCCAGGGTGATGCCCCATACTCCATACTCTCCCCTCGCCACAGATTCTTCCAGCGAAGTTCCACGTGTCCATCTTCTGCGTCCTCAGTAAGCTGCAACATCTGCAATTTCCTTGTAATTCTGCGCATGCACAGTTGCACAAGCAGGCAAACTGCTCCAACTGCGCATGCACAGAAATATCAATCTCGCAGTCAGCTTACAGAGGACGCAGAAGATGAAGGATTGGAACTTCCCTTGAATAATCTGTGGCAAGGGGAGTATGGAGTATGGGGCATCTCCACGGGGGGTAGTTAGCCTGGGGGGATGAGGGAGGGGGGTCTACCTGGGGTGGGGGGTACAGGTTTTTTTTCAGGACAGGTTGATTTCTCCTTTAAGAGCATATGTTTCTTTTCTACCTTATTCTAGATGCTTGTCTGTCAATAGTTATATAATATCTATTATCCTGTCAATAAACTATTGTATAACATTTTATCTAAATACCTAAAACGAGCCTAATCTTTTACATTGCTGTACACTGTCTCATTTCATCTAACATTTATACTCACAATGGTTAACTCTTCCTTTCTTTCTTTTTCTCTTCTCCAAGTCAAAGCCAGGGATCCCGTGTGGTGGCAACATTGATGGCAGACGCAGGTGGATGAGTTGTTGAGAGGTGCAGCTTGCCATAGAGGGTATGATGTCAATTGTTCCAGGTTGTTGCTATGTCCAGGCAGTATTGATGTTTTCCCATATTAGAACCAATGCCTTACTCCTGCCAACTCCAGCTGGGATCCACGTAGGAGAAATCTGCCAAGTTGGTTTCCTCGTTGCGAATTTGAGAGGAGAATGACAGCGGGATCTCAGTGAAGTCATCTGCTGATGGCTATATGAAAGGAAACAAGGTGCTTCTTACATACTTCATTTCACTCAAGATAAGTCGTAACTTAATATGTGGCTTGAATTATCTGTAAAAAGTGATTACTGGATTCAGATATTAATTCCCAGAAAAATAGAAGCAGGGTAAGTTAAAATCAGTATCCACCAAAACTCAACAACTTTATTTTGGAAATAAAATTACAAAAAGTTTCTGAAGGCCAATGAATGAGCTATTTAAAAAGGTAACTGTCAATAAATAAGGGACCCATTAACCTCACTATGGACACATGATTATCTGTCCTTGTTACAGTGATTAACCACAGTGGAGACCAAGCTGAAGTCCAGGTTGGGTGAAATCTGAAGGTGAATTGCGTTTTATCAGTCTTGGATATTACTAGAAATTTGGGAAAGTTCCTTTTACCAACATGTTTTCATATCTAAGTGAAGCCCAACCCAATGGTGGAAGCCTTAACCCAAAAGCTCCTAAGACCTCTAGCCTACCAAAAGGTGGTTGAGTAAAAAAGAGCAGCATTTTTCTGCAGTGTGAAAGTGGGTGGATGTATCATATATAGCACATGTATTTACCATTCCTGGCTGGAAAGGGGTCTTCACTTTCCGGTTCTCTAGCACTTCCCAGTTCACTGTGCTATAGAAAGCATGCTCCCTGATGTTTCCATTGATACCGATCCGCTGATTCTCGTCCATCTCCAAAAGCTAAAAAGAGAGAAGAATTTCAATATCGCATTCTCATGTACCTCCTAGCATTAATATATATATTACGCTGATATTTACCTTTGGCAGGAGGTCCAACATTTCCTGGCTCATATAATATGGGTAATAAGGCTTATTCTTCTTTATAGCATAGAATTGCCTTAAAATACTGCCTGATGGTGAAAATGGCAAGCTGCCCGTGGCCATTTGGTACATGGTAATCCCAAAGGACCACCAATCCACGCCTGCGTTATACTCTGCCTTTGATAGAACCTATTAAATAAAATGATTACAGAGAAAACATGAGTCATGAACTTGATCCAGTACCTGCAGAACACAAAATAACACGGCAACATATTAAATTGCAAATGGATTACATTTAACGTCGGTATTAATATTAATTTATATTAAATGAGCACAGATCCAATTAGGGTTGCCACCTGGACGATGGTTGATCCCAATGTTATTAATAGGGAAAAAAGATAAATATATAGAAAGGCCGGTATTTTTTTCCAGAAAAGGTGGCAACCCTAGATCCAATACGTGTGGTATTATCAGCTAAGTGATTAAAAAATCATTCAAAATGAAGACCAATTGCAAATTGTCTTAGAATATCACTCTCTGCATGAGACTAAAGGTTAATTTAAAGGTGAAAAAGCCTTTAGATGCTATGTTTGTATTTTAAATGTTTGTTGTCACCTCTGGTGCGCGGTATCCAGGGGTTCCTGTTACTCCGTTGGTCCTTGTTTGGTCAAAGATGTTCTCCGCGGCGAGGCCAAAGTCACAGATCTTGATATGGCCGTCTCTGTCCACCAACACGTTGTCAGGTTTCAGGTCACTGTAGGATAAGCATTAGGAGCAATTTACTTAGGTAACAGTTCTTGGGACCAAAATTGCCCTCCACTGCCCTTATAAGTAGGCTGCCATCAGAGTGGGGATCCTGCAGGGGGCCCATGGGAACAGAGAACCCAAAGAAATGTGAAGGTACAGTTCACAAAGTAAAAAAGATAATCGACCTGCAGAGGGAATTCATGGTGTTTGGGTGGGGATGTTGACGTGTTTGAGCAGAATGGTGTGAATGTGTATAAAATATTCTATGTTCTTTTAATTGAGGCCATCAGTGTCGGGGTGGCCCACCGGGATACCAGGAAAACTCCCGGTGGGCCCAGGTGTCAGTGGGCCATCATGCTGCTAAACTTTTGGCCTATTTCCTGGCCATTCCCTATTCTATGAGAACAAAGAGGCTAAATAGATGGAATAATAGATTATAGTATGAAAGGAAAACAAACTGGGAGAATAGAGGTTGATTGAGGAGATGAAGAATTTTAGTAACGAGAGTGGACCCCTGGTCTAAGGTTTTATGGTGGGCCCCTGGTCTAAGGTTTTTGGGTGGGCCCCTGGTGTCCCAGTCTGACACTTGGGGCCATGTTCTACTTTGTTGGATTTGCCCACCTCCGACAGGGACCAACCGGGCAGTGGGATAAAAACCTGGGCTTACTTGGGGGGAGTTCTATGTAGTATGGGGTCCCATGACTTCTAACAGCACCTGCAGTCTGACTATGTAAGTGCTTTCTTGTATTGGCTCATTTAAAAAGGAGTTGGGAGAGATGAGTAGCTACTATGGGAAATGCTTGCCTACAGCACATGTAGTTGTGACAGTCCATCGTCACACAGTGAATCTATGAGTCAGAAAGCACATAAAAACAACACATTACACTGAGAATTTACTCACCGATGTATGATGCCCTTAGAATGCAGGAACTGGAGGGCAACCACCATCTCCGCTGTGTAGAACCTTTTACAAAAAGAAAATCATCATTGTTGCTACATCACATTCATTAAATAGGATTTTTACAGTTACCTATAGAGTTGCCTCACAGTGTTCTCTGTGCTTGCATCTGATGAAGATATCTAAGTGTAACATACAAAAGGGTGCAGAACACGCCTTACTGATAGCACAGGCAAATATGCTACATATATAACTTGTTATGGGTAGAATTTCAGCCTATTGAAGTGTCTAGTGTTTTCCACTAATAAAAGAGCTCTGGTGACACTGTACAAGAGAAAATCCATTAAAGTGATCCAGCTACAATTCCTTAAAAACTTGTTCTGTTCTCATCAGTAGGGTTAAACCAGAAAAATAAAAAAGGGAAATGTATGAAACAAGCCAAGTATAAAAAGTACACTTTCTAATGCAATTCCTCTGCAATGGCCCATTGGTTGGGGCGGCTGGGAGGTGTGATATTGCAAGTCTATGGCATCTTTTAGCAACTCATTTGGCATTGGCCAGAATCTAAAGATTGCCAGCCTGGGCCTGACAATATACAGAAGAACCAAATTCATTAAGTGGGCAGCTTAAACAGAGGAATAAGCACTACATGGACCTTTGAAATATGTAAATATGTACCCCAAATTTACCTGTAATAACAATTATTATTCCTGTAGAAAGCAGCCCTGTACTTAACTATGCAAGGGTACAGGGCCCAGCTGCATCTTGCACCCACTTAACTAGAGCACCTGAATCAAATACAAGTTAGGGTGCAGGAAAGGGGACACCGCTACTCAAGCTTGTCCCTCAGTAATACAATGCTGTCAGAGAACAAAAACCTATTAAGGGCCAAGAGGTAGACGGTGAGAAAAGTATGAAAAACATGGTGGGCTGCAGCTATTCTTTCCAGTTTGCTCCCTATCCCATGTACTGTAAATGGGTCCTAATGTCACTTACATGATTCTTGCCATTGGCAGATTTCCTTTGCGCAGAATCATTTGCATTAAAGATTTCCCGCTGGCATATTCCAGGACAAAGAAGGCTTCCAGCTGTTAGAGAGAGAATAGAAGAAGGTGAGACATAGAACATCCAGCCTCCCACCCAAAAACTTTAAAACAGTCTGAATAGAAGTGGTAATGTGAATAAGTGGAAAGCAACATCTTGGCGCTCCATGGAGAAATAGAAACAGCTATGTATGAGGAGCAAATAAGACCCCACCGCATAGTTTGTCTAACATTTAAATGCTAGAGATTATATGCAATTAATAACAGTATTATTTACCTCTGATTGAAAAGCTGCATATGAATGGCATAAAAATGGGCATCCTCTAGTGACCATCAGCACTCGGGCCTCCTTCATCATGATGTTGAAGTTGTTCTTGTCTGGATTTTTCTGCATGATCTTTACTGCTACCAGTTTCTTCTTCGGTGTAAACGAAGCCAACATCACCTAATAACGAAGGACAAATATTAAAAATGACATGGTGTATGGTAAAGGTAAATACTAAACACTGAGAGGCTAAAATGAAAAAGTTATTTGTTTTCACTTTACACCATAGGTGGAGAATAAGGAAGATTTCTGGAGGTTCAGTCTCCCCATTTAGTTAGAACCAGTGATTCCCTCCCCAACATAAATGTCGATGTTCTATATCCCCTCCTTATACTGATATTCTTAGAACTGTATTTTCAAAACAGTGAGTAATAATACTAAACTACTTTATTCTCTCCTATGTTTTCTGCTTCCCTAGAATTTATACCAAGAGAAATCATGGGAAGCCCTTCACTTACCCGGCCAAAGCCTCCTTTTCCCAGCTCTGAATAAAACCTGTAGTTCTTAATATCCAGGGGGACAGGTCTGCTGATATCCACACAGAGTTTCTTTGCTGCGCTTCCACCTTGTTAGGGAAAAAAACTCCATTAGTACCATGTATTACAAATAACCTGTACTTAGCATATATTAATAAACCCATCAGCAAGCACAAGGCAGCACAAGCGGACTGGAGAGGGGACACCTACACCTATGTGCCTCCCCTAGGCGGCCCCCATGAACACATCTCCCAGAAAACTTAAACCCTTGATTATAGTCTGTGTTTCTGACATATTGACACAGCAGACCATTAGTGCTAGTGATGTTCATAAGAATCAATCAGTAATTAGATTTGGTTTGGTTGATACTGGCAACATCACTGGTGATTTTTATTTTCCCTATGTTATAGTAAACCAACCCTAGTTTCATATCAAGAAAAAAAAATAAAAAAAGAAGAAAGAATGAATAAAAAGATGGGTAATTTTTAATCAGAACAAGACCTTATGTAAATCAGCAAGCTATAAACATCAGGCATACATATTAATTGCAGGAATCCTTATAAAAAGACATCCCTGCAAGTTAGGGCAAATAGATCCTATGGGGCCACTTGTTATTAGCAAGTTAGGGCAGAGATTAAACAAAAAAGCTACAACTACATTTTCTTACCTTCTAAGGGATCCTCTGGACTTCTTGATCTTTGATCCTTATTCACACCTTCACTGGTCTTTTCCAACTGACTTTTCTTTCTTTCTAACTTTTCACTCTTCTCTATGGGGCTTTTCTCCTTGTCTTTTAATTCACTCCTTCTGCTTTTATTGCTCCCATCTTGACGGGTCTTCTTTTCCATGGGGGGTTTCTTCTTCTCTTCTAACTCATCTCCACTCCTTCTCCTTTTATTTCTCCCATCTTCACTGGTCTTCCTTTCCATGGGGCTTTTCTTCTTCTCTTCTAACTGTCCTTCACTCCTTCTTCTTTTACTGCCCCCATCTTCACTGGTCTTCTTTTTCACCAGACTTTTCTTCTGGTCTTCTAACTCACCTTTACTCTTTCTATTATTGATCCAATCTCCACAATTCTTCCTTTGTATGGGGCTTTTCGTCTCTTCTATCTGCCCTTCACTCCTTCTCCTGCCCCCATCTTCACTAGTCTTCTTTTTCACCAGGCTTTTCTTCTTGTCTTCTAAATCACCATCACTCCTTCTGTTATTGCTCCTATCTCCACTTTCTTTGGGGCTTTTCTTCTTCTCTTCCAACTCCCTTTCTCTCCTTCTCTTTTTACTGCCCCAATCTTCACTGGTTTTCTTTTTCACCAGGCTTTTCTTCTTGTCTTCTACATCTCCATCACTCCATCTCCTTTTCTTGACTTGTCCTTCCTCCTCCAAATTCAGACTCCTCTTCTTCCTCACCTCCATGTTGATCTCTCCTCCTATACTGTTTTTTCTATTTTTATTTAAGCTCTATCACAATTTATCCGCATTTATCTATCGCCACTCTCACTACACGTCTCCTCTCCTCACTGTCCAAACGGCAGTTGGCCTGAACCAACTGAACAGGTAACTGAACTAGGTGAGACATGTGACCACCAGCAGTGTCATGTGGGCAGGCAACATGGAGTGACATGCAAGCACTAGAGAGCTAAGGACATTGCCATGGCACTACAGAGAAGGAAAACTTCACTAAGAGCAAATGTTTTAAGTTGATTGGGCGTTATCAAGTTCAGAATAAAGATTTGTTATCTGGAAAACCCCAGGTCCCAATCATTCTCAATAACAGGTCCCATACCTTACTAAGCAGTTTCTTGGTTACCATTCAATGGTAGTGAAGAATCTGAGAATTTCAGATTTAATTCACTAGGGGGACTGCCTAAAATTTGCATTTGCCCATTTTCCTTGTCCTTTAAATAAACACAAGGTATGTTTGATAATGCAGATCACAATATGTGTTAAATACACCTCATTCAGTGACATCACTAACTTGGGAAATGCAGCCTTTATAATGAGCCGTGCCCATGTCGGATACTCCTATCTATACGTCCTTACAAATTTCATCCATTGGCTTTGTTGCTGTAGTACCAAACCACGCAGTACCAAAGTACAAAGAAAACATGCTGAATATTTGGGGCTATATCATGATGTTTTCACCTGAAAAAAGGGGGGGATTATCTGCACCAGGTAATAAAGTATTTTATACTTTAACTGGTTGGAGTTCTTGCCAGTTAGGAAAAATAAAAACATTGAACATACGCGTGTGTGTGTGTTATGTGGTTATGCACAAAAATGTGTGGCTTTTGCCCTAATGCATTTGGGGTACCTTATCCACCTGTCACAGATTCTTATAGGTATTGCCAGTTAGCACTTTTGTCATTGTGATTTTGTAGAGACAAAACAAAGCAGAGGACCCATAATGTGTATTAAAATTACTTTATTACAGTTGATTCTTTTAACATTTTATTTGCTATGATACAAAGGATAATTACAAACAAAATATTACATAGGATTTATTTTCTTTCCTTTTTCTGACAACTTTGTAACAGCCTCAAAGGAACAGTTCAGCGTAAAAATGAAAACTGGGTAAAATAAATAATGTTTCCAAAATAGTTAGTTAGCCAAAAATGTCATCTATAAAGGCTGGAATGACTGGATGTGTAACAGAACAGAACACTACCTCCTGTTTTTCAGCTCTATCACTCTCAGTTAGTCAGTGACTTTAAAGGAGAAGTAAACTCTAAAATGAATATGGCTGAAAAGGCCTTATTTTATATACTGAACTTATTGCACTAGTATAAAGTTTCAGCATCTCAATAGCGGCAATGATCCAGGACTTGAGACTTGTCACAGGGAGTCACCATCTTGGAAGGTGTCTGCGACACTCACGTACTCAGTGGGCTCTGAGCAGCTGTTGAGAAGCTAAGCTTAGGGGTCATCACAAATTATCAAGCAAAAATGAGGCTGGCTTGTAATATAAGCTGAAGCTACAGGAATGAGACAATATGCATCCAAATCTGCACCTTATCTTGTTCCCAAGGGTGAAAAAGGGGACCCCCCTGCCCAGGAACTAATTCTTCCCTCTAGCTAGCCTAACCTATCCATGGCCTACGCACGCCTAAGCCTGGCTGCTCATAGCCACACTCAGGAGTGCCCAGCACCTATCACATTCACTTGTGGTACCGGGAAGACAGTCCCGATTTTGACAGCTCAACCCACAATCCCGAATAGTTACTGAAATGTCCCGATTTTCTCTTTGATCTCCTGCACTGAACAGACAGGAAAAGATATAAAGTTTGTGAAAGCTAATTGAATATTGGCAGAAAACGTGGCAGGTGCACTTGAATAGTTTTGTAACAATTTTAGATAAGTAAAGAAGCAATTGTAACAGTTTAAGATAAACAAGTCTAATATCTTGAGGAAACTGTGAGTTGCAGCTTAAAGGGCAATTGGCCTTCATTAGCAAGCACACTTACAAAGCACAGAAATGTGGTCAAACTTTCATAAGCTGCCATCATTTGTAAAATTAACATGGTAATTAGGGGGTGTGGCCACAAAAGGGGCGTGGTCGAAAATGGACCGCAACCAATGTTTGTGCCCCTCTTTCTATTTCCAAACTGTTGGGAGGGAGGCATTGATGAAACATTTACTTTTCGCAAGCCCTTAACCTTTTTATGAAACAGCCCCACATAAAAGTAAAATGTAGGGTCTGGCACATACAGTGAAGTTATTTCAGAGCCATGTGCACTTTTGCCAGGCCGGCGGCAGCAGGAGGCCTCGCTCTGCCCCTCAGACAAGTGTCAGTCAGTGCAGCGGGGCGAGAATGGCCGGGCGACTTTTCCCTTTTGAGGGTGAATGCGCTCTAAGCTCCCGGCTTGTCGCCAACCCTTGGGGGTCTTGTGCCCACCCTTCAAGCCTGGAGGAGGAGGACAGCAGAGCAGGCCACAGCCACCGCTACATCCCCCTCCGCTCTGTCTCCGCCCACACTGCCCGGGGCCAGCCTTTATTTCCGGTGTTTGGAGCGCCCCACTGGAGCCCCTTCTGATAATGAATGAGGACGCCGCCCCTTTGCCATATTGAGGACGAGCAGCTGCTGCTGCCGCCCCCAGAGGGCCATGAAGCGATGAAAAGTATTAGGGGGCGGTACTACGATTACGGCTTCCCCATTGGTGGGCGTCTCCCGAAGCCCCGCCCACGAGAAGTGGCTGCACAGGATGGAGTAGTCGCTATGGGTGAAGAGCCCGGGGTCCGTGTCGGTGCGTTATATGTACAACATGGCGGCGGTGTGTCTGGGCGCGGAACTGCAGACCCTCACAGAGCAGTATGGGCCGGACGCGGTGGTATCCGGTGTAGTGCCACAAGTGCTCCGTGTCCTGGAGTTGCTGGGAGAGAGCTACGGGGGGGGTTTTGGGAGGGAGCGGGGCTGCACTGAGGAAGAGATGCTCATCAGAGCCGTGCACAGGTTGTAGTTGAGCAGCAGAGAGCAACATGCCGCTCCGTCAGTGTCTTTTTGTAGCTTTCTGGTATGTTGGGCCCCACAAAACTAGACGTGTGTTTTTGGCAGGCGTTGGCAAGAGACACTAGCATGAAGGGCTTTATGTAAAGGAAAAGCCCAGCGTCCTGCCCAGACAAGCTGTTGTGTCGTGCAGTTGTACTTGTGCAACAGGTGTGATACCCATGCATGGAAGCTCATTACTGATGAATGAGGGCTTTAATAATGAAAAGCCCAATCGAAAGATATTCCTGTTTTAGTGAAACATCATATTTTCATTAAATGTCACTCAGTATTGTTTGCCTTATTTTTTCTTGCTTTGCATCCCTTGCTTCCCTTACGCACCTATTAACAAGTACAAATTAATTGTAACCAGATGGCAAGGAGATGTATATCTTTATTTATTTTCTTCTTTTCACCACCAGTCCTTATTCATAGTCTAGCCTCTTATTCAAATAAAGGAATGGTTACTAGGGTAACTTGGACCAAAGCAACCAGATTGCTGATGTTGCAACCTGGAGAGATGGTGAATAAAAAGCCAAATAACTCAAAAACCACAAATGAAATATGAAATTGTCTCGAATATCAGTCTCTCCATCATACTAAAAGTTGATTGAAAGGTGAACAACCTCTTTAAATCCATTTATAAAACACAGAAAAATAATATAAACGTGAACATGCTCTAGAAGTATTGTCAGCAGAAGCTGCTCTAGGTTTGGAAGATAAAATACTTTATCTCACAGCACAGACAAAGGTTTTGGGTTGGCAGTGAACAAGTTGGATGTAGTTTGATGGAAAGCAACGTTGAATGCCTTAGGGTCTGGTCACACGGACAGATTCGTGGAGATAAGTCGCCATGCGACAAATCTCTTCTTTGCGGCGACTAATCTCCCCGATCTGCCTTCCCTGACTTCCGTCAGCTAAAATTTAAATCGCTTGGGGGCAGGCACACAGAGCGCTTTGTTTTCTGAATTTGGCCGAAGTTAACTCTTGAGGCAGTTACGAGCGACTTCAGAAACCGAAGCGTTCCGTGTGCCTGCCCCCAGGCGATTTACATTTTAGTTGGCGGAAGGCAGATCGGGGGAATCTGCCCATGTGGCCAGACCCTAAAGCTATGGGGATCAGATTTTGCAAGATTGAAAGTTGCAGGCACCAAAGGTTCAAGCACTGGGTCTTGTAGCAAACCAAAGAACATTTGAAGTGGAAATCTTCTGCTGACAATACTTCTAGAACAGGTCGCCTTTATATTATTTTTGTGTGGCCTGCAGGGAGAGGACCACAAGAACGGGATACTAAAACCTGTCCACTGGACATTGATCCAGCAGGCCCCATCTAAAGGCCACGTTTTTATCTGCCCATGTAA